>CM032456.1:56010540-56034373 GCA_019049505.1 Pachyrhynchus sulphureomaculatus
CACCACCTTTTTAAGCGGGTAAGAGTGGTTTGATGAATAAAACATAAGCTCAAATTAGTAACTTCGGGTAGAAAAATATAAACTTGAAATATTACGACCAGATTTCTATGTCTTATTACCGACTTTAAAGTGAATACAGAATTGGTCAAATTTTTGTTATCCGACAATATTTTTTTCTTTAGTTTAAAGCAATTTAATGACAGCTGCCAATGCTATACAGGATGGGATCTATTTTTGAATCCGTCACAGATGTTTTAAATGTTAGAGCGCTTTCCGTGAATGCATCCAACAAAACGCAAGACATTTATCGATTTCTAAATAACTGTATATTTTCCTCTGCACTAGCCAAATGTTTCTCCAAAAAACTGCTACAAACTGTCGGGTATAATCGAGTTTTGTTATAACAAAGATTTGTGAACCTTACCTCACAAAAAACGACGAGAAGTCCTATTGTACAATAAGAACTACGAATATGGGGTCAGTAATCGACCCTTCACTGCGTGAAGTTTTATCGTCGATGTCCTCAACTAGTGTGGGTTTACGCCACAAGTCACCCAAAGACAGTCACAATCTCGACTTGTGAGAATCAACAACGCGAAGATATGAGCGGAAAGGCCTAAAATTACTGTTAGTTTTTTCATAACTTTTCTGCATATGTTTATATTCTGATATAGTGGCTGGTGGAAAGTGTGGGTGTCGAAAACTTTATATGCAATTAGACCAGAGGAGGGAAATTTCATATATCCTGAATGTATCATTAACAATATATTCAGTAACAGTATCACCAAATTTCGATTTTTTACCATGAAGTGAGTTTTTATGTCGTCTTATCGATGGAAGACATTAACAATTAAACAAGTGAGCAAGAGTAGCCAACAGAATGAGTATTTTACGGTATTTGGATTTTTGTATCAGTTTTCATGGTATTTTTAAAAAATTTTAGTTTTTCAAAAGGTGAGTATTATTATTGTGCATTTTTTAAAAATTTTATATTATATATCGTTTTCATAATACACCGTAAATTGAATGAAAGACTAAATTGGATAGCTTGTCTCCAAATATAATCCTGTTGTACTCTTATCATTAATGTTGTCATTTTCTCTCTAATCTGTTTAAGCGTTTTCAGAAATATAGAAAAACAACCCTTGAGTATATTAGCGTACTTTATCACGTTATCACAACAATAAAAATACTACTTCTTAATCAACAAAAGTGTATATTACCAAAATCGTTTGGATTCGTCGAAATCAATCAACGAAAGTTTTTTGGCACATAGATATTGTATAACAAAAAAATCTATGTAACAGAACCCTTATTATTACTCCTTAAAAAATTTTGCTTATAACAATTATGGCCAGAATATGACTAAATTATATTAGGCAATTAAAAATTTACGTAAAATAATAATAATAAGATAGATTACACAGGGCAACAAAAAAATATTTTTGTTTTGGTGCCTGGGATTTTAGAGCTGATTTTAACTATATTTGGGACGCTAAATCTATACATGCAATCCGTTTTTCTCTATCAGCTCTACTTTTTTAGATACATCAACTTATCTACCAATGTGGTTTTTATTCAGTATATTCATTTATGAGAGTTCTAAAATTATTATATATTCATTAATGTAGGTACAATGGTTTTATTGTCAGTCTGTAATTAAGTAAATTCCAGGTAAATCTATAAATAGTGGAACCATTGCCTATCAGGTACCTGAACTGACCCTTTTAATCACCTAACCGCACTCGTGCCGCTCCTGGAGCGCTTTAGGGACTTCCCTGCAGCACGTGTGCTAGACCAATAAAAAAAAAAAAAAAAAAAAAAAAAAAACCTAACTCGGGTAAGTCTCGTCAGTTTGTGCGTTCTTACTAATGAGAGTAGATCGAATTCGGCGTGTTATTTTATGTTAAGAAAAGAGTGTTTTTGTGTTATTGAACAGAATTAAAATGAGTTCAGGTTCCAGTTCAAGAAGAAGTTGTGTAAATCAACCTGATGTGTTTTGCTATATATGCGGAGAATACATGTTTCAACAAAACAGACAAACTATTACTGACTTTGTAAAGCGAGCGTATCTTGTATACTTTGGAGTTAAGCTTGGTGATCAGGACAAAACGTGGGCCCCGCATCTCGTATGTAAAACTTGTACAGAGCATTTACGGCAGTGGACTACCGGGAAAAGAAAATGTCTAAAATTCGGCGTACCAATGGTTTGGAGAGAACCAAAAAACCACTTCAATGATTGTTATTTCTGTTTAGTAAATACTAATGGAATCAATCGAAATAACCGCAGTAAGTGGACTTATCCCAATTTAGACTCGGCAATACGCCCTATCCCGCACTCAGATGAAATACCGATTCCAACATTTCATCAGCTACCACATATCTCTGATGACGAATATTTTCCCTCTGATCGCTCTTCTGATGCTAATAAAAGTTCTGATGGTAATGAAACTAACAGTGACTATGAGGGGACGTCATCAGTTCCTCAACGCTTCAATCAAAATGAATTAAATGATCTCACCAGGGATCTCAATTTATCGAAAAAAGCTTCTGAAGTACTGGCTTCTAGGTTGAACGACAAAAATTTACTGGAACAAGGAACCAAAATTACCTTTTACCGTACAAGAGAAAAAGATCTGCTACCATTCTTTTCTCAAGAAGACAATCTTGTATTTTGTCACGAAATTAGGGGACTCATGAAAGAAATGGGACTTTCTGAATATATTCCAGATGATTGGCGCATATTTATTGACAGTTCAAAGCGAAGTTTAAGATGTGTCCTTCTACATAATGGGAATAAATATGGTTCAATACCACTAGCTCACTCAACGAAAACTGAAAGAAGAATATAATACCATAGCTTTGGTCTTGCGGAAGATAAAGTATTACGAACATCAATGGATGATTTGTGTAGACTTAAAAATGGTAAACTTTCTTCTTGGGCAGCAAAGTGGTTACACGAAATATCCGTGTTTCTTGTGCCTCTGGGATAGTAGGGACAAAACACACCACTGGGTTAGAAAAGATTGGCCTCAGAGAGAAAACATGGACGTTGGGGAAAAGAATGTCATTAACGACGCTTTGGTTGAAAGAGAAAAAATCATACTTCCTCCGTTACATATAAAGTTGGGCTTAATGAAACAATTTGTAAAGGCTCTTGATAAGAATGGGTCTTGTTTTGCATATATAGGGGTAAAAATGCATCAGTTGAGCACAGAAAAACTCAAAGCAGGGATATTTGACGGCCCACAAATAAGACAATTAATTAAGGATCCTGCCTTCATAAATTCAATGAATCAAGTTGAACGAGAAGCTTGGACATCATTTGTTGCAGTTGTAGAAAATTTTCTAGGCAAACATAAAGCTCAAAACTATGTTGAAATGGTTAACAAGATGCTTAATAGTTTCAAATCCTTAGGGTGCAATATGAGTATTAAAATACACTATTTACACAGCCACTTAGACCGTTTTCCCAGAAAATTTAGGAGATATGAGTGAGGAACAAGGTGAAAGATTTCACCAAGATATTAAAGTTATGGAGGACCGCTACCAAGGAAGATGGGACATGCACATGATGGCAGATTACTGCTGGAGTTTAAAAAGGGACTGTTTAAAAAAACATTCAAGAATGTCGCGGAAAAGAAGCTTTCCAAGTGTGACTATTTCATTTCTTCAATGTTTTTTTTTTTTGTTTGTAAGTACGACATAATATTGTATTTTGTATAACTAAAATAAAAATTTCGTATCTACTTTTGTTTACTACACTTACGGATTTGAGTTACAATAATGTAACTTATATTTCTCTAAAATTGTATATCTTAAAAATTTGAGCTCCTAGGTACAAATGAATACGTTATTTGAATTCAGGACATCAAATTGATATAGAATCAGCTCAAAAAACCTCGACACCAAAACAGCTGTTCCCCTGTGTTATATATATTATTGAGTTATTCTAAAGACCGTGATTTTATATTCCAGTTCAGAAAACAATCAAAAAATGTACTACGATTTGTTTTTTTTATAATTGTTACATAAGTCATACTTTACCATTTTATTGCATATTCAATCATGTGGCAATAGTAGGCTTATACTAAAAATAAATGGATAATTTTTATCATAAGTAAATACTTTAAATCGAGGCATTAACCTTTTAAATCCTCAAATGTAGTTAATAACTAATTCAACAGAAAATAAATGTAAAAATAGATAAAGGTTACAAAGGTTTAGGCTTTACTTAACATTGAATGATTCTACGAAAATGTAAATTATAATACATTTTTAGAAACTTTAAATTTGACATTTTGTTGTATTATAAAAAACAAGGGGTATCTTATCTTTGAGAATAAATGTACGTTGCGATGGCATTACGTTAAATTACCATAAAAGTACTTAAAAGTGCTTAATGTAGTACACGGTATGCAAAAATGCCAGTACATGACAATTCTAAACAAAACTGCGAGTGCCTAAAATTATTACATGATAGGTGCCTTTCCAACATGGATTTACTGGCATTCTTTATGTAATGTAATTTGGTGATACATGAAAAATAATAGTGATACCTTCAAAATTAAAAAAAAATGTATATATTCTCTTTTTAATTGTGAAGAATGTTCGTTAAGAAAACAGCAGTGCATTTAAGCAACACTTTCAAAAGTTTATATTTCCAAAATGACAAGTGATTTTAACAAACTTTTTTCATATTAGGAAATCATACACATAACAAAACTGTAGAGTATCACAGAGACTATTATTCGTGATATTATAATAGTTGGGATTAGTGGTCTGATAAACATCGCCAGATTTTATGGGAAGTTTTTAGTATCTGCTCATGGACAGTATATTTAAAAATGTCTTGAATTTTTACTGCTTTTATGTTGGTATTTTTTCTTTAACATAATTTATCTTGGAGATTTAACAATTATGCTCTCAATAGATCGCAAGCATTATCATGGAGCTAAATTATAAATTATTAGGCAAAAATTTGAGAGATGGGTCTTTTTAATACACTTTATTATTTAGGTTTAAGATGTACTTTTTAAGACACTCCATATCTTCAGAACCAGACTTGTTTTTGGTTAATTATATTCTTTAAGACATACATTTAATTAACTCTCTAATTTAAAAAACTAAAGATCCAAAAAATTTAAATAGCTAATTATATGCTAACTGATAACTGCTGGATAATACACTAAATTTAACGTAGACTACTTACCTTATCTTTGAGTTGTTGACACAATTGTATGGCAACTGTAAATAATACAAGAACCTCATTCAGCCAAGGCACTGAACATTCAGCATGGGTTGATTCATATTTCATCTCTCCATGACTATTAATAAGTTGATATATTGCAAATATCAACTTGTGGCTTTGGATGTAGAAACTTATTGCCAAATCTTCAGACAAGTTAGGTGCCAGTGATTTCTATGAAATAAAAAGATTTTTTCAACTTATATATATATATATATATATATATATATATATATATATATATATATATATATATATATATATATATATCCTTGTAGCAAGACAGATTGCAGAAAATTCACCTTAAATAGCGGATCTCAACAATAAACGAAAAAGTCAACCTTAAGAAATAATATCATGAATATTTTTTTCGCATCCCACTGATGAACCCTGAACTACACAATATCGAAATAAGTAAATCAGGTAGAAAGTCGTTTTTTTCGATCCCATCCATCAAACAAATTTAATAAAAAAAAAATATTAAAATATTTTTCTATTCTCCAACTGAAAGATTTGTGGCTTCTTAGCTAACTGCATTCCAGATGAGGTAAAAGCGTCTATACAGCGACCACGGTGTTTTCTAGTTTCTTTTCAGTGAACGTTTACCAATTATGGGGGTCAGGTGTCGTAAAGGTCAATTTTTTTTAAAGAGAGCTGAACTGACAGTGATTAACAAATTTGCCAGAAAGTGTAGAAAACAGCAGCAAATGAGATAGATTGTGTTATTGGTACAGTTGGTTAAGCTTTAAATTTGTCACGGACAACTTAGTTCAATTAATTGGTCGTTAAGAAAAGGTCAACCATGCGTTTTGGGTAGGATGCGATTTTATTTTTTTTATTATGTGGTGATCCAAAGTTGGGTTAAATTTGAGTTGCCGGGATCGGAGGTGCACCCATTCGGCCGCCATATTAAAAATGGGGGTGTAAATGGTTTTTTTTTCATATATCTCGGTAACTGTAAGTCTGTAAGTAACCTTTCTGTAGATTATATAATCTACAACTTTTCTTTTATAATTTTTTGTTGCTACTTTAATAACCGAAAGTGTGAAAGAAATTATGTAAAGAACTTTTTTGTAGATTCTACAATAATATACAACTTTTCTTAATAACTTTTTATTGTTACTTTAATAATTAAGAAGTTATAAACAAAAAATAATAAAAATTAAGGGGATGAAAAACTATTATTAATATTTTTTTTTCTATTAATTTTATAAAAAAATGCATCAGGGCTTTTTTATAGAGAATTTTATAACAAAAAATTAGACCTATTATTCTTTATGACTTATGATTATTCTTAAAGGTTTTTTCCGGGAGGAAGGTTAAAGGTAGGTGAGGTATATGGGTAGAAAAAATTCTTGTTCCTTTATCTTAATATACATATTATTTATATTATTGAGTTTTATGTTTTATTGTTTATAAATTTATTAAAATTTTTAGTATTCTGTACGGAACACTTATGGGATCACTTTGGTGTCTTTCTATCCTTCCGTCTGTCACACCCGACTTTCTCTGAAACTATTCAACATCAAAAGTTGAAATTTGGCACAAATATAGGAATTGATGGCCCAATCGGAGGCGTGTAGTTTTGGAAGTTAAATTTTAATTTAAGGGGTTAGTTTTGGAGAGTGAAATCGGAAGTGAAAAAAAATTTTGGGTCATCGGGTGAGGTGTCAAATGAAAGCAAAACACGAATGCAAAAATATATATGATATAATACTTGTGCACACTTTTCTTCGTATTATTTTAAAAAAATGGCCATAAAGCCCTACCCACCCACCCTATCTCGAAAAATTCCGATCAAACATTTTGAAAAAAATTCTGGAAGAGACTCCATAAAGTGTAGGTTGGGCGAAAATTATCACGCGCCAAACATAATCATTTATTATATATTTTATCAAATTATTAACTATTAATATATTTTAATAAAAACTGTAATAATACAAAATAATAAAAGTAAAATATAATAATGATAAAAAAAATTATAAATTAATAAAAATTTAAGTATATATTAATCAAAAATAAAAAGATATTCTTATTAAAAACTATATTAATAGATTAATAAGAAAAACATAAAATATAATAATATAAATAATATGTAAGTGGTTTTTTTTTCTACCTATTTACCTCACCTACCTTTGATCTTCCTCCCTTTGCCGCGCTAAGAAACCCTTACAAATAATCAAAATCATAAAGAATAATAGATCAATTTTTTTTTATAATTTTTTTTTATAAAATTGATAGATATAAAGTTATCAAAAATAATGGTTTTTTATCCTCTAAATTTTCATTATTTTTTGTTTATAATTTCTTAATTACTGAAGTAACACAATAAGTTATTAAGAAAAATTGTATATTATTATAGAATCTACAAAAAATTTCTTTACATAATTTTTGTCACACTTTCGGTACCGAGATATATGAAAAAAACCATTTACACCTCTATTTTCAATATGGTGGCCAAATGGGTGAACCCCCGACCCCGAAAACTTAAATTTAACCTTACGTTAAACCCCCCACATGATAGAAAAAAAAAGTCGCATCCTGCCCAAAATACACGGTTAAATGCCCATTACATTGGATATTTTATATGGAGATCCATTGCACATTTAAGGTACAATTTATTTATTTCATATGGATGTACATTGCACACTGTACAATTGAAGTTAAACAAAAGTACCTAAATGAATTATACAAAAATATAACCAACCAACCAACCAATAAGGTACCAATTTAAGGTATATAAAAAAAATCGGTATTTATCTTGAAAAAGTTCAGGGAGAAATCCTATTTGAAATTGTTTTTATTTTACCCGACCCCAAACAGCTATTAAATAAAAAAATAGCGAATTTTAAAAATAAAGAAAAAATCGACCCTAAACCAACTTAATAAAAAAATAATATATAAAAATTATTATATTTTAAAATAATTACTTATTACTTACACAATTTCTATATTGCAATATAATAAGGAAAGATTTTAACAGGTAATTCACCAAAATTTTATTTGCTTCCTTGTTAAAAGATAATAAAATAATTGTTGGGATGGATTGTTCTCTTTATTTATTATACATTAGAAAGAATTTTATTGTTAGAGGTTGACAAAAAATTGTTACTTTATTATTGCTGACAGAAGGGAGAGTTTATTTTGCTTCTGAGAGACTCCTGTATATTATATTACACGTCTTTTATTTATTGATTCTTCCAACATATTTTTGTAAGGACTTGATGTAATTTCTACCGTTTTTTGTACAGTATTATTTGTAGTATTGAATATAAAGATTTTACAATTTTTTTTAAGGCTTTAGCGTTAAATGCCAAAATAGACAGTTCTTTATTTAAATGTGGTAATCTATTTGATGGTGGCTGAGTAATTTGCTTGTTTCATTATTGATAATACTAGTCTTGTAAGATCAATGTGCGTTCATTACTTGAGTTTGGTTGAGAGAGAGAGAGCATTTACTTTTTCAGCTGCTTTAGACAAATGTTCGTGAAAGACGATTTTGTCCATGGGCCAAACATTTTTTTCTCACCTTATGAGATGTCAGTATGTAATGCCTATTACAAGGATATCTAGTTTGTTAAGCAATAATATAACAGTAATAATAAAACTTTTAAGTCCTAAACATACCATATTTCGACTCTTTATTAAGTCATCCATAGTTTTTTTTCTAGGAACAATTAAACTAGTCCTGCCCCTCTGTAAACTTCCCAGAATATTTCCTAGTATATGTAAAACTTCATCAGATGATCTAGAAGAACAAAAAATAACTTTCGTACTGCCTTTTTTTATATTACTAAACCTAAACACATAAAAGGTATTTCTATGTATTCATCTTCTTGATAATTTGTTTTAAACTATTTTGGTGTACATAGAAATGCTGTACAGAGTGAATTATAAAAGCTTTACCACTTTACTCTTTTAATTTTTCAACATATCAGGAGATAAGAACCATCAAGAAACACAAACAGAGATGAAAAATAAGATTAAATCAAAGTTACATTTTGTTATACTAAATTTATTAGTCAAATGAATTTTAAACTATTGATCAGCTCAGAACTTAATTTCTACAACTTGTCTTTCCTCTTGTTAATAGTACTAAGAAATACATCATATAAATATTCAACTCAATAGGAACTTGTAAAATATTATCATTTGTTAAATAAAAGATTACTGTTATTATGGAACAGAAGCTTTCATGGTTTTGGTTAGAGGAATGATTTTGGTTTATGGAATCAGAGTAACATTATGGCAATTCACCTATGATTTCACGAGGCATCTTCAAAGATTTTTACTCTTCAAAATTAGAACAATGAATGTGAATACATGCAGTATTTTAATCCCTAAAGATGCTTCAAGCAATCAGAGGTGAAATCAATGTCAATTTGATATAGTTGAATCCTAAAAACCCTGATTTCTCATTTATGTTAGTATCATAAGGGCAGTTTAGCCCACACCTGTTTGTGGTGTTTCTGGTGTGAAAATATTTTTGTGTAGACTTCTTTTATATACACTATGGCATTTTTTAGATCATTGCGTTGTACTGCCAGGAACAGTTGAAAAATCACATTTCTAAACATAAAAATGTACAAACAAAAATTAAAAATATTTTTTTTTTGTTGAAATTTTATTATATGTAAGGGCTTTTTACAAATATTACATATATTGCACAACAAATTTGGAACTCAATATGCCTAGGAAGTGTTGCTAAGTAACTTGCAAGCTTTTCTATTTTTAATTGTATCAGAAAAAAAAAGAATAAAAATATGCAAAAATTATTAAGCAGGGCTAAAAAAAGGGCATCAAAAAATATCATAAATATACAGACAAAAAATTTTAAACATTGTTGTTTTGGTCGAAATTTCATTATATGTGTGGACTTTTTATGAATGAAACTCAATATGCCTAGAAGTATTGCTAGGTAACTTGCAAGCTTTTAGGTCCTATAGAGTTTTTTTTTTGTATTTATTGTCAAATTTTGCTACTGTTGCTCAAAGGACATTTACATTTATATTTTCAATGGTATCAGAAAAAATTAGGAATCAAAATAAGCCAAAAATATTAAGCAGAGCCTAACAAAAGGTGGTAATAATAATATATTTTACTTACATTTTAGTTTTGAAACAGGGTTCTTATAAAAACCCTAAGTTTTTATTAAAAGAAAATGTTTAGCTCACTTTAAAGATAAATATGTAATGTTGTTGGATTATATGTACAATATAATCTATTATGTAGTGAAGGTGATGTAGAAAAAAAGAGTTTTTTTTAATTGGAATTTTTTTTTTTTTTGAAAAATATTATCATTTTTTAAATGGGGTGAAAGCTTTTAAGGTTGTTCAAAGAACTTTCTTTTCTGAAAAATCTCCACCCCTCCAGGTCATAAGCTTTAAAAATTAAAGTATATAAAAAGATTTTTTTTTGCCCCCATGCTCATCCATTTGGGAGAAGTCTAAACTTTGAGAGTTATAGTTTAACCTCTTTTAAATTTCATGGCTTTCTCCCCTCAGTAAGCATCTTTAACTTTAGTATTCGCCTTGTTTCCTTAAAGAATACATCCATTGTATCAATATGTCCCACCCCTTTGACCCTGTCTACACCCAAAATATAATCCAATAAGACAATACTTTTGCCATAATGATATAATTAAATGTATAATATACCAATAATCACTTTTTAAGAATATTAACAGGTTAAAAATCTACCCCTCTGAAAATTTGTTGCTGACTTTAGATGTAAAAAAAAACAGACTTTATTATTTTTGATTTTAGTATATAAATAATGTAAGCTGAAGAAACTTAAATATTTTATTATTTGTTCTTACTTGAATTTATAGTTTTTTCCAACATCATCTATATGATATATTGCTTGCTGTAAGTGGTTTGCAGCATCCTGTACTTGCTGCAACTTCCAAGGGTATTCATTCTGTATAGTAGTTCGTACGATAGTTGCTGAATTTTGTCTCGTTACTTTGAAATTAATATCCTGAAATAATATAAAACCAACAATAAACGTCTTATTAATGCAAACACTAAAGAATACTTACTGCATGAGTAATGCTATCACCCGTTAATGTAACAACACATTTTAACTGATCAACTGGCACTGAAAGTACAAATTTATCCTGTTTACTAGAATTATCATGTCCATATAGTGCTACAGGGAAACGTCTTGCACATTCCTGGAAAATGTAAAAGTATATTACAGTTATAAAGTCTAGTTCTTATACCCAGTTAGTGTTAAAATTAATAAATTACAATAAGAAATGAAAAAATAAAATAATAGAACAGAAGTAAATGTTATATACTTACTACCAATATTTGATGAATCTGGTCTAAACCTTTATGAATTTCTTGATTTAAAACCCATTCAAATTCTTTTTGCTAAAATAATCCCAAAATCAATATTAGACTAGTTAAGGAACTGGTTATTTTTTAAATTTTCTTACCAAATTAATTGCTTCCTCTTTTTCACAATCTATCATGTTATATAAAGTAATTCTACAACTAATGCGTAGCCGGATTTAAATCATCGAGCCCATTAATTTAAAAAAGACAAACTTGTTTTTTAATTCTACAAATTGATAAGTGTCACTACGAACCTGCCAATACCATTGTGGCGATCAGCTGATTTTGACGTTTGCTGTCCCTCATATATTCCTATTAGATGTCGCTACGATGGTGTTATGTGCATAGAGATATTAAAGTAGAGCATAGACATAGAGGATGGACTGAGCATTAACCTCACAAAATTGACCGCTCTCTAGAAAGAGACAAAGTGACTGTGCGGGCAATACCTGTCTCTTTTCTGTAAGCCTGTAATTAGCAAGGCGCAGTACTCCAAGACGGAATTCAAGGCGAGAAAAGCTCCCACCCCCTTTTAGTTTAAATAGAACACACACAGAAATATTATTTTCAAGAGCACCGTAGCTTAACGGCATTCTAGAAAGAGACAGCTACTGGCCGCTCATTCACTTTGTCTCTCTCGCACTTTTGCGTCCATATTTACTTCACAGCGGGATATGGAACACTCAGTCCATCCTCTATGTCTATGGAGTAGACGAGGTAAGTTCTTGCGAAAAGCGCGGTGGTGCTCCTAGAAAGAGAAAGAAATAATATGTGTCATTCTGTCTCTCGTCTCTCTTTTATTCGGCGCATGCCCCGCGCGAGAATGTTATTCGTATTTCGTCCGGAGTCAACAAAGGACAAGGAAAAGTAAGAGACAGAATCGTTTCATATTATTTCCTTCTCTTTTTAACGACTATACGCTTTCGCTTACAGTACGCTATATACTTTCTCTTCTCTATTCTAATATCTCTATGGTTATGTGTTTATGAAGTCGAGTGTTAATTGGAACTAGCTGGATTTCTATTTCTTTTTACCGTTTTGAAATAAAATAAGATGCAAATACAATATAATTCCATCCAGATGGCTAATTAATGTGCCATAATGATTGACTTGGCAGCGAACTGATGTCCTTTTTTAAAATTAGTGTTAATTCAACATTCATAAACTAGGAACAGGCATCCGTGTTATTAATTACCTTTATCTTCCTTTTTTGGATTTGTTGGTGAAAAAACCAAATGTGATATATCTCCTATTTTAAATTGTACCATCGTTGGTTTAAATGTATATTTGAGCTTATGAAACTTGTTTACAAACTAGTGTTACCAGGTCCAGTATGCCAAATTTCGGGGTGAAAAGTTAAAAAAAATCGGGATTTTGGTTGCCCAATCGGGACAAATAAAGAAAACAAGGTTTTTATAAATTAACCTTCATTTTTATCATTAAGTCGTGGAAATAATGGTAGAGTAATATAATTGGAAGTACCTATTTGGTAACTAACTTCTATAAACTTTTCTTAAATATAACGAAACGGGACAACGTAATACCTCTATCGCGCTATTCGCAGTCACAAAATGATACGCGTGAAGTTTGAACCTTTTGTAATTACCGATTGACCCAAAATCGGGACATTCGGCGTCCTGATCAAGGATGAACGTGTTCACAGACCTCTGAAAATCGGGACACCCCGTGCAAATCAGGACACCTGACAACGCTAGTACAAACGCTGTTGTGACTTTGGAACAGTTTAAAAAAAATATTTCTAAGTCATATGACGCACTGGGCGAGGGAGCGTAAGATCACGTGTTATAAATGTTAAGGGTAAGAAGTTTATTTTATATGTTAGCAGAAGAGGCCCTATAGCCCATTTAGGATCAAAATGCCCAAAAATACTCATCGTAAAGTTTAGCATCTAGCTGATAGATGTCACTATAGGAGCTTTACCGTAAATGTAGATAACTACATACAATAGATTGAAGACTTGGTTACCAGTATACAGATAAAGGCTCGTTACTTTTTAAAAATATGTTATTAGTTAAAACTTTATTACTTTTTTTCATCATTTAATTGTTGTACTTAAAGAAAGGGACAACAAAATCTCGCCTGCACCATTTTGTCACATTTTATGTCAAAAGTGAAGTTAGAAGATTGACAGATGTCGCTAGCAACAATGAGTACAAAACGTAAACAAAAAGTAGGTGTGACAGTAGAATTTCAAATACTTTCTCCTGTACATAACTTTTTAAAAATTATTTAGAACACTTAAATAATCGATTTGAAAGTTTAATTATTATGTCAGAGACAACCATAGCTATGGGTAAGTAATATGACGTCGTAAAATTAAAATATTTTGGTTTTCTTTTGTGCTAAACTTCCTGCTCCCATTGATTGATTGAAAATTGTAATGTTTTGAAGAAAATTATATGCAATTTTGTAGTTACTGTACTTGATTATTTCATGTATAACTAGACACAATTGATAAACATATTTTGGCATCTTTATATATACTCTAATATTCAATAACAGTAGTACAATACCTTTTGATCTTAAATTTTATGTAAAATGTTTTACACTTTAGTGTCATACCTGAGTTCATGTGGCATTCAGGGACAGAAAAGTTATAATGAATTTTTGTTGAAGAATAACAGCGTTTCTAAAGAACTTTTTATCATTAGAAAAGCAGTAAATTGCTCTACAGTTCGGTTTTATTTTAAAACCTCTATCCCTGATTTAACCTTAGATCAGATAATCAGAATACATATATAAAAATATTTGAAAATATCAAATGGAGACACATTAACATTCCTTGGTTTATATGACTATATTCTTTTTACTTTCCACAATCAAAACATCAAACTCGACATTAAAGTAGTTCTAGTTTGTTGAATTTTCAATACTGCTTATTTAAAAGTTGCACTAATTATCTACAATATGCACAGTTACATTTTAAATTACAATCAACACACCAGAGCCTACTTCAGATTTTACAAGTCAAAGTATTCCAAATAGAACATCGGAATTAAGAAATAGAGTGGATTAAAGGATGGTGCTTAAAAAAGGAAATTAATCCATTAAGCAGCACTGTCATAAGAGAAAGAGAGGAAGTAGGTTTAGGGGTAACTAATGATTATATCTGTAACCAGCTTATATGCAATAGGACAAAAGGAGTTAAAAGGTAATTTGTAAAGCATTTTTTTAGAAATTCTTAGCAGCTTTTATAATGGTTTTGTAGTTTTCACATAAATAAACCTTGGCATAATGAATGAATATGAAAATATTAACACCTCTACAGTATCCTAAGATATTTGTAGTAAAAAAAAAAAGCTGGTTACACTAAGTTTTTTGTTGTGTTACCATGGATGTAGGATAAAGTAACTTTTTTCATATTGTTAGGATGTACTGAATGTCGGACCAGATTGCAATTCCATCCAGTGCTTTTACCTGTCTTTACCTCACTCATTGAAATTTTAAATGAATGATTAGATTTGACAGGACAGGTTTGTATGAATAATATGATTTGTTATGAGCATGGAAATCTGTGTAGAGAATCAACTGCAGCCATAATAATTTTGTAACAAAGTTGTGATGCTATGTTAGAGATACAATAACGCCCGTGGTAGCACTGTGTCTTAAAAGTACAGTGAAATAATAAATATGCAACATTGACAGACATGACATCCCCATCAATATATATAAATTTATCTATACAGATGTAGTAAGAACAGTAGAATCCCTATCAAGGTGAGAAGGTGAACTGTAAAAAAGAAAAAACTAATTTGAGTAATTCTTATTGTTGATTTATGTAAATATATTGATATATAGCATAACCTTTATGTGGGTATTACTTTAAAATTTTATATTATTCATATAATTTTTAAGAAGCCAATATTTAATATGACAGTGTAGAGTCCTGAGTTCCATTGTTGTTCATGTGTTGTTAAAGTGAGTTCTCCTTCTAATCTTATTTGCTCTATTTGTTTTTTTAGATGAATTGGACATGTTACACAGTCTTTATGATTTTAAAGCTACATATGCCAAAACCATAAGTTTCAAAGCAAATGAATATTTTATTTTACAACAGACCAATACAAAACACAAAAATTGGTGGGAAGTTATTAATGAGAGAGGAGATGTAGGATACATTCCATCAAATTATGTTGAAGCAGTTACTGTCAACCTTTCATTTTATGTTAAGTTTTTGGAAATGGCTATGGAAAATTTGAAAAGAAAAGATAGTGAGGAAATGGTATTGGGTACAAAGAGTCAGATTATGTCTAGGCTTAAGGAACTGAGAAGCCAGGTATGTTTTATGGAAAGTAAAATAAAGTAAATTAGTTATGACTCTTGATTTTTATTGTTCGACAATTTCGCAATTTAAAAAAAATTTGGTTTAGATATAGGTAGATTTACTTTCATTATATATTATTTCATAAGTAATGAGATAACAGAATTGACAAAATTTAATTAGAATATTCTTGCAAACATTGGACAGGACTGGCTTCAAATTATTTCTATTTAAAAATTTACAATATGAGGTAAGATGTTGATCTGTTACTAAAATTTTATAATTGATCATGAAATTTAATCTTTAAACTAATCACTGTATAATGGCTTTTTATTTTCCTGTTGGAAAATGTATTAGAGCAGATTCTTTCCTTCTATCAGTCGGTCTGAGATCATAAGTATTTTTATGTGGCTTAGACTTACCCTGGCCAACTGAAGGTTCTGGAGTTTTTTTTTGGTGAATAATCTGAACTACAGCACTGCTCAAACAGACTATCCACCCTTCAGCTGCAATACTGCTGGCTGAAGCTCTCCAGGCCTCAGGGATGGACCCAAAGCGGGTACAAAGTCGGTCGGTCGGTCAGTTTCAGGATTCATATGGTCAGTTGGAAAAGAAAGATGTATACTGCTGTGTGCAGCGGCCTTTTGTAATAGATTTTTGGCTCCTTTCAGTAATTGGGGTAGGGAGCGGTGTATAACGCACTTTGCGCCTTCAAACAGGCCGAGAGACAGTGTGTACTACTGAGGTTGTAGTTCTCTCTCTCACATCGTTGTTCGGCTCCAAGCGTCGTGACTTCCATTGCATTGTTACACAGCATTTATAACAGCCCTGCAGTCTATCTTCAACACTTCTCATCATCTCCAGTAACTCCAAGTGCATTGTAGTCATGATCTGATCAATGTATCTGTTGGAAGTTCTACCTCTTTTTCTTCTGCCGTCGACTTTCCCCTGGATCAGCAACTTTTCCATGCGGTTGTAATTATCTAATATTAATTAATGTAATTTCAAGAAATGCTACAAATTACATTGTATATCTTAATTCGGTGCAATTAATTCCTTATAACCTAAAAAGAACCAAAACAATAGCATGAAAAATATAAATTTTAATAACTTCTTTGTAAAAGAATTGAATAATATTGGTTTCCATCAATATCTTTGTCATCTTCAGTGTATACATTGTATATATGTATATATCTTTATCCTGGTTACGACTTCTATTCCCGATTTAGGCGTAACTTTGGAATCTATCTTTTTGTCAGAAGCGATCTCTGTTACCAATGAGAAGAGGCTGTGGAGCCCCCAAACTTTGATGTTATGTGGTTAAAAATAACGACTCATGTTTCCTCAGATAGCGTTCTTTACGAGTGGCGGTTGACAGATTTCTTTCTAACACCTTCACTATCAACGCTGGTGTGCCCCAAGGCTCCATACTGTTTCCTACTCTCGTTCTCATTTACATTAACGATCTGCTGGAGAAGACCGGGAATCCAATTTACAGCTTTGCAGATGACAGTACGCTTATCTCTTCATTCACTTTGAACGCTCGGTCATAGGCTACTCTGGCGAATATCCGCAGACAGCAGGAGGTCGTTCAACTTAACAAAGACCTGGAAGAAATTCTATCTTGGGGTGACAGTAACCAGGTGGAATTTAACGCTACAAAAACCCAGGCGGCAGTTTTTTTCTAAAAAAGTTAACGTTGCTGAACCCGACATGGTCATGTCGGGGAACTCCATTCCCCTAGCATCGTCACCCAATTTGTTGGGCGTTAATTTGGGAGCAAATATGTCCTGGCATGAACATGTTGCAGGCATAGCAAGGAGAGCTTCTGTTCTGCAAGTATTTTCATGGAAAGTGTTCGAAGGATGTAGCCCGCTTAATTCCTTCCAGAGCGGTGCATGTTAGAAATACACGTCGCGCTAATACTTCACATCCATATGAGGTTCAGCTTGTTACTCCGCGTACAACGCTTTTCAAGCAGTCTTTTATATGGAGAACATCATCCCTGTGGAATAATTTGCCCAGGGCTGTGTTTCCCACCTAGTACAATTTACAGCGATTCAAGAACAACGTAAATCGCTTTTTCTGCACACATGCCGCTCCTGGAACGCTTTAGGGACTTCCCTGTAGCCCCAATGTATTGCTAATGCCATAATACAAGTTTGAGTCTGGATTGGAGCATGGTTGGAGACTGCGGAATTTGTGCATCTTGCACTATCCAAAATCTTTAATAAAAAATGTGTTTTGAGAACATTTTTTGCCATCTATGTATTCTTTGGTGTGCTAACAATGGCGCAATTACCTTAGTACGAATCGCCTCCTGCATCAATAATCGCCTGGCATCTTCGAGGCATGCTGTCGACGAGATTTTCTGCATACTCTGCAAAATTTTCGAATCTCGCGAGACAACTTAGTCAAAGTCCTCAGGGTCTTTCCTCCGAGCTTTCTCTTTACAAGGGACCAAATCTTTTCAATAGGGCTGGCTTCCGGCGATTGTGAGGGCCACTCTAGTATCTTATTGTTGGCTCAAGCGAGCCGCTTCGCGACGTGATTTTCGCCCAGCAAAATTTCTTCAACGTGCGTTGGAATTTGACATCATGAGCACGAAAATATTGTCCTTATAACCTGAACACATTCAAACCCGATTTTCGTAACTTTGTGTCAATTTCGAGTCCCGTGAGAACAAAGACACAATTCGTTTTTTCGACTTTCGGAGTGACTTTGTTTACTGAGTCACGTTTTGGCAAGTCGTCGACATTTTTCGTTTCGCTAAATTGATTCACTCACTTCTTCACAAACGATTGGATGGGAACAAAGAAAGATGGCCTCGAACCCCGGCGCAAACAAGTAACTCATTTTAAAATTTACGTGATTTCAACGAAAGTTCGGAATCATCTGATAGTTTTACTAAAATGTATCATAGACAAAGGTTCCCTCTACCGATTTCTTGTTGAATCGCTAGAATCGCATCTACCAAAAATAAATTAAAGCGGACACGTTCTTACTTGACAGACTGTATGTGTATGTCAATCTGCAGGTTTAAATATTTGTCAATTTAACATTTTTTTAAGGTAACTCAATAATTGATTAATTAATTTTGTAAAAAATAAAGAGGCGGTAGTTATCATGTTTTTTAATCTTGTTTTTTAATTAAATTGTTATATTGCTATGATTTATTGGAAACCGAACAGTTGTCTGCCAATTCATTCACATGAATTTGAGAATATAACTTGGTATAGGGGATAACGAAACATGTGTTTATGCGAATCGTATCTTATATATGTTGCTGAGACATTCAGGAAATTAAAAAAAGTTGTTTAAAGTTTAACACTACAAAAAGTCATAAATAAAAAATTTTTTTTAATATATAAACACACAGATTGGTAGATAGAAAAAGAGCCAACATAATAGTGTGTATTTATAGATTACAATCACTGATTAATTTAAAAACAGACAGTTTACGAAATTAATAAAGAAAAAGTTCAAATTCATTTTTCTTTTAAAAAATGAAACATCATATTAAATATATTGGTTATATATATATATATATATATATATATATATATATATATATATATATATATATATATATATATATTACATATATGTAATAAAACCAAGACCAACGTGAGTCGCAACTTCCGTGTAAACACCACCCTTTTAAGAATTTTTCTGCAGCGTCATTACTTTTTCTATTTTAAAATGTCATGATACTTATAGATTTTTGAATATGATTTATTTTTGTGTTAATAGGTAGAACAAACTCCTGAGCGCCAAAATTCTCACAATTCTATCGGGTCAGATGGAGATTCCCACCACATTCCATATAAAAATTCAGATTCAAATGTTAATACCTGTAAATCAAATACTTCTACAACGTACAGTTCAAATGTTTCAAAAACAAAATCTAAGAATGTGATCGAAGAGCCCATTAAACCTTTAACCAAAAGTCGAGATAGTATTAAAAAGAGCATTGAAAATATTCATGAGGAAGTTAAATCTGAGATATACGATGCACAAAGGTAATTGTACTGGATTATTAATCAATATTACAGTTGTTCTTAATATTTTTCGATTCTCGGCGCCCTGGCTGAATCCAGGTTTTACAAGGCGCCCTATGTTAAATTCTAACAAGTACACGTTGCAAAATGGTAAATAATTTTATGTAAAAAATAATTTATAATAAATATTTCACAGCACCCCTGTGAGGATGTTCCGGCTCTCCAGGGCGCCGCGACTCACCCTTTGTCAACCACTGCATTAATATATTAAAATATAATATAAGAGATTCAGTGTTTAAATAGGTCTGAAACATACGAAGTCAAAAAGTCTGATCCAGTATCATCCACTAATGTCACACCTGTGATAACAGCACAATCTGTGTATGAACTTGTCGAAAGTGTAAGGATTAATACGAATTTATCGCATGAGATGTCGCGAGTTGCAGTTGAAACCGTCATTCAAGGATTGCATGAGCTGTTACCCGCATCTATATTTCCATATTTAAGGTGAGTCCTATTATATCAGTTTACAATTTAAGTTTCTCTTTTTGTTGACGCCGGATTTCACAAATGTTTCCTCCTTTTATTTCTTGATTCTTTCCTGAAAGCAACTTGGTGCTTTGCCTGTGAAATACTTTGGCATGGCAGACACCATTTTTTTAAATCCGTGTACCTGTAAACCCCCAAGTCTTTGTTCAAAATCATAAATAGGTAATAGTCGCCGGGAGCTAAATCAGGATCGTAGGGTGGATGATTAGTTTCTTCAAATCTAGGTTCGTGAATAGTATGTTCCTCAACTTAGATGTGTTTACAGGGGCGTTGTTTTGGATCAACAAAACACCGCTGCTAATTTTTCAGGCCGTTTTTCTTCTATAGCTTCTCAAACTGTTTCAATTAATTCAGTATGATAATTGCCTATCACTGTAGTGGTCTTTGGAAGATACTTAATAAGAGTAATTCCTATTGTGTCCCAGAAAATGGTGGCCTAAGCTTCTGTAAATGTTAATTTTTCGGAGCATTCAGATGCAAATGATTATCTAAATTTCACCAATATATTCTTTACTAATTTTCGCTTCATCTTTTATCTGCCTTATACGACTGCTAAAATCTTCAGTCACTAATTGCTTTATTTTTGTAATATTTTCATACATCACTGCTGTGTGACATTGTTTAAGAGTAGCGTGCGATGGTGCAGACTCTTTATAAGTCTTTTGGTTTTCTTGAATTGTTTTAGCACCTTTTCCCTCCTTTACAAGGTATTTTATTACTGCACGAAATTCTCTAAATCTTTGTTTTCAGATGTTTCTTTGGGACAGCTATTTCGAAACTATATCCATAGTTATCATCATCAATCCGGTCTTTTATAGCGTTCTTCGCCTTCCGGTTCCCAGTTTCCATCCTCTTCGATCTTCTCAATCTCAGGATCTTAGATTTTTCTCTGACATTACCCTCTGAGCACCTCCTAACCATGTCGCTTTTAGTCTCCCTCTTCTCCTCTTTTCGCTTGGTACCTACTTTAGAACCTTCTTTGGTATTTAATGTTCTTCCATTCTTTCTACGTGTCTGTACTATACAATTTGCCGTTGTTGAAATTTCTCAATATTCGTGGTTTTTACTTTCATTCCATCCCTTATTCTTTAATTTCTAAATCTATCCATTCTTGACACTCCAGCCGATGGTCACCAGTATCCATAGTAAGGTCCAATATGTTAAAACAAGGCTGAACGGGTCTAACTCCATCAACCTCCTACTGTGTGTTCTGTTGCTCTACAATTATAATTTTGTGGCTCTACCATCAATAGCACTTTAGCTATTAGCGTAAATAGAAGTTTTGTTGAGCAGAAATTTAAACTGTTTAAACTCGACTAACCTACGGCATTTTTAGCACTTTGTGAAGGGCAAGAAAAAGATGTAATTGACTCAACTGCGACGGGAGATGAGAGCATAGTTCCGTATCCTAATCCTTTGTCTAAACGAGAATCTATGGAGTATCGTCATCCTGGATCTTCACAGCCAATAAAGGCAAAAGTAAGACGATCGCAAAAAGAATCATCGTCACCAATTTTTGGAATTCTCAAGGGATTTTGCTAGTCATCTTTAAAGATCGGAAAGCTACAGTTACTATATAAATATATATATATATATATATATATATATATATATATATATATATATATATATATATATATATATATATATATATACATATACATATACATATACATATATATATATATATATATATATATATATATATATATATATATATATATATACTATATATACTACTAGTATATTATGCATCATTAATGAAAAATCGTGGAGTGCCATAAAAAAAGTTGTGAAGGGTCTTGGGCAGTGGGGTTATAGGTCAACAATGTGTTGGATTATTTTTTTAGTGCTGTAGAAAAGTTAATTACCCATTCTAATTCCAGTACCTCTTTAATACCCTTAGGCCTTAATAGCTTTGGATTTTACTACATATTTAATCAGACCTGTACTCCTTATATATTTCAGAGTCATGAGGATAGCATTCGATGGCACGTGGGATTTCTAAACAAAGCGGAAACACCTGAGGCTCCCTTTTCGTCAGACAGCCCTCATATGAAAATAAATTTTGATTTATGTACAGTGTAGAGTGTGACATTCTAAAGTTTTGGACTTTTTTTGAATTATATTTTCTCTGTGTTATTATTCTTATCATATAAATCCTGATTATGTAATTTGTTAACTCTATGCTATATGACTATTGTGAAGTGTGAAGCTTTTGATGGATTTGTCAGACTTCAATAAAGGCATTTTTTTATCGACATTTTTGTTAGGGTGGAAATGTGCCTTATTTAAGGATAAGATATTTTGGCAAATGATGAAAAAACAGTCAAATATTTGATTAACGAAGTTGAGTTGCAGCTATTAGTTGAATTTAATTCTTGTACTAACTGTGACCTGTAAGGGTATATCACTTTTGGTCCTAAATATATTGAGAAGTCGGGATTTTCGACATCGATATTTGAACGTATACAGTGTTTGGATGGCTTCTTGAAAACCACTTTTACCCTGCCCGAGGTTTACTTATAGTCAAACCAGTTTCTTCAAACTTCTTAAGCTCTTTACTTCTATTTTGCCTCTCCCGCCGTTGCGTCCAAACAATTAGCTAAATACATTTGAACTTATTGATGAGACAGCCTGTTTCACATAGTTCTATGTTATCCTAATCTAATACTGCTGCGATTTCTCCTCATTTGTTTACTTGATAATTTATTATTGTTTTAGCACAATATTATCACACTCTCAGTCCTGTCTAGTCGTTGACGATGGCCAAATAGAACAAACTCACGATGCTAGTCGTTTAAAAATTATTTTTAATGAATTGAAAAGTTGCAAAGAAGATTCACAACAGAGAAGTTGGATGTTGCATGAAGACGAAGCCGTTATAAAAGAGTATATTACCGAGCTTATATCAATCTTGGTAATGTATATTGTTTTCCTTAATACATTTTTATCATTCATCACTGACATTCAACAATCGTTTTGGTATAAACAATCACACTTTAAAAAAAAAACTCCTAAAAATGGGGAGACGTTTCGCTTATCAGTACAAGGCATATTCAGAGATTTTTACTTTGAGATTAGAACACTATACCAGGTGTACAAGTATGAAATGCGGATTTTTTTCTAAAAAAAACATGTTAAATTCGGAAGAATGATAAAAAATGCTTTATTCAAAGTATGCTCCATCGCTTGTTATAGATTTTTCCCATCTTTCGGGCAATTTGTGAATACCACGCCAGTAAAAATCTTCCCCTTTTACTGCGAACCATTAATCGAGCCATTTTATCACATCTTCGTACAAACCAAAGCGCTGCTCAGCAAGTGCGTGAGTCATCGATGCAGACAAGTGGTAATCGGAAGGAGCCAAGTCTGGTGAGTAAGCCGCATGGGGTAGAACTTCCCAGCTGAG
>CM032456.1:56036973-56146973 GCA_019049505.1 Pachyrhynchus sulphureomaculatus
AGGTATCGGCTGAACTGTGGCACATTTCGAGCAGGAAGAAAATATTCCCTTTCTGTAAGATAGGTTGAAATGTCTAGAAAAAACTGGTGTTAGTTCCCTCGCACAGCTTTTGAGAACTATGGAAGGTATTCCATCAGTGCCAGAAGCCTTTCTGGTGTATAGCTTCGTTAAAATACGCCTTATGATACGCTGTCTGAAGACAATATCAGGCATCCTTGACTGCACTATGGGAATAGTAGGTGGTGTTTTTCCTTGAAAATCGATAGTAGAATGTGAAGCAAAAAGTTCAGCCAATAAGTTCGCATTCTCAACAGCTGTCGTTGCAATAGAATTATCTGGTCGTGTTAGTGGTGGTGTGGTGGATTTAGTGAAATTTTGACTAACTGCCTTAGCGACTGACCAAAATGATATTGAGATGGATATGTATCTGCTTTTCAGGCATAAGTTTATGACTTCTCCTGTGTGGTTGGGAGAGGATGAAATAGAATCTAGATTTACTCGGCAGTAAAGCGATCCTGATCTCCTTACAATAAGCAAGAGTTAGCCCATTATACCAGTGGCAGGATTCGTTAGTTAATTTAGCGAATAGAAACAACCTGCTTTTCGTCTAGATACCTGACCCTACGGGCATTCATAACAATGAAATGGTTCATATATTGGTTAAACAGGGGACTCTATTTTCAAAAATTCCCTTTCTTTCTTTTAATTTGGGAATTAAGGTGTTAAACGTATAAAGTAAGTCTGAAAATATAATACAACAGTTTAACATATTTCAGAATAATTATTTCTGGTATTTTTACCATTGTAACATTTTTTAGGAAACATAAATTTTAAAAATGCTATTTTTATCGTAAAATTTTTAAAAAATTAGAATCATTGTACTATTTTAAGTACGAACATATGTCGTACGAGTGTTTCTCAATGTATTAGTTGTAAACTGTCAATTAAAATCTCTGTTGATATTTATCGTATAGATATATCGTGCCTTTGAAGAAAAAAGCCGTTAAAATAATAAAAAAATTTAGCGATAATAAATTGATACCTACGTGGAAAAACTTAATAACAAATGATGTTTTTTCGTAGTATCCTTGATCTAAATCAGTTAGATCAAGGTTGTTTTATGAGTTAGCAGAATGGTAAAGATTAGAACCAGTACAAGGTGGTATTATCGCGATTCATAAAACAATAAATCTATTTAAATGCAGCCCGTTTTTAATATTCCAAGTCAAGGCCACTCGGAATCCCTGATACCATATTTTCATCCCAAATGTTTCTTGTCTAAAGACATCGCTTTTGACAGTTTGAGGTTACGTGAATAGCATCGGATAAAGTGGTGATTTTACTTATTTCTTTAAGGTTAATACTTTCACACATAAAAGTGACATTAAATAGTTTGAATGGTAAACTGAATTAATTTGTTCATCTAATATACAAATATAATATATATATATATATATATATATATATATATATATATATATATATATATATATATATATATATATATATATATATATATATATTTTCTGTAATAATGCGATAGATTTTCTTTAAAAGTAAGCTTATAAATTGTTCCCTTTTTCAAAGTAATACGTTTTTGTGGTAGACTGTTTAATTTTTGACCCCGAAGAATTAGATAAATGAATCGAACAAGGAATTTAACTTAACACGAGGTAGTGCGAGCCTCAGTTTTATTTGACGAGGGATATTGTCAGAGTTATGTTGCCAATTTGTTAGGCAAACATCGTTCCACAATAAGTCGTATGGTAAGCCGCTTGAATAAAGTAGGAACTTATTCTAGAAGGCTAGAGCAAGGGCGAAAACGATGCACCAGCGACCTAGATGAACGTTTTATAAGACAATATGCTTTAAGAAACAGGACTCTCACTAGTTCTATAATAAGAAAATGAACTCGAAGCTGTTCGCTATGTCACAATTTTTTCTAAAACAGTTAGAAGACGGTTAAATGAAGCTGGATTAAACAGTAGGAGACCAGCCACTGCGCCCTTGCTTACTAGAGAGAACAGAGTTGCCAGGTTACGTTTTGCTCGAAATCACGAAAACTGGTCTGTGGATGATTGGAAACAAGTTTTCTTCACAGATGAAACTAGGGTTAGTCTAAAACATCCAGATGGTCGTGAGCGAGTACGGCGAAGACCAGGAGAGAGGTTTGCTCCTTGCAATATCTCTGCAAGGATTCCATTCGGCGGTGGCTCTGTTATGTTCTGGGGTGGCATCTGTTTTGATGCTCGCACAGAGTTAGTTCCTGTCCGTACGAGATCCAAGAATTCTGACTACTATCTTGAGAATATTGTAATAGAACATGTGATGCCTTTCGGTCATTTTGTGGGGTCCAATTTCCTGTTTATGCAAGACAACGCTCGACCTCACGTGGCTAGGGAGGTACTCGATTATCTTAATCAAGTTGATATACCGATTATACAATGGCCACTAAAAAGCCCGGTTCTGAATCCGATAGAACATGTATGGGATCACCTTAAGAAAAATGTGAAACGTCATATACCTGCACTTAGAAACCTGAGGGAACTTGAAAATGCAGTTATCACAGAATGGGAGCAAATTCCTCAAGATTTTATCCAAAATTTAATTAGAAGCATGCCTAGGCGCATAAACGCTGTCATCCGAAGTAGAGGAGGCAACACACGCTAGTAGTATCCCAGTTACACCATTAATTTTGCTACTAGTGTCCCAGTTTATTTTTTTCATTATTACATGAATAATTTTAATTCGAATCTTATAGAGAAATTTGGTAGCTAATTCACTTTTAAAGTATCCGAATAAGTTTTTTCTAACTTTTAGTGTAACCAATGTTCATAAAAAATTATTAAAATTAATTCATTATAGAGATTCGTATGATTTCATATATTGTTGCGACAGGGGACACATTTTTGGCAATTTTTTAAAAGTAATACAAAAAAAAGTCTGCGCAAGTATTACATTATATATTTTTGATCTCATGTTTTCACAAGCTTTCACAACAACACTCCACTAGATGATCTGGCAAAAATTTTTTTTTACTTCCGATTTCATCCTCCAAAACTAACCTTTTAAGTTAAAATTTAACTTTCAAAACTACACAGCTCTTATGGAGCCATCAATTTCTATATTAGTGCCAAATTTCAACTTTCTATGTCAAATAGTTTAGGAGAAAATCGAATGTGACAGACGGACAAATACCGGAATGATCTTATAAGTGTCTCGTATGGAATACTAAAAATTTCCTTGCGATCATATTTATAATGGTCAAAAACTGACAATATACGATTTTTGTCCAATTTATCTAAAATTTTGCATCCTACCATAAAATGCAATTATAAAGGCTTTTTTCCAATAATCGATATTTTAACAGAGAGTGAGTTTTGGACTTTAAACTGTAGAAAATTCAAATTTCCCGCCAAACGACAAATGATAATCGGCACTACAAGATCATTTTTTGGGTTTCAAGACCCACCTATAAATTCATATTTTTCGAAATTTACCACTAAAGAAAAATGCCATATGTCGGACACTTCCTGCCTGTCACTGTATATACATATGTATATATATATATATATATATATATATATATATATATATATATATATATATATATATATATATACATAGTGACCTGCAGAACGTGTGAGACATATGGGATTTTTTCTTTATTATTAAATTTACAAAAAAAGTAGGTTTATAGGTAGATTCTGCATCACTTGAAACTGAAAAAATGATTTTGCAGTTCGGTTTGTCGCTTAGTGGGACATTTGAATTTTCTGATGTTTAAAATCCAAAAGTCATTCTGTTTGTTACAATATCGAAAACATTTATTAGGGAAAAGTGAGTGTAGAATTTCATTTTGTGGTAGTATGCAAAGTTTTAGATAGATCGGGCAAAAATCGAATTGTCTCAGTTTTGGACCAGTAAAAATATGACATAAAGAAATTTTTGTTTAAATTTGATATGTTTGTTAAATTGGTATAAGAATTTAAACAATTGTTTTTTGATTTCAAGTTATGTAAGTTTTACTTGTTTTACAATCAATAATTAAAAAATTCTGGTTTTCTTGAAACTGCAATTGTTGCACGGGCAATTATTCAATATTTTACCCTGTTAGTTGCAGTTTGAGAGTGTTGTTTTTTAAAGAACGCTCTAGCATCATAATTTATTGAAAAATATGAAGGAAATCAAGTACATTAATATTTATTAACGGCCAAAAAGCTTATTTCGATATTTTGAATATTTTCGAGATTTTCCTTACAGTACAAATAGAATTACACAAAATATACGGACATAACACCGGTCGATTTTTTTTATGGGGCTACCTTAAAAACAAAGTTTATATTCAGAGACCTTTGAGAAATATTAAACATTTCGAAAATGCAATAAGGTAAATAACGTTACTTCGCTCATGTTAAAAAATGTTTTAAAATAATTACATTTGCGAACAATTCTGTGCATAGAATTCCATACGGAACACTTATGGGATCACTTCAGTTTTCGGCTCTCTGTCTGTTACACCTGATTTTCTCCAAAACTATTTGACATATTAAGTTAAAATTGGGTACAAATATACGAATTGATGGCCAAATCAGAGCCGTGCCGTTT
Source organism: Pachyrhynchus sulphureomaculatus (assembly GCA_019049505.1). Lineage (NCBI taxonomy): Eukaryota > Metazoa > Arthropoda > Insecta > Coleoptera > Curculionidae > Pachyrhynchus > Pachyrhynchus sulphureomaculatus. The sequence continues at coordinate 56,041,582 of CM032456.1, forward strand.
TGAAGGTTAAATTTTGACCTAAGGGGTTAGTTTTGGGGAGTGAAATCGAAAATGAAAAAACAAAAATTTGCCAAATCGTAGTGTGGGGTGTCAAATTAAAGCTTGTGAAAACACGAGTTCAAAAATATACATGATATAATACTTGCGCACACTTTTTAAATGGTATTAAAAATGGTCAAAAATCGCTTTCCCCACGCTCTATCTTGAATAGTACTGATCAAAAAATTTTACGTTTGATAATTTATTTGATATAAAAAAAACGATATGCCTTGACAATATGGTGGAATCAGAACAATACTGCTATTAAATCATGCGTCACTCCTGTACCGTGACAAAATAATTTTATTTTATTTTATTTGCTTATAATTAAACAAATATTTAAGTGGTAAATATTTGTTTTATACTTTTATTATTAGATTCTAGATTGAGAGCGATTGATTTATTGGCTATTAGTTAGCTAAGATGCTATAACTATTATACATTATTGTCCAAAAAAAAGTGAAAATTCATATTGGATCTTAAGATATATACATGTCAGGGACCTAATTAACTTTAATTATTAGCCTATTTAAGGATTTTATTTTATTTTAAAAGTAATTACCGTACGGAACACTAATTGCGCGAGTCCTACTTGCACTTGGCCGGTTTTTATAGGTTTATATCTGTAATTTAATTTACTTTTTGTGTACTCTATAGTCAGTGTCTTTGTTACCTTTAGTAAATATTATTTCACCAGTCTCCTCTTTTTTGGTAATAAAATTAAGACGCCTTAAGGATTCTATCTTAAGGTATTTTTTACGAGTAACTGTAGTTTTACTTGAAATTTTGAGAAATAATAGATTTTTTTTAGCATCATGCATTCACTGATTCAATATAAAGATCTTTTACCACGCCGTATTGCCATAATTAATTATAAAAGTTTAAGATATTTAACACGTAAAATCCATACTTTTTCTTCGATTAAAAGCATGCGTTTTTTACAATTATTTTCGTATGAGCATTAAAAAGCAAAAAATATATATACATAAAAAAATTACTTTGCTCTCGTCTGAAAAATATGAAGGCAGTTTATCTCCTCGTTGTTGCAAAAATATTAGATAAACATTACTTTTCCTGTGTTTTATGAAGTGAATTTTTGCTGTGGCAACGTAGCTTGAAAAAGATTGGTCGCACGGACGCTGGCCTTACACTGACCAGACTTTCTTTTAAAAGACACTAGAATAAACCCATGCTTCACACGCGCATTTATTCAGTTATCAATACTTAATAATTGATACATTTTTAATAAATATTCCAAAGTATCGTTTTAATTAAACAACATTTTTGTTGTATATCATGTAAAAGTATGAAAGTTATTATAAATAACATGTGATTGCGTGCGGCTGGAAGCAAACGAGAAGCTACGTTGCCACATTCATTATACCTTGAAAACCAAATTATTTCGCGTTGTTCTCTAACATAATGCTCCCTCAGTCTTCTCGTAAGAAATACCTTAAAATAACAAAAACCTCAAGCTGCCTGTTGTAGGGTAAAAACATTCGAAAATTACAAAGGTATACAAAAAAATAATTTTCTCTCTTTTAAGTAAGACACGTGTTTTCTTAAGCATTTTTTTTATCCTGAATCCAAAAAAATCATAAAAAAGACATTCACCGTGAGGTTTTTTTTTTTCAGAAAAACGCACTTAAAATTTCCAGAAAACTATTAAATTGAAAAAAAAATAAATTTTAATAAATAATGTAAAACTGTATAATCATTAAAATTATGGAATAAAACTATTACTTCGGACATCCTTAAAAGTTCTAAATCTACATTAATCATAAAAACTTAAACATACGTATATATGTATATATATATGTATATATATATATATATATATATATATATATATATATATATATATATATATATATATATATATATATTATATATATATATATATATATATATATATATATATATATATATATATATATATATATATATATATATATATATATATATATATATATATATATATATATATATATATATATATATATATATATATATATATATATATATATATATATATATATATATATATATATATATATATATATATATATATATATATATATATATATTTATATATATATATATATATATATATATATATATATATATATATATATAGTATATATACTATTCACGCTGCCATAGCGAACAATTGTAGGCAGCAAAATGAAACTTGGTATAACAGTTTAGTTAAAGTAAATAAAGATGTGAAAATAACTGGTTAGTTTCTTTGGAAACATATATGTTTTTCAGTTCTACGGAAAATTCTAGAAAAATTTTTGGGTATCGTATCTCAAATATGACAGACAAATGATAGAAAAGTTCTACGAATATAATATTCCTGCCGTGTTCTATTTCCTTGATTATACAAAGGCCTTCGATACAGTACAGTTGGATCACTTATGAAGTTCTTCGAGAAATGAAGACACCAGACCACCTAGTCTTCTTAATCCACAAATTATACATCCACAACATCGCTTATGTTAAAGTTGAGCAAAATCTGTCTAAGCTATTCCAGGTCGGAAAGAGGGTGAGGCAGGGCAGTATCATGTCTCCATTACTCTTCAATAGATACAGTGAATGGATTATCCGTAAAGTGACGGAAGAGTGGAATGGGAGGTATCAATAGGAGGCAAAAAGTTCTCGAACTTAAGATACTGCAATACTGGCTAGCTCCGAGGAAGAAATGGTTGCACTGCTGCATCGAATCGAAAAGGTTAGCGCAAATGTCGGCCTTTCACTAAATCGAAAGAAATGTTCTCTTCTCATAGTAGATCGAACTAAAATTTTACCTCCTCTCAACAAAATCAACGATATACCACTGAAGACAGATATTATATATTTATGCACAAGGGTAGCTGCGAAGAAGAAACTAAAAGAAGGATAGAGATGGCCAAAACTGCAATGACAAGCCTAAGCAAAGTGTGGAAAGATCACAGAATAAATAAAATGACTAAAAAAAGGCTTGTCAATTCACATTTCCTATAGCCACATGCGGTGCCAAAACATGCACTATTAATACAGCGTGCCGTAGAAGAATAGAGGCTTTCGAAACTACAAGCTACAGGTGGATGCTCAGAATTTTCTGGACAGCCCATAGGACAAATGCGTCAATTCTGAGCGATCTTAACATTCAAAATAGTCACCCGCTGTTACCATCGATTCAGAGAAAAATAGCATCACTTTTTGGGCACATAATAAGGAGGGATGGTAAGAAAAAGTTGCTGATCCAGAGGAAAGTCGATGGTAGAAGAAAAAGAGGTAGATCTTCCAACAGATACAACGATCAGATCATGTCTACAACGCACCTGGAGTGACCGGAGATGATGAAAAGTGTCGAAGATAGAGAAGCCTGGAGGGTTGTTGTAAACAACGCAATAGAGGTCCGCGCATATCAATAGTTTTGGAACAATAAGCAAAAAGCTTTGGTAAATTGGCAATTATTTACTATGGTTTAATTTTTCAAGACAACGTTTTACAATAACCCTAAAAGAAATACTATTTCCTATGCACAATTTTTTTGTTGTTAATATTTTAGCATAAGGTATCATGTTGTTCTTTAAAATATGCAGTAGTAATGTTTAGTTCTAACTTTCGAAGGAAGTACTGGATAAATAATTTTAAAACCTTTTTTGCTGTGGAGTGAGCATCTTGCCGTATTATTTCCTATCGTACGTATCTTTTGTTACGGCACCATCAATCAAATTATCACAAAAACTCATCTCTTTACTACGACAACATTGCAAATTTAAACCGAAATATAGTATATCCAACACTTATGAACTAATAGATAAAATTAAAAACATTAACTTATGTTACATTCAACGATAATTTTTATACATCTAAAGAAGTTCTAATAATGGGTAATCCTTTAAGCCCTTTACTAGCGGAAATTTTCATGGATAATTTAGAACTAAAAATTCATCAAAACGAGGTAAGCAAAAATATTGTTTACTGGCATGGACATGATGATATCATTTCCTGTTACATGGAAACAGATAGACAACTAACAATCTTTCTTAACTTCCTAAATAATTTGCATTCTTACATTAAATTCACCTTAGAAATAGAAACCAATAACTCTATAAATTTTTTAAACATATATACTCGTATATATCAAAAGTGAACAATAAACACGACTTCTGGATTTTCCACAAGCCTTCACATACTGACACAATCATACACAATAGTTCATCTCACCCTTATACTCATAAAATGACAGCCTTTAACTCTTTCATACATAGACTGTTACATATTCCTATGACTAAAACTAATTTTAACAAAGAATTAAACATAATCAAACAAATAGCATTTAATAATGGATATGACCCTAGCATTATAGATAATAATTTGACTAAAAAATCGTTTAAATAGGCAAACTCTCTAATTTTCCCCACCATTAATAACAAAAAAGACACACTAACGTACACAGGGAAAATAACTAGAACAATTTTAAAACATTTAACAAAAAAGAACAATAAAATAGCATTTGAAACCAATAACACCTTAGTGAATATAATTTTGAATAACAAAACCAAATCTAATAAATCCCTAAAATCAGGAGTTTATTTATTAAATTGTGGATCGTCTACTAAAACCTACGTAGGACAAACTGGTAGATCTTTTGAAACTCGCATTAAAGAACATAAACATAGTTATTTAAAAAACAAGAACAATTAACATTACGCTATCCATATAATAAACGAATCCCATAATTTTAATGATGCATTCAAAATCCTACATGTAGAAAATAAATCTAAAAAATTAAATATGCTTGAATGTCTTGAAATTAACAAACGGAAAAACTCCTTAAACGAACAGGTAGGCTTAAACCATTCACCCTTACTTAATCTTTATTAGTTCTCTGAAATAGTACCACAGACTTGCATCTTTAAAATAACTTTGTCAGTAAATAATATAATAAAATGATTAACATAATCTTATGTATTTAGGATAGTTTTAAGCACTATATAACCGGTATTATTACCAAACATTTTTCTTTCTAATTCACTTCTGAAGAAGCCATTGTATGGTGAAACAATTGACAAGTCATTTTAAATATATTAGAAATTTAAAGCATAGTGTTGTTTTTATAAAATTTTAGTTTTCCTACTTGTAAGTCAATACATTTAATCCAAGGACGTTCCAACTTATTATATTAATGCCCGCCATATAACGTCTAAACTTTACCTTCATCAATCGAAATGAATCTTCGTCCAGCAACTCATTTTTTCAGATTTTGAAACAAGAAGTAATCGACTTTTTTTTATCGCTCACCTCCCCGCCTCAGTAGGGATTTTGCCCTTTTTTTTTCATATCCCAAGGATATCGGCGAGGATGTCGTAATACCCGCCAACGTTGTTCAAGTAGCAAAACATATATTTTTGTATTTCGCGGCACCTTTTTTTAAACAACGCGGTAGTGCTGCCATGGACGTTATTTGCATTTCTTCAAACAACTACTACCTATGTACTTGGCCAGGCCAAATATACTTAAATAAATTAATAGATAAGTATACCGACCTGTGGGATTGAACCCTCGACCTTCTGCACAGTAGCAAACTACTACGCCGCCAGCCACTGGAGACAAACCTAGTGAATAAGGCGGAAACACTTCGGAGCGAAGGACCTGCAGTTTTGCAGCAACAATCCGTGTGTAAAAGCGCATAATCGTAATGAAAAAAACACTTCTTTTTTATAAGTTGTAGACGTTTGGCCTGAACAGCCCCTTTCAATTGGTCCAGTAGTGGAGCATAATACTCCTGAGCACAACCCCATGAGGATCCCAAAAACCGTAAACATGACTTTTCCTGCAGATGGAACCGTTTGTACTTTCTTGGGCGCACTTTCACCTGATCTTACCCACAATTTCAACTGCTTCTTCATCTCTAGCGTGAAATGGTGAATGCGTGTTTAGTTTACTGTTATGAAACGTCGAAGAAATGTACTGAAATTATATTTAAATAAGTCCAAACACTCTTGGAAAATCTTTAAATGCGTTTTTGGTTGATTCTTAGCAAACGCGATATCCATCGAACAGAAAGCTTTCTCATAACCAAAACTCAATGCAAAATGTGGTGGACAAGGCTTACGAGATGTTTACAATATCAGCGAACTCGCGTACCTTCAGTCGGTTCACTTAGTCCGCTCTTGTGAATTTTTGCCACAATCTTGTAGGTCGTAGAGGTTTTCGGGCGTCTTGAGCATTTATCATCTTGAATGGAATGTATGACCACGTTTAAATTTAGCAGCCCACTTTTTAATAATCGATAACTAAGGGGAAGAATCTCTAAACTCTTTTTGAATGTCCATAGAAGTTAAACCTTTTAAAACGAGGTATGTTATAACAGCTCGTACTTCCATTTTCTCAATTTTTTTAGAAAATTTTAAAACTTGTTTGTTTAAACGATCGTTACAAAAAGGCATTTAATCGCAGGTGTTTAAAACTTCACAGTCATCTAGTAGACTTGACAAATATCATAATAATTTGGTCAGCCGGAAACTTTTGGTATGACCCTCGTATTTATGATATAAATAATAATTATTTAATAAGTTTAATTCAGTAAAAATGTTTATTTGAAATCTGGATTTCTAATTGCAAAATGGCTACGCTGTATTTAAACAACAGGATTTAAATAAGCAGCAACAGGGAATTTTTATTTTTTCCGCAATATGTGGCAAATCATCTTGTAAATAATAAATATATCAACTCCTGAGAACACTAACTTTTTGGCAAAACTCTTCCTCCCACAATTTTTAGAATTATCATCTCGTATTTCTCTCATACATATGTCGTTATGTCTAATTTTAAATCGCCATAAAACTGGAAATGTCGTAAACAGTAAAAATTTGGGCTGTTGTGTTTAAGTTTGTGTAAATTTTAATCAACTAGAAATTTTATATTGGGTCAACTAAATAAAACAATAAAATTACCTATATTAATTTATACTATATTTCATGTTTTATAATTTAATTTCTACTAGCAGTTGTTAGCAATTTCACTAATATAAAAATAGTAAATACAAAGGCGAGCGATGCAGACGACTTGAGCGTAATGGATCAAATGCAGCAAGATCACAGAAACTATGACTAACTTCAAAACTGCTAGACGTACTGAGTCAAAAATTTTCTTACCAAACGGCTTATTTTTTAAATGATCAGGAACAGATTTGCCTTTATTTCTAATATGTCCTTCTTTTTAAAACAAGCAATTAAGTTTCTTTCTGGTCTAGCCAGAATTTATAAAATGTTGTCACTATTTGCATTAAAAAGAATGTACAAACCTTTATATTACCTCTCAATTTTGAAAATTCTGTCCATATTATTTCTTCAAATAAGGCTTAACGGCCAATCATCGGGATTTTAATTACATATGCGTAACGAAAGATCAACTTAGTGAAATCAAAGAAATATAATATATATATATATATATATATATATATATATATATATACATATGTATATATATATATATATATATATATATATACATATGTACATATATATATATATATATATATATATATATATATATATATATATATATATATATATATATGTACACAGCGCCGGCAAAAAAATCTTTACACTTGTTCGGCAAAAAAAAAACTTGACATGTAAAATCCGCGTCAAAATTTCACTTGCCGTTCCCACTATAAAAATGAGGGTGGAACCTAGTGATGACATGTGGTATTAGCGCATTACCCACCCAGCCAACACTCAATATGCCTCGTGGACTTTTAGAGTGAAATTGACCATTCTTTCTCCGGTCAAACAGTGTTTTTATCATTTCTTAAAAGTTTGAGATCTAACGTCTTTAGTCCCACTGCACACAATGGATCCAAAGAAGCTTAAAATAGAAGAGAAATCCCGTGCCTTCAGTCTGCTAGAGAAGGAGGATTCAGTGATTACTGTAGCCAGAGATCTGGGCGTGTCGAGAGAGACAATTTATCAACTGAAGCGGTCAGCGGCGTCATTGCCTCCTGGGACGATACCTCAGAGAAAATCAGGCTCTGGCTTCATCAAGAACTGTTAAGCTTCTGAAACGTGAAGTGATGTCAAATCCTTCTATAACGCCGTTGAAGTCAAAAACAAATACTCTACGCTCCTCCAGAACGTCACAACTAGGACAGTTCGTCACCGCCTGCGGAAGGAGCTGGGTCTACCAAGTCGCCGTGCCGCAAAGAGGCCCCTGCTTACAGCAGTAATAAGACTTCTGTAAAAAATATCAAAACTGTACATCTGAATAGTGAAAGGAAGTGATGTTTAGTGATGAGAGCACTTTCAGGTTGGTCAGGAGAGGCTCAAAAATTGTGCGTCGTCCAAGTACCATATCAAGGTATGACCCTAAATATACGGTTAAGACTGTTAAACACACTGACAGTGTGATGGTGTGGGGTGCATTCTTTGAAAGGAAGGAAGGGGAGGTTTGTACTTTGTTTCCAATAATGTAACTAAATTAATGTTTTGGAAAAACATTTGCTTAACTTTCGGATCATTCATCAGTGTGACTATCTTATGGATGATGGGGCCCCAGCCCACAAGGCCAAGGTCGTGCAAAGTTTCTTAATGACCATAACATTATTATTTTAGAATTACCAGGTAATTTCCCTGACTTAATTCTATAGAAACTTCCTGGAGTTTCATGAAGAACAAAGTTCAAGAGACACGACCCAGCAACATCAACGATCTAAAAGAAGCGCTGAAGACACTGTGGATAACCTTCGACTCCACGTACTTCATCAACCTTGCTGAATCTATGCCTAAACGACTGCAAATGGTGATAAAATGTGAGGGTGACATGACAAAATACTAACTGTAACAAAATATCTACACTAAAACAATTGAATGTTAAGATTTTGTAGTTTTATTGACCTTGTAAAGAATTTTTGGGGCAGGCACTATATATATATATATATATATATATATATATATATATATATATATATATATATATATATATATATATATATATATATATATATATATAAAATATATATACATTGCTGAGCAAAAAAATCGACTCGATTTTGCTTCATTTTCAATTCAATTTCCAAACAGTGGTATTATTTTAGGTATCATTAGAATGCTGATTTTTCGAAAAAAGTTTTACTGATTAAAACAGTTTTACTCAACAGAGCCGTTTTTGCTCGCTCAGCAACATACTCGTTGCGCGCTATTCATCCCTATAAAAACATATACATGCAACTACATTTCCCTATCATTCCTTTATCATAATTTGAACCGTCAACATCTCTGCTATACCTGCTCACTAATTATGTCATCGGAAAAGACACGCGAAAATCATTGCCCTATTGCAAGAAGGGCATAGCCAACGTGTAGTCGCTGCTCAACTGCACTCGGGTTCTCAGTCACTGGACAGTCAGAAGTAGACTTAAAGAAGCTAAACTCCAAAAAGACCAGGTGACATCCCCAAATTGACAGCGACATGCACGACTCAGATTTGCCTGAGAACATGTCGACTAGACCTTAGGGCAATGGCTTCGTTTTATTCCTCGACGAATCCTGAATGTGCCTACATAGCAATAATGGAAGAAGACGAGTCCAAGAATGTCAAAATATTTGGCCTCTGGAGATGCTTCAAAAAACGCTTGCCACACGCTAATCACAAGTGGCTTTTATGTATGACCCTTTCACATAAATACCGAATGAGTGTTAAAGAGAAATGATCCAGCATAGCACAGGGGGGCAGGGGAGACATATGCCCCCACTTCTATGGATGTAAAATAAACGAATTATTTTAAAATATTCTCCTTCCCTGTTTCTTATTCAAGTGTTTAATTTTGGAAAAATGCCCTTCTAGTGAGGTTTTGTACTATATGAAGATTCTAGATGCCATTTTTCATGATTTTGGAGCCAATAATTTGACCTGGACGATGGAAAGTTATAGCATTTCAGGTATATATATATATATATATATATATATATATATATATATATATATATATATATATATATATATATATATAATGAGGCAGTCACTCCAAAAAACGCAAGAAAATCCACCATATTGTGCTGAATGACCCTAAGGTGAAAGTGAGGGATCGTGAAGATATCAACAGAATGCGTGAGGCATATTTTGCATGAATATTTGCATATAAAATAGGTATGCACCTGATGGGTGCCACGCACTCTCACAATTGATCAAAACCAGCAACATGTTGAAGATTCAGAACGCTGTTTGGCGCAGTTTCGGCGTAATCCGAAGGAGTTTTTGAGTCGATTCGTAACATTGGACGAAACAGGGATCCACCACTACACGCTTGAGTCCAAGAAGCTGTACACAGAGTGGCTGGAACCGCAGGAAAGCCGACTGAAGTGTCCAAAAACTCAAGCATCAGCTGGAAAAGTTTGGCTAGTGTTTTTTGGGATGCGCATGAAATAATACCGATCGTCAATTTTGAGAAGAGGCGAACAAACACCAGAGACTATTACGTTGGTTTCTTAAACCATTTGAAGGGTGAAATCAAGAAAAAAAGACCGCATTTAGAGAAGAAAAAAGTGTTCGATGGTGAAATTGGACCAGTTGGGCTATGAATTGCTTCCTCATTCACCGTATTAACCTGATCAGGCCCCCAGCGATTATTATCTCTCTCTAAATTAGAAAAGGTGGCTCCAGGGAAAGAGATTTTGCCGAAGTCGAATGGGAAACTGAGGCTTATTTTAGAGAACTCAGCAAATCGTATTATATGAAAGATATCCAAATGTTGGAAGATCGCTGGAATAAGTGTATCGCTCTTGAAGAATAAAATCGATTTTTGGCAAAAATATTGTTTTTTCTTCAAAAGTCTGGAGACTTTTCACGCCATGTAGTATATGTCTGAAAGCAAGAAAAATTAAAATACTTACTTTTACTTCAAATAAAATTACGAATTTTCTATGGAAGTTTTTTAGTTCACTACGTATAAAATCCGAGTATTATTTCTGGCTTATATTTAAATAAAATAAAAGAATACTACATACAAACAGACATTAAAAATTGCGTGAGCCATAAAGTTTATAAAATCAAGCAATGAAAATGTATTTTTGGTTTGATATATAAGCCAGTAAAGATGCTTTAACTCTTTTAGTACGCCATCTGCTTCTTAGTGTTGTGTGTTTTCTCTGGATAAACAGCTCAACTCAAAACATAAACATGTCTGCTGTAAGTAAAGGAAGATTTTAAAATCTTTTCTGTTTATTTAATTTTTTTTAAAGAAAATATTAAATAAACATTACGTTTATTTTTCTAATTAAACTGTATCTATATCATAGTCGTTAAAGTTTGCGTAATATTAATTTTTTCCGCTGTATAAGTATTTTTATCCCATATCTACACTACCGTCAGAAAGTATTTGCCCACCTAGAAACTTCAATGTAACTGCCAAAATTTAATACCTAATTAAACCATTTTATTATATTAGGTACATTTAATTGTTCTTAACAAGTGTCCATCATAAAATTGTTTAGACAGGCCTTTTTGGTGAAATCACAAATTAAATACCAATTAGAACAAATTTCCAAGTTTTGCATGATAATCGTTTCGAGGCGACTTCTGAAAATTCCAATTGAAGTAGGAACTCATTTCAAGTTTCTAAGGATTATGAAAATTCCTATTGACATTTTATGATAAATACCAATGCCCTTTAGAAATTAACCATTCGCAAACAGTACTTTGTCACTAATACAGACTCAATTTTTTTGTGAAAATGCCAAAAATGAAAGAAGTTTCCGTTGAAAATCGGGCTCTGATAATTGCGAGACATCAAAATAGTCACTCCAGTCGACAATTCGCGAGTAATATGCGGATGCCAAGGAGAACGGTGGAGTACATCGTAAAAAATTTCTGCGGGACATGGAATTCTCAACCAAAAACGTTCAGGAAGGCCTCGAAAAACGACTCCCGCTGAGGACAGAGCTATAACAATGTCCAGCAAACGTAATCGCCGCCTAACTGCACCAGAAATTACGGCTTAAGTAAACCTGGAGCGGCCCAACCCCATCAGCGTGACAACCGTGAAGAACAGGTTAGCAGAAGGTGGACTACACGGGAGAGTAGTGAGGAAACCACTTCTTAGGCAAGTGAATAAACGTAAACGATTAGAATGGGCCCGACAATTCCGTCCTTTGGAGAGACGAATCTAAATTCGAAATTTTCGGTTCAAATCGACGAGTTTACGTGCGACGTTTAGCTGGAGAGAGGATGTTGAAAGCCATTTCAGTAATGGTTTAAGGTTGTTTTGGCAACGATAAAGTTGGAGAATCTTTAGGATAGAAGGAATCAGGCGAAAAGAACAGTATCAAGAAATTTTGCTAACTCAAATGCTTCCTTCTGGAAGAGATATTTTTTAGGGGAAATTTATTTTTCAGCATGACAACGACTCTAAACATTCTGCTAAACAAATTAGAGAACCTTTGGACCAATAGAAATCCGACGACGTTCTGGAAGTGATGACTTCGCCTCCAAAATCACCCGACTTGAACCCCATCGAATCGCTGTGGGACGATTTGGACAGGTGTGTTCGAAACCTCAATCCAACATCAGAAAATTACTTGTGGGAAATTTTACAAGCAGAATGGGTTAAAATAACCGAAGAAACTCTGAAGAAACTACTGGACAGAATACGGCAACTCTATAAAGCTAATTAAAAATAAAGGAGGTCACATAGATGAGAAAAATCCTGGAAAATCATAAATATTTTTCTGATTTTCTAGACTGTAAATAATGTAAAAATAAATAATAATTCATTAAAATTAAAAAAAATATATATTATCTGAGTTCTTGTTGTCTTGAGACTAAAATAACTAGGTGGGCAAATACGTTCTGACGGTAGTGTATATGGCTGGCGATACTTTTTGTAACACATTAATACTATCTATAGAAAAACAAAATAATATATGTTTCCTCTAAGAAAATAGGAAGACTTTTGTAAGCTTTTTAACTTAGGCTACAGAAAAGGAATATTTCTCATCCGCTGTTTAGGCGAAACCTACAAAAGGTAAAAAACTTATGCCTAACAACTCGTGATCGGTCGCATTGCATTTAGTAATATCGAAGTTTTGTAAAATATCTGGAAGGATTTACTATTATTAGCGTCCACTAATACGGATTTCGAAATCAACATGAGATCTCCTTACGTTTGTCACACATAACATATTTGAAAATGGTGGAGGATCTCGAAGAGTTGTGCTAGATATATCCAAGGCATTCGACCATGCTAAGTACGACGAACTATTGGCTAAGCTGTGCTCTTGCATTGTATCTGAAAGGTTTTGTTTATGGCACTTGAGTTATCTCAGATGTTCTTTGCGAGTGGTGGTTAATGCATTTTTTTCCGACACCTTCATTGTCAACACCGAGGTAAACCAGCATTACTATCTTCTAGTATCTTTTTTCTTTACATTAACAATTTGCTGGAAAGATCAAAATTCCGATTTATAACTTTGCAGCATGTTTATATATCCATTTACTGGTTTAATTGAATGAAAGTATAAAATCAGAAAATGACGGTTGGTATCCAAATATGATAACAGGAGAAAAAATTATTACTGATGGTAAGGGAAATGTTTCTCTGTGTATTCCCTAAAAGATGTACTCTGGCAGCATTAGACAAAAAATGAATCAAGAACGCTATAGTGTTATTACATACATGGGCGAGACTAACAATAAAATTAGAAATGTCTTAACAAAAAACTAAGGGTATAAATTAAAATTGCTTGAATCTCTGAAAATCAATAAACTTAAAAATACTAATTATTTGTTAAATGACCAATTAGGATTAAATAATTCACCCCGTTTAAATATATTTCAATAATACCGTACCTAATTAATTTGTTACCTATAATATTCACTGAGGTAGCCGTTACTTGATGGAAATTCATTGTAAATTAATACCGAAGTAAAACAATAGATGTTTTTAGAATTCCACTATATTTATAAACCGTAACAATTGTTTCGACATACAATGTCTTCATCAGACGGATGATAACTTTAAACTAATTTTAAATTAGAACATATTAGCCCATATATACCTTTAGGAGTAGTAAATTACAAGATTAAATTATAAAATAATAAACACTTAATATTATTGTACAAAAGAAGGGGGTAGTACCTGTCATTTGTGGGTTTTCACAAAATTAAAATATAGATAACAATAAATAAGTTGTACCATATTTAAATGATGGATTGATAATGGGTTATTCCGGATAAAGGTTTAATAATGGGGAATTGTTTGTTTCTATTTGTTGATTTAAGAGGAGATTTGAATTTTTGTATTTGTTTATTTCTAAGCTTTCTAAGTAATTTAATTTCTTGGATTTTTTGTCATAATGAAGTATTTTGAAATTATCGTCAAAGACGTGATTTGTTGAAATTAAATGTTCTGCATAATGGGATATGATATTTTGTTTGGTATAGCTTCTTTTGTGTTCGTTGATTCTTTTTTGAAAAGATCTGCCTGTTTGGCCTATGTAAAATTTTGGACAAGAACCACAATTGAGTTTATAAATTCCCGATTTTGCTTTTTTGTTACTTTTATTTTTATTATTTTTTATTATGTTAGAGAGTTTATTATTAGTTCTGAAAGCAATATTTAGACCTATTTTAGTTAATTCTTTAGAAATAAACTGTGTAATTTGTCCGGTGTAAGTGATAGTTTTATAACTTTCTTTATTCTTTTTTGGTTTAGGATATAACTTGTTGATTGCTAGTTGATATGTTTTTTTATTAATCATTCTGTCTAAGATATCTGGTTGGTATCCATTGTTAACCGCTATTTGTTTTATTATATTCATTTCTATAGAATAATTCTCTTCTGACATAGGTACATGTAAAAGTCGATGGATGAATGAATTAAAAGCTGCCATTTTGTGTGAATATGGATGATTTGAGTTATTATGTATTACTGTATCTGTATGTGATGGTTTATGGTAAATTGAAAAATTGTGTTTATTATTAATATTTTTAATTGTTAAATCTAAGAAGTTAATTGTTTTTTCTTGTTCAATTTCTATGGTAAATTTAATATTGGAATGGATAGTATTAATATGGTTGAGAAATTGTTGTAGTTGTCTATCTGTTCCAGAAAAACAAACTAATATATCGTCTACATACCTATGCCAGTATAGAAAATATTTACTAATTGGGTGTTTGAGAATTATGGATTCTAAATTATCCATGAAAATTTCGGCTAACAATGGACTTAACGGATTCCCCATTATTAAACCTTCCTTAGCCATATAAAATATGTCATTAAATTCAAAGTAATTTTGATCTAAACAAACTAATAGACAATCTAGGATTTCTTGTTTGATTATTATATTAATTCTATTTTTAGTGAGTAGACCTTCTACTAAACTTATTACTTCATTAGGTGGTATACTCGGAAATAAATTTTGGACGTCAAAAGATATAAGTTTAGCGTTTTTTGGAATCTGTAAGTGTTGAATTTTATTGATAAGTTCGTAAGAATTAAGAATACTGTGTTGTGCTTGAAAGTTGCAATATTTTTTGTATGATGTCTATTAGTTTGTTTGATAGTTTAACAGAAGGAGCAGTAACAAAAGATACAACCGGTCTAATAGGGAAATTATTCTTATGGAGTTTAATTAGTGAATATAATTTAGGGGCCTGCGGATTCATTAGTATTAAATTTCTTTTTTCGAAATCATTAAAAAGTGAAAGGTCTTTAATAACATTTTTGGTAAGTTTTTGAAAATGTTCTGTTGGGTCAAATTTCAAAATGTTGAAATTATTGATATTAAGAAAATTGATTGTTTTAGAGATATACTGTTCTTTTGTTACCGCTACTATCGATTTACCTTTGTCTGCTCTAGTGAGAATGATGTCTTCACTTTCTATTTTCTGACTTATTTTTCTTGCGGTGTTGTATTCACTGGAAGATTGGTCTCTGCGTTGTTCTAGAGGTTGTGTTTTAATTTGTTTTGCTATAATATGTTTATCAGTGATGTTTAGGTTGTCCAGTGCAAGTTCGCATTCTACTCCTAGATATTCTCTACTTCCATTGTCATCTCTAGGTTTTAAGTTATAAGAAAATCCTTTTTCCAGGAGATTGGTTTCTTCTGGTGAAAATGTGGTTTCCGTTAGATTAATAAAACGTTTATAAAACTGGTGATCACTGAACTGTGTATTTCTAGTTTTTGTTCCATTTTTTCTGGATTTCAACAATATATTAAGTTTCTTTTTCTGTTTTATAAATTTATTGTGGATAATTGGTTCGATTTTTTGTCTTGTGTGTGAATCGTGAACAATAAATTTATAAAACAGAAAAAGAAACTTAATATATTGTTGAAATCCAGAAAAAATGGAACAAAAACTAGAAATACACAGTTCAGTGATCACCAGTTTTATAAACGTTTTATTAATCTAACGGAAACCACATTTTCACCAGAAGAAACCAATCTCCTGGAAAAAGGATTTTCTTATAACTTAAAACCTAGAGATGACAATGGAAGTAGAGAATATCTAGGAGTAGAATGCGAACTTGCACTGGACAACCTAAACATCACTGATAAACATATTATAGCAAAACAAATTAAAACACAACCTCTAGAACAACGCAGAGACCAATCTTCCAGTGAATACAACACCGCAAGAAAAATAAGTCAGAAAATAGAAAGTGAAGACATCATTCTCACTAGAGCAGACAAAGGTAAATCGATAGTAGCGGTAACAAAAGAACAGTATATCTCTAAAACAATCAATTTTCTTAATATCAATAATTTCAATATTTTGAAATTTGACCCAACAGAACATTTTCAAAAACTTACCAAAAATGTTATTAAAGACCTTTCACTTTTTAATGATTTCGAAAAAAGAAATTTAATACTAATGAATCCGCAGGCCCCTAAATTATATTCACTAATTAAACTCCATAAGAATAATTTCCCTATTAGACCGGTTGTATCTTTTGTTACTGCTCCTTCTGTTAAACTATCAAACAAACTAATAGACATCATACAAAAATATTGCAACTTTCAAGCACAACACAGTATTCTTAATTCTTACGAACTTATCAATAAAATTCAACACTTACAGATTCCAAAAAACGCTAAACTTATATCTTTTGACGTCCAAAATTTATTTCCGAGTATACCACCTAATGAAGTAATAAGTTTAGTAGAAGGTCTACTCACTAAAAATAGAATTAATATAATAATCAAACAAGAAATCCTAGATTGTCTATTAGTTTGTTTAGATCAAAATTACTTTGAATTTAATGACATATTTTATATGGCTAAGGGAGGTTTAATAATGGGGAATCCGTTAAGTCCATTGTTAGCCGAAATTTTCATGGATAATTTAGAATCCATAATTCTCAAACACCCACTTAGTAAATATTTTCTATACTGGCATAGGTATGTAGACGATATATTAGTTTGTTTTTCTGGAACAGATAGACAACTACAACAATTTCTCAACCATATTAATACTATCCATTCCAATATTAAATTTACCATAGAAATTGAACAAGAAAAAACAATTAACTTCTTAGATTTAACAATTAAAAATATTAATAATAAACACAATTTTTCAATTTACCATAAACCATCACATACAGATACAGTAATACATAATAACTCAAATCATCCATATTCACACAAAATGGCAGCTTTTAATTCATTCATCCATCGACTTTTACATGTACCTATGTCAGAAGAGAATTATTCTATAGAAATGAATATAATAAAACAAATAGCGGTTAACAATGGATACCAACCAGATATCTTAGACAGAATGATTAATAAAAAAACATATCAACTAGCAATCAACAAGTTATATCCTAAACCAAAAAAGAATAAAGAAAGTTATAAAACTATCACTTACACCGGACAAATTACACAGTTTATTTCTAAAGAATTAACTAAAATAGGTCTAAATATTGCTTTCAGAACTAATAATAAACTCTCTAACATAATAAAAAATAATAAAAATAAAAGTAACAAAAAAGCAAAATCGGGAATTTATAAACTCAATTGTGGTTCTTGTCCAAAATTTTACATAGGCCAAACAGGCAGATCTTTTCAAAAAAGAATCAACGAACACAAAAGAAGCTATACCAAACAAAATATCATATCCCATTATGCAGAACATTTAATTTCAACAAATCACGTCTTTGACGATAATTTCAAAATACTTCATTATGACAAAAAATCCAAGAAATTAAATTACTTAGAAAGCTTAGAAATAAACAAATACAAAAATTCAAATCTCCTCTTAAATCAACAAATAGAAACAAACAATTCCCCATTATTAAACCTTTATCCGGAATAACCCATTATCAATCCATCATTTAAATATGGTACAACTTATTTATTGTTATCTATATTTTAATTTTGTGAAAACCCACAAATGACAGGTACTACCCCCTTCTTTTGTACAATAATATTAAGTGTTTATTATTTTATAATTTAATCTTGTAATTTACTACTCCTAAAGGTATATATGGGCTAATATGTTCTAATTTAAAATTAGTTTAAAGTTATCATCCGTCTGATGAAGACATTGTATGTCGAAACAATTGTTACGGTTTATAAATATAGTGGAATTCTAAAAACATCTATTGTTTTACTTCGGTATTAATGTTACCTATAATATAAAGTCTTTACAACAGTATAATTAGGAATTCCCAGTATTATTGTATTTTACCTTTAGATATATATATATATATATATATATATATATATATATATATATATATATATATATATATATATATATAATAAATTTTTCAACTTGCTCATTTACTCTTGATAAAGCTACAGTGATAGCGAAACATGTTGAAATATTAAAATACCAGTAAATGAAAAAATTGTTGTTATACTGTTCACTTAATACTTATTACATTCCGAAATTGGGAATTAGTTGAACATCCTGAATTATTAACAACTGAAAACAGACCAAGTTTAAATTTCAGACATCTACCCACTGTTCTCTTATTTGTCAATCCATCCCGAAAAGCATTTCGCCGTATTACGGCCCATCAGTTGCGCTAGGATTGACAAACAAGAGTCTCATTGTCTTTATTGAATACCAAGATAGGCAAAGCCTCTTTCTTACAATTTTGAAAGTATAAAAATTTCTGATAGTGAATGTATGCTTATACTAACTTAACCTAAGCTCTTATACTAGTGATCCTATACTAACTTAACCTAGGAAATGTGTTTATATATACAGGAATTTCTTAATGCTAAGACTTAAAACTAAGACTAAAACTACCTTAGCCTAAGACTTACGCTAACTTAAACTAGGACGTAACAGCAACTTAAACTAGGAGTAATTATAACTTAATCTAGGTTGACAATCTTCTTGTCACGGCGGGCGAGGGGGGTCATCGTTTTCATCCGAGAGCAGCGGTCGGACGGTCTCGGGAACTGGAGGCTGGCGTGAGTTGGGAATCGGAAGGCGTCCCTGATGCGTGGGTTGGGGTGCTGGAACGCCTTCTCCAGGAACTTCTGTTGGATTTTCCTCATGTGTGCCTTTACGGTAGGCACACCGAGGTCCCTATGGAGTTATCGGTTCCTCATGAATCATGGGGCTCCCGTGATCATCCTCAGAGCCTTGTTCTGCACTGCTTGAAGTTGAGGACAAACAAGAGAACAGATTTCCAGTACTTTATCGTGGTACTTACAGAATATAATGGTCAAATATGATGAGCCGTGATACGGCGAACGCGTCTCGGGTTGAATTGACAAATACGAGAACAATGGGTAGACTCCTGAAATATGGACTTGGTCTGTTTTCAGTTGTTTTACATTAACCGATATATGCTTGAGGGGGACCCTCGAGAAATCATGATGCCTGCGGTGAGTGTTGGTTGTATTACAACCACTCTGTCGGCTAGGGCTGTAATCAGCCTCCGATGGAGCACTAGGTATACGTTTCAAATTTGGTACAATTCGTTGTATCTTACCCTACTCATTTGCCTTGAACCCTCGAATACCAGCTGCTCATCCATATATTCGCGTACACAAGAAGTTAAACAACTTAACAAACACCTTGAAAACCCGAAGAAAATTAAACTCGCGGAAACACACTCATTGCATCGGAATCCTTGACCACCTTTGTAAATATACCTAAACTAAACTAAAAACAAACCATTTTTTCATGCCGAAATATTAAAAAAACACAATAAAATATGTATGCAATTAAATATCAGCTATTTCAAAGAGCTTTACCTTTTTCTTACTTGATGGTTACCAAGGAAACTATGGTTACACTATTACTCAACACCCAATGTATAACAAAGAAACTGGAATATTTCAGCTAGGAATCTCCTTTCACTGCGCTTAGTCTTTGCGTGGAGTCAAAAAAGCAGAAATGCTGAAAGTCACCCTAAAAATTAAACAAAAAGATTTTTCCTGTAAGCTTATTTACTAAACTTTTTAGAAATAAAGTCAGATAAGTGTTTTGTTTATTCTAACCTATAAAGGGAAAAAGGAATACATTACTAGTATAGCTTATCTGAAAACACTACTCTATGCTACAAATATATATATATATATATATATATATATATATATATATATATATATATATATATATATATATATATATATATATATATAATTCACTAGAAAATTTTACTCATAATATTTATCAAAAATTATCGCCTACTACGCCAAATACTTTATTTTTGCCCTCGACACGCATTTCACTAATATGTTAGCATCATTGGGAGTGATGATTGAATGACAGTTGCCTGTCAATCATCGCTCCTTATGCAAACTTACCACGGCATACTATGAGAAAAACTAAATCACAGTAAAATTCAAGTCTGCACATTCCACTTGAGAAACAGAAAGACCAAAAGCAAATTAAATATAACGTAGAGAAACAAAGGAGTGGAGTCATGCGCGTTCCCAGAATACCTAGAATGCATGCTCTCGTATAGAAAAATTGCCAGAATACTAAGGCCAAGATCCATACCAGAAACGGAATAATACACAAACTCAGTGGTATGAAATGGGGAAGCAATTTCTCGATTTTTACTATCGCTCTTAGTTTTTATGCTGGCAAATATGCAGCACCGGTGTGGAGTAACTCTACTCACACAAAACTCGTAGACACAGTTTTGAATGAAATGGTCCGCATTGTCTCAGGCTGTTTACGTTCCACCGCACTGAAAAAGATATACCCTCTCCAGTATTGCTCCACTGGAAATAAAGCGACAAGTAGCCTCAGAGCAAGAGCAGAAAAATCAAATGACAGACACAAGGCATCCTTTATACAACCACGCTCTGGCCAGATTAAGATTGAAATTCAGGAAATGGTTCTTAAGAAGGGAGGCAATACCTGAAAATACCTTCATCACGACGTGTAGATCTGTGGAAGAACAAAACACAAAATAACTCACTTGAGCTTACTCGTTGCCGCGCAAATCTCAAGAGATGTAGCTTTCAAGTTGACGATGACCTGTGTATGTACGGAGAATCCCGAACTGACCAACACCTATTAAATTGGCCTAACCTTAAAAAAAACTACACAATTTATGACCTGTTCCTCGCAAATCACAAACCCATAACCGCGGCTAAACGTTGGTTGGCTATATAAAGTATCGACGATGTTCGGACGTGAAAAGTAAGTATCGCTCCTGATGATGCTAACAAAGGTAACGTAACAAGCGTCAAGTTCAAAAAAAGTGTTTGGTGTATTGGTGATAACTCTTGTATAGTGTCATTATGACAAGGCCCCACATAATGTCCAATATCATAAAATTAGAATTCTCTTAATCTAAAACCAAAAATAAATCATGTAACAATACGAGTTGTGGTAGAATAATTTTGCCTTGGGGTAAGAGCAACCTGGTGGATTTTATTATTACGAACACTCAGGTTGCAGTTTTTTCTGAAAATGTTAACGTTAAAAAACCCAATATAATTTTGTCGAGATATTTTATTTAGTATCGTCAATCAAGTTGCTACACGTTTACTTGCGAGCACATGTCCTTGCATTATCATGATGTATGTAAATCAAAGGAAGTTTCTAAAAATATAGGAATAATATTTCATACCAACCATCGATGGAATACTGTTTGGGTCTCTTCTAGGGTTGTACGCCTGATTAAGGACTCGAAATCAACTAAAAACCTTTATTCTTCAGAATATCAAAGAAAAGTTGAGGACTTTATCGCTAGTTTCGCATGAGTGCCGCTCCTGTCACGAATTAGGGACAAGACTGCAGATTGTGTACTGTGCCTATAAAAAAAAACTGAACAAGTGCAAGTCGAACTTGCCCAATTAGTGCGCCGTACAGTGATTGCATTTAAAATAAAATAAAATCCTTACCTAGGCTAAGTTAATTAGGTCACTCACATGTATATATCTTAAGATCCAATATGTATTTTCACGTTTTTTCTTAGTCAATAATATATAATAGTTATATCATCTTAGCTACGTAATGACCAATAAATCAATCTAGCCCAATTTAGAATCTAGTAATAAAAATCTAAAACAAATATTTACTACCTAAACATTTGTTTAAATATAAACAAATAAAATATAATTATTTTATCTCATTACAGCGACACGCAACACAGTAGCAGCATGTACTGAAAACTATATTAAAAAAAACCTCCACCATATTGTCTAGCCACTTATTTTGTTTTTTAATACCAGATAAATTGCCAAACGTAACGCACTAGTGATAATTTTCACTCAATATACACTTTATGACGACTATTCCAGAACTTTTTCAAAATTTTTTGATCAAACTTTTCAAGATAGGATAGGGACAACGATTTTACGCCATTTTTTTAATATAATAGGAACACAAATGTGCACAAGCATTATACATCATATATATTTTTGAATTCGTATTTTTATAAGGTTCCATTTACACCCCACTCGATGACTTGGTAATTTTTTTCTCACTTCCGATTTTACCCCTCAAAACTAATCCCTTAATTCAAGATTTAACTTTCAAAATTATACAGCTTTGATTGCGCCATCAATATAAAATTTGCACCTAATCTCAACTGTATATGTCAAATATTTTCGGGGAAAATCGGGTGTGACAGACAGACATACACCGAAGTGATCCCATAAGTGTTCCGTAGGGAATACTAAAAAACTATCTAAACCCTCCTCAAGGATGATTGCTAAAAAACAAGTTATGAACGCACACCAAATTTGAAATCGCATTTTGTGAGCATCAAAAAACTACAGAGGGACAAACAGAATGATGGAAATTGTAAACTATGTTTCCCCATATCTAATCTAAGAAGAAATCCAAAAATTACGTATTACGATCTTTTACGGATTTTTTACGGACAGTTCTTATTAGATTCCGTCGTATAAACATGTCTTCGCGTCGGGATGGTCAAGTAGTAAAGGGAGGGTTTGTGGATGTTTTTGGTAAATTGTGATGCATGAAAACTAAGATCAGTGACCTGTTCATACCTAATCCCATATTCGGTCATTTCAACGTGTACTAGGTAGTCATTTGTTGGCAGTGTTTTTTAGTGATGGTAGGTCTGGATTTTTCGGACAGAAAGCAGTTATGCCCGATAGTCTAGCTCTAAGTAAGTATTTAATGTAGCGCACAGGCCCATTGCAAAAAAGTGATTCAAACACATGTTCGACGCTAAAAACAATCGAGGGATACAGCAAGCAAGTTAGTTAACATTGAGTGGGTTGGGAAGACACAAATAGGAGGACGAGTAGAACATGTACAAAGTTTGTTATACTTTCCATGTTATATTATGGTTATGGTATGTCTGAAAAGTTCTGTTTGTGGCTCTCATGTTTCCTCAGAGAGCGTTCTTTACGAGTGGCGGTCGACGGATTTCTTTCCAACACCTTCACTATCAACGCCGGTGTGCCCCAAAGCTTCATACTGTCTCCTAGTCTCTTTCTCATTTACATTAACGATATGCTGAAAATGACGGGGAATCCAATCTACAGCTTTGCAGATGACAGTATGTTTATCTCTTCATTCACTTTGAACGCCGGACATCGGCTACTCAGGCGAATATCCGCAGACAGCAGGAGGTCGTTTAAGTTAACAAAAGCCTGGAAGAAATTCTATCTTGGGGTAACAGTAACCAAGTGAAATTTAACGCTACAAAAACCCAGACGGCAGTTTTTTCCAAAAAAATTAACGTTGCTGAATCCGACATAGTTATGTGCACTTCATTCCCCTAGCATCGTCACTCAATTTGTTGGGTGTTAGTTTGGGAGCAAATATGTCCTGGTATGAGCATGTTGCAGCCATAGCAAGAAGAGCTTCTCAAAAGTTGGGATTATTACTTCGAACCAGAAAGCTTTACACTCCACAACAACGGTTAATTCTTTACAAAGGTCAAATTCGACCAACTATGGAATACTGATCCCATGTTTGTGGCTCCGCCCCCAAACATACAGTGCATTTGTTAGATTCTGTTCAGAGAAGAGCTGTTTGTCTGATTGGAGACCCGGAACTAACCGGCGGCCTTGATTCGCTGGAACATCGAAGAACGGTTGACGACTTGAGTCTGTTCTACAAGTATTTTCATGGAAAGTGTTCGAAGGATATAGCCCGCTTAATTCCTGTTAGAAATACACGTCGCGCTAATACTTCACATCCGTATGAGGTTCAGCTTGTTGCTCAACGTACAATGCTTTTTAAGCAGTCTTTTATATGGAGAACATCATCCCTTTGGAATAATTTGCCCAGTGTTTCCCACCGAGTACGATTTACAGCGATTCAAGAACAACGTGAATCGCTTATATATATATATATATATATATATATATATATATATATATATATATATATATATATATATATATATATATATATATACATATATTTAAGATAAAATGTTGAATAGAAATAAAAAGAATGAACCAGACCTTTTCTAGAGCAAAACGAAAAAAACTGAATTTTTCGTAACCAAAAAATGTTTGTATATTCTTTATTTTTCTTTCTAACCATCTTGAAGAGCATACAATATCGCACATTTAAAAAAAGCTTCCTTTTACCAATCCTCTTAATATTTTTTAATAAAATTTGGCACACTTTTTTTTTAATATAAAAGCTGCATTTTCTTGTAATTTCAAGCCGTAATATCGAATTAAACGGAAATTACCCGTAAAAACACATTTAAAAAAAGCTTCCTCTTACCAAACCTCTTAATATTTTTTAATAAAATTTGGCACACTTTTTTTTTAATATAAAAGCTGTATTTTCTTATAATTTCAAGCCGTAATATCGAATTAAACGGAAATTACCCGTAAAAACCATTTTTCAATTTGCCGTATTAATTACCTTTTTTAGGCTATGTACTTAATATTTTTTTTGATATAATCTACGCCGTTTTTTAAGCAATTTTATGACGAGTAAAATGATTTTTTTTAGCTCGCATAACAACGAACAGAAGCTGGGATATTTAAGAAATAGTGAGCCAAAAACGTTAAATTGCAAAAAAAAATTGCACTAAAATAGAAAAGAAGTGACCTTGCGGTCAAAAGTAGGCTGAGAAAACTCGTTTACGTTAGGCTGGCATTGTTTCAAAGAAGTTAAATCGATTTCCGAGCTATGCCCAAAAATTTTCAAAAATCATGAAAATTTTACGGCATTTGCCTCCACTAAACGGGTAATTTGATAAGCTGTATTTTTTCTGAAAATTGAACAAATCTGCCATCATTGCAAGGAAAACACTGAACTGTTGTAAAAGTAAAAATAAATTAGATGCCGTATCAAATTAAGTATTGCTTATAGTCTATAATGTACATAGATAGACTGCTACATCTTATAATCACCCATGCCCAGTCGTTCAATACTGAGCTTTCAATGTTCCTGTAGTAACTTACAAACAAGCCATAACAAAAAACTCATGAGTTGTTTCTAAGTTTTGAAAAATTAATAAAATCATATACTCTTATGATTTTTTTACCGTTTTTAAATAACCTAGCGCCATCTGTATATCAAATTTTTACTTCAGTTGCATTTTATGTAGGTGTATTTTGCTGCATCCCATACTAAATTACAGTTTCAGTAATTTCAAGTCAGATTGCATTAATATCATTACATACTTAAAAAACTACACTAATTTCTCAATTTTTTGTTCTCTCTGGGACGTATCTTAATCCTGCAGTGGTTAAGTATTTTTAGTAATTTAGTGTTATATCTCCGACTTGTCATGTGAGATGAATTGTTGTTTTAGCTAAAAATGTTTTAAATTTTTATTTTCATTGAATTAAAGTGTGTCAAAACTACACACAAAAAAAACAAATTTATATGTGTTTTTTTTATTGGGGAAGCAACAACCTGTGGTCAGTAAACTTAGTAATCTCGATGACACACCATTCAAGATGGCAAATAATATAATATTTCCTGCTTGTATTAAAATGTCATGATAAAATTATTAGAATTTTAAAATACTACAAATAGTTTTTGAAATAGCAGCAACTTAAAAACACAAAACTCATACCCTTTTAGATACTATTTTTGATAAAACTAGCACGTGAGATGATATATTCGAAAGAACCTCTGTTACCCACAGTGCGTTAAGCCCATCTATAAATAAGTACGCAGAAAATTTGTTCATTATGCTACCAATAACAGGGAAAAATCTTCTTAATACTTTTGAAATTACAAATTTTTTTTGACATTTATTCTTTTTATTCCCTTCGTCTGATCGGCCAAAAACTATTATTAACTCTCCTACTTTAAGTAAGTCTTTAAACGAAAGCCACCAGGCAAACGGACCCACAAACTGACCGACGGAAAAGAGAAACAATATTCTTCGTGATATAGAGACTCCGAAGCAAAACACTCTTCAAATATGATTTTTTTCAAAAATTCAATACTTTCGTTAGTAGGAGAAATAAAAACCTAAGATTTATATTCACGAAATTATCGTCAACAGAAAAGATGCATGAGTTAAATATTCTTTTAAATATAATTACAAAAAGTTATTATTGCTTTATGTGCCAAATATTTGATCAACAGAAAAAAATGTTAACCTAAAATAACCTCAAAGATTTTTAGAGATATTTAAAGTGACAGCCAGATTCAAGGGTCAGGAGGGGGAGCAGATAGGTATAAAGGACTTTTTTAGGACAAGAGAAATATTTTTTGCCAATAATTTCAAAAATATTTAAAACACTACATATATAGTACATTAAAAAATCTCTAATTTCGCCGTTCTTGTAATTTTTCCAATTGAATCGTTCATTTCAAAAACCACATAAGTCAAAAAAGTAAAATTTTCAGTAGGCGAAAAAAACTTTATTAAACTAAAACTATCCTTTATAAGAGGAAAAAATTTAATTTAATTCAAATTATTTAAGTAGTTACATAGTTTATCACATAATACATGTAGTTTATTTTCGTTGTTATTTAGAAAAAAAAATTTTTTTCTTGAGACTTAGGTGGTTTTTGCACTGAATATAATTTTGAAGTTATCATTTTCCTTCTTTAAAAGAAAACAAGTCAACAAACTGTCAAAAGGGTTTATTAAAAATGCTTCAAAATACAAACAAACAATAATATTCCTGATTTTAATAATTAATTAAGGCACATAATCAAACTCGTGGTCATTTTCGACATAATATTCTTCCTGGTTCTGTCCTTCCGCGGTAGGCCAGTGGAAAATCCCGTCATAAAATGGAATATGCTGTTCAAGGATACTATTTCTAACTTGCTTAATATTTTCTATTTTTTTGGGGTCCCCATATCAAAGTGCGCATGAGTTGGATAGTTTGGGATCAATTTGACTGGTATCTGAACAGAGATAACACTTTTTATCTCCCACTCAACTCAAACCCTCGCTAGAAAATCCGTGCAAAAACAACATAAGTCTGTGACTAATATGGTTTTTTGCAACAAACGGTGGAAATGGATAGGCGGCAATTCGTTAACCGTAAATACGACTTACGTGGCTTTTGCATATAATATGTAGGTACCCTTGAGGAGACGTTTCCTAGCAAAAACTCAATTTTGCTAAATTTTGACTTATGTGGTTTTTGAAATGAACGATTCAATTACTCTAGGTATAATTATATAAAAATAACCAATCAAGTGCAAGTTGAACTTGCGCAATTAGTGTTTACGTCGATTGCTTTTAAAATAAAAAAAAAATATTACGGAGATATAAAATGATCAGTGACTTCACAGAAACACACAACAAAGTTTGTTTCCAATCTTTACTGAAAACTGATGACCTTGAAATTTTTGTTTTTTTTATATACCAGCTAAATTATTAAAGGTAATGCATTCGTGATAATTTTCGTTCAATCTACACCTCGTGGAAAATATTCCAGAATTTTTTCAAATTTTTTTCATCAGTACTTTTCGAGATAAGGACAGCGATTTTTCGCGATTTTTTAAAAATATTACAAAGAAAAGTGTGCGCAAGAATTACATTATATATATTTTTTTTAATAGTGTTTTCACAAGCTTTCATTTGACAGTACACTCGATTACCTACAACATTTTTTTTTTCACTTCTGATTTCACCCCCAAAACTAACCCCTTAAGTCAAAATTTAACTTTCAAAACTAAATAGCTCTGATGAGGCCATCAATTCCTATATTATTACCAAATTTCAACTTTCTATGACAAATAGTTTCGGAGAAAATAAGGTGTGACAGACGGACAGACAGACAGACGGACAGACGGACAGAGACCGAAGTCATCTTATAAGTGTTCCGTACGGAACCCTAAAAAAACAACACTATGTTTTAATTTTCGATATATTTAAAATGACTTGACAATTGTTTCACCATACAATGGCTTCTAAGTTACTTCTGAAGAAGCCATTGTATAGTGAAACAAACAATTGTCAAGTCATTTTAAATATATTGGAAGTTAAAACATAGTGTTGTTTTTTTTATAAATAATTTTGTTATGAATTTCCAACAAGTATCGGCTAACACAATCAAAGATACTCCATGTATAATTAGTGGATAGTTGGAATCAAGGAATAAACTTTATTCACATAAAATTTCCAAGAGTTGAAAGTAAGATCGCTGGAAATCTGCATTCAGATCAGTGCAAACTCTAACTTTATCGACAATATTTATTTCTTTCTTGTTTATAAGATGAATTTTGCCGATAATAGAACCATTTAATACACTGGTGAGCAAAAAAATCGACTCAAACTATTTGGCTTGATTTAACATGGATCCTAAAATTTAGTGTTGCTATATTTTTAGGGATTTCAGGTTCATTTGAAAGCCCATTCTATTCTCTTTCTAATAATACCAAATTCCATAGCATACCTCATCCTTCTTACTAATTAAAATAATTGAAAGAGGGAATAAGGATTGAAAATAAGGTTAAGAGAAAGCAAAAATTAAACAAATTTTAAGTTTAACAATTAAATTTATTGATAAAAACTAATTAATATTTTGTATTACCCCTCTTAACCCTTTTGCTTATTCCAGCTGGTTTTCCATGGAGCGGGTGGGCTTTTCCACCACTGTCTATGGGATTCTTCTCCACCCTTCCTCCATCGCAACCTAGATTGAGATCAGGACTCCGCACAGATCAATCTAATGTGAATATTCCCACTTCCGCCTGGTATTGCGGTACCGATGTAGCAGCATGTGGCCTCGCATTGTCATGCATTAGCACGAAGCCATCGCCAACAAACCCAGCGTAAGGAACTACGTGTTCCTGCAGAATCTCCTTGATATATCGGTGAGCAGTTAATCCACCGCTACGAGTCTCATCAGTCACAAAAACCAAATCGGTTTTGGCACCAGGACAGAACCTCCTCCGTAGGCGATCGTCTTCTTCCATCATTGCCATATGGGCATATTTGGGACTCGTCGGAGAATAAAACGGAGCCATTGCTCTAAGGTCCAGTCGACATGTTCGCGGGAAAATCTAAGTTGCGCTTGTCGATGGGCTGCTGTCAATTTAGGTCCGTTAGCTGGTCTCATCAGAGTTAGGTTAGCTTCTTTAAGTCTTCTTCTGACTGTCCAATGACTGACAGCCCGACCACGAACTTGTCGGAGCTCCTGCTGGACCTGAACACCCGTCAAGTGCCTATTTCTTAGTGTCGTGTTGACAATGAAGCGTTCGTCCCGCACCTTCTTCTTCCTGATCCTGGTTTCCGTGCAAAGGCGCCAGCCTCTTGGTAACGTCTGTAGACAGCTGATAGCTTAGGTGCAGTTGCGCAGCGACTACACGTTGGCTATGCCCTTCTTGCAATAGGGCAATGACTTGTGCCGTTTCTTCCGGAGTGTTATCCATTTTACAATGACGTAATTAGTGAGCAGGTATAGCAGAGATGTTGACGGTTCAAGTTTCGATAAAGAAATGATAGAAAAATGCAGTTGCATGTGTTTTTATAGGGATGAATAGCACCCAACGAGTACGTTGCTGAGCGAGCAAAAACGGTTCTATTGAGTAAAACTGTTTTAATCAGTAAAACTTTTTGGAAATCCAAATGTTTTTGGTATTATGGGAAAGAGTGAAAAATCATTAGATGATACCAAAAATAATACCACTGTTTGAAATTTCAAGATCGGTGTTAAATGAAGCAAAATCTTTTGAGTCGATTTTTTAGCTCAAAAATGAATTAATATGCTGCAATACCTAATTATCAGTTAAACTAAACGTATTTACGTGATTAACTAAAAAGGGGAAATAAAAATAGTCAACATTTTCAAAATTTTACTTTACCGGTAAATAGTAACTGCACAATAAACTATAATGTGGTTTGATACTATAAAACGCAGCTTAAGACAAGCTAAATGTGAAATAAATTTCTTTCTTCTTAGTTTTTGTTACTCCGTGAGAGCATAGTGCGAGCGAACTGTGCCCAATTCACTTCCAACGCTTTTTGTTGAAGATTGTCTAAATGGTCCTCTGGTTGGCTCTCTCCCAAAGCTCTTTATTTGTTACTCTATGTCGCCTCTTATCTTGAGTATGTGTCAGAATGCGACACATACTTGGAGCCCTCTTTTTTTTAATGCGCAGGCTTCCAAGTTTCGTCGGCATATAGCCGGATGGCCAGTATGTTAGTTCGAATTTTCAGATGTTTGAGATCACCTCCAGCCCGGATAAAAGGTGGTTCTCGGCATTTTGTTTCGCACCCCCGCCCCCGTCGTCAGTCACTACGCTTCCAGTGGTCGATGGCTTTAATGTTTTATCCGTACAGTGTCAGAGGTTCACGAGCACATGCATTAATCCTCATCTCTTTTATCCTTTCGGGGTTCGTCCGAAGTCCAGATTTTTCGGAATTGTTTGGCCAGGCTCTCAAGTTTCTTCGTCATATCAGCTTAGGTTTGCGTTTGAGAAGTCAAATTCTTCTCGTCTTTCCTCTAGGTCCTACTACAGTCCTCGATGCTGACTATCTACCTCTTTTCTTATGACCATGTCAGAACAATAAGAAATATGATTTACAAAAACAAGCATCAGTGCTTCTACCCTGTTTGTAGTTGGACAGATTCGGTAAGTTTTCTGTTATGGCTGACAATGCATATACCATTATATGTTTCTTTAATGATGTTAATTATCTTTTCTGGGATTTCAAAGTGTCCTAGTAAAAAGTTCAAAAAAGCTCTCTCTCCGCCTAACAAGCTATTCCTCGTTAGAAATAAGCTGCCAGTTGATGTCGCATATTGGGTTCGTCGTGGTACGGTAGATATCTTCTTTTTGTGCTACTTGGCTTCTCAGATTGTCTAAGAACCTGCACTTGTATACTGTGTTGTATTCTTCTTGGAAGGGTCAGCCATTTCGGGTTTTTGCTGCATTTCGCCGCTCTTTTGTTCGTCTCCTCTCATCAAATAATATATATTCAATTCCAAAAGAAGTCGTGCGTAACCTTGAAAAGGAATAAATTTTAATTGGTTTATGACCTAAAAAAACTGGAAACTTACTCTAAAAGCTCTTTAATGTCCGTCATAACTAAGAAATACGAGATCAAGAAGACGCCAGTCTTCTTGATCTCTTTTTAACAACCAATCCGGAGATTTACACAGTCAGCGTAAATCCGCCGTTAGGTTCTTCCGACCATAAACTACTTTCGACATCGAGTATTCTACCAATCAATGACAGAGAAGCGCCTAAACCGCGCAAGATTTGGCACTACAAGTCTGCTAAATGGGAAGATCTCATGGAATATTTTCGAACTTTCCCTTGGTTGGACGTTTGTTTTCGATCCGACGA
This sequence comes from Pachyrhynchus sulphureomaculatus, assembly GCA_019049505.1. Taxonomy (NCBI): domain Eukaryota; kingdom Metazoa; phylum Arthropoda; class Insecta; order Coleoptera; family Curculionidae; genus Pachyrhynchus; species Pachyrhynchus sulphureomaculatus. The sequence goes on from CM032456.1 coordinate 56,073,763, forward strand.
CCCATCTGACTGCGCCAGGGAGGTTTCCGATGTTATTTTGGCCGGTATGGAGACTTACATCCTCTTTTTCGAAGAAATGCCCTCCAACGGCAAGCCTTGGTTTGACCGAAAATGCAAAGAAGCTGTTGCTTCTAAACATCTTGCATACCGACAATGGCGCGAAAATCCTAACACCATATATCGTAACACATTTGTTCGTGCCAGGAACAGATGCAAAGAAATTATCGACGAAACCAAGGAGGTACACAATCAACGGATTAGAAACAAACTTCTCGCCTGTCCCGGCAAGTCAAGGTCCTTTTGGTAGGTCGCTAAGGCAGTTAGTCAAAATTTCCCCAAATCCACCATACCACAACTCACACGGCCAGATAATTCTATTGCAACGACACCTGTTGAGAAAGCGAACTTGTTGGCTGAACTCTTTGCTTCACATTCTACTGTCGATTTCCAAGGAAAAACACCACCTACTATTCCCATAGTGCAGTCAAGGATGCCTGATGTTGTCTTCAGACAGCGTATCATAACGCGTATTCTGATGAAGCTAGACACCAAAAAGGCTTCTGGCGCTGACGGAATACCTGCGGTAGTTCTTAAAATCTGTGCGAGGGAACTAACACCAGTTTTCTGTAGACTTTTCAACCTATCCTACAGAAAGGGAATATTTCCTTCCTGCTGGAAATGTGCTACAGTTCAGCCGATACCTAAAAAAGGCAAGAAGACCTTGCCAAATAACTACCGACCAATCGCACTGCTTTCAATAATATCGAAAGTCATGGAAAAGGCTATCAAACAGCATCTTCTAAAATATCTTGAAGGATTCAACATTATTAGCGATCATCAATATGGCTTTCTTAAAAATAAATCAACAGGAGATCTTCTGACTTATGTAACACATGTTTGGAACAATGCAATTGAACACTTTGGAGAATCTCGAGCGGTTGCTCTTGACATATCCAAGGCATTCGACCGTGTTTGGCACGATGGGCTGTTGGCTAAGCTACGTTCTTATGGCATGTCGGAAAAGTTCTGTTTGTGGCTCTCATGTTTCCTCAGAGAGCGTTCTTTACGAGTGGCAGTTGACGGATTTCTTTCTAACACCTTCAGTATCAACGCCGGTGTACCCCAAGGCTTCATACTATCTCCTACTCTCTTTCTCATTTACATTAACGATCTGCTGGAAAAGACCGAGAATCCAATCTACAGCTTTGCAGATGACAGTACACTTGTCTTTTCATTCACTTTGAACGTTCGGACATCGGCTACTCAGACGAATATCCGCAGACAGCAGGAAGTCATTCAACTTAACAAAAACCTGGAAGAAATTCTATCTTGGGGTGACAGTAACCAAGTGGAATTTAACGCTACAAAAACCCAGGCGGCAGTTTTTTCTAAAAAAGTTAACGTTGCTGAACCCGACATAGTTATGTCGGGGCACTCCATTCCTCTAACATCGTCACTCAATTTGTTGGGCGTTAATTTGGGGGCAAATATGTCCTGGCATGAACATGTTGCAGGCATAGCAAAGAGAGCTTCTCAAAAGTTGGGAATATTATTTCGAACCAGAAAGCTTTACACTCCACAACAACTGTTAATTCTTTACAAAGCTCAAATTCGACCAACTATGGAATACTGCTCCCATGTTTGGAGCTCCGCTCCCAAACATACACTGCATTTATTGGATTCTATTCAGAGAAGAGCTGTTCGTCTGATTGGAGATCCGGAACTGACCGTCGGCCTTGATTCGCTGGAACATCGAAGAACGGTTGGCGACTTGAGCCTATTCTACAAGTACTTTCATGGAAAGTGTTCAAAGGATGTGGCCCGCTTAATTCCTTCCAGAGCGGTGCATGTTAGCAGTACACGTCGCGCTAATTCTTCACATCCGTATGAGGTTCAGCTTGTTACTCCTCGTACAACGCTTTTCAAGCAGTCTTTTATATGGAGAACATCATCCGTTTGGAATAATTTGCCCAGAACTGTGTTTCCCACCGAGTACAATCTACAGCGATTCAAGAACAACGTGAATCGCTTTTCTCCGCACATGTGTCGCTCCTGTAGCGCTTTAGGGACTTCCCTGTAGCACGTGTGCTAGACCCATAAAAAAAAAAGAAAAAAAAATACGTGAATTGACATTCTGCCTCAAAATTTTCATTTATTTCCAAGTTCTTGGTTCATAGGTATTTTTAATTTAAAGTTCAATAGTTTTTCATGAGTCACAACTGTTTTGACCAAGTTAAAAATATCGAAAAACATTGATTAAATATTTTAATGCATAATCTTGAAGCGTGTATCAGATTTAAAATATAATTTGGAAATTTTCCTTACAGTTCAGCTGCTATGTCAATTATAATAATATTATTAAGTTTTCAGGATTTTTATAAGTAAAATTTTTAATGGATTTTTCTGATAAATTTTAAAAATATGTGATTCTACATAAGCTTCTAAATCCTATATTAAGCAAATCATCGTTAAGGTTTCAATCCTGGGATAAAACAGAAGACTAGAGTTTAATGACGAATAAATGACCGTTCAAGTGTAAGTTGGACTTGCGCAATTAGAGTTCGGTACGTCGATTACTTTTAAAATAAAAATTTTTGTTACGGAGATATAAAATGATCAATGACTTCAACAAAGCTTTTTTCTGATCTTTACTGAAAACTTATGACCTAGATGTTTTTTAATATATACCAGATAAATTTTGGGAGGTAATTTTTGTTGAATTTATACCCTGTAGGGAATATTCCAGAATTTTTTCAAAATTTTTTGATCAGTACTTCTCAAGATAAGGGGGAGGGGACAACGATTTTTCGCAATTTTTTAAAAATTATACAAAGAAAAGTGTGCGCAAGTATTACATTATGTATATTTTTGAACTCGTGTTTTTAAAGCTTTCATATGACACTCCACTCAATGATCTGGTAATAATTTTTTTTTCACTTCCGATTTCACCCCCTAAAATTAATCTCTTAAGTCAAAATTTAACTTTCAAAACTAAACGGCTCTGATAAGGCCTTCAATTCTCATATTAGTGCCAAATTTTAACTTTCTATGTCATATAGTTTTGGAGAAAATGTCTGAACAGACAGACAGATAGCCAGACAGACGGACGGACGGACACCGAAGCAGCCTTATAAGTGATCCAAACGGAACATTAAAAAGTGAAATTGGCCTATAAGGTTTGTGGTTTACACTAACTTGGGCAATAATAAGCCCCTAGGTTTTGAACTTGGGGTATTTCAAATTCCAAATTATAAGCCACTTCTGGTTTCTTGGAAATGCGGAAAATAATTAGTAGGTCAGATCAAATGGGATTGAACCAACAAAATTTCAAATGAGAAGGATCATTTTGTATATTTTTTTCTTTCCTAAGCGGTGTATAAATTATAATAAGAAAAATATTTTGATTAATAGTTAATCATTAATCGAATCCAACTTTGCGTAAATAGTTTTTAAAATTGTTTTACTTTACAGTAATTTAGTTTAAATTTATTAAATTTTCTTGTAAATTGTTATAAATTATTAAACAAATGGATTTAAATGAAGGTTTTGGGATCACTTCGGTGTCCGTCTCTCTGTCTGTCTGTCACACCCGATTTTCTCCGAAACTATTTGACATAAAAAGTTGAAAATTTGCAAAAATATAGGAATTGATGGCCCAATTAGAGCCGTGTAGTTTTGAAAGTTAAGTTTTGACCTAAGAGGTTGGCTTATAGGGGGAAGTGGAATTCTAAGGTGGACGAGTGGGGTGTCAATGAAAGCTTATGAAAATACGAGTTCAAAAATATATATGATGTAATATTCGCGCAAACTTGTCTTCATATTACTTTTAAAAATACGGCCAAAATTCGCTGCCGCCGCCTATCTCAAAAAGCACTGATCAAAAAAATTTTGAAAAAATTCTGGAATATTCTCCATAAAGTGTAGATTGAACAAAAATTATCACGAGAGCATTATGTTTTGATAATTTATATGGTATAAAAAGTTATTTGCCTTGACAATATGGTGGAGGTTTTGTTAATATACTTTCCAGTACATACACTAATGACCAACGAATAAGTACAGAGGAAAAATAATTTTATTTTATAAATGAACAATCATTAACAATAAATATTTATTTTGCACTTTTATTACAAGATTCTGGATTGAGCTAGGTTGATTTATTGGCTATTAGGTAGCTAAGATGCTATAACTATTATACATTATTGACTAAAAAAAAAGTCGGCCAAGTGCCAGTTAGACAAATTTTTTTTCCAATTTTTACTGAAAATTGACACCTTGAAATTTTCGTTTTTTTTTATATACCAGATAAGTTATTAAAGATAATGTACTCGTGATAATTTTCGTTCAATCTGCACCCTGTGGAGAATATTCCAGAATTTTTTAAAAATTTTTTAATCAGAGATTTCGAGATAAAGGTGCTTTTTCATAATTTTTTAACAATAATACAAAGAAAAGTGTCTGCAAGTATTACATTATATATATATATATATATATATATATATATATATATATATATATATATATATATATATTTTTGAACTCGTGTTTTTACAATCTTTCATTTGACACCCCACTCGATGACCTCGTAAAAAAAAAATTTTTCACTTCCAATTTCACCCCCCAAAACTAACCCCTTAAGTCAAAATTTAGCTTTCAAAACGACGCGGCTTTGATGAGGCCATCAATTCCTATGTTAGTGACAAGTTTCAAATAGTTTCGGAGGAAATCAGGTGTGATAGACGGACAGACAGTCAACACCGAAGTGTTCCGTCTGATACCTTTAAGAGAAACTCAGAATTATATTTTTAGTATTTCTGTGGCTAATATCTGAAGGCGGATTAAAAATAAATTAGTTCTCGTGTCGTATAATTTTATGACGGGGTTATTATAGTTCTTAAAAAAAGGAATTGAAAAAATCTTCATCGATCTAGGATATCCAACTGTATAGATCATTAGAGTTGTATAGATAGTGAAGCATCGTCAGTAAGATGGAAGTATATACACAAATTATATCTCTACAAGGGAAAATCAAAGAAAAACATAATTCCAATGGAAATTATATCTGACTGAACTGTTACTATGTCGACAATAATAAAAAAATCTGCAATATCATTAAGTTTGAATGAATATAAATTCAATCTAACCTAATTTTGAATCCGTGCCATTATTAAAACCTCAGGAACATCTTATGTTAGAAATTATTGTCATAAAATTGTAGGTTCGTTAAACTATGCCCGAGGCCATTAAATAAACTAATTTACTACCTAAATGTATATTAATATGTTCCAACTTTTTGTCAATGTGTCATCGGATTTATTATCTCTTAAAATAAAGTAAATCAATTTGTAAAACATTTCAAACATAATATAGATGTGACGCATGACCTCGATACTGACCTAAAATTAGAGAATAAAACATTTGGAAGTCATAATGATGATGGAGAAAAATGTCTAAGATTATATCGATTCGATTGATTAATTTTGTCAGTTAAAAGTGTTATTTTGAACGCAAACGTTTTATTTTGTTTGCGTGAAAGCAACTGCGACTCTTTTTCAGAAACGTTATTCCACAAAAAATTGTTACATGTGGTTTCGCTCGTCCGTTCAGATCTCCTTATATATTGGAATCGGCGGAAATGAAAATCGGGCGGCAGAGCTAAAATTCTGAACTGTTACCCGATTTTGCCACAGTTATTAAAAAAGTAAGTAGAAAATGAAATATTAGAGAGATTTTGCAAGGATTATTTTGGCAAGCCATTGTCTTGATATTTATATTTAGCATACGCCCACCGCTTGGAACTTGCGCAGTACTGGAACAAAATAAGAAAGACCTTTATTAAGAATAACGATTTCCCTTATTTAGGAACTTATAAGAGATGTTATTTGGAATCCGTTATTCTTATCATTATTATGGTAGGGGTTGTTTTTTCCTAATTAGGTATATGAACCACTAAGAAAATACAGTAAAATAATCTTTTATTGCAAATAACACTGACAACACTTAATTAGTGCTCAGATTATGTTGGGATTTTGCAATCTTTAGCACAATGGCATTATAGTGTGTGTAGTGCTAGTTGCAAATGAAATTTTATTTATCGTACATTCGTATATACTCGGAAATATTGATGAAAGTGATAGAAAGCTGCTAGACACAACTTTAATTTAGAAACATGTGTTGACCCATCAAATACTAATAACCAATTTGTTTAACCATAAAATATATTTAAAAAAATCCCCTAAATTTATAAAAGATGAATACTAACATAACCTTGCAATTCATGTGCGTTAATACTGCGCATGCTTGAGATCTCGATAAGGACAAAGGAAATGTGAAAAATAAGCGTTACAAAATGATGATGATCTAGAAATCTAACACTAGCCTTTAAACGATCAGACTAATCTACAATATGTTCATTAATGAATGTTGTTTATTTCTTGTCATATGTCAATATTTCATATATATATATCTATATATATATATATATATATATATATATATATATATATATATATATATATATATATATATATATATATACATATATATATATATATATATATATATATATATATATATATATATATATACATACATACATACATACATATATATATATATATATATATATATATATATATTATATATATATATATATATTGTCCAAACTTAAGATTTTTAAAGAGTCTAGTAACCTAGGACACGCAATCTTTGACCAGACAATCCATAAAAGTATTCTCGAGGCAAGAAAATGGCAGAGTTAAACTGAAGAGGAAAATCGATCAGGCACAGAAGGCACAAAATTAATGACCTGACGAAATTGACGTTGCGAAGTCAACGATAAGTCTAGTAGTACATGGTAACCTGTAGTATAACTGTTTCATCGTTAGGAAATGCAAACTTTTTACTCTTCTCCAGCTCAAGAGGTAAGAAATACAATCATTATAGTAACCATTCAAACCACTGGACCCCTAATTTATGACTTCCCAATATCCTTGACCACTCTCAGATTACTGCATGTCGGGAGTAATTGAGGAAAAACTAAAAAAAAGCATAACAATACCTAAAGGCTTCTATAGTGAAGGTTAAGACGAATATGGACAATAAGGATGTCAAATGCATTTGCAGCCAATTCAGCTCTAGGCTCAAGGAGGTCGTCATAACCACGGGAGGCTACAGTGATTCATGTTATTTAACATTTCTGTAATTATTTTGTAATAATATATTGATTTTTCCCCAAGTTCTAATAATTTTTTTTTAATATATATATTTATATATATATATATATATATATATATATATATATATATATATATATATATATATATATATATATATACATATATGTATATATAAAATATATATATATATATATATATATATATATATATATATATATATATATATATATATATATATATATTGATATGCAGCTGTTTTTTGGAAACATTTTTTTTTACTTTCCTGGATGAGATATATTTTATTTTTGAAAATATGGTCCTGAACTACTCATGTTTTTATTGAGAAAGTGTATTTATAATTTAGAAAGGATCCTGCGTTTGAGAAAGGATACTAGTTTAGAGAAATTTCCAGAAATGTTTTTTATAAGATATTTAAACAACACTTTATTTCAGCTGACCTATTCTCGAGTTTTCAGCATGATTTATAACGAATTTGCTGTATCTACTCATCATTATAATTGATGTTCTACGTTAAGAACTATCGTGGTAATCTAGTCCACTTAAAACAATAAAACTTATAAGTTTAAGTTCTGCGTCAGTATTAAAGTAATCTTTAAATATATATATATATATATATATATATATATATATATATATATATATATATATATATATATATATATATATATATATATATATATATATATATATATATATATATATATATATATATATATATATATATATATATACATATATATATATATATATATATATATATATATATATATATATATATATATATATATATAATTTACATGCGTTTCATTGTGTTTTTAATTGTTCATAGAAACTCCATTCATTTAGCATGATTTTCTGGATAAAAGCTCAGTGGAAACAGCTATTTTCAATTTCCTTTCACATGTGGATCGATTACATAAGTTACCAATATATGGAATATCAGGGATAAAAACTATTTTTAATGATAGAACTGAACAAGCCGATCTTGAAAGTAGTAATTGTGTTCTTATTTCTGAGTATTTATCAGTATAGTTAAGGGTTAGTGTTATTTATGTCGATGACACAAATATTTTAATTCATCTAGAGTAGGGCTATCCAGGCCGAAGACGTTTACAGGCCAATACAAATTACGACATGGACTGGCGGGCATTGTTTTTTCATTAATTTCTTTTATACAGTTCTGTCAATATCAACTTCAATATCACTCGTTGCCAAATACAGTGCGTGAACAAGTGACTTACCCCTTCGCGGGCCACACAAGTAAGAGGTCGTGGTTTGGACAGCCCTGATCTAGAGCTATTATTTTCACTAAATAAGTTCAAAGAGCAAGTTTAAAATGAAAAAATGATTTTACGACAAAGTTTTTAATAGAAGAACTGTTCACTTTCGGGCTCCTAAAAATACTTAGAAGATACCATAAATAAAACACTCTGGCCGTCAATCTATTTATATTGGGTGCGGTATATTGTAGTATTATGGCCAATAAAAAATATTTGAAAGGCATTTAAATGAGGCAACATACTTGCAAAGAATAACGGGAATTTTAGAAAATTTAGTACAGCATAATCATAAGAAAACCGTCCAGTGTTCCGTACGGTGATAGCTTTTAAAATAATTCTTACCCAGGCTAAGTTAATTAGATCCCTGACATCTATATATAATCAATCAATCCAGCTCAATCTAGAATCTAGTAATAAAAGTGTAAAACAAATATTTACTACCTAAATATTTGTTTAATTACTATAAAATTCTTTAATGTTCTGAGACGTATATTAACAAAACCTCCATCATGTTATCAGGGCACATAGTTTTCATAGTTTTTTTTTATACCAGATAAATTATCAAACATAATGCACTAATGACAATTTTCGCTCAATCTACACTTTATGAAGAATATTCTAGAGTTTTTTCAAAATTTTTGTATCAGTACTTTTCTAGATAGGGGGAGACAGCGATATTTGGCTATTTTTTAAAAATAACACAAAGAAAAGTGTGCCCAAGAATTACATCACAAGCTTTCATTTGACATCCCACTCGATGATTTTTTTCGCAATCGATTTCACTCCCAATACCCGACTCTGATTGGGTCGTCAATTCCTATATTAGTGTCAAAATTCAACTTTCTATGTCAAATAGTTTTGGAGAAAATCAGGTGTGACCGACAGACCCCGAAGTGATCCCATAAGTATTCCGTACGGAACATTGAAAATATTCTACCAACAGGACGGCGCTCCGCCACACAACATTCTCTCAGTATTTGATTTTTTAAATAAAACTTTCTTTTTAAGAAATGACAGATTTAGAAAATTAAAGTGGCTACCTGGGTTTAATTGGACTGGACACATCTTTATGGGGTTATTTAAAAGACAAATTAGAAAGACGAAAGAAACTTGACAATAAATCATCTAGGGGAAAAAATAATACAGGGAGTCTCAATTTTAAGTGATCAAAGCCAAGAACTCATTTTGGTAACCATAGAAAGACAAACCGAATTTATAGGAAATTCATTGAACATAATGTGGAACTTGAGTCGAGTATTTAACATAATCAATTTTATTTTTGAAAATAGAAAATGCTATTTATAAGTATTATTAGATATACGTCAAAATATTTGAGCGTCAATTAGCCTTAAAATTACTCTTTTTTTTAACCCAAGGGCAGTGTAAATAGAACAGAAAATTATTAAAAGGTATAATAATACAAGTAATTTATTAAATACAGTTTATAATATTGTTACCTCTACTAACCCTAGCCTTAAACTTGAATGCATTAACTGAAAACGTTCTGGCAATGACACGAAATTGTTGCAATATTACATCGAATAGCCCATTAATAACTTCTGGGCAATTAACTATGTAAAATTAGCCTGCTGACAATTATCTGGACAATATTTTTAGGACAAAATTCATAGACCGGGACTTACATACTATTATTAACCCTTATATCAGAGTAGAACAACATTGTTTATGAGAGACGGACTTTGAAATTTTGGACAGTAAATTTTCTTCTAAATATTAAATCGTCTTCAGAGCCCAATCATTGAAATCGTCATCTAAATTCCCAGGAGAATATCTTCCTCTAACAAGATCCTATCAGAATTTCTAAAATTAACATTTTTCTGTTACGATACTGGACTGGAACTTTTCTGACCATAGGTTTATTGGTTTTGGATTTTTTTATTTATTTGAGGGGCATATTCTCAAAGTTTTGGAGATTCGAAAGGTGAAATCTATAAAGTCTTGTTTTGTTCTATTGTTTTGATTCAAATAGGATGTTGTAATACTCGTATATTTTACTGATTTGTTAAGTATTCTTTTCTAAAAATCCAAAACGCCAACAGTTGTACATAGTACTCGATCCCCTTAACCTTTGTCCTGAAACTGTAATCTTCTGTTCCAAATTGATGTTTGCCTAAAAAATTTTTCAAGGTAAGAACAATATTTACAATTTGTTACTATATTAAATAATTAAGAACTTATATATCTTTATTGTGACAAAAGCAACGTATTGCTAAAATGTAAACAAACTATCACTAGACAAATATACTGTTGTTATTTACGGCCCCCAAGCTCCAAAAATCAATCACCAAATATATATGCATATATATATATATATATATATATATATATATATATATATATATATATATATATATATATATATGGAGTGAACGAAATAGTTAGATTTCTAAGTAACTATTTTGACAAACATAACAATTTAATAAACATAATATATGCTAAGTATTAAAATAGATTCTGGTTTTCTATTTGTAAGCAGCGTTTTCTTGGCTATTATAATAGCCATCGTTTCTTATCGTAACATACAAAAGAAAATCATCCATGCTTTCGCGTACTATCCTAAGCTAAGTTAATAAAGCCAATTTACAAATCACATTCCTAGATTACAGAAAAAAATAGCCGTGATATCATTTCTCTTTATTTCAGAGGAAATTTTTTCGAACTCAAGAATAGAAAAGTAATTTTAGAAAAAAAAACGAGGAATTTTCTCCGAGAATTTCATGTCCAACAAGTGAAAAATTGAGGCACAGAAAAGAATTTTAAACTAAAATGTTAATTAACATTGTTTTGGTGATTGGATTTGAAATTAATCTATAGAGCTCAGTGTCGAGAAAAGTTTTTACTATCACTAGGATTTCAGCCTAAAGTCTCTGTTAAACAGTTACCCGATAAGCTGAAGGTCCCAGCTTCAGTTTCCGGTAAAAGTAAATCCCCTTTTTAATATAATTTAAGAATTGTTAGTAATTCGAGCGAATACCACAAAAATATATCTTTTAATATTAATTCAAAGAAAAATCTATTAATGGAAATAAGTGTTTGCGTAACTTAAGTTCAGACTGTCAGTAATTTGGAGCTTCGGTACGTTTAGTGCAAAGACAAAAGTTGCTGACTATCTTTGTCCGAAAAGCCACTACACATTTTTGCGTGTATTATTCATTGACGCTTATGGCATGTTTCGCTTATAACTTTTTCTGGCTACGGGTTACATCTCCCCTAATAAGACAGTAAGTGCAATCATTTTTGTAATATCGAAAAGTTGGAGAAAAATACCAAAGTCGGCCTCTACATTGGGGTCAGCAGTGTTTGCGTTTAAATCTATTCTCATTTCCCTTGCTGAAAGGAAATGCTGCATTCGTAAAACAATCATCCTCCGAGTATTTAGTATTCCTTCAAACTTCGGGATCCCTAGATCACGAAAAACAGTTTCCTCTTTTCGCCTTTTCTGTTTGTCGGTCTGTTGGCACAATAACTAGCGAATGAAGTGAGATATCGATTTCAAATTTAGTATATGTATAATACTTCAAGTAACGAAGATAATCCAATGCACAAAAAAATCATGGGTGACTGCAATATGCCGAAAGACACGACAAAATGACTTTTCAACATAACAATGCTCGGCCACATGTTGCGACACCCGCCAAGGAAACACTAGAAGCGCTTGGATAGGATGTCCTACCTCACCCGCCATGCTCACCAGACATTGCTTCTTCTGATTATCACTTGTTTCGATCGATGACGCAGGGCCTGTCTGAACAGCGCTTCCATTCTTATAAGAATACCAAAAAATGGGTCGATTCGTGGTTAGCCTCAAAATATGAGTCGTTCTTTCAACGCGGTATTCATATGCTGCGACAAATATGGGAGAAAGTAGCGATAGACAATACTTTGAATAAAAATTTGTAACCATTTATTTACAATAAAGCGATATTTTTGCCGAGAAATCCCTCAAAATTAATTCATACAACAATATTAATGATATAATATATATATATATATATATATATATATATATATATATATATATATATATATATATATATATATATATATAGTTATAAGTCTTTCTAAGGATATTTGGTAGACGAGGGATCTAAAAATTAAGTAATTTTTACATTATTTCCATTTTACCAGAAACACTACTCGTATGTAGAGATTAATGTTAAGTTCCAGCAGACCCGACTAGAGGAGGAGCGGAGCCGGACCTTTTTATGGGAGCCCAGCTCTTATCTTGGAGAGTTTCGCCTTTCCTGAGAAGATTTTTTATTATTAGTAAAACTTTGAGAAGGAGGTCGAATTTTAGTAGAACTGAAGGTTCTTTTTTATAATTGAAGACTAATGTCTTTCCTTTTCGGGTCATGTATTTTTGAAATGGGTAAAATAAGTAAGTATAGTAAAGATAGACTTTTTTAAAAGGGAGAAATATTTTTTGGGAAGCTGTTTCCCCGGTCATGCTTTCCAAATATAAGAAAAAGTTTCTTTGGATAGTAAATTTAATTCCTCCGGGCTCAGATTTTCTTTTCACGAACATGGATATCAGTTGTAAACCCCTGTGAGGCTCTTCCATTGGCCAGTTTTTTTTGTAATTATAAATTACTTATCATTTTAATGCTTGGACCTTTCTTTAGTTTAAAAAAATTCAACGTTTATTTCAGAACTACGAATTGGTGAAGAAAGTTCTGAGTAAACTTTTTTGTCGATTTTTATAGTTACCAATAAACACTACTCAATATATCACCACTACACCAAACACTTTATTTTTGCACTAGACGCGCGTTTCGCTACAAGGATTCCACATTAACAAACATAGTTACCAACAAACACTTAAAGCAGTAGTAGTACCTTATCTACCTGTAGTTATGGTAGAACGATATCTTTTTTTCCATCCCATTAGTTTGAATTAAAAGTTTCCAGATATGAATCTCAAACCTTTGATACTGTAATGATTATGATGCAAGAGCCAATGCTCATTACATACGCCTAAAACTCCTCACGAGTTCCGCATTTTTAATATAAGGACAAGAAAATCTAATCGTGTACGAGGTACATATTGATCTCAAACTTATTGGTATTCAATTTTTGTACAGAATTTATTCTGATATATAAAACATTTTGGGTATTCCGGTACTGTACAATTTACTGGTTCCGACAATACCTTTTATTTTAGCCTAGTATAAAATAGGTTTTTTAAGATTCAGAAACCCCAGTGAAAACTTTCGAGGCCTTAAATATGGTCACAAAATTTTATAAATTATAGTAATTAATTTTTAAGTTGAATTTGGACAAATGAAAATTCCGAATGAATTCCTCGCGTCGCAGTAGTGTCGCCGATATCCAGTTAATTCTTTTCACTCCAAGGAAGTTCTCAATATCTCCATTTATACCACTGAAATTAAAGCAATACGTATGTAATGTTTTTTTTAAGATTCTTATTTGTCTTTTATACCATCAATAAGCATAACAAATGTTTGAAATATCGACCTACAATAGGACTAATAGAAACGCACTTTTAAGTTTTTGATCTGATTGAACCTTTTTATTAGTATTCGGTGTCCGTCCGTCTGCACAAATATAGAAATTGAGGGCCCAGTCAGAGCCGTATAGTTTTTAAAGTTAAATTTTGACATAAGGGTTAGTTTTGGGGGGTGAAATCGTAAGTGGGATGTCAGATGAAAGCTTGTGAAAACACGATTTCAAAAATATATATGATGTAATATTCGCCAATTTTTCTTCATAATTATTTTAAAAAATCGCTATCCCCCTTATCTCGAAAAGTACTGATTAAACAATTTTGAGAAAATTCTGAAATATTCTCCATAAAGTGTAGATTGAATAAAAATTAACACTTGCGTTACTCTAATTTACCTAATAAATATAAAAAAAAATTTCATGGTCATCAGTTTTCAACAAGGAATGGAACCAAACTTTGTTGAAAACTCATTTAGGGTGTGTTTTGTAAAATTACAGATCTTTTATCCCTTCGCGACAAAATTTTTTATTTCAAAAGCAATCACCATACGGCCTTGGCCGGTTTATATTATTTATTACTGTTATTACAATTTAACCACATAGTTTTCGCACCACCTCGATGATAAACATTGACTCGTCCCAGAAATGCTAAGTTATTATAAAGACCGACCATGAAAAATCACTTTCATCGTTCTCAAAGTAGTTTTGGATATTATCAGTTCTTGTGGGTATATATTTAATTAGGTTTGAGTATCTAGACTATACCTTTGCATTATCCATAACTTTCAGAACTGCTTAGGTTTCTATCAAATCAAAAGCCTTACGGTAGTCAACAAAGGCCGCAAATAAACATATATTGTATTCTGTATACTTCTCGATGAGAGTGCGAAGTGTCGGGAGACGGTCAACGGAAGGGTCTTTCAAATTCAACGGTTTTTTTAATTCTTGAATAAGACACTGATGGCGTTGCGAAATAGCCTTGGTCTTGTGACATTTGAAAAATGTAATGTACGACATTTATAAAAATGGAGTCGTATAATATACAACAACGCGTTCAAATTGTTGAATTACTTTATAAAAATGGGCGTTCAGTGAAAAATGTTTTTAGAAAATTACGTTATATTTACGGTTTGCATAATCATCCATCTGAAAGCACTATCAATCGAATTGTTCAAAAATTTCAAGGAACTGGTTCAGTGGAAGATAAAAGAATAGAAAGATATAGTGGTAGCGGTCGTTCACAAGAACATATTCATTTGCTTCGTGAAAATGTTGCTGAAAACCCAGAAATATCCATTAGTTGACGTTCCCGACAAGTTGGACTGAGTGAATCCATAACATGGCGTATTTTACGAAAGGATTTAACTCTGAAGGCTTATAAGGTTCAAATAACACAGAGACCAAAGCCATTGGATCATTCAAAACGTCGTGCATTTATCATTTGGATCAAGAACAACCAGATGATTTTTCTCAAAAAATCCGACACATTTTCAAATTGGTGGCCATGTTAATAAACAAAATTGCCTTGTTTGGGGTGAGTAAAATCCACGAATGATTCATCAGAAGACTTTACATCCTAAACGAGTCACTATTTGGTGTGCAATATGGTCAGGAGGTACCAATGGTCCATACTTCTTCGAAAATGATGCTGGTGAAGCTGTAACTGCGAATGGTCTTCGATATCGTGACGTGATAACTGAATTTTTGTGACCTGAATTGAATAGTAATATTCTGGACGACATTCGGTTTCAGCAGGACTGCGCAATCTGTCACACTGCTCGTGAAACCATTGAATTGTTGCAGGAAAAATTTCCTGGACGTGTAATCTCCACAAATGGTGATGTTAATTGGCCACCAAGATCATGTAATCTGACTCCGAATAACCCACAATCGATTCCTTAGCTGAAGGGTGAAAGTACGCGCATTATTGGTGAGTTAGAACCGCAATTATGCCAAAATGTCATCGAAAATTTTGAGAAAAGAGTGAACATCTGTGAAGCTGCAAGAGGTGAACATTTGGCGGATATTGTTTTTCGTGAAGTATATACTGTAGAGTATATACTTCAATTATCAATAAAAGGGTTTTTGAAATCAACGCCATTGTGTTTTATTCAAGGATTTAAAAAACTGCTCAATTTGAAAGACCCGTTATAACCCTTTCTGAATCCCGCTTGTTCGAAAGGCTAATATTGATCTAACCTGCTGGATAGTCTCTTTGTTATTATTTTAGTCAGTATCATAAATATATATATATATATATATATATATATATATATATATATATATATATATATATAAATTGATTTATTCATTTATTTTTATTTTATTTATTTATTTAAACATAGCCCAACAACAAAATAATTTACTGGGCCGTAAATATAAAATATAAACAGTCTATATATATATATATATATATATATATATATATACTTGAATTAACACATATCACAGTCTAGATAAATATACTTAAATTAACACATATTAATTCTAAATTCTGAAATTGAAATTATATTTATCACGGAAATCACTTTTTATTTGTATACATCTAAATACATACTTACATCAAATTACATTGAATTACATTGAGTCTGGAGCAAAGTTTTTTTTAAAAATTAGTTGGTTGAAACAATTATTCATAAATTTTTTAAACGGATGACTTAAGTCGCATGCATCAGATATTTTATTGAAACTCGAACAAATTTTGTGGACAGGTGGATAGAAGTGCAATATTGGTACTACAAAGTTAATTTCTTTCAAAATGTAAGAAGAGACAACAGAACCATTTATTAATTTATGTAAAAAAAGCTAATTTGTGCATTTCTCTTCTTTTTTCTAAGCTATCTAAATGAAATCTATCCAGCAGAATATCATTATCCATCCCGACCCGTGGGTACAGCCCATCAACCTTAAGAGCCAAAAACTTCATAAATTTTCTCTGTGTTGCCTCAATCTTAAACTTATATTTTTGATAGATAGGCGACCATATAATTGATGCATACTCCAAACTGCTTCGAGCAAGTTTGAACCAAAGGGTGTTAAATGTATTAATATTAACAAAGTTCTGACAATTTCTGATAATTAAGCCCAACATTTTCATAGCATCAGAAACAATATTTTTTACATGTACATCAAAATATAATTTAGAGTCAATACTAACTCCAAGGTCCTTAACACAATTTACCCTATCAAGATTTACTTTATTTATTTGATATTGAAAGTGTACTGGCGTTTTTTCCGGGCTATTGACTTAACTGAACACTTACTAACATTTAGAATCAACCTATTCAATGTGCACCATTTTTGTACTGCATCAATACTGTTTTGCAACCTTATGCAGTCCTCAACTGAATTTAATGATACATATAGTTTAAGGTCATCAGCAAACAGTTGATGATCAACTTCAATAATCTCACTTATGTCGTTGATAAACACAAGAAACAGTAGAGGCCCAGATTGGATCCCTGAGGAACTCCAGAAGAAGCAGAGAAGTATCCTGCTCGAAAGCTATTACACTCGACATACTGGGTTCGGCCATTGAGATATGATTTCAAAAAAGCTAAAAAGCTCTTTGTCAGCCCAAATCTTTCCAATTTGTATAATATCAAGTTGAAATCAATTTTATCAATGGCCTTTGAAAAATCAGTAAACACCACATCAACCTGGCCCCTCTCATCTAAAGCCTTGCAAGCATAATTCATAAAACATACCAGGTTGATGGTGGTTGACCGACATCTCAAAAAGCCATGCTGAAAGGGGGATAATTTTGATTCAATTTTGTTGAACAGGTATTGATATATCAAGTGACAAATTAAAAATCTTGCATAGTGGCTTGGCCAGTACATCGATTGTATCCCTGGTAAAAAAAACTCATTACAGAATCTGGAACAGATGACATTTTAGGTTTCAGCCTCTTCTTGATATCTAATATATCAGCCTCCGAAAACGCAGGAATCCCCACCGTCTCAGAACTGAGCACATCAGAAAAATTAGGAATATTGTCACTTGCTTGATCATAGACACCTTGGAAATACTGGGAGAAGCCCGACACAATGCTTTGAGGGTCATTATAGGTGTTTCCCTCCCAAATCATTTGATCAGGAATGGCACATGTATTTCTTTTTTGATTAATAAATCTCCAAAATGCCAACATGTAATAAGTCATTATATAGTAGTGGAAAATTTGCTTTTTTAAAGTTGTATTTTTTTAAATTTGAATTTGTATTTACTGAAATAGATTTGTATTTTAATGGATCTAGCTCCAGACTAACTGCCAGTGCTGGGTGATATACATCCTCCCTCACCATGGGGAAATAATCCCTAGATACTGTACAAAAAAAATTAGCAAAGACTAAATCTAGTAATCTATTATGTACATTTGCAACATTATTTACCTGGTTTAAGTCAAACAGATCCATAAACCAAATTTATTATTGTTATTGGCGCAAATAAGATTCTTTATTACATTATACAAATTAAAATATTTATGTCATTTTTAATCACCACTAAGCAATCTACTAAACTCTGAACTGTAATTAGTTTGTTGTCCGAAAACTTGGTCATATGAATCGTAAATGTTTTGGCAATGGTTGTACGATTTTTTGGGTAAAATAGTCCATTAATAACTACCGCATAATTAAATGCATGTTGCTGAAATTGTCAGTACAACAATCCTTTAACAAATTACCTAACGGTCGGAAAATGTTGCTAAAATTAACTGAAAAATCAGGGGCGAATAGCTAGCATTTTGCTGCATTTTAATTGAAAAATAAACTTGGTAGTGTTATTTAAATATTTCCGTAAGATAATAATAGCGTCATTTGTTTTTCTAGTAAGCAATGACCTTCTCAACGTAAAAACAAAAACTATCTTGTTTTTCTTTTAAAAATACCGAAACCTGTTATATCTTTTGATCTATTTTTGTATCTAAATATATGTTTTTATCTGTGGTTGTTATTTAAAAAACTCAAGTAGTAATATTGTTCTTTATTCATAGTGTTCATAGTCTCAGATACCTCAGTATTTGCATAAGTAGCTTTCTTTCGACTAATCTGAATTTTTAAACAATGTTCACTTCAAATGTTTTACTGAACTCCAGTTTTATATCCCAGAAAAGGCTACTTAAATCGACATAACATTTAACTTTAATCTTTAATTCTTAGTTGAATGTCAAATCCACATTGATAAACGTATGTGTGTGTAGTTGCACTTCATATATCCAAGGCATTCGACAGTGTTTGTCATGATGGATTGCTGGCTAAGCTAAGCTTTTATGATATGTCTGAAAAGTTCTGTTTGTAGCTCTCGTGTTTCCTCAGCAAGCGTTCTTTACGGGTGGCAGTCGACGGATTTCTTTCTAGCAACTTCACTATCAACGCCGCGCCGGTGTGCTCCAAAGCTGCATACTGTTTCCTACTCTTTTTCTCATTTACATTAATGATCTGCTGGAAAGGACCAGGAGTCCACTCCACAGCTTTACAGATAACATTACGCGTATTTCTTCATTCATTTTGAACGCTCGAACATCGGCTATTTATGCAAATATCCTCAGACAGTAGAAAGTCATCCATAACAAAGACCTGGAAGAAATTCTATCTTGGAGTGACAGTAACCAAGTACAATTTAACGCTACAAAAACCCAAGCGGCAATTTTTTCTAAAAAAGTTAAGTTGCTGAACCGGATATAGTTATGTCGGGACACTCAATTTCTCTATTACCGTCTTGACATGAACATGTTGCAAGCATAGCAAACAGAGCTTCTCAAAAGCTGGAAATGTTATTTTGAACTAAAAAGCTTTACACTCCACAACAACTATTAATTCTGTATAAAGCTCGCATTCGACCAACGATGGAATATTGTTCCTATGTTTGGGGCTTTGCTCCCAAACATACACTGTAGTCGTTGGATTCTATTCAGACAAGAGCTATTCTCCTAACTGGAGACCAGAACTACCCAGAAACCTTGATTCCTTGGAACATCGAAGAAGGGTTGGCAATTTGAGTATATTCCACAAGTATTCTCATGGAAAGTGTTTGATGGATGTACCTTACTTAATTCCTCCCAAAACGGTGCTTGCTCGGAATACACCTCGCGCTAATATTTCACATCCGTATGAAGTTCAGCTTGTCACTCTTCGTACAACCCTTTTCAAGCAGTCTTTTATATTAGAGAACCTCATCTCTTTGGGATGATTTGTCTAGGACCATATTTCTTACCGAGTACAATTTGCAGCGATTCAAGACCAACGTTAATAGCTTTTTCCGCACATGCGTCGCTACCACACAAAAAAGTTGTAGTATTGTTAATATCTTCTCAGTACTATTATTAAAAAACATAACAAATTTTAAGGGCTAATATAAGGTAATAAAGACTTTAAATAAGGTTGTGGTTTGTCTAAATTCCTATTTAAAAATTCGATAGAATTGGCTTTAAAGAAATGGAAGAGTAGTTGTGATGAAATGGATGTTCCAATCCAAAATCATAATTTATTGACCCTTAGCTTTAGTGAGGACTAGGTAGTTTTGAAAACGTTGCTGACTTAGGAGTTATGTTAATAAAGTTGTTTAAGAATACTAAGCAATGAAATTCACAAGTTAGCAGGCAAAAATCCCAATATCTATTGGATGAAGATGTCCACGTATAGTTGACAGAAATGGTGCAGACAGTTTAGATATAAAAGAACGAATTGAAAATGCAAAAAAATTTGTTGGAATACAAAAGCTAATTTGGTGATATGGAAATATATCATCGACTAACAAGAAAATATTAGAAACGGGATGGTGGAAACGATACTAAAATATGAAACTAAATATATGATATCTTCGATCGTATCAAGGACAGAAAATGTACTAAATAAGAAAATTAGAAATCGAATAAAGGGCGGAAGCAATTATAGATAGAATAGAATTAAAAGGATTCAAGTGTATTCTGCAAGTCAAGTTAACTCATCTGTGAAGGATGGTCAAAAGGATATTTCAATGAATGCCTCCAGGTAAATGTATATATATATATATATATATATATATATATATATATATATATATATATATATATATATATATATATATACATATATATGTATATATATATATATATATATATATATATATATATATATATATATATATATATATATATATATATATATATATATATATATATATATATATATATATATATATACATATATAATATATATATATATATATATATATATATATATATATATATATATATATATATATATATATATATATATATATATATATATATATATATATATATATATATATATATATATATATATATTATATATATATATATATATATATATATATATATATATATATATATATATATATATATATATATATATATATATATATATATATATATATATATATATATATATATATATATATATATATATATATATATATTATATATATATATGTATATATATATATATATATATATATATATATATATATATATATATATATCTATAATATATATAAAATGCAACGTCTCTCTATCTGTCTGTCTGTCCGTTAGTGCGCTTATCACTAGAGAACCACTTATCCGATTTACGTACTTTTTTTTTAAACATACATATGTTCTCTGGCCAGGTTATAGGCTATATTTTATTACGATAGGTAGCATACGGAATGAGCAGTGACGTAAAATAGTGAATGAAGTCGGAAAAAAGTTTGCCGCTAGCACGTTCCCTTGCAATACTCAGCCTAAACCATTAAATATGGAACAATATTATGTAGCAGAGAATATCTATAATCTATAATCTATAATATATATAAAATGCAATGTCTCTCTGTCTGTCCATTAGTGCGTTTATCACGCGAGAACCACTTATCCGATTTACCTATTTGTTTATTTTTTTTTTTTATTCATTTAGACAAAAGTACAAAAAAACAAAACTCCGCCTCCAGTGCTGTGTTAAAACTCGCTGACTGGTCTAGGAAAATATTGGTTCCCAAATTTCACAAATAAATGACTATTGTGTAATTTGATATTGCTTCCAAACATTAAAGTCCAGTAGGTTTGTTTTAAATAATTAAGAAAGACTGAAAATCCCGGATATTAAGACGTAGAATGGTCTATGACTAATAGACACTCTATAAAACCTTCTAAATTAGACTTCCGCAAATTTACCTACACTCATAACATTTTTTACTTTATTAACAGTACCAACTTAAGAGTGAATCCACCAAATAAAAATATTTTCATAGGCAATATAAATTTTGGTAGTTTCATATCAAAAATATATCTTATACAAACTCTGCTAACCAAATCACCCAACAACGTATAATTGATCATCATTCAACGAATTTTTTATTGTTATATTATTATAAATTAAGAAAATAACCGGTCAAGTGCAAGTTGAACTTGCACAATTAGTGTTCCGTACGTTGATTGCTTTTGAAATAAAAAATTTTGTTATGATGGTATAAAATGATCAGTGACTTCACAAAACACATCCCAAATGAGTTTTCAATAAAGTTTGCTTCCAATCTTTACTGAAAACTGATAACCTTGAAATTTTTGTTTTTTTTTATATACCAGATAAATTATTAAAGGTAATGCACTCGTGATAATTTTCATTTAATCTACACTTCGTGGATAATATTCCAGAATTTTTTCAAAATTTTTTGATCAGTACTTTTCGAGATAAGGTGGGGAGACAGCGATTTTTTTCGCGATTTTTTAAAAATAATACAAAGAAAATTGTGCGCAAGTATATATATATATATATATATATATATATATATATATATATATATATATTATATTACTCGTGTTTTCACAAGCTTTCATTTGACACCACACTCGATGACCCAGTAAAAATTTTTTTTTTTCACTTCCGATTTCACCCCCCAAAACTAACCCATTAACGGTCAAAATTCCTTAACTTTCAAAAAACTATACGGGCTCTGATAAGGCCATTTTATAATTCTCCTATATCATTACCAAATTTAAACTTTCTATGACAAATATTTTCGGAGAATGAAAATCGGGTGTCATCTTATAAGTGTTCCGTACGGAATGGCCCTAAAAAGATATATTTCGATATATTTAATTTCATTGGGATAACAAAATATATTTTCTCACATTAAAAAGGAAAACAACTTTAATAAAACTTATTTAGTCCTAAAAAAAGTTATTTACTCTGTAGTTCTCTTGCAAATACTCTAGTTCTCTACCTCCAAAGAAGGCGAGAATTCAGTCGTTACCTGGAAAGTTCGTGGCGACCATTTTTTGTGACTGCGAAGGAATTTTACTTATTGAATGTAGGGAAAAATATTCTACAATTAAAGGATAAATTTACGGAAGGACCACACAAAACCTGAAGCAACCCATTAGAGAAAAAGATCAGAATTCAGACAGAACCAAAACTTTACTCCTTCATAACAACTTCAAGTCCACAAGCCTCACACAATTCAAGCTATGGAGGATTTAGGAGAAAAAAAAAAGCAAAAAGGTATAAAAATGAGAAGGGATAATGTTCAAATGCATTTTATTATTTAAAATTTAGTTATAAAAAAGGAAGCCATCTAAAGGAAAAAACTTATTATTATTATTTACATTTACAATTTATTATCAGATCAAGGTGGTAATGGCTTAAATAAGGTGGCCTTTGAAGAGTCAGGAAAAATTTTTCTACATTCAGATACAACTTGTAACAGAAACTGCCGTTGTTCTTCATCTTTCGTCAAACAGGAATTGAAGTCTTGAATTAATTTTACACCTCTTTCAGCTGTGTCATTGTTAGCTTTAAATAGTGTCAATTGTCACACCATTCATCGGGATCAGTATTTAAAAATTTGTATCAATTTCCAATCTCTTGAAAAAATTTAGAGTTTGATGAGAAACAAAATAGTCATTTTTTTTGTCCAATAAATCATCCACTTATTCGACATTGAGACTTGCTTTTACATCCCTATCATCGTAACTTTTTTCTTCAATGGATAATATTTTAAGCATTTTGCAGCCATGCTTGTTTCGACATTTTTTCTAAAGTTTCATCAAAAAATGAAAATGCGACTAGCTCCGAATTGAGATACCACAGATGATTTTTCATTTTAGACAGTGCCTTGTCTGCAAGTTCTTTATCAATTTGTCTGTATTTCACAAAAGATTTAAACAGTTGTAGGTCTTGGTTGGGGGCCAAAGTGGATTTGGGGGGCGTTGAACCACGCTTTTACATAAATATTGATTATAAATAAACAAATGTCTGTGACTTGAAAGCTTCTATTTTTTATTTTGCGCTGTGCTTTTAGATCTTTTAGCGTTTTTTTTTTGCAGTTTTCTCCCCTCTTCGTACAGTTTTTCTAATTCTGCAGCACAATCTTTCAGGTGTCTGGATGGTATGTTAGCTTTCTCCAAAAAATTGAAACTTCCTGTATTGTAAGTCTTGCAGCTTCTCTGGTGTTTTGTTTCACTTGCCGTATATTATAAGATAAACTGCGTAAAACTTGACAATTAGATGGTAATTTACTGCCACTGATTTGATGAGACATGTGGCAGATTAAATACACCATTTCTTTCTGCCTTGAACTCGAACCCGAACAAGCTCGTTGATGCTGTAGAAGACATTGTTCCGCAAGCCTCACAGAAAAGTCACCAAACGTACGTTTGTTGAAATGTTCACTGCTTGAAAGGCAAACGAACTCTGACTTCGCCCCGGGCGTTCCAGACAAGGAACAAAAAGGAAGGGGTGTAGTTTATGACACTCCAGGTAAAATTCTCTCATAAAAGGGACCTTAGCAACAGCTTTTTTGTAACACAAACAACAACAACAACAACAAACAAACCTTTTAAAGAATAGAACTAAACATCAGGACCCACTACCTTGCAATTCATAAAATTATTTATAAAGTTAAAAAAAATGACAATTTTAGGTCAATATATAATTGTATAATAATTTATTTGTATAATTGTTTATAATATAAAGGAAACAAAAAATAATCAAAAGTATTTAAGTTAGGTATCTTTGTTGCGATTTTTCACTTTCGTTTTCTAAACAGGTCCAAAGTCAAATTTGAGGATTTGGATCATGTCCGGTCTTGGATGATGAATATCTTCAAATATAAAAGTTTTAACAAAAAATTGATATGAGTAAAACTTTAAGACAACAACCTTTCCTATGAAATGAAATAAAAGTCAGGGGTCTAGGACGAATGGTTTTCATTTTATGAGGGAAAAACCACGATTTTTTTTGCAAAAAATCGAATTTTACGTTTTTCATCTCGATGAGGCACAGGTTAACGTTATTTAATTGAGCTAAAACTGTGCAAATCTTACTTTTTAAATAAATGGAAAATTTTAGGGGGTCTCGCCGGCACACAGTGGGGAAAAACGAAAAATCGTGTTTCAAAATTGTCTAGAGCCTTCAATTTTGGTTCGATTTGGACGATGTCGGAGCCGATTTTACAATTAAACTTTTGTTTCAAAATGGCGGACGTCTTCAAAATGGCGGTTTCTGATTATATAGCGACTGAGACACAGAAAATGCTTACAGTTTCAAACCAAGTTGTGCTAAAATGCGTGTATGTATGTTTCTTTTATGTTGCAGATAATATATCTCACAGTTACAAGATTAATAATAATGAACCCAAAATGGCTGCCATGAACAATAAAAGTATTATAAATATGAATAAACGTACCATTATTATTTTATATCCATAACATTTGCATAAATAATTTCTTTAAGGTTGTTAATTATAAATATGTTTCAACAATTGACTTAAAATGACAAATCAAGTATGGCGGATGCCAAAATTGAATCGAGCAAGAAAGTTTCTCTGTGGCATTTAGACTGTGGCAGTCAGATCATTCAAGTTATTCAAGTTTAGTTGCGGGATTTTAATTTTCATGCAGTTATTGCTAGAATATTGCTGCTGTAAATTTTAAGTATCGTAGACAATTTTCTAGCAGATACAAAAAACAGCGATACACGCAGAAAAGGACAGCTCACACAGCTAGAAAATGGCTACAACAGCTAAAACGTTTTGTTAAAATAGGGACAGCTAAATATTTTGCTGCACTAGCCACATTGTTTGCTGTTGTAGCAAAAAAGTGGCTGCTATTGCTAAACAGTGGCACAACTTGGTTTGAAACTGTAAGCGTTTTCTGTGTCTCAGTCGCTATATAATCAGAAACCAACGTCCGCCATTTTGAAACAAAAGTTTAATTGAAAAATCGGCTCCGACAACTTTGTTCGGAATTTAATAAGCTTCAATTTAAAAAAAAAACGTCCAAATCGAACTAAAATTGAAGGCTCTAGACAATTTTGAAACACGATTTTTCGTTTTTCCCCACTGTGCTGCATGACGATGAAAATATTTTTTGACACCACCCTAACATCCACTATGCGATTTTTTTTGTTGAAATATCTAAGGAAAGAGATAATATGTAGAAAAATATTCTGAAATCGTGAGTTGAAAACAGGTGTAGCGTCGCCTTTTGAGGCGTAAATAAAGGATTTTTTTTTGGATGGAATAAAACAACTCGAGTAACGTCTTGGAATACTGTAATTGATCAAAATAAATAATTACTGCTATAATGTTTATGGCCAAATAGTTTTAACTTATTTATTCCGCCCCTGCAATAATTTTTCTTTTGTGTTTTCAGGACCTTGTTGTTATTTTGGCCGACTATATAAGAACAATTATACCGGTGTAAATACCAGTAAACATTGCGTTGTTACGCTTTTACGATACGAAAAAGAATTACTGTTATAGATTTATTCATAAAATAATTTTAATTTTAATCAAAATGCCGCCCACCCGTCGCGACAGTATTGGTGATGTGCAGTTAATTTGTTTCAACTCGAGAAGGTTTTCTATATCACCTTTTGTACCACCGTTCCTCAAAAAAGATGTACGTAGACGTAAAATTTAATTTGTACAATTTATATTTATGAACAGTTCATTACTGTGAAGTCGGTGCAATTCTTATTTCAAAATTCATTTTTATTGTAGTACAGCTTCATTACAACTAATGCAATTAGGAAACATTAACATACATTACACATATCTTTAGATGATATCATAGCAAAAGTTGTCCATATTATGGTAAACTATAGAAAATATGATATAGCCAGTACTATCTTTATAAGCACATAGTTTTAAAATAAGTACTAATTTCACTTTCATACTAAATAATAACTTAACTCAAGCTGTTTTTGTTAAAACTAAAAATAGCATATTTTCAAATTCTCAGTCTCAACAATTCTAAAAAGGACATATAAGACGATATATGAGACAACTCCTCTAACTCCATCCACCTCCCTTTAGCACCTTACTATTAACTATTACGCTAAAAATTTGTTTATTATATTACCCAAAAATCAGAAAAAAATCTCATGGTACTATTAAAAATATACAACCCCTTTTGCTTGCTTAAAAACTAGAAGATTTGTTGCACACATCAAGTACTCTTACTATATGTGTACCAAATTTGAGATACCACATTTCGTTCGAGAGTTATCAGCCAACAAGCAGACAGACCAGAAAACAGACAGACTGACGGAAACGGAGAGTCTGTTTTTCGGTATTTGTAGACCCTAAAAAGTAAAGAAAAAATGCAAAATAATCTCGGAAGGTAATTTTTCACTCATAAAACAAATGATTTTTGAGATAGTAACTTTTTAGGGTGTTCTCATTTATAGAATTGTCTTTCTGTCTTTTATGGTGATAAAAATGTATCAAGTACTATCATTGTCAATCAGTATGTTGCAAATAGAAATGATAAGAAACGTACTTTGAAATGACCGGCTCTATCTTATTCTGCTAGACCCTTCTGCACTAGAATGAAAGACTGCTGATAATTGTTATAAATATGTCAGAGGATTTTACTAAAAGGAAAAAGAGATAACAATTCTTGCATACATTTGTACCTTTTTTATCTATAAACACAACATATTTATCAAACTTGACTCCGAAAACAATTATTGTGTACTACCTAATATTTAATAATAATAGGAAATTAATGTAGCTCAGAAACTTATAAATTACTAGCCATGCCCGCGGTTCCGCTCGCGTGGACTTGATTCACTACTATCGTCATTGCTTATTCCTTATGTTACCTAACGTAATAAAATATCTGCCATTATTTCCCCTTATCTCCCATTATTTCTCCTTATCTCCCATTATCTCTACATAATTTCCATTATCTAGGCTTATCTCTGCTCATATCCCATTATTTCTAGTTATTTCCCATTTTCTCACCATAACTCCCATTATCAAAACTTATCTCTGCTTATCTCCCATTATTTATCCTTATCTCCCATTATTTATACTTATCTTCCATTATCTCACCTTATCTCCCATTATCTAGGCTTATATTGAATTATATAGAACATATGTATAAATTTATAAAAACACGTAAATCAGATAAGTGGTTCTCAAGTGATAAGCGCACTAACGGACAGACAGACACACAGAGAGACGTTGCATTTTATATATATTATATTCTTTGCAACATGATATTGTTCCATATTTAATGGTTTAGGCAGTATATTGCAAGAGAACGCGCTAACGGTAACCTTTTTTTTTTCCGACTTGATTCACTATTATCGTCACTACTTATTCTTTATGTTACCTAACACAACAAAATATATCCTATAACCTGGCCAGAGAACATATGTATGTTTAAAAAAAAAAGCACGTAAATCGGATAAGTGGTTCCCGAAGGATAAGTGCACTAACGGACGTTGCATTTTATATATTTTATGGATATAGATTATTATTATTATTATTATATAACCTGACCAAAGAATATATGTATGAATTTAAAAAAAGACACGTAAATCGGATAAGTGGTTCTCGCGTGATAAACGCACTAATGCACAGACAGACAGACAGACAGAGAGACATTGCATTTTATATATATTATAGATTATAGGTATTCTCTGCTACATAATATTGTTCCATATTTAATGGTTTAGGCTGTGTATTGCAAGGGAACGCGCTAGCGGCAAACTTTTTTTCCGACTTCATTCACTATTATCGTCACTGCTTATTCCTTACGTAACCTAACGTAATAAAATATAGCCTATAACCTGGCCAGAGAACATATGTATGTTTTAAAAAAAAAGTACGTAAATCGGATAAGTGGTTCTCCAGTGATAAGCGCACTAACGGACAGACAGACAGACAGACATACAGACAGACAGATAGACGTTGCATTTTATATATATTATAGATGAAAAACATTTCGAACGTTAATGCGTTTTAGATAAAAGAAAATAAGATAATAATTTTTGAAATAATGTACAGGTTGATACTCAGTAATATAAAAATGAAAAAAGTGTTGCCGATTGAGTAATCAATTTTACATGTCTAGGTAACTCACATGACAGAGAAATGGTCTGAGAAACAAAAGTTCCGGGTTCAATTCCTGGTAGAAATAGAACCTTTTTTTAATTTTTACAAATTTTCAATTAGTTACACACGCTAAAACCAACTATTAATGTACTACAATTTATAAAATAATATTAACGTTAATAAAAGGACAGTATTAACAGAATAGTTCAATTATACCAAACCTTATTTGTACAACAACTACTAAAAAATAGTTACGATTACGAACAGAAACTAATCAATCTTAAACTTGCAAAACAAAATCTCGTTTCCATAGGTAAAAAATTGTACAAATAATTGGCGGCGTACCAAAAATTCAAAAATATCAAAAATCATTGTGCAAGAGTTGCATTTTTAGTGATGTTTGTAAACAGGGAAAATGCATTTCAAATAAAATTTAGCAAAAGCTTTTAAGTAGGAAATAATCTTGTTAACACATTGCAAACACGTCCTTAATGTCAAAAAATTATTACAATGCTCAACAAACTTTAAACTTTATGGCGATATAGGTACATACTAGATTTGTTTTTAATACTTCTAGTATGCTTATTTCAAAAGGTATCGAATTAAAGTAAAAAAAAAAAATTACAAAGTCATTCAATGACCAGAAATAGTCCGAACATTGCATCTATGCATTAAAAAAATAAACACAAAAAATATTTAATATCAAAATATTTATAGTAAAAAAATAACCGGTCAAGTGCAAGTTGAACTTGCGCTGTTAGTGTTCCGTACGTTGATTGCTTCACAAAACACACCCCAAATGAGTTTTCAACGAAGTTTGTTTTCGATCTTTACTGAAAACGGATGACCTTGAAATTTTTGTTTTTTTTATATGCCAGATAAATTATTAAAGATAATGCACTCGTGATAATGATAATCTACACCCCGTGGATAATATTCCGGAATTTTTCCAAAATTTGTGGATCGGTACTTTTCGAGATAAATGGGGGGACAGCGATTTTTCGCCATTTTTTCAAAATAATACAAAGAAAAGTGTGCGCATGTAAGACATTATATATATTTTTGAACGCGTGTTTTTACAAGCTTTCATTTGACACCCCATTCGATGACCTAGTATTTTTTTTTTGCACTTCCGATTCACCGTCCAAAACTAACCCCTTAACTTTCAAAACTACACGGCTCTAATGAGGCCATCAATTCCTATATTAGTACCAAATTTCAACTTTCTACGTCAAATAGTTTCAGAGAAAATCGGATGTGGCAGACGGACAGACACCGAAGTGATCTTATAAGTGTTCCGTACGGAACACTAAAAATTAATCCGTACTTGAAAAACCACATTGTTGTGTTTTAAAATACAATTTTTAGAAATTTGTTTGTCAAAAATAAGGCTATTTAAATGTAAACTTCACTTTCTGAAACAAGCGATAAAACTATTGATCACTGCCCGGCAGGGTATTTCTTGCTGGATATTTTCTTCTTCTTAATTCGCTGTCTCCTGACGAAGGTTGACGATCCAAATGGCTAACACAGTCCTGGAAACTGCAGCGCTAAAAATATCTATTGATGCGCAAGACCTTAGACCACTGTAGAGGCAGGAAAATGAACCAACTTTTAAACATTTTTTTTTAATTGAAAATTATTTTTTTAAAACTATACATGGTTACATACGTATTGAGGTACAAAATATATTTTTTGATATAATATATTTTACAAAATGGTGGCAGAGGGCAGCTTTTTAAAAGACATTTTTTTAAAAAAGGGTTCCGGGACTTGCAGGATAGCTTGAGTAAATTTGATCCTGTAACAACAACAAAAATCTACTTGATCTACATGTAAATAACTAGAGAAATATGTAGGATATTTTTAAAATATTGATTTTGCAAGAAATGGCAAGCTTTTCAAAAAAAAATATCAGGGAAAGAATTGACTGAAATTTCTTAATAACGTTTGCAATTTTTAATATTTCGTAAAACTCTCATGTACTTCTCTTCAGAATCTAATACAGAAGCTACAGTTAAAATTTGAAGTCAATTGTTTGAGTTATGCTGTAAGCCGATTTGAAAAACATAGTTTTGAGATAAACACGCTTAAAGTTTTAACTACTGATTTCTAACTTTTAAAATTGAAAATTGCTACAATAAAATTTTTTTACCATATGTCTGCTTCTAAATTGATATTTTCTTTGTCTTCTATCCTCGTGGATTTGAAAGAATTTGTCGGATGATTTTCATTTTTTTGCAGATGTGCTGACTCTCTTCGATTCCGTCTCCGCCTTGTGTCTATTCAGCCTCCTCTTTGAAACGTTGCTACTTTTCACTCATAATTCACTTATTTATTATAAAAACAAAACTGAATTCTAAAAAAAAATTGCAAAATCTCTTTTTTACAGCGTGTACTCATACTTGCAGCGCGTGCGTCGACCGTACTGTAAATCGCGTGGCTTTAACGGTTGTACTAACACTATGGTGAAAAACTTGAATATAAGATAGGCGCCCTCTATTATCACGTTCCAAAAGCACATCATAAATATAGGTCTCCTTTTTACTATGATAGTGAAAAATAATAATTTTTTTTTTTCCAAAAATGACAGTGGCCCAAGGCCTTAAACGATCTTCGGATGTCCTTTAACCAGAAATTTTGACGTCTTCCAACCTATCCTCTTCTTTGTATTTCACCTTCAATAACCAGTCTCAGAAAGTCATACTTTGCTCCCCTCATTATATAACTGATAGTTTTTCTTTCCTTTATAGTCAGCAGAAGGTTGTGTGCATTTGTTACTCTATCCACCTACGATATCGGTAGAATCCTTCTATAAACTTACATTTGGAAAGCTTCGCGTCGTTTCTCTGTACTAAAATCAAGAGTCCACCCTTCACAACCATACGCGAGTATCGAAAAAACATCGCTTCTAATCATACGCACTCGAAGTTCTAGACTGTACATGAAGGTCCCACGAGCTTGCTCAATTTCCGATCTATTAATTATTGTCCCTAAATATTTAAAAGACAAAACCTGCTGAATTTTCTGTCCATTAACAATAAGATTCGCACCAAGATGTGATTTTAAAAACGCAACCAGCTTGGTCTTTGTTATACTTAACATATATGTAGTCGAAATTGTTGACTTCGTAGAACTATGAGATTGATCATGCTCTGCAGATCGAGTAAATTATCAGCCACAATAACGGTGTCGTCTGCATATCTTAGTTGGTTAATCATGATGCCATTCACTTTAATTCCTGTTGTAATCTGGGTTAGAGCTTCTTTGCTGAATATTTTAGGGAGTGAGGATTGTTACAATAAACTTTAGTTTTAAAATATCTTCCGCCAGGGAAAATTCATCAGCAGCAAATGTCAAACATTATATGAAACCGTGTGTGTTTCTAAATGTCCTGTTTTGTGAAGGATTTAGCGTTTAGCTCTGGTAATCGTCTCAGCTGACCGAAACACGTAGGCTGTCATTAAAATAAAAAAATATATAAGAAAATAGAAAGAAGATAGGATACATGTACTTTTGTCCTAAATCAGCACTAGACTACTGGGCTCTTTCTGGAGAGCAGTTACTATTCCGTCATAGGCTGAAAATACCTTGAAATTGCTTAAAACCATTGAATGTAAGGTACTAGTAGACAAGTCAGTTCCACTGTTTACTTGTAAAATACTGAAATTAGTCTGAAAATTATGTCTGGATAAAAATCAGTTGATCAGTGTTATTATTATTATACTACAACCTATTACTAGGCACAAGGATAATATTCTCACAAATTAACAGGATAAAATTACATATATTATTTGTCAGTTAATAAATAATAGTATGAATTTGACGTTTTCTTTCATGTGACTTAATTTTGCATAATATTGTGGATATTTTTAACGTACTTTTTTTACAGTAATGGAAATACTTTTAACAAAACAACGCGAACACATTTTTGAAGTCAATAGTTATTGGGGTCATGTTACATCTAAACGGAATAATTGAATTCTGAAAGGTGATATACATTGTGTGTTGACGTCAACTTCGCATTATGCATTTTTTTAATAATAGTTCTGTCATTTTTAACAATGGTTCGTAGAATCTTAGCAATTATTACAATCAATCAATAAGAAGACGTCTGATAAAAAATTGGACATTTCTTGGACTTCCATTACATCAATTCGTTTATTTTAAAACACACGTGCGTGTTGTTTATTAGGAAGATTTACGAGATACAATAGAGCAACTAATTATTTAATCTATGCTAATGGCTTTTGATTTGCTTTTTAGAAGCTGAAGACTAAAACGATTTAAGAGTTTATGAAGTCCTAAAAGAAACAGGACACAGTTCAAATGATCATGTTAAAATAAATAACCTCACAAGGGCAAGTCGGACTTACGCAATTAATATTCTGTCCGTTGATAGCTTTTGAAATAAAAATTTTTTGTTACGGAGGTATAGAATGATCAGTGACTTCACAAAATATACCCCAAATAAGTTTTCAACAAAGGTTTTTTCCGATCTTTACTGAAAACTGATGACCTTGAAATTTTTGTTTTTTATATACCAAATAAATTATTAAAGATAATGCACTCGTGATAATTTTCGTTCAATCTGCACCCTGTGGAGGATATTCCGGAATTTTTTCAAAATTTTTTAATCGGTACTTTTCGAGATAAGGGGGGACAGCGATTTTCCCCACTTTTTTAAAAATAATACAAAAAAAGTGTGCGCAGGTATTACATTCTATATATTTTTGAACTCGTATTTTTACAAGTTTTCATTTGACACCCCACTCGATGACCTGGTAATTTTTTTTTTTCACTTCCGGAGAAAATCGGGAATGAAAGACACAGACGGACAGACACCAAAGTGATTTTATAAGTGTTGCGTACGGAACACTAAAAATGAAACTTCTTTTTATTTGTCCCGAGATAGTTCGACAAATTGGAGAGCAATCAGAGCAACCAATGATTATATTCTAACGTGCAATGGCGACATACTTAAGATAAGGACGTTATCAAAGATTATAAGTGAGCTAAACTAAAATTGCTCTTAAAAAAAACTGTCGTGTCCTGAACTCAATTACAAGGATATTAACAGGACACTGTGTCCTTAAAAGAAGAGACATCTCATTATTTTGTCTACAGATAAGAGGCACACGCTTAAACACCTATGATTGGTACATAATTTTATTATGGACGTTGCACTTATTGGAAAGAAAGAGCTACAGGAGCGACACGTGTGCGGAAAAAGCGTTTCATATTGGTCTTGAATAGCAGCAAATTGTACTCGGTTAGAAACACAATCTTGGGCAATTCAGTTCCAAGGGTTGTAGTTCCCCATATAAAAAATTCTTAAAAAAGGTGGTACAAGGAGTGAAAAGCTGAACCGAACGGAACTGTGAACCGAATTAAAGAAGTTTTATCACACTTACATACAACTACATTTAGACTTTTATGGTGAGTTCGGTAAAATTCATCGTATCAGTTAGGTGAGTCGTTGGTTGGCGAGTCGCAGATAGGTAAAAAAGGTTTCTCTGGATTTATCCGTACTTCGAGTTGTTACTGCTACTTCAACTACAACTAGATACTGCTACCATTTGCCTGATTAATTAGGCGAAATAAAGACTAATTTCAGAGTTTTAAAGTGAGAATACTATAATAGAATGATGAAAAAATTGCTTTTATATTTACAATTAATTTAATGATATATGCTATAGCTAGATTAATTAATTAGTTTTTGCATGATCTATCAAGAGCCACAACTGGAATATTTTATCTAGAGCTTTAAAACTAACTAGGTACTTAGTAAATGACCATTATCGATCTATAACTTGAACTCCCAAGGCACATGAGAAAGCTTTATGTCGTACCTATATTAAATGTCTTCTGTCTTCTGAAGGTCAATCACCGGGGCATTCAGCCAACAGCCGTATAAAAGATTACAATAACTAAAGGTGAATTACAGTCACCAGAACTTTCAATAGACTACATAAAAATAATAAAAACTATAATAATAAATATCGGCCGTTTAAACAAGAACAACCCAAAAGTAAAGTAAGTCGTTCATGCATACACACAATAACACAAAATACCAAAATAAATAACAAATAGACAAGTTCACCTACCTTTCGTAGATCTGATAAAAGCCTTTGATACCGTATCTCCGTATAAATGGTGGCAAACATTTAAGAGAATAATACGTTGCTGCCAGGTGTTTTATATATGCGTCGGAATTCAAAATGGCTCCTATTGGTCGTAGTTGGCTCCGTCCCCTACCCTATCATTTCAGTGGTTGGTGGTGCTATTGTTGTGATTATTGTTCTGTTTGTGGATTAATAGATTTCTTTTCTAATTATTGTTTTCCACCTGTTGGGCAAATTTACCGCATCGTCCCTCTTGTTGAAGTGTCCCGCTCTCTCGATTTCAATGGCCTGTCGGATTGGTCTTGCGTTTTCTGTGCTGTTGAGTCTGTTGAAATATATTTTGTAAATTGTTTGGAGCCAATTTATGTTTTTCCAGTTAGACCGATTTTCTTCTGTTAGTTTGTTAAACTATGCTGTCACATGATATGCTGTAAACATTCTAGTTTTAAAATGATATGTTGATATTGAGATTACTTATAAAAAGTCTAATTGCCTGTAGTGGTTTTTATACAGCTGATAAATTTTATTTCGTCAGAAGCCATGCAATCCTTTCGGTAGTGCCTTAATGTACGAGGCTGGTTTGAAAAGTCCGTGCAAAAATAAAAACTACTTATGTGTTTGGGGTAAACCTTTTTTTATTTTTCGACATAGTCTCCTTTTAGGCTTATACACTTCGTCCAACGATGTTCTAGTTTGTTGATCCCTTCCGAATAATAGGATTTGTCCAAGTCTGCAAACTATCCATTAGTGTCTGCAATCACCTCCTCGTTTGAATAAAATCTTTGTCCCGCCAGCCATTTCTTCAAATTGGGGAACAAATAGTAGTCCCAGGGAGCCAAGTCTGGAGAATAGGGGGGATGTGAAACGAGTTGGAATCCTATTTCCATTAATTTTGCGACCACAACTGCTGAGGTGTGTGCTGGTGCGTTGTCGTGATGGAAAAGGACTTCCTGTGGGCCAATCGCGGGCGTTTTTTCTTGCAGCTCGGTTTTCAAACGGTCCAATAACGATGAATAATATTCACCTGTAATAGTTTTTACCCTTTTCCAGATAGTCGATGAGGATTATCCCTTGCGAATCCCAAAAGACAGTCGCCATATCTTTTCCGGCCGAAGGAACGGTCTTCGCCTTTTTTGGTGCAGATTCCCCCTTGGTAACCCATTGTTTAGATTGTTGTTTGGTCTCAGGAGTATAGTAATGTATCCATGTTTCATCCACAGTGACGAAACGACGCTTAAAGTCCTCCGGATTCTTCTGGAACAGCTGCAAACCATCCTTGCAACACTTCACACGATTCCGTTTTTAGTCAAGCGTGAGCAATCGCGGCACCTATCTTGCGGATAGCTTTCTCGTGTCCAAATGTTTATGCAAAATATTATGTACCCGTTCAGTCGAGATGCCCACAGCACTAGCAAGCTCACGCACCTTAACTCTTCTGTCATCCATCACCATATCATGGATTTGATCAATGATTTCTGGAGTCGTAACCTCCACAGGCCGTCCAGAACGTTCAGCGTCACTTGTGCCCATATGGCCAGTCCGAAAATTTTGAAACCTCTTATAAACTATTCTAATCGAAGGTGCAGAGTCACCATAATGTTTATCAAGCTTCTCTTTAGTCTCCTGAGGAGTTTTGCCTTTCATAAAGTAATGTTTAATCACCACACGAAATTCTTTTTCGTCCATTTCTTGAAAATCACTCGACTTCCTTGATTCACACGAATGCCAAATACAAAGAAATAGACCAATATGGCTGAAACTTGGTGTGCGTTCATTCAAGAGATGCTACTAACTAAACATGACCTCCATACGCGCCGGTGGTGCCATCTCTCGGACTTTGCACGGACTTTTCAAACCAGCCTCGTATGCTAAAATGCATTTTTGTTTTGTTGTTTTTATTAGATCTTCTTCATGGATTTTGTTGTTGTGGTAAATTTTTTTAGTTTTTCTAGTTTCTTAACATTATCTGTATGGAGGATTATAATGGGCACGCCATGACCTCCAATTGTCAGGTATAGTTTCGAAATTAGTATTTTTTGTAGTAAATGTAATGAAAGACTGATTTTATCAATTTCCACTTTATTTTGATTTACAAAAACTGTATGACGCGTTTCGCTATCACTGTAGCTTCGTCTGATTCAAAATGATATCTAAAGTGAATGTTGGTACATTTTAATAATCACCCTAACGTAAGTAGGTAATAAAAATTATTACTACGTATTAATTAATATTGGTGGAAATCCATTCTGAACTTTATTTTTTGTATAAACTAAGCAATGGTGAGTTACTATGGATTCGGTAGGTATCTTTCTGTTCATTTAGGATGATATCTGAATTTTTAATTCTATTTATTTCTAAATTTACCAACAGGTTTAATTTGACTCCTTTGTTTTGTATGTGTAAAATTTTAAATTTGTGGTCAAAAAGATGATTAGATTCTGTTAGATGATTACTGTAAGCTGAATCGGTTTTTTGTTTTTTAAAATAACTTTTTTTATGCTCTGAAATCCGAACTTGAAAAGAACGACCTGTCTGACCTATATAACTTTTAGGACAAGAACCACAATTTAACTGATACACTCCAGATTTTTTTGTTCTATTATGTTTTCCTTCTGCATTTTTAATAAATTTTCCCAATGAGTTGTTTGTTCTAAAAGCTATGTTGATAATATATTTATTTAAGTGGTTCGTAATTTTTTCCGATGTGTTACCAAAATAGGTTAAGACTTGATATTTTTTATCCGTATCTTCTTGCTTTGGGTACACTAAAGACACAGCTCTATTTTTTAATTTTTTGTTTAGTATTGAATCTACGGTATCAGGAGAATATCCGTTGTTAACAGCAATTTGTTTTATTAGATTAAATCATCAGATCAAACGAAACTACGGTGATAGCGAACCGCGTCATATATGTAGTTTTTGCAAAACAAAATAAAGTGGAAATTGACAAAATCAATCTTTCATTACATTCGTTATGAATTTCCATCAAATAAAAGCCACAACAACTCAAAATTTGTTGTAGTGCTTTACCAATTGATATGCAGGAATATAATGAAGTAACGTCGAAACTACTGATGATGACATTTTGGATTGTATATGAGTCTAGAATCTGCGTGAAGTGTTCTGAGTTTCGTATCTATTACTCCGCTTTTTCTACTATGGGTTGTAATATACTTGCTAGGTATTTTTCCACTTTTTATAATTGGGACTTGAAAGTGCTATTTATTAGCCGCAAAGGAACATCGACTTTATAGATTTTGAGGTTCATAGAATTTCGAAGATCCGCTTGATTTTTCTTTAAGAATGACTTTCTGCGTGATACCTTGGTTGAAAGCCGATTTTGTGTTCCTTTTTTGGAAATGTTGTAGGGTTTCTAAAAAAAGACTGGATGGTATTGATTTTCGTTACGTATTCCTTATTATCCATAACAACAGTGCCGTTTACATTGTCTGAGTACTATAGTTATAGTTTTCTATATATAAATATATTATATATATATATATATATATATATATATATATATATATATATATATATATATGTATATATATATATATATATATATATATATATATATATATATATATATATATATATACATATATATATATATTTATATATTTATAGAGCGAGAGAATTATATATATATATATATATATATATATATATATATATATATATATATATATATATATATATATATCTATATATATATATATATAGAGAGAGAGAGAGAGAGAGAGAATTAGGAAGGACAGTAACAGGGCACTAGTAACAAACAATTGAAGGTTAACTACTAGGAACGCCCTCGCGAGGAAGTAGAGACGAGCAAATAAAGATTTTTAGGCTCTATTTTTTATGTTTTTTTTATTTTTGAATCTAACTTTCGCTGCCCAAATGGTAACTTCTTCTGGATACTGAAATGAAAACAAATGACAGAAGGATAATGAAAATGTTCATTAGGAAGTGTAATACTTAAACTACTGTAAGATATATAATAGTATACTTACAAATTTGTAATAGTTTCCCTTTCTCTAATTTAGCTTGCAGGTTGAGTATTTCATTACCCAAGTAGCGACACGAATACACAAAAAACATCAAAACAACAGATTTGGAGAATCACAAACAGTCTAACTAATACAACCATTTTGAATTGTTCTTTTTTAAAATTAAAACAAACTATGAGAACAACATGCTTTCTTAATGTTACTCCATTTTTAAATCTGTAGTGGACACGACATCTAGTAACTAGTGATTTTTAGTTCGACACCGGACATTGTTCGTAATAGAAACATTCACCAGATGGCCAACAAAAAGCATATGAAGATTTAGGTTGATGTTTGTTTAAGATGAGTGACAGACCTCAACCTTAAACATTTGTTGTTTTGGTATTCTTTGATCTTCCATCCTCTATACATGCCCGTACCAGCAGAGTTGTTTTTGTTGTATGTCTTAAATTAGGGACCTTCATTATTTCTCTAATACGGGTGTTAGTTACTTTATCTCGTCTTGATATACCTACTGACCGTCTCCATTTCTAGTATATTTATTTTTCCTTCTAAACGTTTATGAATTTATATACTATAATGAGTTCGTTCTTATAATGATCTTTCTATTCCTCTTTGCTAATTGAGTTTAGGGTAATCTTTTGTGTATGTATAAGGATCTTAAAACAATCCAAGACTGTGATAATTTTGAGCTTCCCATACACATCTGACTTTCCTTATAATCGCTCGCTTGTATAGGTATATATACAGTAGAACCCCAATTAACCGAGTCGCGAATATCCGAACTCCGGATTAACCGAGACAATCTAAGAACCTGATTATCCGAGGTACGCGCGTCTATGCTGCGTATTAACCGAGCTTCTAAAATATGTATGTACATATTTCCATTTAAAATCGTCAGGACCTTCGGGGAATCCCCCTGGCCCGTGAGAGGGGTTCCCCTATTTATGTTTTTGGACTCTTTCAGCATGTAAATTTGCGTGAATTGAAGCAGGAGAGACAATTAAAGTTGTTGCACGAGATTATGGAGTAAGTGAGGTAACAGTTGGAGATTGGAAAAGAAACCGCACAAAAATAGAAGAGTGGTGTATAAATCAAGCCTCCGCGTCCTCAAGAAGAAAATCAATGAAAACCGGCGACTATGAAAAGGTTAACGAAGCTTTATTCATGTGGTTTAACCAACAGAGATCAAAAGGTGTGCCTCTGTCAGGTCCAATTTTACAACAGAAAGCAATAATGATTGGTAGGCAATTCCCAGAGATAGATCAGTTTACCGCCAGTTCTGGATGGCTTGACCGCTGGAAAAAACGGTACGGTGTACGACAACTGACTGTATGTGGTGAAAAACTTTCTGCTGATGTGTCATCAATTGAGAAGTTTAAGCAGAACTTTAAAAAGCAAATCGAAGATTGTGGATACACATGTGATCAAATTTACAACTGTGACGAAACTGGTCTGAATTATAAAATGCTTCCATCAAAAACATTGGCATCTCGACAGGAAAAATCAGCTCCTGGGCACAAACGAAGTAAGGAAAGATTAACTATAATGGTATGTTCCAATACATCTGGCAAGCACAAAATCCCACTGATGGTGATTGGCAAGTCTGCACGTCCAAGAGCTTTAAAAGACATCTCACCCAAAGCCCTACCAGTCTATTACAAAAGTCAGAAGAGCGCATGGTTGGATGCGACCTTATTTACTAACTGGTTTGAAAAAGAGTTTGTGCCATCTGTGACTAAATTTTTGAACAGAAACCGTCTTCCTATTAAAGAAATTTTGTTAATGGATAATGCCCCCTCTCACCCTGGAGAAGGACTTCATGTGGGAGCAATTATTGTTAAATTTTTTTCCTCCAAATGTAACCAGCATAATACAACCAATGGATCAAGGCATCCTCGAAAACATTTTAAAAAATTATAGGCGTTTTTATATCTTGAACATCTGTTAGAATACACAGAAAAGGAGGATATTATCAATGGGATGAGAAAGGTTACATTGAAAAATGTTATTTACTGGGTAAGTCCAGCTTGGGATTCTGTGCGTACTACCACTATTCAAAAATCTTGGTCAAAAGTTATTGATTTTGAGGACTATTTTGAGGAAGATGATAGTCCATTAAATGAATTAGCTAAGAAATTGAGAAGCCATGGAGAAATGTCCTGTTCAAATTTTGACAGCGAGATAGAATAGAAAGAAAAAAGTTTATTTGAATTAATGCAAAAATTAAAAAGTTGCGAAAATGTGACAAGAGAAGATGTTGTTGAATGGATTACAGCAGATGATTTAGAAGAAGAAATGAGTATTGAAGAAATGAGTATTGAAGAAATGAGTATTGAAGAAATAACGAATGCCTTTTAGGAAACCGAAAAATCAGATGACGATGACGAAGCGGCGGTGGATGAACAGTCTCCCACTAAGATCTCTCATCAAGAAGGTTTTGCTTCTCTGGAAAAAGCTTTGAGGTATATCGAACAACAACCCGAGGCAACCCCAGCAGATTTGCTTCTTCTTAATAGATGGAGAAACATTGCAGCGAGAAAAAGAAGATGCAATATGAAACAGAAGCGCATAGATACCTATTTTACTGTTTTATAATGTATGTACCTATTTATATGTTAAAAACGTTAATATATCGGTTTAAAGTATTGGTGTTTATTTTTTGAATGAATAAAAAACAAATCCGGATTATCCGAGTTTTCAGTTATCCAAGGAGGGTGCCCCCCCACGTTACTTCGGATAACCGGGGTTCTACTGTATATATATATATATATATATATATATATATATATATATATATATATATATATATATACCTATAATTTCATATAATCGATTACCCTCAAAATATGTCCGAAGTGACGCGACTGAAAAAATAATAAATAAAAATTGTACGGCTAAATCACCTTCATTATACACGATTTATATAAAAATTTCGAGACAGATTAGCTTTTAATTTAGAGGAGATTTATGGCATTTAGGGCCATTTGAATAAATAAAAAAAATAATTATAAACAGGTTTCACTGGCATCAGTGCGTCGATAAAATTCCATATTTTATTTATTATAAAGCGCAAATCTCCCTGATTTTTTTTTTATTATTATTAATAGCAGGTATATAAGCCAAAATAAAAAAAGATTGGTGTCAGTTTTGATGATTTCACTTACCACTCACACTTTTGGGTGAGTAGAGCGAGTATGGCCTCGTTACAAGGAGTGCAACTGATTAGCTTCGGTAAACACAAATGGGGTATATCACCGTGGTTAGATATAAGTGAAACAGTAATTTCGGTACGGAAAAAAGTTTCTTTTTTTTTAAATATCTATTGCTTTTTTTGTAGTGCGCTTGCATGTAGACCAAATACGTTAAAAGTGAAAGCTCAGTGAATTCAAGGATTATACCTTCTCTTGTGCCTTATTGTGCTTTGGCTTGGGTGGTGAAAGATGAATTTGTCGATTTTTAGTGTTTGCTGAATAAACTAAAAGTGCATTTTAAGCTAAAGTGGTTTTTATACAATTTTTAAATTATTATTTTCAAAAACATTAAAATATCTAATATTTTTATTAAAAAATCCTTGGTCAGATGAAGCAACCATATTATTTAAAAAATATTTTTCTCTATTATTGTGAGTAACATAACAATACATCTGGAGAAACTGTCTATATATATATATATATATATATATATATATATATATATATATATATATATATATATATATATATATATATATAAATATATATCATCATCATCATCATTAACATCATCAAGATCATTACCTTATTCCATCCATAGTCGGATGTAAGACTTCCCAAGTGGTCTCCAATAAGCTCTATTGTAAGCTTTTTGCGTCCAACCGTGTCCTACTAATTTTTTTTTATCATTCGTCCATCTTGTCTGTGGCCTATCTCTGCATCTTTTGTGTTCTTTAAGCCTCCATTCAATTATACGGCGTGTCCATCTGTTATCATTCATCCTTACGATATGCCCCGCCCAATTCCACCTTAATATACATATTCGTTGTATTACATCTGTCAATTTTGATCTTCTTCGTATCTCGATATTAGAAATACGATCTGGGAGTCTAATATTTAGTATTTTCCTTTTCATTGCTCTTTGGGTTACCTGGAGTTTATTTATTATACTTTTATTTAAAGTCCACATTTTAGTGCCATATGTTAATACCGGCAGTATATATTAATCGAATACTCTGGTTTTTATTATATTTAGGATATATATATATATATATATATATATATATATATATATATATATATATATATAACCTCATATAATCGATTACCCTCAAAATATTTCCGAAATGACGCGACTGTTCCTAAGGATTTAAACTTCCTTAAACCGATCATTACTGGCTATGAAACGTGATTTGTTCGGCCATTTTGATCATTGAGGAAAAAGTAAGTTGAGTTTTTGAGTTCG
Organism: Pachyrhynchus sulphureomaculatus; assembly: GCA_019049505.1. Lineage (NCBI taxonomy): Eukaryota > Metazoa > Arthropoda > Insecta > Coleoptera > Curculionidae > Pachyrhynchus > Pachyrhynchus sulphureomaculatus. The sequence continues at coordinate 56,117,640 of CM032456.1, forward strand.
CTCTCCACCCTTTTAGCACTATTGTGACTGTCTTCTCTTACTTCAGTGCATTTACCGATAAAATAAATATAATACGACATCATTGTAAATGTTCACGCGACAATGATCGCTAACCCCAACCGTATTGCAAATCCAATATAAAAAAAAACCGGTCAAGTGCAAGTTGAACTTGCGCAATTAGTGTTCCGTACGTTGATTGCTTTTAAAATAAAAAATTTTGTTACAGAGGTGTAAAATGATCAGTGACTTCACAAAACACACCCCAAATGAGTTTTCTACAAAGTTTGTTTCCAATCTTTACTGAAATCTGATGACCTGGAAATTTTGTTTTTTTTTAAATACCAGATAAATAAGGTAATGCACTCGTGATAATTTTCATTCACTCTACACCCCGTGGAGAATATTTCAGAATTTTTTCAAAATTTTTTGATAAGTACTTTTCGAGATAAGCGATTTTTCGCGATTTTTTAAAAATAATACAAAGAAAAGCGCGCGCAAGTATTACATTAAATATATATTTTTTACTCGTGTTTTCACAAGCTTTCATTTGACACCACACTCGATGACCTAGTAAAAAATGTTTTTTTTTCACTTCCGATTTCACCCCGCAAAATTAACCCCTTAAGTCAAAATTTAACTCTCAAAACTACATGGCTCTGATGAGGCCATCAATTCCTATATTATTACCAAATTTCAACTTTCTATGTCAAATAGTTTCGAGAGAGAAAATCGGGTGTGACAGACAGACAGACAGACACCGAAGGGATCTTATTTTGCGAAATAATGATCTATGGTAAACGCTGCACCGCAGCTAAAATCGATAAAAATAAATGATTTGGCAATTATAATCATCCTTTATTTTATTTTCTATTGAAAGTTCGGCTTTATTTTGGACAAAGGGTGTACATGGATAGGCAGATACAAAATATCGACGGCAAACATTCTTTCTCAGGCGGACAGGTAAAAATACCGTGAAGTTGCAAAATTATTATCCATTTGGCAAAGCATGTGGTATTGCAACAGAACAAAACTAGTGTGTTAATAAATATAACTAAATGATAATTGCTACACAAAGGAAGTGTATTTTCTGTCCGCGAATTAGACATAACAAATTCAATTTCAAAACTGGCGTCGTCTGAATAATAAAAATAAAGGGTTAGTTTCAAGCAACTAAAATATTATAAATATTTCTTTAACATGAACATTTAACTGTCAAATCATTCAAGGTATATTTTTAATTTAATTTAAATTAATAATTAGCCATTAGCGAATTAATTCAAATTTCTTCTAGACCGATTTATAAAAATAATAAATAAAAATCCGACTTTTATACTACCTATATCTACGTCACTTGACAGGCGATTTATATAAAAAATGCTGACAGGTTAACTTTATAGATTTTAATTTATTCGAGATTTATTAAATGGCATTTAGAACCATCTGAAAAAGAAAACACGTCTTAATGGGTTGGCGTCAGAGTGCCGAAAAAAATGCGATATTTTATTTAATATAAAGCGCGAATCATCTCCGCGAAATCCTTTTTATTATTAGCAGGTATATAAGCGAAAATAAAAAAGATTGCTATTAGTTTTGAATATATCACTCAACACTCATATTTTTGAGTGAGTAGAGTGATAATGGCGTTACAAGGAGTTCAACTTATTAGTTTTACTAAAAACACATGGGGTATATCACCGTGGTTAGACTTACAGGACACGGGAATTACGGTACGGAAAAAAGAATTTTTTGAAAAATTTCTTGCAATGTGTTATAATCTGTTGTGTGGAAAAAATAAGAAAATAAATCATACTGGATGTTGGCAGTTCAAGATCAGTGAATTTATGGATGTTTTAAGTTAATTTTGTGATTTTTAGCTTATTTGGTAGTGTGCAGTGTTTGTGATGGTTTTTTGAAACTCTTTGCTGTGTTTGCTATAGAAATAAAGTGCTTCGTAATTCATCTCATACATATGTCCTGTTACATTTGAGTTTAATAATGAAACCATTTAACAAGAAGAAAATAAACAAATGAATAAAAAAAAAGCCTAGGCATAGTAAAAATATTAAAATAAATAATTTCGATCTTTTCTATTACTTTCTAACTACAAAAAAGAAGTCAAAGGACTTCAAAAATAATATATTTTTTCCTCAATACAGAACTTCATAATATTTTCTGATTTTATTTTTTTTATCAATTTTTTTTATAACTTTCAAAAATATGGATGGCAGTAATAAAAGTTGTTTCCATATTCCACGAATTCTTCTATTATCTTATTATAAAAAAATATATATCTAGCTTGATGCTGCTTAGTTAGTTTTTTTTTTTGGCCATTTATATTATAGAGTCAACCATTATACAAAAAATCTATAAACTGATTTAACCAGTACCTTCCCCACAAACACGCACCTCTAAACGATTTTGCACGATATATACAAAACAACCCATCTAACCCCTCTCCTTTATATGTTTGATTATAAATAATTATGCTAAAAATTCTTTATTGTCACAACCAGAATCTAGGAAAAATATTAATAATAAAATGGAAACTATGTAATATTGAACGATCCGCACATCTTTTATCTCTTCATCTTAAATGATATCGCTTAAAAACTATAGGCTCCATTTCTGTATGTCTAACAAATTTGAAATGATTTTCTCAGTTCGCTCGAGAATTATCGTACCAAGAGATCAACAGGCAGTCAGACAGACCATTAGACTCTGAAATGTAAAAATCAATTATGAAATTAAGTTCTTTTTTGAATGTAAATAATATAAAAATAAGAGAATAATACACAAATATGAATAATTAAATTAAAATTAGTAAAGGGATATTTACACGGGAAAATAAGTTTACGCAAATCTGATTTGAGCTCTTCAACTGGTTGACAAGAGGCTTTAACTCTAATATTTTTCGAATGTTTTTCTAAATCGGCTGACCAACCTGTCTCACTCAAGGTTCAAGGTAGTAAATTAAGACTCATTAATAGTCGTTCCTTGGGGAGTCTCTAGAACTCGAATTCATCGTGAGAAATTTTTTCTTATTCCACAGTCAAAGATCATGCCAGGAAGTTCGAAAGTTGCTTTAAAAATCACTTCACAATTTCTTAATGGCATTTTTAGATTATGTGTTTAGTTTTGGTCAGTATATTTATGTTATAAGAAGTTTTAAATTATGTAAAACTCCACGCATAAGATTCACCTTTTTTAGACAATGTTGCAAAAAATTACTAAATAAAATTTGAGTTTATAATAGAAGAATGTAAACTACAAATTATACTATTAAAATTTTTTAGTGGCCGCATGTAAGCGAATGCAAGAGGGACCAAAATTTTCACTTTATTCCCAGAGTGCCAACTTTAAAAAAACTTTCTATTCTAATAAATACTGCATGAAAAATCTGCATAAAAGATTGTATTGTAAAGAAATACAAAATGTTTTCGACTTGTTTGGTTTTAATACAAGAGAAGTTAATTCAAAGTACCTTGTGCACCTTCAGTCAGTTGAAAACCTAAATAATTTTTATATATGCAGTTTATTTTTAGCTTAAAAAGTAGCATTTTGGAATCAAAACGAAATATGCTTAATAATTTTATTGTTAATTAGTTTTGAGTATATCACTCATATTGTTGAGTGAGTAGAGTGATAATGGCGTCCCAAGGACGTTTATTAGTTTTGCTGGACAGAGGCGACAATTTCGGTATTGAAAAATGTCTTGCATTGTATTATAACAAGCAAGTTAATTATAGTATATGTTCAGTTCAAATACAGTGAATTTATGATTTTTTTTCCGTTGATTTTACCATTTTTAGATTATTTGGTGGAATGCGGTGTATGTGATGATTGCTTAAAACTATCATCTCTTTGCTATAGAAATAAAGTACTTCTTAAACTAAGTAATTTATGTTATAAAACTCTGTTGAATTTGTGTTTAATGACAAAACCAATAAAATAATAATAAGCAAATAGATAAAAAAATAACCTCGAAATTTGCAAAAATATAGTATACAATATAATTACAATTTTTAAACGAAATACCAAATGTAAATCACATTATATAATACTAATTGTATTTTCCATACAGATCACTTATAAGATCACTTCGGTGTCTGTCCGTCCGTCCGCCCGTCCGTCTCTTCGTCTGTCTGTCACACCCGATTTTCTCCGAAATTATTTGCAATAGAAAGTTGAAATGTGGCACTAATATAGGAATTGATGGCCTCATCAGAGCCGTGTAGTTTTGAAAGTTAAATTTTGATTTAAGGGGTTAGTTTTGGGAAGTGAAATCGGAAGAGAAAAATTTTTACTAGATCATCGAGTGGGATGACAAATGAAAGCTTGTAAAAATACGAGTTCAAAAATATATATAATGTAATACTTGCGCACTTTGAATTAATTTTAAAAAATCGCGAAAAATCGCTGTCCGCCCCTTTATCTCGAAAAGTACTTATCAAAAAATTTTGAAAAAAAATTGGAATATTCTCCACAGGATGTAGATTTAACGAAAATTATCACGAGTGCATTACTTTTAACAATTTATCTGGTATTTAAAAAAAAAATCAAGGACGTCAGTTTTCAGTAAAGAGCGAAAAAAACTCATTTGGGGTGTGTTTTGTTAAGTCACTGATCATTTTATACCTCCGTAACAAAGATTTTTATTTTACAAGCAATCAACGTACGGAACACTAATTGCGCAAGTTCAATTTGCACTTGACCGGTTATTTTATAAATTACTTGCACTCTTTCATACATATGACAATAATAAAACATTTTTCCATATCCTAAAAATGCTGTTTTATGCCTAGTATGGTATTAAAAAAAAATCTAGTTATAATCTTTTTTTCTAACATAATGCCTTTTATTTAAGTCTCGTTCGTTTTTCCTGTTTGTGTCCAGGTACAATAAATAGATTAAAAATATCGTAAAATAATCGATAAAGTGATTTACGCTAGCAAACACTTAGGCCTAAACTACCTAGTAAGATATAGACAAAGCAACCTCTCTAATCCCTCTCTCATCCATTATGAGCTTGACTACAAATAGTAATGCTTAAAATTTTCCATTATCATAACTAAAAACTTGGAAAAATTCCCATAATACTATGGGAACTACGTAACATTTAACGGCTCTATCTCTTTCACCCCTCCTTCTGAAACATTGTAGTTCAAAGACTATAAGTTTAGAAAATATCGGGTCGATTTGTCGGCACGATACTGCCGTCAATTCTTATATTTATCCAAACTTCAACTTTTTTTGTCAAACAGTTTCGGAGAAAATCGAGTGTGAGACAGACAGACGAATACCGAAGTGATCTTATAAGTATTCCGTACGAAACACTAAAAAGGACATACATTCAAATTAATAAGAGAATACATTAAGAAACTCAAAGTTACACAAAAATAAATCGAGCTCTTTAACTGGATAAAAACAACTCTAAGCTAACATATTTTTTAAATTTCCGTCGTATAACCAACCAGGCTCTCTTTAAGAGTTGAGGCAGAACATTAAGGCCTCTATTCATAGTCGTTCCTTGAGGAGTGTCTAGAACTTCAATTTACTCCGAGAAATATTTTATCCTTAAGAGTAAGGAGGATCGGAAATTGCCTTTAAAATCACTTGGCAATTTCTAAACCGTTTTTTTGGGTTATGTTTATAGTTTTCATGAAATTTTTTATGTTAAAAGTATTGTTTAAATTATGTAAAACCACTGACGTAAGAATCACATATTTAGACAATAATATAAAAACTTGTAATAAGGAAATGTAAAACACAAATTACACTACCGAATTTTGTTTAATAACCGACTGTCCAAGAAACCAGAGTTCCGACTTTCTATCCCAATTGTCAAATTAAAACACAGTTTTCATTTTAATAAGTTACCATTTTCACTGCAAAAAAATTCTGGAAACTTAAAAAATTATATTACCCATGAAACTAATAAAAAATATTTTTGAATTGTATAATTTTAAATCACTAATTCAAATTACATTTGACACTTCACGTTGAAAATCTAATTCTTTCTTTTTGGACTGCAATTTATTTTTAGATTGAAAAGTGGTATCTTAAAAAAGGCACATTATATCTAATACTAGTAAATATATACCACCATTTCATTGTTAATTTTATTAAATAAACCAGTTATTGTCTTCATGTATTGGCGTCTGAGTGTTCAAAAAAATGTGATATTTTATTTAATACAAAGCGTGAATTATCTCCTCGAGATCTTTTTTTTATTATTAGCAGGTCTAGAATCCAAAATAAAAAAGATTGTTATCAGTTTTGAATATATCACGCAACACACACATTTTTGAGCCAGTAGAGTGATAATGGCGTTACAAGGTGTTCAGCTTATTAGTTTTGAAAAAAACAAATGGTGCATATCCCCGTGGTTAGACTTACAGAACTCGGCAATCTCGGTACGGAAGAAATATTTGTTTGAAAAATGTCTTGCATTTTTCTGTAGTCTGTTATGAGTGAAAAAAAGTAAAATATTCATAGTGAATGTTTGGCTTTCAAGCTAAGTGAATTTACGAATGTTTTCAGTTGTTTTTGTGTGTTTAGTTTATTTGGTGGTGTGCGGTGATCGTGATCATTTTTCCTTCTGTAAAAATAAAGTAACTTATTAAATAATTAATTAATAATAAGAAATTCTGTTACATTTGAGGTCAACCAGAAAATCATTTAACAAAAAGAAAATAAAGAAATTGATAAAAGTCTTAAAATTTAGCAACAATTAAATTTTAAAATAAATATTTTCCATTTCTTCTTTTGCTTTCTTAACTGCAGACAGATGCCGAAAGGCTTTAAAGTCACCAAAAAAAAGCTCCAAAAGAAATATAAAAATTAATAGTAACTTGCGATAATTAATAGAAAAAACAGTCCAACTTTGCTAATTAATATAATAGAGCAATCAAAAAATAACGTAACTGAGTTAAAATACATCGTACAAATACACAAGTATAAAATAAACTCTTTAGCCACTCCAACTCCAATATATGTTCGTCTATAAATAATTATGCTTAAAGATTGTCCATTGTCTCAATTAAAAACCAGAAAAATTTCTCATTATGCCAAGAAAATTATACAATATTGAATCACCCCCATCCCTTTTCCCATCTGTAATATCGCTCAGAAACTATAAGTTCCTTTCTCACTTTAAGTTTATTATCTGTACTAAATTTCAAATCTATATCTCATTTCGTTCAAGCGTAATAGTGCCAAAATACCGACAGGCCGTTAGACTGACGGAATTAGAAAACTGTGTTTCTGAAACGTAAAGAAAAACTTAATTTTTACGAATACAAAACGTCCTTTGGGCAAGAGAAGTAATATGGACGTACATTTTTAAATATTCTTCAGATATATAAAATTAAGAAAAATTAAGTAAAAACTACTAAAATAATAGAGAGATTTTGCAACACTTATTTCTCACATTCCTTTGTCCTTATCGTTATCTCAAGTATGCGCAGCATTAATGCGAAATAATTGCAAGATTAGGTTAGTATTCATCTTCTATAAATTTAAGGGATTTTTTTCAGCACACCGGTTATTAGTATTTGATGGGTCAATACAAGTTTCTAAATTAGACTTGGGTCTAGCAGGTTTCTATTGTTTCCTTCAATATTTCCAGGGTAATACAAATGTGCGATAAATAAAATTTCATTTGAAATTAGCACTACATAAACTGTAATGTAACCAAAGATTGCAAAAGCCCAACATAATCTGAACACTAATTAGCTGTTGTCAGTGTTATTTGCAATAAAAGATTATCATTTCAATTTTACTGTATTTTCTTAGTAGTTTGTGTATCTAAGTAGGAAAAAAAAACAGGCTTTACCATAATAGTGATAAGAATATCGAACTACAAATAAAATCTCTTATAAGTTCCTAAAAAAGGAAAATCGTTATCCTTAATAAAGGATTCTCTTATTTTGTTTCAATACTGCGCAAGCTCCGAATGGTGGGCGCAGGCTTCAAATAACGATAACAGCTGAGTCCTTATATTTAATTTCTCCCCTTTACTACTGCGCAAGCTTCAAACGGTGGCACATGCCTCAAATATAGATAACTAGCCGGGCCCGCGACTCCGCTCGCGTGGACTTGATCCACTACTATCGTCACTGCTTATTCCTTATGTTACCCAACGTAATAAAATATCTCCCATTATTTCTCCTTATTTCCCATTATCTCTACATAATTTCCATTATCTAGGCTTATCTCTGCTCATCTCCCATTATTTCTCCTTATCTCCCATTATTTCTCCTTATCTCCCATTATCTCACCTTATTTCCCATTATCTAGGCTTATCTCGACTTATCTCCCATTATTTCTCCTTATATCTCATTATTTCTCCTTATCTCCCATTATCTCACCACAACTCCCGTTATCTAGACTTATCTCTGCTTATCTCCGATTATCTCTTCTTATCTCCCATTATTTATACTTATCTTCTATTATCTCACCTTATCTCCCATTATCGAGGCTTATCTTGACTTATCTCCCATTATTTCTCCTTATCTCCCATTATCTCACCTTATCTCCCATTATCTAGGCTTATATCGAATTATATAGAACATATGTATAAATTTATAAAAACACGTAAATCGGAAAGTGTTTCTCGAGTGATAAGCGCACTAACGGACAGACAGACAGACAGAGAGACGTTGCATTTTATATATATTGTATTCTTTGCTACATGATATTGTTCCATATTTAATGCTTTAGGGAGTGTATTGCAAGAGAACGCGCTAGCGGCAAACTTTTCTCCGACTTAATTCACTATTATTGTCACTGCTTATTCCTTATATCACTTAATAAAGTATATCCTATAACCTGGCCAGAGAACATACATACGGTTAAAAAAAGCACGTAAATCGGATAAGTAGTTCTCCAGTGATAAGCACACTAATGGACGGACAGACAGACAGACAGACGGACAGAGAGACATTGCATTTTATATATAATATAGATATTCTCTGCTACTTAATATTGTTCCATATTTAATGGTTTGGACTGTGTATTGCAAGAGAACGCGCTAGCGGCAAACTTTGTCCGACTTCATTTACTATTATTGTCACTGCTCATTCCTTATGCTACCTATCGTAATAAAATATAGCCTATAACCTGGCCGGAGAACGTATGTATGTTTTAAAAAAAAAAAGTACGAAAATCGGATAAGTGGTTCTCCAGTGATAAGCGCACTAACGGACCGACAGACAGACAGACAGAATACGTTGCATTTTATATATATTATAGATGTAATAAAATATATACCTATAACCTGGTCAGAGAGCATATGTATGAATTTAAAAAATCACGTAAATCGGATAAGTGGTTCTCGAGGGATAAGCGCATTAACGGACAGACAGACAGACAGACAAACATTGCATTTTATATATATTATAGATATAGATTATTATTATTATTATATAACCTGGCCAAAGAATATATGCATGAATTTAAAAAAAGACAGGTAAATTGGATAAGTGGTTCCCGCGTGATAAACGCACTAATGGACAGACAGACAGAGAGACATTGCATTTTATATATATTATAGATTATACATTACAGATATTTTTTGCTACATAATATTGTTCCATATTTAATGGTTTAGGCTGTGTATTGCAAAGGCACGCGCTAGCGGCAAACTTATTTCCGACATCATTCACTATTTTACGTCACTGCTCATTCCTTATGCTACCCATCGTAATAAAATATAGCCTATAACCTGGCCACTAACGGACAGACAGACAGACAGACAGACAGACAGAGAGACGTTGCATTTTATATATATTATAGAAGATAGTGGCCTACCAAAAATAAGCGTTACAAAATATCTCTATTATACTAAGAAACTTGCTAAGCTAACTAAAGTTCTATGAATATAATTCGAATTTCAACTGAGCTCACTTCAGGGTCTGCTACACTGTATTAAATAAATTGCTCCCAAAAAAGGCGAATATTTATAAAAGGTGTGTTTATATTCCATGAAAAAAATGCTGTATCTATGTCTTATACTGTAACAGTGATGGCTCTCCGTGAAAGTTTTATTTTGAAAAATATAAGTTATGGTTTAAGGAATTAAAAACTGTTCTGTAAGACTATGCAGGACATGTTAAAAATAAGCTTTTTTAAAGTTTACTTTTGTCTAAGGCAAAGCGTATTTATAGCTGTGAAGTGAATATATTAGGAAGTAATATACATCTAAAGTTAGTTTTAGGCTCAGATACTTCTTCAGATAATTTAAAACTTAAAAGATTTTGTTCAATCATTGTCAGCGCCTCAACTCATTTTACAATCTAAAACCAAAGAGTTTTTCAGAAGTTCAAATTAAGTCCCTATCTTAAAACTTCTAGTAAATAAATCTTTCCATTTATTAAAATATTCAATGAGACAGTTTTCGCATAATTAACAAGCCTATTCTCAAAGCACTATTGTTTACAAATGTTTAGTCTTCTCTTGAAGATCTTTTATATAACTATTGGTAGTAATTATGATTATCTCACCATACAATTTTAACAAAATAATGCTACTAATAAACAGCAAAAATAATAAAAGATCAATCACGCCATCCTACAGCGTATCGAATATCAAGCTAAAGTTATAGACATTGACACAATCTATGTAAACGCATTGGAAAAAAATATCTTTTTTCTGATTTTTTAAAATGATTAGTGACCACTAATTCATTCTAGATATAAAGACCCTTTTTATGATATGTTTCTCGACCTTCAAAGCCTTAATCTTATTCTGGTTGAAATTTCTTACTTCATCAGTAATGGCTTTTTAAGTATCAAATTGCGATTCTTCCTTTGTGGAATCAGCTTAAAGAGGATAGTTTTTCTTTGACTATAATTTCGGTACAGCGAATTGAGAGGTAGTCTTCAAAATTCTTTCATATTCATAATAGTAGATACTAATCTTCGCTTCAGGTTCTATCAATCGAGCAAATATGGATGGATGAATCGGTTTACAGTATTGCGTCTATCTATCCCTTTGGTTATTGTCACTTTTTTTCTTTTAAAACACTTACCGAATTACCACCAATTTAGATCCTAAAAGTGTCAAAAGTTCATACTATTAGTAATGATACGTAGACAAATCAATCACTCTGGTCTTATGCAGTAATTAACTGAAATAAAAAATTTACAGTTCTTAGGATTCGTTCATGTGTTTTGTCTTAAATTCTGTAAAGTAAGCTATTCCAATCTTAAACTTCATTTTTCTACATCCATTTTGCTTGAAACGAAATGTCCAAATGATATATATTTTTACATCACTTGCCAAATGGATTTTTTTTATTATTAAATTTAGAAAAAAGTTAGCTCTACATCACTTCACACATAATCAAAAAATAATGTTGCAGCCCCGATTAATATTTGCCTTTTGGCGGGAAATTCGAATTTTCTAAAAGTTTAAAGTCAGTAACTCTATTTATTAAAATATCGAAAACATTTATTAGAAAAAGTGTTTGTCATTGCGTTTTATGGTAGTGTGGAAAATTTTAGATTGACTTTAGATGATAAAAATCATATTTTGTCAGTTTTAAATCAATAAAAATATTTGGTGATTTTTATTTCTTGAATTTTAAATACATTGGCTAGATTGATAGAAGAATTTTAATATTTATTTGTTTATTCTAAGCTATGCTTTGTTCTACAACTAATAATTTTCAAAATTTATCATTTTGGTAAAACCGCAGCTGCCGTAAGAAAAATATTTTTACCCTCTAACATGCAGTTTCGGGTTCTTATTTTAAGGACACTCTAGCGGCACAATTTTCTTTCAAAAAAGACGAAGAAACTAGTCACTTAATATTTACTGAAGGTAACAAAAACATTGATGCTATAGCATACAAAAAATAAATACATTACAGACACTTCACAAATTAAATAAACAAAAAACCATAAACGTAGAAAAATTATCTAGTTTGCATTTTAACATGCCCACCGCCTAATTCTATGCACCGAATTGTTAGCAAATGTAATTCTTTTAAAATATTTCTTAACATGCGCGCAGTAAGGCTATTTACCAAATATTCACTATTTCTGAAATGTTTCTGAGCATAAACAGTGTTGCGGTAGTCCCATAAAAAAAAATCGGCTAGTGTTAAGTCCGGAAATCTCGCTGACCAAGGATTAGCAGAATAACGCCTAATCCACTGGTCTTTAAATCGTTTATCCAGCCATTCTAGTACTTGCGCACTGTGAATGGGCGCTCCATCTTGTTGAAAAAATAGTCTCCTGCGCTGTTAAAGTGAAAGTTCATGTAAACAATTAAATTTTTCTGTGCTTAGTAACTATAGGTAGCCTTTTGAAGGTAAAGGTCCAAGAATCTGATTGTTTCGTACCCTACACAATCCGTTCACTTTAAAGTTATACTCATTTTCATTTTCTAATATAAAATTTGGATTTTCGTCTACCACTATCTCCCATTTTATGAACTAATCACTCCGCTAGAAGAAAAAGTAGCCTCATCAGTAAAAAAGATATTTCTGTAAAAATGTATGTCTTAATCCTTATTTCTTTATAGCCAAGAACAAAAATCTAGTCGAGCATCACAACTCCTTTTTTATAAAACGTGAATAAATTTTGGTTTGTAGACACGAAATTTATTTTTTTTACCAACTTGCTCATGTCTTTCAGATAGCGAAATTTGAGAATTTTCCGCAGTCGATACCATTACATTAAAATTTTCATCTTCATTATAACAGGCCTGTGATAACGAATTTTGCATCGGCTGTCTAAAGAGGTTCTTTAAAGATATTTAAAAGCATTGCTACTGTCGACCTTTGATAATCATAGTCATATCTCCATATAATAAAATGATTTCCATTCTTTTCTGAAAAGATAATTTTTCAGTAGCCATTGTACACATATACAGTTTGACAAATAACATCCTTACTAAAGCGACAATACCAAAATAATTCTTTTGTTTCATCTAACTTTATGAAAAGCTAAAGTAAAATTGTACTTTGTTGTTTAGACAAACATGTAATAAATTATTAGGGAAAAAGATGTACTATTTTACGTTCATATATATATATATATATATATATATATATATATATATATATATATATATATATATATATATATATATATATTTATATATATATATATATATATATATATATATATATATATATATATATATATATATATATATATATATATATATATATATATATATATATATATATATATGTATATATAAATATATATACATATATTTATATATATATATATATATATATATATATATATATATATATATATATATATTATATATATATATATATATATATATATATATATATATATATATATATATATATATATATATTTATATATATATATATATATATATATATGTAAATATATGTATATATATATATTTATATATATATATATATATATATATATATATATATATATATATATATATATATATATATATATATATATATATATATATATATATATATATATATATATATATATATATATATATATATATATATATATATATATATATATATATATATATATATATATATATTAATGTATATATATATATATATATATATATATAAATATATATATATATATATATATATATATATATATATATTAATATATATATATATATATATATATATATATATATATATATATATATATATATATATATATATATATATATATATATATATTCATATATATATATATATATATATATATATATATATATATATATAAAGGGTGATTCATTTAGAGGTACTTTTTTTAAATCAAAAAAAATGAATAAAAACAATTTTATTTTATAATCTTTATTATCATATAAAAGAACCATTCTTTACAATTATTTCTTAAAGATAATTTCTTTCAAATGTTGTCCGCGACTACGGTTAACAACGTCCATTCTGAAGTTCCAATTTTCAATGACGCGTGTGAGTATTTCGAGTGGTATTTGGCCAATGACTCGAGTAATATTGGCCTCCAATGCCTCAATTGTAGCTGGCTTATCCATGTAGACTTTGGACTTTACATAGCCCCAAAGGAAAAAGTCAAGTCAATTTTTCTCGAAAACAGTGGATCTTCTGCAAGCTTGTCAAGAGCCCAACGACTAACACGGAAACGATTCGGAAGGTCGGTCGGCTTCAGTTGTTGCACTAGTTGAATTTTGTATGCTTTTAAAGAAAGATCCTTACGTAAAATACGCCAAGTTGTTGAATATGACAGGCGAAGCTGTTGAGAACGGCGACAAATCGACACTTCACGGTCTTCGCGTACACTCTCCGCTACCGCCCCTATATTTTCTTCACTACGTGCTGGATGTGGTCTATTCGGTCGAGTATTATCCAATAATGAAAATTGGGTCTCAAACTTATTGATGGTAGAGCGAATTGTGCGTTCGGTAGGCCGATTATGTGGACCATAAGTTGCTCTAAGCGCCCGATACACATTCCTCGTAGAACGCCCATTTTCGTAATAAAGTTGAACAATTTGTAGACGCTGTGCCGGGCTAAGTCTTTCCATTATGAATTGTCAAACACTACTGAACAGGAATGCCACTTCAGTTGACACGACGCATGCGCAATCTGCAATTAAATCCCCATCACAAAAAGTACCTCTAAATGAATCACGCTTTATATATATATATATATATATATATATATATATATATATATATATATATATATATATATATATATATACGATGTGGGTAGAAAATGGTCGAACTGACTTTGTTACGCAGGTAATATTAGTGCTGCGCGGTTGGCAATGGAAGGGTGTTGAGCTTAAATACCGTTTCCACCTTTACTGCCATTTTGATGATCGTGTAGGTGCCAGTTCGGCTGCAGCGGTAGTTTAAATCGGGCCGTGTATTTGCTCTGCGTCGGAAAATACTGATTGTCAATGTTGAGCAACGAGTTAAGGTGAAATTTCTTGTTAAACTGGGAAAGTTTGTTACAGAAATATTAAGTTCACTATAAGAAATGTATGGTGATGATTGCTTAACACGAATTAAAGTTTTCGAATGGGTAAAACAATTCAAAGATGGCAGAGCAGACGTCACAGACGATCCCCTCGTTGGGCGTCCACGAATGGGGCAAATCGACGACAACATTGAAAAAGTCGGCAAGATCAATAGAGAAAATCGACGTTTGAGTATTAAAACTGCCCATCAGTTAATAAATATTGACAAAGAAAGTGTTCGGCAAATTTTACATGACAAGTTTAACATGAGCAAAGTCTGTTCTGCTACCGAAAATCCATTTGCTCTAACATCCTGAAAAACGTTGAATGAGCATGTGATGAATCATGGTTTTTCACGTATGACCCTAAAACCAAGCGCCAATCCACGCACTGGAAAAGCCCAAACTGACCGACGTAAAAGAAAGCGCATGATGCATGAACAAATCGACATTCAAAACAAGGATGGTTGTGTTTTTTGATATCCGTGAAATTGCTCACATTGATTGGGTGCCTGAAAGTTAAACTGCAAATCAAGTTACCTATAAACAGGTTCTGACCTTCGTGAACATGTGAGAAGGAAAACACCTGAATATGGAATCATCGGTCTTGGATCCTCCACCAAGAAAACTTACCAACACACAATGCTCTTGTAATCAAGCAGTTTTTGAAGAAACATGAAATTTCCGTGTTGGTGCATCCAACCTACTCATCTGACCTTGTTCCACGTAAATTTTTTTTGTTTCTCAAATTAAAAAGTGCTTTGAAAGAAACCCGTTTTGACTGGTAACGCTGTGAAAAAAAACCGACCGAAGTCATGATGAACTTGTCAGAAGACGACCTCAGCATCGCTTCCAACAATGGAAAATTCGTATGAAACGACGTAGAGATCAAGAAGGAGTTGGGGTTTTAATGACAAAGTTCAAAAACAAAAAGAAGCATAAATTCAACCCGGTTATCTTATAGCCACACTTTGTATATGTATATATATATAAACAATGGCGTAAATTTTGAGAGTGTTATAAATTAATAAAAAAAAACCGGCCAAGTGCAAGTCGGACTGGCGCAATTAGTGTTCCGTAAGTTGATTGCTTTTAAAATAAAAATTTTTGTTACGGAGGTATAAAATGATCAGTGACTTCACAAAACACACCCCAAATGAGTTTTCAACAAAGTTTTTTTCCGATCTTTACTGAAAACTGAAGACCTTTAAATTTTTGGTTTCTTTTTATATACCAGATAAATTATGAAAGGTAATTCACTCGTGATAATTTTCGTTCAATCTACATCCTATGGAGTTTTTTCAAATTTTTTTAATCAGAATTTTTCGAGATAATTTTTTAAAAATAATGCGAAGAAACGTGTGCGCAAGTATTATATTATATACTATATATATTATCTTAATTTATCGTACTAAGATTATAAATGATATTTCTAAACTGAACTTTATTAAATAGTCAGGTTAGGCACATTTCTCGCTTGTATTCTATCTCTATCAAGTTATGTTGATTGAATGTTGCTAATGACTTTACTTTTTAAGCCCTGTCGACAATCTAACAAAATTGTTATGTAAAATTTAGTAGTTTTTGTTTATTATTTATATATTTTGTAGTATTTTTTCTTGGCAAATGTAAGATTCAATCCGGCACGTTAATGCTCTGCTTCTCTGACTTCAAAAATTTTAAAAAATTTAAATAACTATTCAAAACATTGATTAAAATTAGTTAGTTTTGATAAAAATATTATATTAAAATTTATTATGTAGAAAATGAGAGTGCCAAGAACTAAACGAAAGAACGATTCCAAATTTTTGGAATTTTTTTTCCGTGAAAGGGAAATATATTTTTAAATACTTATTTTTCACGGACTAAAGGCATGCACAGGTATAGATCTAACAAATAAAATATATATAAAAAATTATTTGAATATCTCTGGAAAACTGGCAAAAAATATCAAAAATAAATTAATTTTATGCGACGCTGTCCGACTCAATTAAATTTTTTGATATATTAATTTAAACATTGGACGGAATATGATATTCAAAAATATATTAGAAAATTTTTGGAGGGTTTTTATTTATAACTTATTCACGTAAAAGTTATATAATCATCGGAAATATTATTTTTCAAAAATTATATTTGGCTTATGTTAAACTTTCTGTAAAATCGTAAAACACAGTAAATTGCTAACAATAGTTTTATGATACACGTAAAAATCCCCTAGGATATGTTTACAAAAAGTACCAATAATATAGTCTGGAAAAATTTAAGTAGCTTGTATAGGTATAATAAAATTATTGTTTCCAAAAAAACATATTGTATACTAAAAGCTGGTAATGGTTTTTAAAGGATTGGGCAAGAATAAAAAAGATATGCCTCATTTCCAATTTATATTTTGTCTCCATTTAAAATTCATAAGACTCGACAAGTAAGATAATTGACCATCAATAGATAAAATGGTAAAGTGTTTTACTGAGCATAATTCTCTTGCAAAGAAACAGACCTAAAAAAATACTAAATTTCATTTTCTCCGACTAAAATATAAGTTAATCCAAGCACTAAATTTCAAAATTTTCAATGATAAATACTTTATGGTGAGATATTAATTAGTTGTTGCAGAGGAAATGCTTTAAAATTGAAAATAATGACAAAGAAAAACATAGTATATTGTAAGCAACCTCCTCGTATACCCCTTTAACGCCCTGTACAGGGTGAGTCAACGAGTAAAGTTTATTATCTCATTTGTTTCGGGAATGATGAAAAAATGATAAATCCAATAGTTTTAGGGAATGTTAAGGTGCACAGTTTAAAATTATTTTTGAGTATACAGAGTACTTCAAAAAAGTGTGGCCGATATAACATACGTTTTTTTTTTAAATGGAACATCCTATTTCCTAATTTATTTTTATATTCTGCGTAAAATTTTATAACTTTTTTATTAATAATGTTATATACCTAAACCTAGTAGTTTTTTCTAATATTTCAATTTAAAAAAAAAATACTAGTTTTCAGTTTTGTAAAAAATTGCCAGTAGCGCCATTGTTTCTGAAGATGCAGTACTCATAATTGGTATGAGCGTTCTATAGAGGTGAGAAAAAAGATATATGTGAAGAAATTTGAGTTAGATGCTACAGGGTGTTCAAAATAAATTTATACATTTCGACTATTTTTAAATTGAAAAATCTCAAATGGTACACCCTGTTATCATTATTATTTTTCTGATATATTTTACAAAACCCTCCAACTTTTAATAAGTATGTCATATACCTATTTCTAATAGTTTTCGATTTTTTTTGAATTTTTCAATTTTTACCCTTGTTTTTAATACACTTACGAAAACATAAACAAAAAGTTAATAAGAATTTTAATATAGTTTAACTTATCTAATGATTAGTTATTATGACATAATAAATGCTCAAAAATATGCCCGTCTACTTGAATACACATGTTTAATCGCTTTACAATATTTTCCTTCACTTCACAGCAGAAAGGGCGTTATTGTCCTGCACGTATCCCGTATCCTATTTTCCATATCTACTGGTGTTGTAGGGGGATTCACATAAACACCATCTTTAATATAGCCCCACAAAAACAAGTCTAAAGGTGTTAAGTCACATAATCGAGGGGGCCACTAAATGAATCCATTCCTACCGACCCATTTTTATGGGTAACGATCGTTTAAAAATTCCCGAACTTCCCGGTGGTAATGAGCAGGGGCTCCATCTTGTTGAATCTACATTTGTTCCCTTTCAAAGTTATCAACTTCTTCAAGAAGCTGGGGTAATTCGTTTTGCAAAAAATTTAGATACCTAGGCCCGTTAAGCGGTTCGCAGAAAAAATATAGACCAATAATTCGAAAATTTAATATTCCACACCATACATTAAGCGACCAATGGTTTTGGTCTTGAACTTGCCGGACCCAAAATGGATTAACTGTTGAATAATAATGCATGTTGTGGCTGTTAACCGTTCCATTACTGCGAAAAGAAGCGTCATCAGACAACATTATTTTGAATAAAAATTTGGATTAGTCTCTATTGCTCCATTCATGGTGGTACAAAAGTTTATTCGTCGTTCAAAATCACGGTCTTGAAGTTCTTGGTGTAGTTTCATATAAAAGAGGTAATACTTGTATTTTTTTGTGGTGCAATTGGTAGCATTCTGGTTTATTACTTTCCGTTTAGAATACTCAACGCTACCACTGCCATAAAACCGTTCCATTAAGCACTGAAAAGATTTTCTAGATGGTATACGTCTAATAGGGTACTTCGCTCCGTAAAGCCTTGCTGCCAAAAAACAATTTTTTCCCACCTCGCCCAGTATATAAACCATATCAATCAATTCATTTTTAGGAAAATCCATAACTATTACCTTTATACGTCACTTACTACAATAAATCAAACTATTTCTACTTGCTTAATAGACATGTCAAAATTTGACAATACCTACATTTTTTGTCTTGGCAACTATGATGTTATAGTGTAAGTGTATTAAAAACAAGGGTAAAAAATGAAAAATTCAAAATAAATCGAAAACTATTAGAAATAGGTATATGACATACGAAGTTGAAGGATTTTGTAAAATCTATCAGAAAAAATAATAATATACAGG
The DNA here is from genome assembly GCA_019049505.1 of Pachyrhynchus sulphureomaculatus. Taxonomy (NCBI): domain Eukaryota; kingdom Metazoa; phylum Arthropoda; class Insecta; order Coleoptera; family Curculionidae; genus Pachyrhynchus; species Pachyrhynchus sulphureomaculatus. The sequence continues at coordinate 56,137,225 of CM032456.1, forward strand.
GTGTGCCGTTTAAAAAAATTTGAGGTTTTTCAATTCAAAATAGTCGAACTGCGTAAATTTATTTTGAACACCCTGTAGCATCTAACTCAAATTTCTTTACATATATTTTTTTTTTCATCTTTTTAGAACGCTCGTACCAATTATGGGTATTCCACCTTCAGAAACAATGGCTCTACTGGCAATTTTTTACAAAACTGAAAAATAGTATTTTTTTTTTTTTTTTAAATAAAATATTAGAAAAACTACTGGGTTTAGTTATATAACATTATTAATAAAAAAAAGTTATAAAATTTTACGCAGAATTTAAAAATAAATTAGAAAATAGGATGTTCCATTTTAAAAAAATATATGTTATATCGGTTACTTTTTTGAAATACCCTGTATACTCAAAAATAATTTTAAACTGTGCACGTTAACATTCCCTAAAACTATTATTAGTATTTAACATTTTTTCGTCATTCCCAAAACAAATGAGATAATGAACTTTACTCTATCGTTAACTCACCCTGTACATGTACATGTGACTATGAATAATGACACTACGAATGTGTTAATTATAATGAAACCTCACCACCATAAGTAAGGTAAACAAAAAACCAGAAAGAATTCTCATAAAAATATTGAAACTATACAAAATTTATCAATCTCTACCCTTTTTTACCTTGTTCTCTTGAAGAGATATGGCTTAAATATTAATAACAATTAAAGTGTCAACAAACTTCGTTTTTCATATGACCGAACCTACGACAAAATTGAAAATTTTAACACCAACAATAATAATAATAATAAAAAATGCCTTTAATATCTAATTCTAAAAGGATTTTTACCCAATTAACTCCTATTAGCCAAAAATTAATGATACAAAACGCAAAAGTGTTATTTTTGAAAATACATAACTAAGGTATTCAATAAATATCAAAAACTCAATATTCCACAACACTATTGTTAAAGTAAAATTTAATAATTATTAGACTGTTATTATCTAAGCTACACATTTTATTACCTTTAGCCTTCATTCACCTTCAAAGGTTTTTTTTAAATAAATCCTGTCGTTTTGGAACTGCAAAACTTAATAGCATCATTTCGTAGAAGTCAAAATTAATATAAAGATTATCCTAAAACTTTTAATTAATAATGACAACTCAGTCACTAAACACTCGTTCTAGTCCGCTCTCAAATGTAATCACAAAACTAGTAGAACCTAACGTACTTGCTCTTAAATACGAACGCATTTTTTGTTAGTTAAAATTGAAAAACTTCCCTATAGTCCACACAGTTTCTCTTTGAACAAAGAGTGTATATATGTAAAATTTTCACTAAAACGAGTTTAAATCCATTTACCAATTCCTAATATAATTAATATTTATTTATTATAAAAAATTCAATGAAAAGAAAAAGCTTTATCAGAAATGGCTAAACACAAAGAAAGAAGACCAAATACGATTCAAAGAAAAGAAACATGAAACAAGACGAAATATTCCGGAACAGAAAAGAAATACGTGGGACACCAAGTGCAAAGAAATGGATACATATATTGGTGGAAGGAAATGTAGCGAATCTTGTAAATTCATAAACAAAGTAAAAACCTGTGAAAAAACCAGTAGTCCACTTCAATTAATACCGACAGAAGAATGAATTAGACATTATGAAAATCTTAACAGGATACAGGCCTAAGTACATTCAAAAATCACCAACAGAAGTACAGATAGAGGGCGAATCCATATATATATAGATGAAAATGTAGTAAAAACAACAATAAAACAACTAAAAAATGAAAAATCTTCTGGTCCAGGTGGAATAAAAGCAGAACTACTGAAGTGTGGGACAGATAAATTATACAAATCGCTAGCATACATGTTCACTAAATGTATTAATGGAGAAGACATACCCGAAGATTGGAAAACAGCTTATATCACCTCCATACATAAAAAGGGAAACAAATTGAACTCCAAAAACTATCGCGGTATATCAGTGCCTAGCTTAGAGAATTTTAAGAGATCTGATTGAAGCAGAATATAGAAACTATAAAGAAGAAGAACAATGCGGCGTGCAGGCAGATCATACACATAATGTGTTCTGCTTGAAACAGTTTAAAAAATTAGAAAGAAACAGGGCAACACATCTACTTTTTATAGATCTACAAAAAGCATATGACAATATACCTATAAAAAAGCTATGAGAGGTGCTCCAAAACACCAACATCAATCATACAGTAGTTAAAGCTGGCCAAGCCCTTTATAATGAAATGAAATCCGTCGTAAAAATAGGAAATAAAATATCAGATCCCTTTACAGTGAACAAAGGCTTACGACAGGGATGTTGTATTTCGCCGACCCTATTTAAAATCTATGTCGCGAAAGCGCTCGAGAGATGGAAAAAGAAATGCGGTGGTATGGGTATCCAAATTGATGACAACGCCGGCCTATATACCCTTCAGTTTGTAGACGATCAAGTAGTATGTGCTAATGGCAGAGAGGATCTGTAATACATGAGAAGGAAACTGAAGGAAGAATACGAATTATGGGGTCTACAAATAAATATGGAAAAACACAATACCTCTGTATAGGCGAAGAAACAACGGAAATAAAATTAGACAACAACGAAACAATAAAAACGTGCGAAAAATATACATATTTGGGAATAAATTTTAACGATGATAACGAAATAAAACTAAAAATGAACAGCCAGACGAATAACTAAAGCATTAAACGGGATATTAAGGAGCACAGAAATAGGTAAAGAGAGGAAAAAAAGAATCTAAGAATGTATGATAAAGAGCACGTTGTTGTATGGAGCGGAAACATGGCGTATAAAAGAACACATAAAGAGGAAAATAGAAGCCACGGAGATGGACACCCTAAGACGTACAGCGAGAATATCACGATTAGAATGAGTTAGGAACGAAAGGATAAAAGAACAAATGAATGTAAAGGAGACAGTCATAGAGACTATAGAGAAGAAGCAGCTTGTATGGTATGGTCACTTTCAAAGGATGAGAAAAGAGAGATTGCCGAGGAAACTACTGAAATGGATACCACCTGAGAACAGAAGAAGGGGAAGACCGAGAAAATCCTGGATCGAGGGAATAAGAAGATCAATGAGCGAGAGGTTTAAGTGATGAAAACTGCTATGATAGACTACACTGGCATTTGACAATCGGACAACGTCGCAAGATGTTATAAACCGAGTTTTATATATGAAAAATTTATCTTTATAAAAATTTCTTTTGTCGTTAAGGCCCTAGGAGGGGGGAGCACTCCACGCAGCTCGATTGTTTGACAACACCCTTTAACGCGAAGCTCAGGTTCTAATTTGTAAGATCCGATTTGAGTAAAAAATAACCTAAGGAAATAGTGAGAAATATACAGTAAGAACCGAGAATGAACAATTGACTGTTTTCATTAGTTTGGTGAGCAGTATGTGTGAAATTTTATCTTTACCTCATTAAAATAAGTTGGATAGGGAATTATTTATCTATAACATATAAAATCCTTGTCGAAAATAATAATAATACTATTCATTTCTAACGAAATAGAAAAAGCGTATAGATATATTTCAAGTTTTTCACATTTGCGAACTTACTAATATAGATATGCAAAACAAATTATTAAACATAATCAGTTATGGAAAGTTAATAATTTGTACACGTAATTCTTGGCCAATAACACTACATTTTATTTAATTAAACATGACTGAAAATATTTCAATTTGCAATTTAAGAAAATTAATTAAATAAGGAATCTGGTATAAAAGCCAAAAGTCCCTAAAGCTTAATCAGTCTCGCAATATTTTGTGTCATTGAATTTGCGTTTTTCACAATATTCATTTCAAGAATTATTATGTTATAGTTTTTGTTTTTGACGTTTTGTTTGTTAGGTGCCAAAAGAATAATTGAATTTTAAAAGCCTTTGTTTCATACACCTAGGTGTTTAATTTCTTAGTGAACGCGAAGCGAAGTCAGTGAGCATCAGTTTTGTCAATCACTAAAGAAACCATTCTCCATAAAACTTTTCATTATTACATACAGCTATATACATACAATATTTTATGCAAGTTAATATATCACACAGTCTCCATTCTTGCCCAATGGTAGCGGGGTTATTTATTAATTAAAACATTTGTGAAAATAGTTTTAAAATGTGGAAATAGATTTAAAGCACAGTACATATCTGTGAAAAAAACTGAACAGAAATAAAATAATTTTTTGTTATTCAAATTCTTCGGGAATTTACTGTAGAGTTAGTGTAATTTGAAAACTTCGTGATTTCCAAGATAAATAAAAAGAGGCTCGGATTTTTACATGGATTATATTTATTTTTTATCCGTATTTAAATAAATAGTAAATAATAAAAGAAGTATTTTGCAGAATTTAGGAAAACAATTTAATAGGAAGAAATTACATCCTAAACTCAACCCACTCGCTTTTGAAGTAAAGAATTTTGCTATATAAAACTTTTCCATTCTAACTGTCCCACTAAAGTTTCACTTCTAACCAATAATTACAAAATACATCCATAAATATTTTCACGGTTTATGTGTTTGACAAAACGTGATTGTGCCCAGAAAGTGTGTCAGTGATATACTTCCTAACGTTTCAATGGCTACTGTAGAAGACTTAAAGCATGTGCAGTTAATAATTGTATCACCGAGAAAATGGGTGATTTCTCCATTTGCATGTGAAAAATCTGGAGTAGGTAGTTTTGACTCATATATTTTAAAAAAAAAAAAGTCATTTTAAATGCAGCTGTAAGCCTCAATACCTTTTATAAGAAATTTAATAATAATTACGGTTTAAAAATGCGTAAAGCCACTCGCCTACCCGTAATAATATTTTTACTAAATATTGTTCAAATGTTTAGACAATATTATTTTTAATAACACCGTTGACATGTTATTAAAAATAGTCTCAGCTAGGTAGTTTCACAAATATTTAGGAAAACTATTGTTATTTACAGACGTTTCTCAAAATATGCTTCTGACCTGCATGATGTAATAATATGTATAAAATGCAACGTCTCTGTCTGTCTGTCCGTTAGTGCGCTTATCACTCGAAAACCACTTATCCTATTTAGGTTTTTTTTTTTTAATTCATACATATATTCTCTGGCCAGGTTATAGGATATGTTTTATTACGTTAGGTAATATAAGGAATAAGTAGTGACAATAGTGAATCAACTCGGAAAAAAGTTTGCCACTAGCAATACGTTGCCTAAACCATTAAATATGGAACAATGTTGTTAGTAAAGAATATAATATATATAAAATACGACGTCTCACTGTCTGTCTGTTTGGCCGTTAGTACGTTTATCATTCGAGAACCACTTATCCGATTTACGTGTTTTTTTTAATTTATACATATGTTCTTTGACCAGGTTATATAATAATAAAAATAATCTATATAATATAGATAAAACGAAACGTCTTTCTGTCTGTCTGTCCGTTAGTGCGCTTATCACTCGAGAACTACTTATCCGATTTACGTGCTGTTTTTTAACATAAGGAATAAGCAGTGACCAGAATAGTGAATCAAGTCCACGCTATATATATATATATATATATATATATATATATATATATATATATATATATATATATATATGTAATATATATATATATATATATATATATATAAAATATATATATATATATATATATATATATATATATGTAAATATATATATATATATATACACTTCTGGGCTAACGATTTGAAGTAGCGGAGTACAATCAAGAAATCGTTGCTGAGCGAAAAAGATAGAGAGAAATGACTAGCATGGGCAGAGGAAAACATAGATCGAGCTGGAGCAAATTCTTTCCGATGAAGCCTTATTTTGTCTCCACATTAAGTCTAAAGTCTTCGCACAGTACCACTTATGCACCTCATTTATCATCTATGAATCTAAAGAGAAATGCTTGCACTTCAGATTTTTTTTTACTTGGGAAATAGGGAACGAACTCTACGTAGTCATTTCGTCATATTTGTTGGAGTAATAACATATACTTTTGAGTTGAGAGTGTTAACACACTTAAAAAAATGATGATGAATGATGCCATTGCGACCTGGAAAAATAATAATTACTTTTTCTTCCTTTTATTTTTTTCAGTTGCGACAAATTTTGTATGTATGTAGTTCACGGGCCGGCATTTCATTTCTGGGTCGTTTTCTGCAAATTTGCTTTCACATAGTTTTCATTAAATTTTCATTCGATGTACCTAACGTGCACCTACTCTTCTGTACCTAGGCCGTTACCTATAAGTGATTTTCCCTTTCTTGTAAGATAAGCGCCCTTCTGGTAAGATAAGGCTGTTTACAATGTTGATTCTCACACTTAGGTCAATTACGCGAGCTACTTGTCTTTTGCCACCTGTGGACCCTGGTCGTCTACTGAGTATTTGATCCTTTATGTGCCCTAACCGTGTTACATGTATCTCGGTACATCACATTCCACTGTCAATGGACGTCAATAGGAGCTACACCCTCTAGAGTAAGAAATTCGATGAAAGCTCGTTACTTTATATAAGTCCATGGCAGTCTCCATTTTTAGAACTATCATGCATAAACGTGATATTGCCGAGAATCACTAAGGAGACTTGTCTACTAGTCGAGGTAAATGCCAAAGTGTTTTCTGCTCGTTTGATTGATTTGGCAGGAAGCGATTTCATCAGAAACATGGTTTGTCTTCATGTTGGTTCCATTTTGCATTAACAGGTATTTTTTTTTTCTAATTTAACTTTAGACGTTGTTAGTAAAGAAGGCAACTTAATTTTTATTTATTTTTTAGTGTTCAGTACGGAACACTTATGATATCATTTCGGCGTCCGTCTGTCTGTTTGTCACACCCGATTTTCTTCGAAACTATTTGACGTATAAAGTTGAAATATGGCACAAATATAGGAATTGATTGTCCAATCAGAGCCGTATAGTTTTGAAAGTTAAATTTTTAGTTAAGGGGTTAGTTTTGGGGTGTGAAATAGAAGTGAAAAAAAAATTACCAGGTCATCGAGTGGGGTGTCAAATCAAAGCTGTATATGATGTAATACTTGCGCACACTCTTCTTTATATTATATTTTAAAAACAGCTAAAAATCGCTGTCCCTCTAGCAGCTAGCCTATCTCAAAAAGTACTGATCACAAAAATTTTGAAGAAATCCTGGAATAGTCTTCAAACTTTGTCGCTTGACAATATAGTGAAGGTTTTTTTAAATATAATTTTCAATACATTACTGCTTCCGAGTCGCCTGTCGCTTCTGTACCGAGATAAAATAATTTTACTTTATTTATCTACAATTAAACAAATAATTATGTAGTAAATATTTGTTGGCTATTAGATAGCTTATAACTATTATATCATAAAATATATACATACATAGGTAAGGATTCTATTTTATACGAAACACTAATTTCGCAAGTCTGACTCGCACTTGGCAGTTTTTTTTTTATTATTTATAAAAAAAACAATTATGTAACCATTCAAATACTCAGCAATAAACGAAGCTTATAATTTATTAAGCGTACAATACGTGTTTTCAGTTATTAATTATTTCCCGCCTTTTAATAAATATTCTCGCATGCACCTGATATCTTTAATTATCGCTAACGTTATCCATTTATACGTTTCAGAATCTAATAAACAACATAGTAAAATATTATAGATATTGTCAAATTAACTAGACGTAGGTAATGTATTTTGTTCCAGAAATAAATGAAAAAATATTGTATTGGAGACATAAAATAATATGTTATTTATTTTTAGCGGTAATTATTTAATTTTGACTTTTCTAAAACAATGCAATGATTTTATTATTAAGCTTTTATTTTCCTTGCCAAGGAAAGTATGTAGTTCGAAAAAAAATCAGTCCCCGAGATTTTTACATTCCTTATAGATTACAAAGTGTTTTCTAATTTCTGTCGACCTAGTTGTCTGTCTCTTTATCTGTTGACAGGGCAACTGTCGAACGATTCGAGATATTCATTTCAAACTTGGTGTACATTTGAATTATTCTGAGGGAGTTTGACATCCTTTCACAGTAATAAATAATTAGTTATTTATTTTTAGCGGTAATTATTTAATTGACTTTTTTAAAGTCTACAGCCGTGTGCAATAATTTTATCATTACGCTTTTACTTTTTTGGTCAGAAAAGTACTGTATTCCTGAAAAAATCACTCCGAGATTTTTACATTTCTCCATGTTTCAGGGTTTCCAGATCACAAAAAGCATAGTTTCTAATTTCTATCTACCCATTTGTCTGTCTCTGTATCTGTTGACAGGATAACTATATTCTGGGATAGTTGTCCTATCATTGAGATATTATTTTCAAACTTACTATAGATTTGGATTATTCTACGGAAGTTTGACATACTTTCGCAGTCAATATTTCTATTGAACCTATATCTGCAGGTTTGGCTTGCTTTTAGAACTCCAGAAACAAAATTTCCAAAAATATTTCTAATAATATTTTTGGCTCAGATATAGCCAGCGTTAAAAATTGAAAAATTTTTGGGAAAATTGTAGGCAAATAAAAAATTGTCATAATGAGTGTTTTGAAAACATTGTGTTGAGGACAAGTTATTTAGGAATTTGAAATTTTTTCTTCAACTTTCGAGGACATCATTTTTTATTATTTATTTTTTTAAATAATAATTTTAAAGCCTATAATTTGTTATACTAAACTGTCATATTACAAACATGGATGATGTCAACAGACGAGCAATTAATTTTGTTTGTAATTAAGCGGTAGGTCCATCTGCACCAGGCTGCCACACCTGTTATCGTCTCAGTACCTTTCCGCATCCGACTCAAGCCCTCTTCTAGCATTTTAACCGCCGGTGAAACTCTTTTTTTTTGCTTTTTTCGGTGTACTTTCACCTTCACCAACCCACTGCCGACTGTCGTTTTGTCTCAGGGGTGTAATGGTGGATCCACGTTTCGTCTACAGTCACCAAATGATACTAGAAGTCCTTCGGATTACACTGCAACTTTTCCAAACACGATTTTTAAATATCCTTCCTCGTGCTTTTTAGTGTTCCGTATGGAATACTTATAAGATCACTTCGGTGTCTGTCCATCTGTCTGACTGTTCGTCTGCCTGTCTGTCTGTAACACCCGATTTTCTCCGAAACTATTTGATATAGAAATTTGAAATTTGGCACTAATATAGGAATTGATGGCCCCATCAGAGCCGTGTAGTTTTGAAAGTTAAATTATGAATTAAAGGTTTAGTCTTAGGGAGTGAAATCGGAAATGAAAAAAAAAAATTACCAGGTCATCGAGTGGGGTATTAAATGAAAACTTGCAAAAACACGAGTTCAAGAATATATATAATGTAATACTTGCGCACACTTTTCTTTGTATTATTTTTAAAAAACTGTCAAAAATCGCTGCCCCCCCTTATCGCGAAAAGTACTGACCAAAAAATTTTGAAGAAATTTTGTAATATTCTCCACAGGGTGTAGATTGAACGAAAATTATAACAATTTAATAATTTATCTGGTATATAAAGAAAAAAACAAAAATTTTAAGGTCATCAGTTTTCAATAAAGATCGGAAACAAACTTTGTTGGAAACTCATTTGGGGTGTGTTTTGTGAAGTCACTGATCATTTTATACCTCCGTAACAAAAGTTCTTATTTTAAAAGCAATCGACATACGGAACACTAATTGCGCAAGTTCGACTTGCACTTGGTCGGTTATTTACCTTTAGAATTTCATGAAGGATATTATGTACCTGTTCATATGAAATGCCTACCA
>CM032456.1:56151973-56165960 GCA_019049505.1 Pachyrhynchus sulphureomaculatus
GCCCTGTCAACAGATAAAGCGACAGACAACTAGGTCGACAGAAATTAGAAACACTTTGTAATCTATAAGGAATGTAAAAATCTCGGGGACTGATTTTTTCAGAACTAAATACTTTCCTTGGCAAGGAAAATAAAAGCTTAATAATAAAATCATTGCATTGTTTTAGAAAAGTCAAAATTAAATAATTACCGCTAAAAATAAATAACATATTATTTTATGTCTCCAATACAATATTTTTTCATTTATTTCTGGAACAAAATACATTACCTACGTCTAGTTAATTTGACAATATCTATAATATTTTACTATGTTGTTTATTAGATTCTGAAACGTATAAATGGATAACGTTAGCGATAATTAAAGATATCAGGTGCATGCGAGAATATTTATTAAAAGGCGGGAAATAATTAATAACTGAAAACACGTATTGTACGCTTAATAAATTATAAGCTTCGTTTATTGCTGAGTATTTGAATGGTTACATAATTGTTTTTTTTATAAATAATAAAAAAAAAAACTGCCAAGTGCGAGTCAGACTTGCGAAATTAGTGTTTCGTATAAAATAGAATCCTTACCTATGTATGTATATATTTTATGATATAATAGTTATAAGCTATCTAATAGCCAACAAATATTTACTACATAATTATTTGTTTAATTGTAGATAAATAAAGTAAAATTATTTTATCTCGGTACAGAAGCGACAGGCGACTCGGAAGCAGTAATGTATTGAAAATTATATTAAAAAAAAACCTTCACTATATTGTCAAGCGACAAAGTTTGAAGACTATTCCAGGATTTCTTCAAAATTTTTTGTGATCAGTACTTTTTGAGATAGGCTAACTGCTAGAGGGACAGCGATTTTTAGCTGTTTTTAAAATATAATATAAAGAAGAGTGTGCGCAAGTATTACATCATATACAGCTTTGATTTGACACCCCACTCGATGACCTGGTAATTTTTTTTTTCACTTCCTATTTCACACCCCAAAACTAACCCCTTAACTAAAAATTTAACTTTCAAAACTATACGGCTCTGATTGGACAATCAATTCCTATATTTGTGCCATATTTCAACTTTATACGTCAAATAGTTTCGAAGAAAATCGGGTGTGACAAACAGACAGACGGACGCCGAAATGATATCATAAGTGTTCCGTACTGAACACTAAAAAATAAATAAAAATTAAGTTGCCTTCTTTACTAACAACGTCTAAAGTTAAATTAGAACCTGTTAATGCAAAATGGAACCAACATGAAGACAAACCATGTTTCTGATGAAATCGCTTCCTGCCAAATCAATCAAACGAGCAGAAAACACTTTGGCATTTACCTCGACTAGTAGACAAGTCTCCTTAGTGATTCTCGGCAATATCACGTTTATGCATGATAGTTCTAAAAATGGAGACTGCCATGGACTTATATAAAGTAACGAGCTTTCATCGAATTTCTTACTCTAGAGGGTGTAGCTCCTATTGACGTCCATTGACAGTGGAATGTGATGTACCGAGATACATGTAACACGGTTAGGGCACATAAAGGATCAAATACTCAGTAGACGACCAGGGTCCACAGGTGGCAAAAGACAAGTAGCTCGCGTAATTGACCTAAGTGTGAGAATCAACATTGTAAACAGCCTTATCTTACCAGAAGGGCGCTTATCTTACAAGAAAGGGAAAATCACTTATAGGTAACGGCCTAGGTACAGAAGAGTAGGTGCACGTTAGGTACATCGAATGAAAATTTAATGAAAACTATGTGAAAGCAAATTTGCAGAAAACGACCCAGAAATGAAATGCCGGCCCGTGAACTACATACATACAAAATTTGTCGCAACTGAAAAAAATAAAAGGAAGAAAAAGTAATTATTATTTTTCCAGGTCGCAATGGCATCATTCATCATCATTTTTTTAAGTGTGTTAACACTCTCAACTCAAAAGTATATGTTATTACTCCAACAAATATGACGAAATGACTACGTAGAGTTCGTTCCCTATTTCCCAAGTAAAAAAAAAATCTGAAGTGCAAGCATTTCTCTTTAGATTCATAGATGATAAATGAGGTGCATAAGTGGTACTGTGCGAAGACTTTAGACTTAATGTGGAGACAAAATAAGGCTTCATCGGAAAGAATTTGCTCCAGCTCGATCTATGTTTTCCTCTGCCCATGCTAGTCATTTCTCTCTATCTTTTTCGCTCAGCAACGATTTCTTGATTGTACTCCGCTACTTCAAATCGTTAGCCCAGAAGTGAGTGCTCATCGTTTTACCCGATACATCCATACTTTTCCGCTTAAGTTTTTGCGCTCCTTGGCGGAAAGTTAATTAAGGATTTCGGGAAAACATGGTAATAATCACTTTTCCACTCGAACCATGTTCTGGTGGATCAGCAACATTTTTTAACTAAGAGTGTCGTTTTACTCACTTGCTAACGAATGCCTTCAGCTTGCCCATAAACTTAGAAGCTGCTGTAGGCATCATTTTCGGACCTCTTGAATGATTACGTAAGAACAAAGCCTCGAAGCGCGAAATGAATCTCCTTCCACAAAGCATTCTTTCCAGGGGTGCCAACAATAACCACAAAAACAAAGACATTTCTTTTACCGACTAGGCGACACGTTTTTACTTGACCGACTGTACCTAAAATAATGCTATCCTGAGTTTGAAAAAATGTTGAAGAAATTATTTAGCTTTCAAAATTTTAAGTTTATCCACGATCAAAGATCAAAAATTTTTATAACTCATAATATATCAAACGATTCAATCCACTCTATACTTATAAATTTCCAGTAAAATAACATTTGTTTTACCCATATTCTAAAAATAAAATTCATTGCTGCTGGTTTCAAATTGCTCTTTTTTCAGAAATTTAAGTTGAAATACCAGGGCGCGTGGAAAGTTTGTGTGTTTTAAGTATGTGATGTCGCCCCGTCCTGCAGAAAGGGGGTTCTCTGATTTTGAAAATTTTATAAAGTAGGTGTTAAAAACGTTTTCAATCATCTTCACATATCGCTGTGGTTGTGGGGCCTATGTCATGCTTAGAGAAGTATGGATTGGTTATGCGTGTCAATATTGTGATTCGAACCATCACTTTAGGGAAATGTAAAAGATCTCAATGCCTTAATGCTAATTTTCGATTTGTTGGGCTCCAACAAGGGCAATTCTGTTTATTAATGTGACTGTTAAGTTACAAGTATCACTAAATCAAGTATCATATGTTGGTAAAAGCTGAAAAGCGTTGAAACATTTGATTAATAAACTTGAACCTCCGATCGATATCATTAATTCTTGCACCAGCTATACCTTATTTGTGTGCAGTTATAAATCTTTACGAATTTAATGAATTCCTGGGAATATTCACCTCACTTGATTGTTTGCGTATTGAGTGATCGGGATTCTCGCGAACTAAAATTCATGACTTCCTGATGTTCTTGATCTTCTGTGTCCATTCTTTAATCATTTGAACAATAGGGGTTGCATTTACGCTATGTAAGTGATATTAAAAGCGAAATTCTTATCGCAGTATGGTCACAGAGTTATTGAGCGCTGCAAAAACTATGTATGTTTAAAAAAAATATATTTTAAAGGTTATTAAGTGAATAATATAAAAGAATGGCGATTACATATTTTAAGAAATTTTTTTTAAAATATTTTTTAAGTGTTAATATTATTTTTTATTGGGTTAAGTGAATCCAATGAATGATGAAAACTATGGCGCCTCCTTGTCTGCAGGCTAACTTCACAAAAAATAATCCAATGTGCAAAAATAAAAATTAATCTTGTAAAATAAAGTAGTAGTTAAAATTTGTCGAAGAGTTTTTTTTCAAAAATAAAAAATTTAAGGTTTCAAACTTTAGTATACAATTTTCGACCAAAAACTTTATGTTTAATTATTTATAAAAAATTGTCAATTAAAAATATTAAAAATGTCTCTCGACATTTTATAGAAAAAGTAGTTATTAACATTTAAAAAATAGTAAAGATTGACTGAGTAATATTGCAGACAGTGTCTGAAAACAGGTAGCGGTCCCAGCCCGGCGCCAGGTCACATTTAATGTTATAACTTTGTAATGGAATGAAATTTTCTTAAAATTTTTTTGAATAATTTTTTTTTTATGGGTCTAGCACACGTGCTACAGGAAAATCCCTAAAGCGCTCCAGGAGGGGCACGTGCGCGGAAAAAGCGATTTACGCTGTTCTTGAATCGCTGTAAATAATTCTTAGAAGTATAGAGAATAATTCTTAGAAGTTTAGAGAATAAAAATCCGTGAAAAAAAATCAAATTTTTGAAAATTCCATGAGTATATAACCTCTTAAACATAAACATATGTTTATACAATTTTCATCATAATAGATAATTTTACATTAAATTGTTCTTGTTTTATTAATTTTTCACGGTACCTCTAATAGGTTTCAAATATTCAAATGATATTAAAAAAACTAGCAACTATATTATCCAACGTTTTCGGGTATTTTAGTTATTGAATTGGAATATAGTTCGTTACAAGATTGTCTGTCTCTTTTTACTTATACAATTTAACAATGGCGTGGCGTTTTGAAATAACAAAAGTATTAGTGTTTACCTTATTAACGTCGGGACGTTCGAATGATCTTAAAAAGCTCCTAACAGTATTATGTAAGATAATTTAATAATATATGTACATTTCTTATATAGTTCGCTAACATTGCTTTTTTTTGTTTTACTCAAAGTTCCGCCTTAATATCAAAAGAAGAAATCTACATTCCACCTACAACAGTAAGGCGGAACTTTCAGTCTTCGACTTCCCCTTCTAGAGGGAAATGTATTCGTGAAAAAATCACCCTCCGAGGTGTTTGCATTTCATCATATTTTAGAGTTCCTAGATCACGACAAACAGAGTCTGTTTGTCTCTGAGCTTGTTGACACGACTACTCTCGACCGACGTAAGATATCGAAACCTATACATTTTGGGCGACATCCCCTAAGGGAGAGGGTACGATTTGATAAATTCTGTTTATTTTCTTTATCATTGTGAAAAATATTCTTGGTTTTTGGTCACAAAGTCACAAAGGTATTTTTTAATGTGAGATAATCAAATTCAACACTTGTTTCGGAACTACGCATTGCAAGGGAAGGAACTGGATAAATCAATTTAACATTTTTTTTTATGAAAGAAAAGAAATCATGACAACAAAAAATATAAACCCTTTAAATACTAATACATTTTCCCTGCTTTTTTGAAACAAAATGATTCTCTAGGATCGTAATAGGTCGCATATGATTTTTTTTGTATGAAATCGTGAACTTCAATACATTTTTGATTTTTACCTTAATCTAGTCCTTAAATCGGTTTTTTTGCCCATGAAACTTAAAATTTTTTGAATGTCCATTTACTAATAATTTACAGTTAATAATGGACTTTCCCCCGTATTAATAACTTTATTTCATCGTAAGTAATGTAAATAAAGCCGACAACTTTGAAACCAACTATAACGTTTGAACTGGTGTATCGAATTGCCTTCGACTCTTTTCCAGTTCTCCAGTTCTTCTTAAACTTCAATACAAAGTGAAAGGCCAATTTTAAAAAAAAAAGTATTTTTTTTTTAATTTAAACTTTAATAAGAAATCTTAAACATTACGATACAATGGTAATTACATAATATTTTCATTTGTTTTTATAATGTGTATTTTTTTTTGTCTATTTCTTCTAAAAATTTCTTTTTTTTTTTCAGGATGAACTCCCACCAGAACAAATTGCTGGTAAGTTTTTAAAATATAAAACACTTTTCTAAACCTGTTTTTTAACCAACTTTAAAAGAAGAAGGTTCTGTGGCAAATATATACCGATTTGGATGATTTTTTTTTTATTCGAGATGGTCCCATATAAATTTTATTGAAATCGGTTATATAGTTTTTGAAAAAATCCTGAAAAACTTAAATTTCTCCAATAAAATACCGATAACTGTGGCAAATATGTACTGATTTGGATGATTTTTTTAGTGTTCCGTACGGAACACTTATGGGATCACTTCGGTGTCCGTGTGTCTGTCCGTTTGTCACACCTGATTTTCTCCGAAACTATATCTCCTAGAAAGTTGAAATTTGGTACAAATATAGGAATTTATGGCCCAATCAGAGCCGTGTAGTTTTGAAAGTTAAATTTTGGGGCTAAAATCGAAAGCGGAAAAAAATTTCGGTTTCCTGAGAACGATATTCCCCTTGGCGAGCGGTACGTTTCGTTGGGCTACCCATGACTAATTTCACAATCTTCAAGAACTTTAACTGGAAACAGAATAATGGCAGTATTTACCTATAAAGGACATGGATATATAAAAAAGCGAAATATAAAAACTTATTAACAAAAAAAAAACTGCGCAAGAAACTAGCACAGAAAATTTTGCCAAAAATATATATTTTTTTTTGTTAAAATTTTTTTATATAAATATAAAGAGACTGGTCCTTTTTGATAATGGCCATTCAACGATAGTATAACTCCAGTATTTCAAGCAGAACTGTATCAAATAATGCCCTATCGCCAACGTTATTTTCTAATTAATATCATTGTTCCTAACATAAATACAAATAAATATATAACCAGATCAATGCCCAAAAACATAAGCGGGTGTGAGGTAGAGGTACCTTATTGTCGGTATGAAGTTATCTTAAAAAATGTTCCTTTTTTAATTTTTTTTTAAACCCTCAAAATCAAAAAAAGTAGTCGTCAAAGTTTGAAGGAAAAAAAGTAAGTCCAAATTAAAATTTATGGAGATAAGTCATTAAATGCATCGAGGCTAATTTAACGCAATACATTTATTTATAGTTTCAAAAAAACAACAATAGAGTAAGTACCTACGTAAAACATATTTAAATAATTGACAAACTGAAATAAAAATGCAAACATGTTGTATTTGTTAACTTAAAACAAGCGTCCTGGAAACTAAGACTAAATCAGACTGCATCCAACGGAATCTTCCTGACCAAATTTGTCTTTCATTTCTAAACTAACCTCTACGAGTAGCTTTACATCTTAAAAATAGAAATAATTAAAATCTGGGAAAATTGACATCACTGGACGCTTGAACATTTTTTATGAATCATATTTTACTTCTCATGTCTAGGGCTAAGAAAATTATTGAATTCTAGTTTAGAAATATGTTTAAAAATGATAATTATATATTATATAACTAGGTTTATAACGTTCTTCGACGTCTTCCGAGTACCCGTCAACGATCTCAGTCCTGCGATAGATTCTCCCCTAGCTCTTTCAGCCCGATTTCCCTACCCGTCCTTTCTCTCCAACTTCTGAGTCTTTCTTGGTTTCATCTTCCCCTGGGTTCCCGATCAATACTTGGTTGTTTAATCGTAATATCTTCTACTATCTTATGTGTAACTCCCATGATTTCTTTGATCCTTTCTTTGGTGAGTCTGTTCATTTTAGTCTTGCTAGCTGCGCGTCTTGAGTACATAACCATATCCGATTTCCATTTATTAATTTTATTTAGTTTAAGGCACTAGTAACGGTGATACCGCTATAATATCGGATTCGTTCCGTTGTCCCGTTTTATGGATGATTGAAATTAAAGATGTTTTCAATTCCTTGGCTGGGCCTATTGTTTTATCATGCTATTTTTTTTGGTTCTACTATTTAGAACTCCAAGCAAAATGAGTTCCCTTGTGGTACTGATTGTTCTTATATGCTTGGCTTGTTGAAATAACTTGTCTTTTTCAGTGCTTAGTTATGGCATATTCTTCCGCTATTAATGATTTATAGCCGTATAATGTTAGATTCGTTTTTTTAACGCTATTGGTGAGTGCAACCCATGATTATATTTTCTTAGTTTTTTTTTAAACCAGATCAATATTCCCTGTTGGGCTCGCTTGTCCTTTCCTACACCGTTACAGAAATGATCATATTATCCCCGATTTTCTCATTCCTATCCCTGTTTCTTTGTTTCTGTCAGTACCTAAAAATCATATTGTGAATAATTCTTAATATATGCTGACCTAACAATAATTATTTATTCAAAAAATTTCTTCGAGTGACAGTGATATTAGAATTTTTTAATAATTCGACGTTATCAGTCTGATTCACTAAAACGTTCCAATTCTAAACTACTACTGGTCTAATGCGGAATTAACGATTTGAATAAGCAAAAGCATCAATAGACCAACTAAAGTTACGAGGTTGTGCAGTATACGATTTTCATTTGTAATTAAACCGATAAAAATTAAAAATTCTGTTATAATTCGAAACACTATTATTTTACTTTCCTTACTAAAGGAAAGTATTTGTAAAAAATCACCTTCCGAAATTTTTTTCGTCACGTTTTAAGGTCCCTAGATCACAAAGACAGTCTCCAATTACCGTCGGTCTAACTGTCTAGCAATTTATCAGTCTAGTTGTTAGTTGGCATGATAACTCTTAAACGAAATAAGATATCCATCTCACACTTGGTACGCACATATTACTTGAAGTAAAAACGGAACCGCGACTGAGCACTCTTCACTTCAAGGGAAGGGGGTGAAAAGGGTGTAGGGATAAATTTTGTATAGTTTCAATGGAAACTTATCCTTAATGATAAATATAAGATCATGAGGATACTGTCCTTACAACGTAAATATTGTAAAATGACTCTATTTAAAACATATATTCTATAACAAAGAAAGAACATAAATAAGTAAGTCATCTTTTTTTCAGTACTTCGTAAAGCATTCGAAGCTTTCGATAGTCAAAAATCCGGTAGCATTCCTTGTGACATGGTAGCTGACATATTACGTCTTATGGGTCAACCATTCGACAAGAAAATCCTTGAAGAACTCATCGAAGAAGTTGATGCTGATAGTAAGTATATTTTCTTCGCAGATTTTAAAATTCTACGTTTTGTACAACATACTTCTTCATTATTGGCGATCTTTTACTAGAACCTTAATTTCCTTTTGCTAGTCATATCTATGACCTTTATCTGATTTAATCACCAGCACTTCCTGATTCATTATTATCATCATATTCTTATAGCTCCAATTCTTCTAAATTTCTCCTGTCAGGTGTTGCTGACGTTTCACTGATTATCCTGGCTGCTTCACACGTTGTACCCCAATCTTACTTTTTCGAAATATGACAGGATGATCGGTAAAACGCCAGCATCATTTATTAGATCATCACAGGAGAAGTTCAGAAGAATTACAGTTATGAGCTTCGTAATCTGTGGAAGTTCCCTATCGTCATATCCTACCCAGCTAATTTATCACATATAAAATGCCCTTTTTCCTAATGTTCCTTATTAATAACTGTTCCTTCTTCCCATAAATTTTTTCTTTGCTTGGACTATTGTCTCGACATCATGCTTACTGGCTTGTCTTTTATTAAAGAAGTAAAAATTAGCATTAGCTGGTAAAACCTTTGATACCAACAAAGTTTAAACGGACCGGTGTTAAGCTCTGCAGAATTATTCTATTTCTCTCCTTTTTTTTCAGAATCTGGTCGTCTTGAATTTGAAGAATTCGTAACGTTAGCCGCCAAATTCATTGTTGAAGAAGATGATGAAGCCATGCAAAAGAACTTAAAGAAGCTTTCAGATTATATGACAAAGAAGGTCAGAAAAATTGTTTAAAAATTAATATATGTATATATATATATATATATATATATATATATATATATATATATATATATATATATGCATATACAAAGCCAGAAAACATATTCTCTTCCAATTTTTCACTCTTTTCATTGGATTATTTTGCACCCTATTACAAAGCAAAGTGTAGGAATGTGAATCGTTCAATAAACAAAGAAACAAAAAAATCAAATAAATAAGCTGTCAAGTGCAAGATTGCTTTTAAAATAAAAATTTTTGTTATGGGGGTATAAAATGATCAGTGACTTCACAAAGCACACCCCAAATGAATTTTCAACAAAGTTTGTTTCTGATCTTTACTGAATACTAATAACTTTGAAATTTTTGTCTTTTTTATATAATAGATAAATTATTAAAATTTGCGATAATTTTCGTTCGATCTACACCCCTTGGAAAATATTCCAGAATATTTTCCAAATTTTTTGATCAGTATTTTTCGAGATAAAAGGGCGATTTTTCGCGATTTTTAAAAAATAATTCAAAGGAAAGTGTGCGCAAGTATTATATTACATATATTTTTGAACTCGTGTTTTTACAAGCTTGTATTTGACTCCCACTCGATGAAGTGAATCAAAATTTTTTTCACTTCCGATTTCACCCCCCAAAACTAACCCCTTAAGTCAAAATTTAAATTTCGAAACCACACGACTCTGTTTTCTGAATTCGTATATTAGTACCAAATTTCGACTTTCTATGTCAAATAGTTTCAGAGACAGGTGTGACAGGCAGACAGACGGACGAACAGATACCGAAGTGATCTTATAAGTGTTCCGTACGGAACACTAAAAAGTATGACGATAGCTAAAAGCAACCTAAACAATTTTTAGGTTTCTGCAAAACAATAATACGCCCCCTTTGACAGTAGCATGTCACTTACCAGTTTCTTTGCCTTTCCTGTTGTTATATTCAGTGCTCGATGGTTTTGAAACCATATCAATATTTTTTAAGCTAAAAATACATCGAAAAGTAATCTTTGTCTAATTCATTGTCAAAAGTTACACCTAGAAATCTTTATGACATTTTTCATAAAAAGTGGAGTTTATACACTTGTGGATGGATTAGTCCCTTGTAATTAAGGATGACGTCATTTTATAACACTATAAACAAAAGAGTACCGAGAAAATGCAACCAGAATTTGACATTGGTAATCCTGTCAAATTCCGTTTGCTATCAACATCTCTGAGCTTTTTTGTTTAGTGTGGTAACATGGTGGTTCCCCTTACTCATAAACGGGGATAGTGGGATTTTTTTATTGTTTAAAAAAAGACTGATTTAATAGTTCAGTTAAAAACTATGCATCATTCTATTTTAGGTAATGGATATATTCCAACGACGTGTTTGAAAGAAATTCTCAGAGAATT
This sequence comes from Pachyrhynchus sulphureomaculatus, assembly GCA_019049505.1. Taxonomy (NCBI): domain Eukaryota; kingdom Metazoa; phylum Arthropoda; class Insecta; order Coleoptera; family Curculionidae; genus Pachyrhynchus; species Pachyrhynchus sulphureomaculatus. Next base: position 56,162,950 of record CM032456.1, read on the forward strand.
AGATGACCAACTGACAGATAGAGAATTAGACATGATGATTGAAGAAATTGACACGGATGGTTCAGGAACAGTAGATTTTGATGGTAAGAAAAATTTTACCAAAGTATTTTAAAAATTGACAGAACTCACTTGTATCGCAATAAACTGTAATAATTTAAACAGAAATGATTCCCAACTTAAGAATGTTGGTTCCAAGTACACATCATAGTGTCAGACGAGCGATCGTTTTTTCTAGGGAGTGGATAAAATTTTTTCCACCTTTAGCTTATGACTGAAACCTAGAGAGTATCTTTTGATAATCTCAAGCATTTTCAACTTTCAAATATTGACTCTCTTTGTAATTCCACGTCTACAGGTTAAAGTTATACTATCCTCTGGTAGAATTATGTTACAATTTAGCTTAGTAACTGGATTTTTAACGGGGTTAAACAAACCTTCGTTTCGAGTTTGTTCAGTGGGCTAATCTGGAAGCACCGAGATCTCTGATGGTCTCTCGTACAATTGTAGGTAAGCAAGTGACTTAAATTGAAATTATTTGATTCGAAGAATGATGAACTTCCATATTACTTAAAAGCTGCAATTTTCGATTTCATGTTAACTTCGCGGCATAGTAGTAATGTTTACTTAAATAGTGAGTCTTAGAGCCTGTAGCGGAAAGCAGGAAAAAGCACTTGCGATTCCTCCAAATTTATCTAAATGCGTCTAAAATGTATTGTTAGTTGCTGTTTTTGAGTTGCTATGTTTCGGTGATGTAAATAATATATTCGATTTAAATGGGATCCTTTTGATAGGCTATAAAAAGCAGATATAGTATAATTGTGACCGCAGAAAACAAGAGATTTAAATATTTTTAAAAATATTGAAAAACATTATCTATGTACAAGAAATTATAAATATATAGCCAAGCTTCAAGATGTAGTTCTTTAAGAAATTTTAAACACAAAAATTTCCTATAAATATGGATCTGCGAAGGCTTAGTTTTAGAAATAACTTGCGTTATTTTTTTTTGGTTATTTTACTTATTTTAAACATTTTCAATACGTCATGTAGTACCTACAGAATATCTTCATTGCAATAAGAAAAAATAAATACCTGGTAAGCAAACGGCTATTTTTTCTAAACTAACAGGATCTTTATCTTAATCACTAAATTTTTAGTCTTTAGCTTCTTTTTACATATTTTACCGCCCCGTCGATATTTTACAAAATGCCATTAAAACACGCTAAATTTTAAAGAATTTTTGGTTGAAAACTTTATTACCAAGGCAACAATACAATGCATTAAAATTCAGCATCTCTTTAATCATATTTTGCCAATTACCAGTGAAGTATCGCAAGATATGGAAACGAGAAAAAAAAAATCAAAAAGTTGAAGAATAAAATGGAGAGACTGCTGGTCTAGAAAAAATTAGCCAGAGGCGTACTAGAAAAAAACACAGAAGTAAAAAAAGTTTGACACTAAAAAAAATTATCATGTACATCTTCTCACAACAATAAGAGTGTTTTGTAAACTACAAAATGTATTGTATGTACCGAATTTGAATAAATTACACAGGCCAACGATGAAAAAACTTTTTTTAATAATTTTACCTGATTCCTATGTTTTTTGGTGTGCTGAGTCCGAAAATAATAATAAAAAAGTCGTATCACCCACCAATTTTTCACATTTTAATGTTCAAAATGTGAAAAGGTTGGCAGTAAAATCAAATGTTATTAGGTTGGCAGTTCCGATAAATGTCACAGCTGTTTGTTTTCTTCCAGTTAATATAACCACGCATTACAGTGTTTAACCCATGTGCTTTAATTCACACTCAAAGTATGGCTAATCGTGGTTGTAAAAACTCTTTGTTATATATGTGGTGAGTTTGTAGTTAAAAAAAGTATACTTTGCATATTTTGGTGTAGAAATCGGTAATCAAGAAAAATGTTGGGCTCCTCACAAAGTATGTTATGTTTGTGTCGAGGATCTTAGGAAATGGTATAAGAAAGAAAAGAAAACTTTTAGATTTGCAGTACCCATGGTATGGAGAGAGCAAGAAAATCATTCAAATGATTGTTATTTTTGCAGCGTTGATGTTTCTGGATATAACTCCAAAAATAAGAAAGTAATTGTCTATCCTAACTTTACTTCAGCTAATCGGCCAGAAGGACATGGACCGAGACTTCCTGTCCCTGAGTCACCTCAGTCTATTGATGACGTTTTACAGTCCAGTTCCAAATTTAATGAAAGTCAACCGGCTGATGATGAGTTTCAATGTTCTCTAGAAAATTTAAAACCACGGTTATTTACACAAACTGAGTTAAATGATTTAGTAGAGATTTGGGTTTGACTAAGGAAAAAGTAGAATTGCTTGGTTCTAGCCTGAAAGAAAAACATTTATTTGAAACTGGAACATCTATTTACCATTATAGAATAAGAGATCACAATTGTACCCTAATCAAATAAAAGTACGGTTTAAGTTTTTTATTTTTTATGTGTCAAATTTTCCCTATTTTGAAATTTAATCGATGTCATATTGTGGGAGAACTGTGGGTGATACAAAAAAACTGATACCAAATACGGTTTCAGCACCCAAAAATACATAACTCTGATGTATTGTTTTAAAAAGTTTTTACAAATATTTTTTTTGTTAGCCTGTGTTATTTAAAAAAAAAACTGAATTAGAAAATAAAACATAGGCCAATTGTAAGGGTTTAGATTATTTATTTCAATCGATATTCTCTTTCTTAGATTCGAATGAGTGTTTAGTAATGTCAATTAATTCGTTAAATGAGTATTCGGGATACTGTTAAGGATTATGGGTACAGTGACTTAAATATATTCAATGGTGTGATATTGTGTTACTGTCATTGGTAGATGGAATTGGGGGACGCGACAGAAATCACAGGGCACTAAATCAGGTGAATACGACGCACAACAAGGTATTTGATTTTTGCTCAAAAATTGTCTCACAAAGGTTCAGTGATTAGATAGTCGATCAATTTGAGGGAAATAGATCGCGAATTAAATTT
>CM032456.1:56166060-56249071 GCA_019049505.1 Pachyrhynchus sulphureomaculatus
GTACACCCACACGCTCGAGATGCATTAAAAGTAACGTGTGCAGAATTTTCGCGGGCTGGGCTTTTGAGCAAAAGAATATGTATTTATAGAGCCTTTTCAAGAAATTTAATCTGGGAATTGTAAACTTACGTTTTTCATTGTGTTATAACTTCTACATTACACAATCACATAATCTATACTTTTTAAAGAAAATATTAGATAATAAAGAAAAAAATAATATTTTCAATGAAATTGGCACATGGCTAGAAAACCGGACCTTTTCTAGGCATTTTTAGTGTTCCGCACTTATAAGATCACTTAAGTGTCCGTCTGTCTGTCTGTCACACCCGATTAAACTATTTGACATATTGACAAATTGAAATTTGGCACTAATATAGGAATTGATGGTCTCATCAGATTTTGACTTAAGGGGTTAGTTTAGGGGGTCAAATGAAAGCTTGTAAAAACACGAGTTCAAAAATATATGTAATGTAATACTTGCGCCGTCCGTCCGTCTGTCTGTCACACCCGTTTTTCTCCGAAATTATTTGACATAGAATGTTGAAATTTGGTACTAATATAGGAATTGATGGCCTCATCAGAGCCGTGTAGTTTTGAAAGTTAAATTTTGACTTAAGGGGGTCAAATGAGAGCTTGTAAAAACACGAGTTCAAAAATATATATAATGTAATACTTGCGCACACTTTTCTTTGTATTATTTTTAAAAAATTGCGAAAAGTCGCTGCCCACCACCTTATCTCGAAAAGTACTGATCAAAAAATTTTGAATAAATTCTGGCATATGCTCCACAGGGTGTAAATTGAACGAAAATTCTCATGAGTGCATTATCTTTAATAATTTATCTGATATATAAAAAAAAAAAAAACAAAAATTTCAAGGTCATCAGTTTGCAGTAAAGATCGGAAAAAATCTTTGTTAAAAACTCATTTGAGATGTGTCTTGTGAAGTCATTGATCATTTTATACCTCCGTAACAAAAATTTTTATTTCAAAAGTAACCAAGGTACTAATTGCGCAAGTCTAACTTGCACTTGACCGGTTATTTTTTAAAAGTGAATTGAGGAGAAAATCAAGTGAAATATTAAAATATTTAAAAATACACTTTGAGAGGTAGTAATCGTTAAAGAATATAAATTTATTTTTATTTCAAAAAAATATTAGACAGGGAAAACACGTTAATTCTAAAAGTTCGTGAAAAATATTCATTATCATTTTTTCCATAAAAAATAACCTTTGTACACTCATCTAATTGTTATTTTTTAATACTAGTACTTGTAAAACTACGTTCTAGGCCTGGAGTCTTCTTAAATTTAGGAAAATTATTCTTTAGCATTTTATTATCTATCTTTGACGTTTTAAAAAATCATTATCATGTAAAAGTGTAATGTAATTGTTACAACATAACCAAAATAGGAAACTATACAAATTACCCACAGCAGCAGTCGTAGAAAAAAAAACATCTATTGTTATAAATCTTAGTCTCTACTTTAGACTGTACATGGTTTATTTTCTTATAACTAGAAACCCTTAAAATATTACCTGTCATTCTCTTAACAATGACGCTAACCACCATTATTTAAAGCACCTGTTGTTGACAAATATTTATCTCAGTATTTAGTAAGATAAGTCTAAATCTAAATTAACTTGCTCCATAGAGGCATTTTCACAGATTCGTTTTTTCGAATAATAACTGATATAAAAACACATTCCCCTACCATAATCAGTATTTTTACCAGCCAACTTCCTTTAAATTTCTTTATTACTATGTTATATGGCATGGAGGCCTGGACCTTGGAATCAGGAGAAAGATTGAGGCCTCTGAAATGTGAGTGTTCCGTCGAATGATACGAATTTCTTGGACTGAACACGTAACTAATAAATTTGTTCTAAATAGAGTTAATAGAGAACGTGAACTTCTACTTAAATTAAGAAAGGCTTCATATTTTTAGACATATACTCAGAAACAGTTATTATATCTTATCCTCAAAGGCAAAGTGGAAGGAAAACGAGGCCCAGGCAGAAGACTAATGTCTTGGATGAAAAATATTAGTGATTGGACAAGCCCTAATAAGAACAGCTGAGAATAGAGAAGGTTTTCCTGCAGTTATAAACAACATACATTGACTTTATGGTAGGCAAACACTTAACAATTTAAAAAAATCATGAATTAACTTACCTCCGCGTATACGACCACCAAGAAAGCTAGACCAATAATATATTTCAACATTTTGATTCTTCTGTAAAAGAAAAATACGTTTCAGCACTAAATAAATAATGAGCCAGTTAATGACTATAGAAACGTGTATCTTAATTAATGCCAAGGAAACAGAAAGTCGAACGTACTCGTAAATATGTTTAATATTTTTTATCAAAGGTTTAAGTTGATATCGTTTGTTTAATCCTACACCGAGGAAAATGTATTCAAAAATGTGATCGACTATAAAAATTTGAGCGTATAATCAGAAAATATTGTTGATCATTTTTATATAAAAATATTATTTGTTCTAAATAAAACATTTTATGTGTGTTAAACCGTGGATGCGTAAATTAATTCCTTTTGCAAAACTAAAGTAGAAACTTTCTTAAAAAAGGCAAAACTTCACCGTATTTTTCAGATTTAAGTAGTCTTTCAAGTCCGGCGAGAGTGTGTTCAGGTAAGTTTAGCTACATATCCAGTTATGGAGGGTGATTGCAGACAAGTTGCGCTCAAGTAGCAGTACTATTGTGAATCAATACACCCGAATATTTTATCTAATATACAGACGATAAAAGGTCGGTTTATTGTTGCGTCACAGTCGTGAGTTATCTCCGAGTTTGTTTAGTAAACGGTTACATACCTCCAGAACTTTCAATTTATTTCATTATTTGTTATAATTCTCTATACTTTTATGAACATTAAAAAAAAATTACTGGGTAATTCCTTTTAATAATGGAGTTATAGCGATTAAAGGTGGTCGAGCCAGAGGGCGCCCGGGCGTAGGTAGTCGTAACTTGTTAGAACCGTCGGTATTCATTTATCACATAACAAAAATCAAGAAGGAAGACCCGGAATGTCAGATTAAACGTAAGTTAATCACTAAAATTTAATATACAAAATTCACTGCAATGTGTAATAATTTTTGTACAAAAATTTAAATGTATTTTTCTTAAAACTATCTTTTTCTCCACAGTCTGCATGATAACACGAGAAATTTTCAATATTTTTTGGACGCTTTTTTTTAAAATCTTCCAGCCTTTAAAGCAGAGGTTCCGAAACTTTTTTTCTCATAGACCACTTTCAAAAATTTACTGGTTTCGGTGGACCCCCTGCGTCGTAGCTGAGTTCCAACCCTAAATTCGGAGTGGTAAAAATAAAAAGAAAAATAATATATTTTCTTGTGTTCTATTTATTAAAATAATATGTTTACAGACTTAATAGAATTAAAATTAAACATTAATAACGTACCGTAACATCAACAATGCAAATCAACAATTAAAAAAGATAGTCATAATTTTAATGGGAGGGATGTACTTGATGGGTTGACAGCAAATTATCAATATTTGCTTCACTTTTGTAAGGAATAACCGCAAATCTCCCCTTTCTGTGATGTTCAAACTGCTCCTTTTTCTTGTTAATAGGCTTGTAACGACACTAAAACTTTTTTCGACAAGGTATGACGAGGGAAACACTATCAAAAGTTTTCTCGCAATTTCCCACAGCGGATATTTTTCGGGTATTTCTGCTTGCAGCCAAAATGTTTGATAGCCTTTTTTAAATTTTCACCTTCAGCTCCTCATTGGTGCTAAGCTCGAGTAGCTCCTCTTGTAATACCACATTCGTCACTTTCCGTTTCATCAAATGGATTTATGATCCATGGTGGTATTTCCATCGTCAGAATATCTTCAAATCTATTTTTGAAGTCATCATGCAGGGCATTTAAATGTTGAACGTATGTCTGAATATCCTCATCAAGACATTCTGCCTATGACAAGTTTCGAAACTGGGAGAATTCGCGCCGACTAATATTTTGCTTCATAAATTTCAATTTTCCAAGAAAAGCCGAAATTACACCCCTTTGTTTTTATTAAATTTAGGCTGCCCCTTGTAACTGCAAGTTAATGTCATTAAATTTTTTGAACAAATCTGTCAAATACGCGATGTCTGCTTTCAATTTGATCAGGTTTTCTTTTAAATCTGGATCTTTACATTCCAGAAACTCTAAAAACTGATTCAAAAAGTGAGCAAAATCTTGTTAAACATGCACCTTTCGACAACCAGCGTACTTCAGTATGTAAAAGCAATCGTTGGAAGTCTTCATCATTTTCGTCGCACAATTGTGCAAATAAACGGGTATTCAACGCATTGCTTCTTATTTTGTTAACTGCTTTAATCACAAATTGAAGCAATTGGTGCAATCTATCACTCAAATTTTTCGCTACCAGGTGTTGTCGGTGGATGACACAGTGAATTGCAGTTACTCCTGGTATAATTCGTTTAAGAAGAAACCCACGATATCAGAGCTCATTTCATCAATATGTCTTTGTACAGTGTTGTTACTCAAAGGAATTCTTTTGAGTACGTCAAATGGAGGTTTGTGCAGAACAGTTTTTAAAACCTCTTCAACAGCGGGTAAAATTAACTGTTCTCCGATGGTGTGCGGTTTTCCAGATTTCGCTATAAGCAATGAGATATTGTAAGATGCCCGCAAGCCATCATCGTTCTTTACTTTGAGACGTTTGAAGCGAACATACTGTGCACGGTGGGTCTCTTTTCATATTTTTCCTTCAATGTTTGAAAATATTTTAAATCTTTACCTATTTTATCAGGATGACACCTTCTTAGATGATCTTCGAGCTTCGATGGTTTCATAGAGTCATTGCTCAAAACTTTGTTGCATAAAAGTGCAATCATTTGTCTGCCTTTGATGGAAGAAAACCAAATTTCAAATAATCAACATTGTACTGTCGACATTTCTTCTTAGATTCAGCCATGTTTCGTATCAGTTTCCTACCTGTAAAGAAAAAAATGTTTGTTTTAGTAATCGTAAGGCGACTTTAACAGGATATGGATATTTTAACAGAATAAAATAAGATTAATTAATTATTGCAATGCAAAAAAAAACCAAAATGCCGGCGGTTAAAACTGATTTTAATTATATTAAAAGCAATAAACTGCTAAGATCCATATAGAGATTTTCACCAGACGGCTGAAACCTATTTTAATGTAATATAAAATATTTTTTGATTAATTATATTTTGATACATTCTGTAAATTCGAGAGAAAGTACTTTTAAAGAATATTTTGACGTTACGAGTGGTACATAAAGACGTACAATTTATGAAAATATTTTTAGTCATTTAGCATTAGCAACTACGAGGGCACTGAAATATGTACAAACATGCAGGTCAATCATATATCTCTCCTTCAGTGAATCACCACAGTCGGGTAAATAAATAATTTTATAATAAAAAGTACTAAAAGTTCAATCTTTCTCGCTTTCTGTTCTTTTATAGAAGTATCGAATAATGGCCCTGTTCAGTATTTAATTTTTATTATGTACCTACCGCACGAAAACATAACAAATATAATATTATTACAATATAAAATAAAAGTATGAATAACAAATACGCAGGTACTTACTTTTTCCGGCACTGGCAAACACTGACATCGATTCACTCACACTTTTCTTTTCAAAATTCCGGAAACAAATGAGTAACGTTTGTCCTTGGCATTCGTATTTATATTGGTGAAGAATCAAACAAGTTCATGCAAGATTGCAAGCACAGCACAAGTCGTATTTCGTCCCTTTGCACGTCTGAACGGGTTACGTTGCGGACGGGCGGGCGCGCTTTGCAAGTCTCGATGCGCGTTGTACTGAATATCGAATATGCAAGTTTTTACAAGTAACAGTCGCTGACCTTCTTAAAATACACTACTCAAAAAAATTAAGGGAGGTTTTAAAACAAGGAAATTAATGCTAAATAAACAGGCTATCTGATCCATATGCCGGCCTAACTGAAAAATTTTTTTTCAAGCCCGTGGACCAAAAAAAAAAGCAAAATATTTGCAATATTATTTTTTCGCGCTATCTGTTAGGATTACATGAGAACCGTAGCTCCTGAAAAATTTTAGCCAAAAAATCAGAAAATTAGGATCTTAAAGCTTTAAAATGCTTTTTTTTTTAAGTCTCAATACGAACATTTTTCACCGAAATATAGCCTGTCAAAAATCACCGAAAAATTTGGAATTTTTTTGAGTAGTGTATTATCTGCCTACATTGATAGGTAAAGCCAAGCCAACATTTTTGTTCTTTCCTATCGAAACCAGATAAATTTTCGTGGACCCCCACTTACAACTTGTGAACCTCCATTTTTTTTTCACGCCAACGTAAACCCCCGTCGAGTCTCCTGTGGACCCCTGGGGGTCCACCCGAACCACTTTGGGAATCACTGCTTTAAAGTCTGGCAAGTCATTTTTTTTATATTTCATTGCATACATTTTTTTTATAAACCATAAAAAACCAATTTTTTTATTTTTTTTTATTTTGAATAATTCTTAGAAGTATAGAGAATAAAAATCCGCAAAGAAAAAACAAAAACGAATTATTGAAAATTCGAGGTATATGAAATAATATCGATTCTTTGAAACTATTAAAGTTAATTAATTTAAATGCACCTCAAGTGTTTACTCGGCGTTTTCAGATGTTTTATCTAACCAATTCTAGGAAAAACATTTTGTCCAGATCTCCTGTTTCTATAAGGTATAACCACTTTTATATGGTGAATATTGTGATATATTTTAATTCTCTTTAACCTCCTATAATCGCTTGTTAGATACTAGCATAAATTTATAATAGTATTGGGTTGTCGAAAAATATATTGAGCCTTTTTCTCGTTATTTAGTTTTAGCGTTTCATATCTCGGGTAATATAAGTCACATCGCACGTCAATTGAAAGCTGACATTTGATAGTAGAAGACGTGCAATAACGCTGGAATTGGTTTATTCAGACTTAGTTTAGAGCGCCTTGAAAATGAGTGATCTTTCTTCAAAAGCTCGCTATATTTTGCAATTTTATTTCGATAAAGGCACAACAGCTACGCCGGTCAAGAAAGAAATTTGTGCTATTTATCGTCAAGATACGTCATCGAAAACAACAGCGAAAAGATGATTCAGTCGCTTTCGGTTTGGAAATTTCGATGTCTGATCGACCAATAACAGAAAAAGTTGATAGAATTTATGCAAAAGTTGCGCAATATCGGCATGTAAGTAGCCATGATATCGCTAAAGAACTAAACATCCATCGCCAAACAGTTTTAAAGTATTTGGAGAAAGCTAGCTACAAAAAGGAGCTCGATGTTTGGGTGGCACATGATTTGACACACATATTTATTCAGGCTCGCCGTAAGCGGGCGTGCAAAGCACGCGGGCTCACATCCAGAGAGGCGGCAAATACAGAGTCTTTTGTACAAATTACAGTTAGGGAAAATAGGATGGGAGCAGTCACAGAAAATTTCTGAGGGGGGATAGTAGGTTTTGCATGCGGGCATTCAAGTGACTAGCGGCGGGTCTGCATTTACTCGATCGAAATTGAGCCATTTATGAAGCGGGCGATAAAAAGTGGATTACGTATGACAATAATGCGCGCAAAAAATTGTGGTGGAAAAAAAATTAAGCTTCACAAACGATGCTGGGTGTTTGGTGGGATTGGAAGGGAATTATGCATCCTGAGCTGCTGCAACCTGGTCAAACGTTTGATTTTATACACTCCTGTCTCAGCAGTTTACAAGATTGAAGCAAGCGATTAAAAAAATCGTCCGGAACTAGTCAACAGAAAGGATATTGTTTTCCACATTGACTATGCCAGACCACACCCGTCAAAAATTGAAAGAGCTCGACTGGGAAGTTTTAATGCATTCACCGTAAAGCCCAGAATGTGCACGTCAGACTACCATTTATTTGGGTCTCTGCACAACTTCCTAAATCGTATTAGGCATTAGGTTAGTTCCAAAAGAGGCCTGTGAAAACTACTTGTCACAATTTTTTGTCTCAAAAACAACAGAAGCTCTACAGTGATGGGATTATGGTGTTGTCAAAAAAATGGCAGAAGATCATCGAACAAAATGGCATATATTTGGCTTAATACAGTTCTTTCAAAATATAAAAAAACAAATGTTTCAATTTTTATAAGCTCATTGAGTGGGGTGTCAAATGAAAGATTATAAAAACAAGAGTTCAAAAATATATATATTGTAGTACTTGCGCACACGTTTCTGTGTATTATTTTTAAAAAATTGCGAAAAAATCGCTGTCGCCCCCTTATCTCGAAAAGTACTGATCAAAAAATTTTGAAAAAATTCTGGAATACTCTCCCCAGGGTGTAGATTGAACGAAAATTATCATGAATGTATTACCTTTAATAAATTATTTGGTATATAAGAAAAAAAAATTTCAAGGTCATCAGTTTTCAGTAAAGATCGGAAAAAAACTTTGTCGAAAACTCATTTGGGGTGTATTTTGTGAGTTATTGATCATTTTATAACTCAGTAACAAAAATTTTTATTTTAAAAGCAATTAACGTACAGAACACTAATTGCATAAGTCCGACTTGCACTTGGCCGGTTATTGTTGCAACAAAAGACACATTATTATTGATGCGAGAGAAGGAACACACATTCACAATGGCTCCCAAAACATGCAAACTATGTTGTGAAAAGTGAGACTCCTCTAGGCACATTCTATATGAATGTGTGGCTTTTATTACCAAGAAATTTAGGTAGGGGTACGCCTAAACAAAAACAAACGTAATCGATTTTGATTTTTGCCTAAAGGCATGCATATATATATATATATATATATATATATATATATATATATATATATATATATATATATATATATATATATATGTTTTTCAAGAAAAAGTATTATTTTAACTCTCTAAAATAAATCACTTCACCCATATATATATATATATATATATATATATATATATATATATATATATATATATATATATATATATATATATATATATATATATATATATATATTTATATATATATATATATATATATATATATATTATATATATATATATATATATATATATATATATATATATATATATATATATATATTATATACATATATAATTTGTTGGGCATTTAATTTGGAGGCAAATATGTCCTGGCACGAACATGTTGCAGGCATAGCAAGGAGAGCTTCTCAAAAGTTGGGAATATTGTTTTGAACCAGAAAGCTTTACACTCCACAAGAACTGTTAATTCTTTACAAAGCTCAAATTCGACCAACTATGGAATACTGCTCCCATGTTTGGGGCTCTGCTCCCAAACATACACTGCATTTGTTGTAATCTGTTCAGAGAAGAGCTGGTCGTCTGATTGGAGACTCGGATCTGACCGGCGGCCTTGATTCGCTGGAACATCGAAGAATGGTTGGCGACTTGAGTCTGTTCTACAAGTATTTTCATGGAAAGTGTTAGAAGGATGTAGCACGCTTAATTCCGCCCAAAGCGATGCATGTTAGAAATATACGTCGTGCTAATACTTCACATCTGTATGAGGTTCAGCTTGCTACTCCTCGTACAACGCTTTTCAAGCAGTCTTTTACATGGAGAACATCATCCCTTTGGAATAATTTGCCCAGGGCTGTGTTTCTCACCGAGTACAATTTACAGCGATTCAAGAACAACGTGAATCGCTTTTTCCACAGACATGCCGCTCCTGGAGCGCTTTAGGGACTTCCCTGCCGCACGTGTTCCAGACCCATAAAAAAAATATACTCCCAGCAAAAAAAAGATACTAAACAAAAGCGAGCGGGTACTTCATATCGATGAGACAAAATTTAACGCGTTTTTAAGTCAGTAGTTGTAATTAAATGCCCTGAAAAAACTGCTGTTAAGGGGTTACATACACCCGGAATTTCAAAAACTAGATTTTTTTTTATGGATTTTTATTCTCTATACTTCTAAGAATTATCCAAAAAAGAAAATTCCATTCCATTACAAATTTATAGCATTAAATGTGACCTGGCGTCGGATTGGGACCGCTATCTGTCTTCAGACACTGTCTACAATAATTACTTTTTCTACAAACTGTCGAGAGGTTTTTTTTCCAATAGGCAATTTTTTTATAAATAATTAAACATAAATTTTTTGGTCTACTACTAAAGTTTGAAACAACGTAAATTTATTTTTGAAAAAAACAATTCGACATTTTTTAACTACTATATTACTTTACAAGATTAATTTTTATTTTTGCAGATTGGATTATTTTTTGTGAAATTATCCTGCGTACAAGGAGGCGCCATATTTTTAATCAGTGGTTTATTTAATCCGATAAAAAAATAATATTAACATTTAAAACATTTAATTTTTTTTTTATATAATTTAAAGTACAATAAAAATATATAATCGCAGTTCTTTTATATTATCCACTTAATAACCTTTAAAATATTTTTTTCAAATATACATACTTTTGCAGGTCCCAGATGTATGTAAACCCTGCTGTTAAATTTTTACACAATTGTTAGAAATTATGTGGAGGCTTTATGTAAGAAAATTTAATATGAACAAATGATTGTGTTTCAGGGAAGATGTATGTAAATTATTATACTGGAATATATAAAAGCATACTAGGAACATACTAAATTTCAATACTTCAAGATAAAATACAAAAGTAAATACATAACGAGGTAGGCAATTATTATAATTAGGACTAGTGCACATTGATGTGGTTGGTAACAATTAGAGAAAAGTTATTGATATATTATTCCGAAAAGGGTAAATATAAAATACCCCCTTCGAAGGCAAAATTGGTCCCAAGTGTTATCTTGTTTGATGTTTTGTACGGACCAACTTAATAAGAAACAATAAAATTATATACAAGGCGGTCACTACAACATTGTAATTTCTTGTGAATGGTGATCACACAAAACCTGCATTAACGTAGTCTTACACTTGTTATACAACTGCCACTTGGATTTATAAACTACTATGGGCAGAAAGAAGAAGCTCAAATATTGGATGGTATTTAAGTTTCTTTAATTTTATTATTAAATTTTTATATCGTTTCTGTATTTTAGTATTTTTAATGTAATTTTCACAAGTCATTATAGTTTTATCTTCAGTGTAGTTAATCCTTTTATTATTGATCTCAAAAAATATAAAATATTTCAGTTTTACAAGGATGGATTGAAAAGTTCACGGCCTCATCAAAAAATAATTCTAATATTTTTTTATAGTACCCTCAATAAGTTCATACTTTCTTTGGTTGTCACAGTGTAAAATTTTTTGCTGTAGAGTTTGTGGTTTTTTTAGGTTAGAACGAATGAAAAAATTGAACAACGTGCGGTCATCATCTGTTTAAAAAAAGATTGACACCAAAGGAGATCCACGATGATATGAACACAACACTAGGGGAATCTGCTCCGTCATATACCACTGTAAAAAAATGGGTTGCAGAATTTAAAGGTCTGAAGAAAACATCGGCAAAGTGTGTGATCTCATATTGAAAGACCGTAGGTTAACTATCAGTGAGATTGCAGACACTATAGACATATCGTATTAACGAACACAAAAAATCATTGCCAACGAACTCGGATTTTCTAAGGTTTCTGCTAAGTGGGTCTCCAGATTGCTTTCAGTTGAACAAAAACGAATTCAACTCACGATTTCTCGCGACTGTTTGGAGATGTTTGAGGCTGATCTGCAAGATTTTTTTAACAAGTTTGTGACAATGGACGAAATCTGGGTTCACCACTATGCTCCAGAGTCAAAACAACAATCCAAGCAGTGGAAAAAATCTGATGAACCGACCCCAAAGAAAGCGAAGGCAATTCTGTCGGCTGGAAAAGTGATGGCTACCATATTCCCTTCCGAAACGTGAAATAAGAAACTCGACTTACTATTGCACTCCTTTGCGTCGTTTACGTCAAGAAATTAAAGAGAAACGCCCAGGATTACTGAGAAGGAAAGTTTTGTTCCATCGGGACAACGCTCACGTTCACACGTCTGTTGAGCCTATGGCTCAAATTCGTAATTGTGGTTTCGAATTGCTGCCCCACCGGCTTATTCTCTTGATTTGACACCTTCAGACTTTCATCTGTTTCCAAACTTAAAGAAACACCTCGGTGGCCAGAAATTTTCATCAAATGAAGACGTCGAAGCTGCAGTTAGCCAGTATTTTGAAAACCTTGAGGAATTTTTTTTTCAAAAAGGTGTGGAAGCTTTGGAAAGCAGGTGGAAGAAGTGCAGAGAGCTCAGTGGAGATTACGTCGAAAAATAAAAATATTTTTGTACGTATTTTATTTTGTTTTCTTGACTAGGCCGCGAACTTTTCAATCCATCCTCGTATTAAGGGCCTATACCTAGTCATGGCGCCGAAAAAAAAGCGTTTTTTTTTTTTTTTTAGGAAACTATTCATTACATAAATTACGTTTTTATTTTATATAATAATCTTCTTCTTGTCTTCTTGAAGTGCCACGTCCGATATGGACGTAGGCGACCTTCTCACTTTTGATTGTGATTGGAGCCGTTTAAAGTGTTTCACAGACAAATGGGACCTACAGTTTAATGCCTGTTCCGAACGACCATATAATAATACATAGTTTAAAACTACAATTTTTTTTGAAACTTTAATTTAAAAAAAAATTGGTAGCACTGTACTCGTTCCCCTGCGACTTCCTTTTTAGTGTTCTGTACGGAACACTTATAAGATGACTTCGGTGTCTGTCTGTCTGTCTGTCACACCCAATTTTCTCCGAAACTATTTGTCATAGAAAGTTGAAATTTGGTAATAATATAGGAATTGATGGCCTCATTAGAGCCATGTAGTTTTGAAAGTTAAATTTTGACTTAAGGGATTAGTTTTGGGGGGTGAAATCGGAAGTGAAAAAAAAAATTTTTACTAGGTCATCGAGTGTTGTGTCAAATGAAAGTTTGTGAAGACACGAGTAAAAAATATATATTTAATGTAATATTTGCGCATACTTTTCTCTGTATTATTTTAAAAAATCGCGAAAAATCGCTGCCCCCCACCTTATCTCGAAAGTACTGATCAAAAAATTTTTAAAAAAAATTCTGTAATATTCTCCACGGGGTGTAGAATGAACGAAAATTATCACGTGTGCATTACCTTTAATAATTTATCTGGTATATAAAAAAAACAAAAATTTCTAGGACATCAGTTTTCAGTAAAGATTGGAAACAAACCTTGTTGAAAACTCATTTGGGGTGTGTTTTGTGAAGTCATTGATCATTTTATACCACCGTAACAAAATTATTTATTTTAAAAACAATCAACGTACGGAACACTAATTGTGCAAGTTAAACTTGCACTTGACCGGTTATTTTTTTTAAAGAGCATTGCGGTGGGAGCTGGAATATCTGAAATCAAATTTTCCAAAGCAATTAGTTTACTAGTGGATCTATCTCGTCTTTGAATGAAGGAATTTTGATTTTATCAAGAATTTTATTTTTAACTAGCAAAAATTTAAAACGCCGTAACATAATTTTTTCGCTTTTTTGTTTTAAACCAATGTCATTTGAAGAAAAAAAAAATTAAAATACTTCATTCAAAGACAAGACTTTAGTAAACTAATTACTTTAGAAGCTTTAAGTTCAGATTAACCAGCTCATAGTAATCGTGTACATCGCAATGCTCCTAAAAAAAAAGAAGTTGAGGGGAACGAGTGCAGCGCCGCCATTTTTTATTCCTAATTAAAATGTATCTTAAGCTATGTATTATTATATAAAATGGAAACCTGATTTATATAATGAATAATTTCGCTAAAAAAAGTTCCTAAAAAAACGCTTTTTTTTTTCGGCTGCATGACTAAATATATGCCCTTAAAATGAACGACACTACGGGCCTCAAATCTAAGTTTAAAACTTAGATTTCCTTCTCTTTTATCGGTAAAAGTGTCATACCCCTCAGTTTTAGTGGTATAAATGGATTAATGTTAGCTACTTAAAAAAAAGATACTTACCCCTTAAGGGGTTACATACACCTAGAATTTTCAAAAATCGATTTTTTTTACAGATTTTTATTCTTATCTCTTATTAAAAAACAACAAGATGCAAGAGGAAGAACGCATACAGTACGAAGCTGGAATGGGAGACTAGCCGTAAGTTTACTTTTATCTAGCCGAAACTTTAAAGACGTTTTTCTCGAAACTGCGTTTTCAGACACTATCTGCAATATTACTGAGTCAATTTTTAATACTTTTTATTTTTTAAATTTTAATAATTACTTTCTCTACAAAATGTCGAAAGGTTTTTTTTTAATCTTTCTAATAAACAATTTTTTTTATAAATAACTAAACATATTTTTTGGTCAAAAATTTTGAAACACCGTAATTTTTTTATTTTTGAAAAAAAACCCTTCGGCAATTTTTAACTACTACATTATTTTACAAGATTAATTTTTATTTTTGCAGATTGGATTATTTTTTGTGACCTTACCCTGCAGACAAGGAGGCGCCATAGTTTTCATCAGGCCTGTCCATTTAAACCGATAAAAAATAATATACGCATTTAAAACATATTTTAAAAAAATTCTCATAATTTAAAGTACAATAAGAATATATAATCGCCATTCTTTTGTATTATTTACTTAATAACCTTAAAATATTTTTTAAAATATACATACTCTTTGCAGCGCCTAGGTGTATGTAGCCCCTTAATAGCCGAATGTATTGTTATTGTTATTATGGATTATATATATAATTTCAAAACAATTTCTTTCTCACCCGGTGTTAATTGCTTGTAAACAACAAACTATACTACAAGCTGAAAGCACTAATTAATTTAAATACCTTTAAAAACTCTTTTACGTAACCACGCTTTTTATTATGCAGCTCGACTTGCAAGTAAACTTAACAAGATTTAAATTATCGCCTTTTATATGCGATCAAGGCAACCGGTTTATTTTGTTGTTGTTTTCACGCACCGGAGAACTTATTAAACTAATGGATGAGGTTCTATTTTAGGTACAACTTGTGGTACCACCTATTCTTTCGAGAATTAGTAGTTATTTATACCAAGGCGAGCCAACATTTTCAATTACAAACTAAATCTGTTTTTACTGTCTTATCATGCGAAACAAGCTTAGGCATTTTAATGGCTTCTTTCATTGATTTTAAAATCGGCCTATTTTAGTTTCGCAAGGTAACTTATGCCATCTCTCATTAAATAGCTTACCTACATTATTTTTATTGTTCCGTACGGGACACTTATAAGATCATTTCGTTGTCTGTACGTCTGTCTGTCACACCCGATTTTCTCCGAAACTATTTGACACAGAAAGTTGAAATTTGATACTAATATAGGAATTGATGGCCTCATCAGAGCCCTGTAGTTTTAAAAGTTAAATTTTGACTTAAGGGGTTAGTTTTAGGAGGGTGAAGTCGGAAGTGAAAGAAAAAATTTACCAAGTCATCAAGTGGGGTGTCAAAAGAAAGATTGTAAAAACACGAGTTCAAAAATATATATAGTACTTGTGCACACTTTTCTTTGTATTATTTTTAAAAAATTGTGAAAAATCGCTGTCCCCCCTTATCTCAAAAAGTACTTATCAAAAAAATTTGAAAAAATTCTGCAATATTCTCTACAGTATGTAGAATGAACGAAAATTATCACGAGTGCATTACCTTTAATAATTTATCTGGTATACAAAAGAAAACAAAAATTCAGTAAAGATGAGGAAAAAACTTTGTTGAAAACTCATTTGGAGTGTGTTTTGTGAAGTCACTGATCATTTTATGCCTTCATAACAAAAATTTTTAAAAGCAATCAACGTACGGAACACTAATTGCGCAAGTCCAACTTGCACTTGGCCGGTTATTTCAATGCTGACATGAGATCCCTAAATAAATAAGAGTCGCATGTACCTGAAAATAGCAATTTCCGTTGATCTTGCATCGCTGCGTGTTATATTCGGTGGAAAATATAATCCCGGGCAATTCCTTTCAAGGCGAATCGGTCCGCCATATAAGATAGTTCCTAAAGAGTGTGGTACGGGGAATGACCTGCTGAATTGCATATGGATCTGGTGGAATAGTTCGACACGTATGCCTAGCTTGCATCCCTCAGGGAGGAATTAAGCAAACTACATCCGTGAAATATTTCCCATGAAAGTATTATTGACTCAAATCACCACGTTTTCTGTGACGATTTCAAGGAATCGCAGTTTCTGGTGAGTTCCAAATCTCTAACCAGGCTCTTCTCGACAGAATTCAATAAATAATGTATGCTGGGAGCCGAGACCCAATAATGAGAGCAGTATTCCATTGATTGCTAACTTTGAGTATGTATTGGTTTAAAAGTTGTGGTGTTGTATTTAGATGTCTAGTACAAAACAGTGATCTAAGCTTTAAGCTGCTATACTTGAAATATGATCATACTAAGACACGTTTGTTCTTAAGTGAACACGCAACAAGTCACACAGTTAATATAAAGTGTCCTGATAAGCTTTTTAGACAGAAATGCTGCCTAAAATTTTGTAGTATTAAAATCTACTTAATTTCTGTGACTCTAAAACAAAATTTCCTCCAGGTCCCTGATAAACTGTATATTTTTCCGCTGTCTACGGATATTTACAAAAATTCGAGCCTTTACGGTAAATGCAGAAACAATGGTGTTGTTATCCGCCAGCGATTTCTAAAGTGGATTCCGCGGAACCCAAGGGTTCCGTGGAAAAGTCACCAGGGTTCCACGAATCACTTACATTTGTTATTGAATCGTTGGCCAGATTGGCTATTAAATAATTCCACAGTGATAAATCATATTATTTTGGAACAGCCCAGCAAATAAATATCATGTAGTAATAATAACCCCTGGTAGTGACGAAAATGCCATTTGATTTGAAGAACGTTCTCGGTAAAGCTGATTGTTCAAAAAGTGTACGAAGAAATGGGTAGTCAGTATGAATCACTCCTCCTTCACGCTAAAATCCGATGGCTTTCCAGAGGCAAAGTTTTAACCAGGTTATATGAACTTCGAGACGAGCTGAAGGTTTTCCAAATAGGGCAGAACATGTCTGCGACTGTGACTCTTTTCGATATATTGCATTATAAGCAAGGGCTTATATAATTAGCTTATCTTTTTGGAAAAATCAACGAAGTTACTATATTTTTACTGGGAAAAACAGCATCCATCTTTACCGCGAGAGACAAATTATCAGCTTTTTAAAAAAATTGACTTGCAATATTTCTAATAAAGATTTTTTAAATTGCAGTGTCTTTTATTTATTATCATTTGAGGTGGGGCTCCATAAAATATGAGTGATTATTTGAGTGTTCCGTGGCCTTAAAAGTTTAGGAACCGCTGCGCTAAGCAACAGATTTAATTTTTGATCTTCTGCAGCAGATCCTTAATATAAAATAGTAAGAGTGTAGAAAACAGTATGGAGCCCTGGATACACTTGCCTTAATAGTGAATAGACATTTACAGCTTTGGGGGTAAACGGCTCCATTTTGACTAAGTTTTTCTTATTGCCATATTTTTGATAGATTTAGCTTATTCATATAAGTTTATTATTTTTTTCCACTGATGGTCTTCGGAAATTAAAAAATAACTCAAATTGTGACTTGACTTTGAGATTGTTTACGAATATTTTTAATTAAAAAACTCATTGTTATTATACCGTATTGATCAGTATTTTGTTAAAAAGAAAGAATATATATTGGATTTTCTGTTGAGGATAATACCATAATTTTGTAACAAGAGTTGTTGTTGATGTTGCAAGTTCTTCCTTATACAAGTCACTCAGAAATTAGTTGTTCCTCATTCGTCCAGATGTTAAATTTTCTAGCTAGATGTTCGCGGGTACTAGAGAACTTCTTCCACTAAAAATTGTTACCGGGTCGGCAAACCTTTTCGTGCTCTTAATGACATTTGTAACCTTCTACTTTTTAATTGCCCTTCCTTCTGCGAGGCAGTCTGAAGCAGAAATGTCTGCATTTAATGTTTTTTATTGTTATTATTTTATAAATGTCCTTCTAGAACATAGTGACTGGTTCTATGGATGGCATTGTTTCAACTTTTGGTGTCTCTTCCTTGAGTAGATGAGATGGTTGTGGAAAATGTTGTTATCAACAATATACTTTTGTGAAGCATTTCTTAACCAAAGATGTCATATTTGTTCTAGCCAGTGCTAATTGCTGGTCCTCCATTAGTTCCTAGAATAAGTCTAGTCTTTACTGCTTCTATTTTAAACTACTTTACCATTTTATTCGAATATAATTAAATTTATTACATTATGCAATCGAAATAATGTTTAATTGAGTTTTGTGAGATTTAATGATACCTTAACGCGATAATAAACACAGCTCGACTATTTATTAGAATATTTAATAACATTATAAACACTTACTTGTTCGATTTAACCTTTAATAAAAATATTTTATTTGATTCCATAAATATTATTATTATTGTTATTACTTATTTATTCATTTATGTATTCCTCTTTGACTTACATACATGATAATTCCAAATTATACAAAACTTATTAAAAATTGAAAATAAGTCTCCTTCGAATCCGAAACTTAAACCATAGATTACATGAACTCATATGCACTATTCATTCAAATGGCCGCTGTTCAACAGAAAATGAAAATCGTAAGAACTTGAAAGGCGCCTATTTTATTAACACATTTCGTGTTCTCTATACTATATAGTACATCGAGTCCGTACTGTCTCTGTTATTGCTGTTTACCCAGTGAGGCTTTGGCTATCCACACTGCCCACTATTTTGGTTGTCCACAATTTATATTGAGTTATATGATCTTGCAATCATAGTTCTTTAGTCTGTGCTTAAATTAAATTGTGATAACAGTCTGAGAATACATATTGTTAAAGAATTTCCTCAATTTATCTTAGAAACCTTCTAGAGAATCAGGAAAAGTACAATTTTCATAAGACAAGGACTCTGCATATCTAAATATTATAGAAAATAACCATCATTACCTTGCAGAGATTGTCTAAGTGTGTGCATCCTTTGGAATGGACATCCAGTTATATTTCTGGCTTGGAATCTTAAAAATAGTTAGGTTAAATATTGAAAAGGAGATACTATTCATTCAGTACAATACTCCCATTTGTGTCTATTTAAAAAAAAAATCGGTCAAGTACAAATTGAACTTGCGCAGTAAGTGTTCCGCACGTTAATTGCTTTTAAAATAAAAATTGTTGTTATGAAGGTATAAAATGATCAGTGACTTCACCAAACACATCCCAAATGAGTTTTCAACAAAGTTTGTTTCCGATCTTCACTGAAAACTGATGACCTTGAATTTTTTTTAAATATACCAGATAAATTACTCTCTTGATAATTTTCGTTCCCTGTGGAGAATATTTCAGAATTTTCTCAAAATTTTTTGATCAGTACTTTTCGAGATAAGGGAGGGAACAGCGATTTTTCGCGATATTTTAAAAATAATACCAAGAAATGTGGGCGCAACTATTACATTATATATATTTTTGAAATCAGGTTTTTACAACCTTTCGTTTGACAGCTCGGTCGATGACCTAGTAAAAAAATCTTTTTTCACTTCCGATTTCACACCCCTTAAGTTAAAGTTTAACTTTCAAAACTACACGGCTCTAATGAGGCCATCAGTTCCTATATTAGTACCAAATTTCAACTTTCTATGTCAAATAGTTTCGGAGAAAATCGGGTGTGACAGACAGACGGACGGATAGACGGACGGACGGACCGACGGACGGACAGACACCGAAGTGATCTTATAAGTGTTCCGTACGGAACACTAATAAAGAAATTAAGAAACTGTTTGTTCAATAGAACGATAATGTCGAAAATTCAGACTTTATGAAGCATTAATTTGGAAAAGATTGAGAAAGTCATTAAGCAATCTTCGAAGTTTCAGAGGCATACTTTTATAATAATATAAGTTAATTAGTATATTGAACGTTATTTCTAAACACTAAATGTTTTAAGAACCTATTTTGAACAGATTTGTACGTTTTGTACGTATGTATACTTCTAAAGTTAAGGCGGTTAAACATATAATTAAGTATCAATAAAGTACTTAAATCCCTAAAGTATTGCGAATAATATTCTATAAGTACTATTCATAATGTTGTTGTCACAATTTCGTAAAAAAAGCTCAAGGTTGGTCACCGTACTCTGCCCTTAAAAAACATCTGCCGATATTATAAGTAATTCTTATTTTATTATGATTACACCTGAATATGATTGAAAAACACTCATTTAGGTTAACAAATAAACTATTTTTTTGATAATAGATATGAAATTGATTAAGACTGGATTACAAATCGTCGCAGTTAAAAAAGAAATCGAAAACCCGAAAGCATGTCGTAATACTATCTGTATAAAAAATAAACGACAGTGATCCCGGATAACTGCCCTTTGGTACTCCCGATGTTAAAACAAAAATACGATGATCTAGCGGTAGCAACGTCAATAAGCTGTTCCCGTCCAACAAGGAAAACATGAACCAAGGCAAGACAATACTACCCACACCTACCTCAACCAAATTTATTAACAATAAATAATTAGCAATACTGTCAAAAGCTTGAAGTCGATGTAAATAAAGGGATTCGAGAATGAGCATAGATGAGCGCCTACCCTAATTTTAATATGATACCTAGTATATCGGAAATTACGACCATTTTCAGCGACTTTATTAGTTTCAAACTCCAAATCAATATATTCAACAACTAATTACATATTAATATGATGTTATTCCTGGATGTGTGGCGTCAGCCTTTCTTCGCCATGATAGTTCCCGTTCATAATAAAGACCTTTCATTTTTATCGTTACGTTTTGTACTATACTTGTATGTTTTTCCCATTTTTTTAAAACATACCGGTTTGTTTTTGTCCTAAAACTTATTGGACACGTATATTCGAGTCTAGATTTCAATATCGTTAATAAAAAAATTAAAGTTTCGTACTTCGGCTTCATGCAGGCATATATTTTTCAGTTAAACATTGCAAATTATGCAAACGAGTAAATCCAAGGGAAATAAATTCTTTAATCAACAAACAAAATATACTGTACCATTGTTTTGGTGAAAGCAAACAGCAGATTCGCTTAAATTCTTTATTAAATGTCACTAACATACATGTTGCAGTATAGTCATTGGATGATGAAACGCATATTAAAATGTGCCCGCTCGCCCTCGCTAAAACCGATTAAAGCGAAAAAGCCGCATTTTTGTGTTGTTTGGACTGTACTTTAGTCGGATCGCTCGTGGTTGTCACGTTCGTATAATACAACATGAGAGAGTAGTCATATTTCTTCCACTCCTTCTTGTCTTGTGTAACTTTTGACCATTTCTTTCCACTCACTTCTTCTATGACATCCAACCATCACTTTATTGGTCTGCCCTCTACCTCTCTTTGCCTCTTTGGGTCTTCACTGTGTAACTTTGGTGGTCCACTTCTGACTCTCCTGCCTAGCAACATGCCCCATCCAATTTCCGCCATTTCCGGTCGGCCACTTTTTTCATTACATCTACCACTTTAGTTTTGTTTCTAATAATGCCATTTCTGACCTTGTATCTCAATGATATACCGAGCACCGCTCGCTCCATGGCTCTCATAGCCGGTCGGCATTTTGTTGTGTTAAAGCCATTGCTTCAAGATCATAGGTAGCTACTGGCAGAAGAGAAGTATTGTAGGCCTTACTTTTGGGGACTATGGGAATCTCAAGATTTTTGAAGACATGGCGGAGTCTGTTAAAAGCTGCCGGCGTTCTATCCTTCTTGTTATGCTTTTTGATTTTTGTTTCCCCAGTGTTATGGTGTGATCAAGGAATATATATTCGTTAAAATTATCGACCTCTTTATCGTCCAAGGATATTTGAATATTGTTGGGATTATGACTTTGGTTTTGCTGGTATTTACTTTTAGCCCAACACTCCTGGACGATTAGTTAAGTTGATGCAACATTTTTTTTTTCATAGGGGTCGCTTGTGATGAGAAGGATATTATCCGCGAACCATAGTTGATTAAGGTAAGATCAGTCGATTTCTAGGACGTTTCCCTGCCACTCCAATTTTCTATGTCTAAACCATTTAGGAAGGACCATGTTTCTATCGAATCGAACGTCTTACTAAAGTTCACGGCGATATTATATTCGGTTGTCCTTTCTAACAATGTCCATAAAGTCTGTAAGTAGTTAACGGTACAGAATCCGCTACGAAAGTCTGCCTGTTCTGCCGGTTGATAAAAATTTGTTTAAAAGCCCGTTTGTTATATAATCCGGGTGAAACGTTGATTGAGATGTAATTTGTCGATAGTTTTCTATATCAGCTGTATCACCCTTCTTGAACAGAAGTGTTACCTCAAGCGTTATACTATTCATTGGAATTCGGTCTTCTTCCAAATATTTATTCAATATGATTTTAACTATTTTCTTGCCAACTCCATCCGCCAGATCTCAGCATTTCCACAGTAACTCTATCTTCTCCAGGCGATTTTCCGTTTTTCATCTTTCTCAATTCATTTCTTATTTCATTCAGAGATATCTCTGACAATTTCTCTCAGACGACATTTATTATCGAGGTGGAACCTGTTAAATCTTTGACTGCATTTTGTGTTGTCGAATATAACTTTCCACAGAATTCCTCGATCTTGCGTGAAATCTGTTCTGGAGGTGTCAGAAAAATTCACCTTTCAATTCTTTTAATTCAGTTCTTCCATTCAAAAGTTTAGATCTAAGAACTCTCATAATAGCATTCTTTTCAATCGCGAAGGTTTAACAGATAATAAAATATTGTCGATTATTTGGCAAATTTGAGGTACGTTCAGACATAAAAGTTCCAAACCTAATTGAAGGCCAAGTTTTTAAAACTGGCGTTTTACAACTTTCCGTGAACCATATTACCACCCTTCGCACAAGGGGAGGCGGGTTCTCTATCTTTATTCTCTGTTATCATGTCAGTAATATAATTTTTTACTAGTAGCTATACAGTCTGTCAAGTAAGAACGTGTCCGCGATAATTTATATTTCGTAGATGAGATTCTAGCTATTCAACAAAATATCGGTAGCGGGAATCTTTGTCTCCGACGCATTTTAGTAAAAGTATCAGTCGGTTCCGAACTTTCTTCGAAATTATGTGAAATCCAAAATGAACCACTTGTTTGTACGTCAGTTTTTTGTTCCCCTTCAAAGGAGTCTAAAATGACACAATCTGGGCCCGCTAAATAGATTAAAAAGTCTATGTCGTTTGTAAAGAAGTGAGTAAATCACTTTAACGAGACGAAAAATATCGACGACTTTCCAAAACGTGGCTTGGTAGGCATAGTCACTTCGAAAGTCGAAAAACGAATCGTGTCTTTGTTTTCACGGCACCCGAAATTGACGCTGCATCAAGGAGTGGCAAAATTAAGAAAGTCCGGTTTGAATGTATCCATGAGACCATTCGACAACATCTTCGTGCTCAAGATGTCAAATTCCGAGGCACGTTGAAAAAATCTTTGCTGAAGGAAAATCACGTCGCTAAGCGGCGCGCGAATATACAGAAAATCTCGTCGACAGTATGCCTCGAAGATGCCAGGCGATTATTGATGCAGGAGGCGATTAGACAACTTACTAAGATAATTGCACCGTTGTTAGTACACCAAAGAATACATTGACGGCAAAAAATGTTCTCGAAACACATGTTTTCAAGAATACGAGCGGTCATGTTCTTACTTGACCGACTGTAAATAACTTTTAATCATGGCAAATATGTAAAGTGTGGAAATCAGTTGTAATCATTTACTAAGGTCTTCTCGTCAGATTTAAAGACAGGAGCTTTTAAGGATTTCTTTCATAATTTGAGAACAAAGCCCGATCTTAAAGACTGGTGTAATAAAATGGACAGATTTAGCATTGGACTTTCAGAGCGTTTGGCTACCAAGTATGCTGAAATATCGTCTACTCTAGCCCTTTTTTGAAATAACGTTTATGTGAACATGTGAAAGTTATTTATAATGCAAAATAAACAAAAATTCGATGTTTTTTTATTTGCATTTTTTGGGTTACAGATTGTTAACGGCATGTGTATTTTTTTCGCACACTCACATGGTTGTTATCTGCACAACTACGTTAGTGTTCCGTACGGAACACTTATAAGATCACTTCGGTGTCTGTCTGTCCGTCTGTCTGTCCGCCTGTCACACCCGATTTTCTCCGAAATTATTTGACGTAGAAAGTTGAAATTTGGTACTATCAGAGCCGTGTAGTTTTGAAAGTTAAATTTTGACTTAAGAGTTTGGTGAAATCGGAAGTGAAAAAAAAAACTTTACTAGGTCATCGAGTGGGGTGTCAAATGAAAGCTTGTAAAAAGACGAGTTCAAAAATATATATAATGTCTGACATGCGCACACTTTCCTTTGTATTATTTTGAAAAAATGGCGAGAAATCGATGTCCCTCCCTATCTCAAAAAGTACTGATCCAAAAATTTTGAAAAAAATTCTGGAATATTCTCCACGGGATGTAGATTTAACGAAAATTATCACGAGTTCATTACCTTTAATAATTTATCTGGTATATAAAAAAACAAAAATTCAAGGATATCAGTTTTCAGTAAAAATCGGAAACAAAGCTTGTAAAAACACGAGTTCAAAAATATATATAATGTCTTACATGCGCACACTTTTCTTTGTATTATTTTTTAAAAATCGCGAAAAATTGCTGTCCCCTCTTATCTCGAAAAGTACTGATCCAAAAATTTTGAAAAAAGTCTGGAATATTCTCCACGGGGTGTAGATTGAACGAAAATTATCACGAGTGCATTACCTTTAATAATTTATCTGGTATAAAAAAAAAAAATAAAAATTTGAAGATCATCAGTTTTCAGTAAAGATAGGAAACAAACTTTGTTGAAAACTCATTTGGGGTGTGTTTTGTGAAGTCACTGATCATTTTATACCTCCGTAACAAAATTTTTTATTTCAGAAGCAACCAACGTATGAAACACTAATTGCGCAAGATCAACTTGTACTTGACCGGTTTTTTTTCTTATATGGTGTGTCATATAGTATGCATACTGCCTATTTCATTCCCATTAGGTCTCTTCCGATGTGGACATCCAGCATTCATTTCACCTTTTCGGAGGTCTGCCTCTAGTTCTTCTACCGCAAGATTTATTGAGTTTGGCCCTTGTTGCCAGTCTGTTGTCCATCCGATTTACGTATTTATTCCATTGTTTTCTTTTAATTCTGGTCTATTTGGATATTTCTTGGATCTTACTTAGTTCTTGCAGATTTTTGTTGAGAATTCTGTCGTGGATAGTTTTATCATGTATGTCCCTAACCACCTTCAATTCTGTTATCCTCATCATTTGTGCTGTTTTACATGTGTCAGCTCTTGTTTCTACAGAATAGGTGAGAATCGGTATCACTGGTGTCTTGTATATTCTTATTTTGCTTTCCACTGTGAGGTATTTATTTTTCCATACTATAATCGTTAAGCAACCTGCTATTAGTGATGCGACTATTGTATTACTTCTTTGTTTAAGTCTCCGTAGCTTGTTATCATTGTTCTCAAGTATTTAAAATTTTTAACCTGTTCAATAATACTTCCTCCAGCTTGCATCTTAATAATTCTTTTGAAGCTACCATACATTTTGTCTTGGTTGTGTTAATAATCATGTTTAGTTTTTCCACTTCCAAATTAAAGATCTTCTGAAGGTTGTCCTCAGAATCGGAGACTATATCCCTGCCTTATTATAAAAAAAATATTTTGTAAAGGTAATGAATAAACTAAATTTTACAAATTACAAATACTTTTTCTTTTGGTGTGACATAAGATGTTTGTATTATGCAGACACAGGTCAAAAGGGAAGACACCCGAGAAGAAATAAAAGTTATGAAATCGTTTTATCATTTAAATTGATAAAAATACTTTATAAAAATACCTCATATCATCCGTCCTAAATACATATATTATTAAAAATAAGTCAAATAATCCGGTTTTAGAATCTTTTATCATTGTGTTATTTCAAGATTAATGTCTTAGGCTGACATATGACTTGTCGAAATTTTTGGCGTATCATCTCAGTTAGCCAATATTGTTAATTAGATTAACTTAATTAACTTATTAATAAACCAGTTTTTATTTTCGATATCTATTACTGGAATCAACAATAGGTCTATGAACCCTAAAATTCTAGACCCCTTAGTTATTTTGAATAAAGTTTCCGAGGTGATTAAATAGGTACACAGTCGAGTCACAACAACTTTGGGTATTAAAATGAGATTCGAAATACACCGGCAAGCAAAAAAATCGACTCAAACGATCTTTTAACACCGACCCTTCAATTTAATTTTTAAACATTGGTATTATTTTTGGTATCATTAGAATGTAACAGAATCTTGGATTGAGAGTGTTGTCATCATTCCAGGCACTGGCTATATTAACTCAAACTTCAAAATGGATACAGCCCCTGAAAAAAAAGTGTTACTTCTGCCTGATGGACATAGAAAGAATTCGAACAACCTGAAAGCGTTGAACATAGCAAAGGCTAATGTTACAACTACCAAGCTTTATTACTCACCGGCTTCAGCCACTCGATGTTTTTTTTTCTTTTTAAACCTATGAGCTCTTATTATATACAAGCAACAGGATTGTGACTGAGGATAAATCCAGGTCGTTAAGTAACGCAATATCAAGTTCCAAGTTTATTTGCTGAATGTTACCAAAGACCTGCTATTATTGGCATCATTGTGAACGAATTTCAAGCCGATGAAGTTTGGCCCATGGAAAAGAACGTCTTTCCCGAAACATTGTTTAAAGCAGCTGAAAATATAAATGCTCCCTATCTCAAACAAACTCAAGTAATGAAAGCACATTGATCTTTTAAAATGCTTTTATTATCAATATTGAAAAGCCACATATAAATAGTGAACCGTCTATTTCGGCATTTAACGCTGATGCGTTAAAAAAGTTGTAAAATCTTTATGTCCAATATTATAAAAAAATACGATACAAAAAATTGTGGAAATTACCTCCAGTCCCTACCAGAATATGTTAAAAAATCAATAAAAAAAACAAAGACGAGCCTCCCCGACAGCGGCGATTTTAAAGTAACGTCGACGTCTGACAAAAAATTCTTTCTACACTCACTTGCTACTATATTCTACACAACTACTAGACATGAATGTCCACCAACTGTACGACACGACTATCACTGTTACTCTTATAAAACTGCCAATTGCTTATCTTTACTAATCTAAAAATGAAAACCATGTGCTCTGTTGTCCCGGGAAAATATTACCGGAATATTTACTACGTCGTAATTCTTTATAAAATTCGTGATCCATATTCCTAGAATCATGTCAGCTTCCACTGGATAATCTCACGTTTGTAAGTCTAACTTTCTTGTAGTTGTATTTTTGAAAACCGACTGTAAATAATTTTCTAGATTTTCTGAAGAAGGATTGAATATATCCGAAAGCTTAACAATTAAATAAAGTGTTTCATTGGCCAACTGTTTTTGACTGCATCCTTACTAAATTACTTTTTCTTTTTCTATATATATATATATATATATATATATATATATATATATATATATATATATATATACATATACATATATATATATATATATATATATATATATATATATATATATATATATATATATATATATATATATTGATATATTGATGATTTTCTACTTTTTCCAATAATATCAAAAACATTTGGATTTTCAAAAGTTTCACTAATTGAAACGGTTTTACTCAATAGAACTGTTTTTGCTTGCTCAGCAACGTACTCCTCGCGCGCTATTCATCCCTATAAAAACACATGCCACTGCATTTTCCTTTCATTCCTTTATTGGAACTTGAACCGTCAACATTTCTGTTATACCTGCTCCCTAATTACGTTATCGGAAAATGGATACAACCCTGGAAGAAACGGCACAAGTCATTGCCCTATTGTAAGAAGGGCATAGTCCAACGTGTAGTCGCCTGCACCTGAGCCAGTCAGCTGCCCCCAGAGTCTACAGACGTTACAAAGAGACTGGCGCCTTTACACGGAGGGGAACAGGAAGAAGAAGGCGACCGCGTCATTGTCAACACAACTCTAAGAACTCGTCACTTGACCGACGCTGAGGTTCAGCAGGAGGTCCGCCAAGTTAGTAGTCGGGATGTCAGTCATTGGACAATCAGAAGAAGACTTAAAGAAGCTAACCTAACTTCGAAGAGACCAGCTAACGGATCCAAATTGACAGCAGCCCATCGACAAGCGCGCCTCAGATTTGCCCGAGAACATGTCAACTGGACCTTAGAGCAATGACGCTCCGTTATATTCTCCGATGAGTCCCGAATATGCCTATATGGCAATGATGAAAGAAGACGAGTCTATAGGAGGCCTGGGGAGCGCTTTGTGCAGTGCTGCATTACTGAGACTCTCATACGGATTAGGCTCTGTCATGGTGTGGGGAGGTTTTCGTGACTGATGAGACTCGTAGCGGTGGATTAATTGCTCATCGGGACATCGAGTAGATCCTGCAATAACACGTCGTTCCTTACGGTGGATATGTTGACGATAGCTTCGTGCTAATGCACGACAATACGAGATCACATGTTGCTGCGTCGGTGCGGCAATACCTGGCGGAAGTGCAAATACTTACATTAGACTGGCCTGCGCGGAGTCGTGATCTTAATCCAATAGAGCCGATGTGGGAGGAGCTCAAAAAAAGTGTTCGAGCCAGAAATCCAGCCCCTGTATCGCTGAGGGACTTAAAGGTTGCGATAGCGAAAGAGTGGAGAAGAATCCCCACAGACAGTGATGAAAAAGCTCATCCGCTCCATGAATAACCGGTTGGAAGTAGTAATAAGGGCTAGGAGGGGTAATATAAAATATTGATTTTGGTTTTTATCAATAAATTTAATTGTTAAACTTAAAATTTGTTTAGTTTTTCCTTTCTCCGCCGCGCCGTCAGAGCTCAACCTACTGACAGACCACGTGCGATAAACATATTTTTCTGCATAATTTTAACTAATGCTATACACATATTTCGTTTACAACTGTACAAGTGTAACACGCCCTTTAATAAGATCACAATATGGCCAAGGTGGGGGAAAATCACTAATATCGGTCTTTATGCCGGAGTCAATAGTGTTTCCACTTAAATTTTCCTTTTTGACAGTTGCCGCTAAACTGTTAAAAGTAGTATGTATTAACACCCTATTTGCCTACAGCGATGACATAAAATTAATTTTCCCAGTTTGGTTTCAGAAATGGCTTTAGCACGCGAGAGGCGCTTTTCGCTCTTAATGTTCTAACATAACGATGTAGGGGCGTAAACGTAAATGTGTTTGCATGTTTCATTGCCTATAGTAAAGTCTTTGATTGCATCAAACACGCTTAAATGTGCCTCGAGTATCGACGGAGAAGAATCAACATCGTATTAGACATCGAAAGTGAAAATCGAACAAAGCCTGTTAGAGAACGCTTCTATTAAGAAAGGAGTGCTACAAGGTTGTATTTTATCTTTGGTTCTCTTCAACCTCTATTTAGAGGCTATTTTTAAAGAAGTGCTAGCCCAGATTACAACAGGAATTAAAGTCAATGGCATCATGATTAACCAAAAAAGATACGACACAGTTATTGTGGCTGATAATTTACCTGATCTGCAGAGCATGATGATTCTCATAATTCGACAGAGCGGGCAATTTGGACTACATTTAAATATAAGAAAGACCAAGCTGCTTGTGTTGTTGACTAGGTTTGACCTTAGTCTAGCACTTCGAGTGCGCATGATTAGATGTTACGTTTTTTCGGTAATCCTGTATGAATGTGAAGGCTGAGTTCTTGATCCCAGCACAGAGAAACGACTCGAAGGTTTCGTATGTTTATAGAAGAATTTTACAGATATTATGGGTGGATAGAGTAGCAAAGGCTGAAGTCCTTAGGCAAATGAGCAAATCCACAGAACTCTGCTGACTATAAAGGAAAGAAAAACTAGGAATATCGGTCATATAATGAGGGAAGCAAAATATGATTTGCTGAGACTGGCTATTAAAGGTGAAATAAAAGGTAGAAGATCAGTTGGAAAAAGTAAAAATTTCTGGTTAAAGGACGTCCGAAGATGGTTTAATTGCTCATCAATAGATATTGCTGCAGTTTCCAAGACTATGTTAGCCATTTGGACGGCCAATTTTCGTCAGAAGATTAAAATTTTTGACAGTATCATATCAGATGGCCCTGAATTTTGTCAACCACTGATATCTTTTGAGATATGATTGAGTTGCGAAATGTTGATCATGGTCATCTTTACCTAGGCTAACTGATGAGCTCTTAAATGGAGTGAATCATGGCATATTCTAGTTTGATGATTAAAATTTATATGATTTAATAACATTGTTTTCAATATTAAAAAAAAAATAATGATGATGATGATAATAAGTAATTATTATAAAACTTATTAATATCAATTAAATAAAAAAATAGAAAAAAAAACAAAGGCGGAACAAAAAATAGGATTCCATAACAAAACTATAACAAGGAAGTGATATCTGTAGTAGTACACAGAGATAAATACTAGACCGGTTAGTACATGTATGCTTACAATATCGGAAAGGGAGAAGAAATTTATAATTATATTTTTATATGTCATTGCACGGACACGTAGGTACAGACGCTGTTTTTAAACAAAACCTTATTTATAATACATTTAATGAGCAAATAATTGAATGGAAAATTACCTACCACAACAGAAATTCCAGTAAATAAATCATAATAATTAAATTTTAATCACTTATATAATTTACATTGTATAATTACTTACGTGTAATTAACAATAAATTGTAGTTTTTAGGTTTTTCCAAAATTCTTATGTAGGTCCGTTGGATTTAAAGGTTCTCATCAGCTTTTCAAAATTAACCAAAAATAATGTATGTATTTTAAACTATTGTATTTATAACACTTTTAGCCAGTTGAAATAGTTGTGTCTGTGGTTACGTTCATTTGAATGTTTCCACAAATTTAATAGCTTCCTAATGATTTGATGTTTGACTACTATTTTAAATAGTAATAATAATTAGAAATAGGAATAATAAGACATGTACACACCAACTGTCGGTGTTAATAAAACACGTAATAAATGATCCCAGTGGAACTGGCAGTAGAGCTACCATAATTGCTTGTTCTGTAGTGCTACAATGGATTTTAAGCTGTAGCTTAAGTCAGTCTTAAAAAAAATTTTGTGGATTAAATTTTACTATAATTTTTCGATTTGACAAAAGCTTTGATTCCACTATTGGACCCAAACAAATTACGTTAAGTATCAACATTGAATTTTATTTTAATATTGAGTCGCAATTTAGGTCTAATTATTTTGTTACGACTTGTTACATTATACTAATACATCAAAATATTTTTATAATAAGATAAGGATAGATAATAAAGTAGAAAGAAATTTTTAATTATATCTAAAACATCGAATAGCTAGAAGATCTGCCCATTTCTGGAGTATTTTTGATATATATATATATATATATATATATATATATATATATATATATATATATATATATATATATATATATATATATATATATATGTATATGTATATGTATATATATATATATATATATATATATATAATATATTATATATATATATATATATATATATATATATATATATATACATATATATATATATATATATATATATATATATATATATATATATATATATATACATATATATATATATATATATATATATATCTATATATATATATATATATATAATATATTTATATATATATATATATATATATATATATATATATATATACATATACATATATATATATATATATATATATATATATATATATATATATATATATATATATATATATATCATTAGCTTATACCGTCTATAATCGGATGTAAGCCTCCTCAAGTTGTTTCCAATAAGCTCTGTTGTTTGTTTTTTGCATACAGTCGTGTCCCGCTAATCTTTTTATGTCGTCGTCCATCTTGTCCGTGGTCTACCTCTGCATCTTTTATGTTCTCTAGGCCTATATACCAGGTGTACAAGTATGAAATGCAGATTTCAGACAACAGATGGTGCACCAGTGTAGTTTGTGCTATAAAAAATTTGACACTGCGCCATCTTGTTATGTCATCAATAAGTGTCAGACGCGCACGAGTGATAAATTGGAAAAGTGTGTGCATATTGTTGTGTTGTCGCGTTCAATATGTCGAAATTTATACCGAACAAAGAGCATTTGCGAACAGCCTTAATTTTTTGTTTTTATTTGAAGAAAACTGCTGTTGAATCATACCGATTACTTCGAGAAGCTTATAGTGAACATGCTGCATGGCAAGATACGTGTGAACGATGGTTTCGGCGTTTTAAAAGTGGTGACTTCGATGTTGTAGACAAGGAACGTGGAAAACCGCCAAAAAAATACGAAGATGTGGAATTACAAGCATTGTTGGACCAAGATGATTCGCAAACACAAAAACAATTTGCCGAGCAATTGGGCGTTAGTCAACAAGCTGTTTCTAATCGGCTACGAGAGATGGAAAAGATTCAGAAGACCGGTAGATGGGTACCACACGAGTTGAACGATAGGCAAATGGAAAAGCGCAAAAACACGTGTGACATTTTGCTCGCTCGGTATAAAAGGAAGTCGTTTTTGCATCATATAGTTACAGGGTATGAAAAGTGGATTTATTTTGAGAATCCCAAGCGCAAAAAATCATGGGTAGACCCAGGCGCACCATCCACATCGAC
Source organism: Pachyrhynchus sulphureomaculatus (assembly GCA_019049505.1). Lineage (NCBI taxonomy): Eukaryota > Metazoa > Arthropoda > Insecta > Coleoptera > Curculionidae > Pachyrhynchus > Pachyrhynchus sulphureomaculatus. Next base: position 56,198,804 of record CM032456.1, read on the forward strand.
TGCAAGACCGAATCGCTTTGGCAGAAAGACGATGCCCTTGGTTTGGTGGGACCAGAGGGGCGTGGTCTATTATGAGCTGTTAAAACAATTGACCGATTTGAACCGTTCGCTGCTTGAAAAAAGGCCAGAATACCGAAAGACGCAACACAAAGTCATTTTTCTTCATGACAATGCTCCATCACATATGGCAAAACCAGTTCGCGACACGTTGGAAGCACTTAGCTGGGAAGTTCTACCCCATGCGGCTTACTCACCAGACTTGGCCCCTTCCGATCACCACTTGTTTGCATCGATGGGTCACGCACTTGCTGAGCAGCGCTTTGGTTCGTACGAAGATGTGAAAAAATGGCTCGATGAATGGTTCGCAGCAAAAGGGGAAGATTTTTATTGGCGTGGTATTCAGAAATTGCCCGAAAGATGGGAAAAATGTATAATAAGCGATGAAGTATACTTTGAATATTTTTATCATTCTTCCGAATTTGTATAGAGTGTAAGTTTTGAAAGTCCCACCTTATGAAAAGGTTCTTTTTTTGTGAAAAATATCTAACCCACTTTTTCTCCAAGGGTCTTTGTCCTCTGGTCGATAGACGTTCACTGTAACACGTACGCTGAAAAGTTTTGCTCTAGCTACGTAAAACACATTTTTTTTGCTAAATTTGACTTTATTCATCAAAATAGTCTCCTTCAAGAGCGATACAATCAGTCCAACGCTTTTCTGACATTTCTGTACTTTTCTTGTAGAATGATTTGTCTTTGCCTTCAAAATAGTTTCAGTTTCCGCGATAACTTCTTCATTGGAGCAAAATCTCCTTCCCGCGAGCATTTTTTTGTAGTCTGTGAATAGATAATTGGCTGGGGGCCAAATCTGGAGAATACGGTGGATGAAGAAGCAATTCGAACATCAAGTCATGCAATTTTGCTATCATAACCATTGACATGTGACACGGTGCATTGTCTTGATGAAAGAGCACCTTTTTCTTGTTCATTTGGGGCCACTTCTTTGCGATTTCTGCCTTCAGACGCACCAATAACTTTATATAATATTCGCTATTGATGGTTTTTCCCTTCTCAGTATAGTCGAAGAAAATTATTCCGCGCACATCCCAACATAGAGTCTTCCCAGCCGACTGTTGTGTCTTTGGTCGCTTCGGGCGGCTCTCACTGGCCGCTGTCCACTCAGCTGACTGCCGATTTGATTCCAGTGTGTAGTAGTCGATCCATTGTGACATATCGCATGAAAAAATCTTTTTTAATGCGCTTAAACAAGTCCAAACAGCGCTCAGAATCATCAACACGTTGTTATTTCTCGTCCACTGTAAGCAAACGCGGTACCCATTTCGAGCAGAGCTTGCCCAAATGATCATGCAAAATATGACCAACGCGCTCTTTTAATATCTTTAAGGTGTCAGCTATCTCACGCAATTTCACTTTACGGTCATCCAAAACAATTTTCTGGATTTTTTTGATGTGTCCCGGTGTAACCTCCTCATTTGGGCGTCCAGAGCGTTCAACATCATTTGTGTCTATACGACCGCGTTTAAATTTAGCATATCAGTAAATGATGAGTGATTTTTCAGTGGCAGAGACCCCGTAACACTTGTTAGGCCATTGTTTTGCTTGAACGATATTTTTTCCCACCAAAAAACAGTGTTTATTCAATACACGAAATTCGATTTTTTTCCATTGTTTTGAAAATATCAAAAGTAGCGTCACTAAAACCAATGTAACTTATAAACTAACCGTCGAAATGTCATGAAATTTTGGCACGTATGGTTTGAAGGTTCCTAAAACTCATATGGATTTTTTGAAAAGGGTGACATCTATGTGTCAGACCAAAATCTGTTCGGCCTACATGTTAAGAGTAAAAAATGATTTTGAACTGAAATACCCATTCCACCACAACCACGCTTCAATTTCTTGGATAAATAGATATGACCGGTATGTAGCTTAAATGCCTACGACACTTAGCCCCTTAGAAGCCTCCTTTTAGAGTTGTGGAAAAAAAATAACTTTTACGAAGAATAACGGTCTTCTAGTTAAGCCTCTTTAATACACTACTAGTCAAAAATTATTGGGAATCCCAGGTGAGTTTCTCTGGCTCGTGCGATTGCCAGACAAGGCATCATCTTTGTCGCCGATGCGAGTTAAGTGTTCATTCAGCTGTCACCGTCTTCATGCCACTATAAGAGGGTCCTAGCATGAAACCGCTGGGACCCTTTCCAACCACCCCACTGTTGTGTTCTCTCAGCCGTATTTGCAATGGCCTCCTAAATAACCCACTAAGAAACAATTGACACTCAACTCATGGTAATTATTAAGAATATTCGGATCCTAACAATTTTTTTTAAATAATTTTAATAATTATAAATGGAAAACATAAAACATATACTTACCAAGTACTGTTGTCAATAAAACACTTAATAACTAACGTTTCAAAATACTCCGCTGGTTTTAAGTTTCTTTTTATAGCAAAAAATAGTGTTTAGTTTATCTGCCACTTAGTTGCGATAACTTAATTTTGATCCATTTAGAAAATTCTCTAATCATTAACGAAATTTAAGAATCGAATATAATTATTATTTAATAAATTAATTATTGATAAGTAAAAACCACGTGATCAATTCCTGATTTTACATGTAATTTGATGGTAACAAACAAATCACACAAATCTTAACATGACCGTTTGGGGGACAAATTTTTCATGGATTTAAAAATTTGACTAATTGACAGCAATCTACTTAACCTAAACCACGGTAAGATACAACGAATTGTACCAAATACGCATACCTAGTACGCGTCTCGGGATGGATGGACGAATAAGAGAACAGTGGGTGGACAGCTGAAATATGGGCTTTTTGCCTATTTTCAGTTGTTTTTACGATAAACCACATAACTTAAACCAGTTTTCTTCTGCCTCACTGGTCACTTAATGTTTTGATATATACTACCATCCAAAAGCTTGGAAGCACTGAGGAATTTTTAATTACGATTGAAATTACAAAACGAGAAAAGATTTTTATTCCCATAAAATATATGTCTACTTTTATAATAAGATGTTGTCTACGAAATTAGTCATATATATTAGTTACTACTTCGTGTCCCCAAAGTTGCTCCCATCTAACTTATCCCTTACTAGCTCGATAGGAGAGAGAGATCGGCAGATTGAGATGGTCCTTGCATTAAATCTACAGTTTTCAAGAGTATTAAAGGTCTCTCTTGTTGAAAGATAAAATTGCACCCAATAACGTTTGTTCTAGATGGTTGGGGATGTTTCTTAATTTAATTTAGTTTACTGCCGCCAAAAAAACTCCCTAACCATAACGTTGTCACCTTGGTGTTTAATGCAGTCTGTCAAGTAAGAACGTGTCCGCGATAATTCATTTTTGGTAGCTGCGATTCTAGCGATTCAACAAAAAATTGGTAGAGGGAACCTTCGTCTACGAGGGATTTTAGTGAAAGTATCAGTTGATTCCGGACTTTCATCAAAATCACGTAAAATCCAAAATAAGTAACGCATTGGTTCGAGGCAGTCTTTCTTTGTTCCCATCAAAAGGGGCCTAAAATGATACATTTTGCGGCAACTAAATATATTAAAAAGTCTTTGTCGTTTTTGAAGAAGTTGGTAAATCATTTTAACGAGACGAAATATGTCGACAACTTGCTAAAACGTGGCTCGGTAGGCAAAGTTCCTCCGAAAGTCAAAAAACGAATTGTGTTTTTGTTTTCACGAGACCCGAAATTAACGCTGCGTCAAGGAGCGGCAAAATTAAGAAAATCGGGTTTGAACGTGTCCTATGAGACCATTCGACATCTTCGTGCTCATGCTGTCAAATTCTGAAGCACATTGAAGAAACCTTTGCTGGTCGAAAATCACGTCGCGAAGCGGTTCGCTTGGGCCGACGATAAGATACTAAAGTGGCCATCACCATCGCCGGACGTCAACTCTATTGAAAACGTTTAGTTCCTTGTAAAGATAATGCTCTCAGGAAGGACTCTGAGGACTTTGGCTCAATTCTCTCGCGATATTTGAAAAATTTGTAGAGTATGCAGAAAATCTCGTTGACAGCATGCCTCAAAGATGCCAGGCGATTATTGATGCGGGATTGGACAACTTACTACCGTTGTTAGCACACCAAAGAATACATTGATGACAAAAAATGTTCTTAATACACATTTTTTCCAGAATACAAGCGGTCACGTTCTTACTTGACAGACTATAGTTAATATAGTGCAAACTTCTGAAGCCTTTTCGTTAGGTGAACGGCGCACAAATATTCTTCAGTTTAATCAAAAAATTTAGATTTTCGATCTATTTATCCACAGGACTTCATTCCATTTGTCTATAGTCCTGTTTCTATGTGTTTTAGCCTATTGTTATCCTTCCTTCTGATATCCGATTGTTAGTCTTAGTTTCGTAGCGGCTATATCCTCTCTTGGGCCTGCAGACAACAATTGCCTCTTTTTAGACTGGAGCAACACGAGTGTCAATTATAGCAGCGGTCATTTAAATATCAGCTAGGAGTCGATTTTATTTAAATAAAGCTATGATGAATTGATCTTCGCATTCTGTTGTGGCTTTAGGCCAACCAGACCTCGTTCGGTTTTCATTCGTTCCTGTTACTTGTTTTTTTGTGAAGAATGTAGTAGTGCACGTTTTTATTGGAAATGACTTTTTTACGATTTTTTGTTCAGTACAACCTTTTACACGTAGTTGTACAGTATGAATGGCAGTTCGTTATTCAACACTCCGCTGCTTTCTTGGCGCCATATTTTAAAAACGAAAATTCGGACGAAAAATTTCACGACCCCTTTGAAGCCTGGCAATTTTTTCTTGCTTTTGTTGCTATAATAACAGATATTTTGTCGTTTCGTTATATGTCCTTTTCAAGGTTTTTGGAATCGAAGAATTCTAAAATTAGGTTATTTTTTTCGCTTTTTTAAGGTTTAACCCAAAAAAGTGCTTTTATATATATATATATATATATATATATATATATATATATATATATATATATATATATATATATATAGAAAAGAACAATTTCATCATTTTATGATCACGCATGCTTCAAATAACGATAACAATATAATCACAGTATACACAAATAAAACACAGTAGCGACTCTCAAGAAAATTGTTAGGTCCTGTTTTTTATCAGGCATTCGTCCCCTATCATACCAACAACATGGCTGCCAGCGCGGTCGCATCTGAATTTCAAGGAGAATCTTTTTATAACGTGCTCCGAAATTTATTATTAATAATAATAATAAACAATAAGTAAATGCCTCGTTTGACGTTATAATTGAAAATAATTATAAAAAAGATGTTAAGAGGAAGTTTTTGTTGTGCGGTTAGTGCTTGTAAAAATATATGTGGTATCTCCAAAGGAGTTAGTTTTTTTAGATTTACTAAAGTTCCTAAAAGGTAATTTATTCATAATTCTTTATTTCTATTATGCAAAATATTATATAAAGATTATAATTGTGTTTTCATGTTAAAGATACATTTTATTTGTACAACAGTTGATGTTTTATTATTGGTAAGTATTGGTTTCTGTTATTCCACTTGCACTTTTTTTCTGAATGCTCGGTAGAATGTTTGCTAGAGTTAAGTTAAATTATCTGCTAAAATTCGCTAACCAAATTGAAGTCAAATGTATTTTTTCCTTTTTTTTATATATTTGTTTTAATAAAAACTTGATAAATAAAGTTTCTAAAAAAAACTTTTATCGTTTTTTTCTTCCTTTCAATCAGCAAAATTCATTTTTATTCTATAGAATAGGATTTTTCTTGAAAGAAGGAATTTGAATATTTCAAAAACTCACGGGCATCATACCAGCAATATGGCAACAAGTCATGTGATCATTACAAAGTCGAACCCCTTGAGATTAAAGGTGCCGAGTGGGACTGTAGCTACTGTGTTTTATGTTTTTCATTTTTTGTTTAAATTTTCTCTATGCTTAAAAAAGAAAACGACAAAGGCATGCCAAAATAAGCGTTGCAAAATCTCTCTAATCTGTTTGTTGCCCAGAACTCTAATTTTGTTAATTCAACTATTAAAACCATCGCACCATGCCTGCCGTTTTTTTGTACACTAGGGCAAAGAGTGAAGTAATGCTATGATGTAAAAATTCACACTTACGCAAAAACTACTGGGCCGATCAATTTAAAACTATATTCGATAATACCCTGACTAAACTGATAATAAATATAATACAATTAACAATATAAATCAGCTGATATAAAGCAAAACTGTCGATTTTACTTACATTATTTAATATTGAAACTTAGAACAAGAAATCACTAACACTGTTTAGTAGTTGTTTACAAATTTTTCCTTATCTCTCGGAAAATGTATACTTACTGACTATATAATGTTGGAATTAAATTTTATTGCTGAATTGTTTTCTTTCTTATTAGATTTGTACCGTTCAAAGGCAAAGTAATGATAAGGCATGAAAAAAACAAAAGTAAGTAAAATTAAGCTTTTGTGTTTGGGCTTCATGCAGGCACGTCTCGTTCAGTTAAAAATTGCAAATTTAGCAGGCGACTAAATCTTGGAGAAATAAGTTCTTAAATCAACAAACAAAATATTCTGTCCATTATTTTAGTAAAAGTAAACTCTTGATTTAATATTACTAATTTTCAGTATAGTCATTCCCGACGAAAGTCAAAACAACACATTAAAATGACTGATTATGACGAAAAAATGCATGGTTATGTTGTTTTGACTGCGCTTTAGTCGGATTGCTTGTGGTTGTCACGCACGTAGGACACAGCGTAAAACACAAATGGCAAGTCGATTGTCGATTATTTCGCAAATTTGGGATAACATACTTACATCTTAATTAAATGTTAATACTATAAAGGTTAATACAAAAATCAGTTTTAAAAGATTTAGACATAAAAATATATTATAAAGTAACTGAAATGGTGGAACTTGGCGTGTTCCTCCTTACTACCCTATACTATACTATACTATCTCCATTTCCTGTATTATTCTGACTTAAAATCTTTATTGTTTTAAGTTGCTTTCAATCAAGTTTCTCATCTATATTTTTTCTGAATAACCAAAAAACTATATTAAGTCCTAACCTTTAAATATATTTTAAATATCATTATTTATTATTTCAATTGTACATACGCATGTAAGTGATTTGTCATTTGATGGTTTAACCTGTTTAAAATTCCACTCCATAAACAAAGTAAAAATAGTACCGACATCATATTCATTGGTAAACTAAATGTACTTAGTGGCTCTACAAAGGCATAAACATGTACGTAAAAACGTTTAATTTTACTTTCTTAGAATATTATGTTGATTAATGCTGTGTGAGAGAAGATAAAAATTTGGCAAAGTGTCAAATATTAGAGGTGTTTCAAATGCTTGAACCGAAATCAACATTATTTAGATTTTTCTCTATTGAAAAGCAATCAATTACAAAATTATTGCAGCAGAAACAATATTATATTGACAATTAAGCTAGCTATGAACACTTGGGTCAAACGGCCATGATTTTGTAGGAAAATCAAAGTATATTGAGAAAAATTAATTTTACAGAGTTATTAGATTTATAATAAAACCTATTGAACTTACTAAACAAAGTAGGTATGAACCTAAAATTAGGTAAACCAACCATAGTTTTAATCTATAAAATAATTTTTGATCATTTATTTTAACTGTTATTTTTAGCGTTTCGTGTCTGTCCGTCTGTCACACCCGATTTTTCTCTGAAACTATTTTACATAGAAAGTTGAAATGTGGTACTAAAATAGGAATTGATGGCCTGATCAGAGCCGTGTAGTTCTGAAAGTTAAATTTTGACTTAAAGGGTTAGTTTTGGGGGTGAAATCAAAAGTGAAAAAAAAATTTTACTAGGTCAAGTGGGGTGTCAAATGAAAGCTTGTGAAAACAGTTAAAACATATATATAATGTAATACTTGCACACACTTTTCTTTGTATTATTTCTAAAAAATTGCCAAAAATTGCTGTCCCCCCTTATCTCGAAAAGTACTGATCAAAACATTTTGAAAATATTCTGGAATATTCTCCACAGGGTGTAGATTGAACGAAAATTATCACGAGTACATTACCTTTAATAATTGATCTGATATATAAAAACAAAAATTTCAAGGCCATCAGTTTTCAATAAAGATCGGAAACAAACTTTGTTGAAAACTCATTTGGGGTGTTTTGTGAAGTAACTGATCATTTTATACCTCCGTAACAAAAATTTTGATTTTAAAAGAAATCAACATACTACTAATTACGCAAGTCCGACTTGCACTTGGCCGGCTATATTATTATTTAAATTTATTTTCGTGTAGCTATGAGCGTAAATAAGCAAAAGCTGAGTTTTATAACACTGTAAATAAAAGAGCGTGGGGAAGATAATTTGGCGGGATTATCAATACCAATCAGAAGAGACAAGTAATTCCGCCAAAATCTATTGCGTGTTTTGATTGATATTGTTAATCATGCCAAATTCTCCTTGCTATAAATCTTCCTCGCATTATTTTTTTACAGTGTTATAAAATGGCGTCTTTGCTTAATTACAAATATCCATGCTTCTACTACTCGTTTCGCACAAGCAATTAGCCAAAAAAATGTGAAGCTTTTTTGAAATACCAAAATATCTGTAAGTCAACTTTCATTGCGGACAGGTTTTTTACATGTGTTTTGATCGTACTTGATTTGTTCCTCTTAAGGTGCTTGTTTCCAATAATTTGCATAACAAATATTCTACAGAAAACAAACTCCATGCTATACTAATAAAACTATATTACAAAATTTACAGATTTTCTGTGATTAATCACCATATATTTTGTGATAATAAATTATCTATATTACTATATATAAGAGTCTGATTACATAAAATTTAAAAACCAGATGTTGCAGCAGAACTTGCTCTAAAAACCTACTTTTTACCAATTTGCTATTATTATTATTGATCGTCCGTTGATCCACAGTATTCAGATTAATATACATCAAGGCTGATTTCAAGATTTTCATTATTTCGTTTCTCATTTTGATGTTAACATCTTAGTATACCTTATATTAAAGCAATCACAATTATAATTATTTTAATCATTCCTATTAGTATGTACCGGTCCTATCTTTTATATTTTGGTTTCTAACTAGGCATAGAAGCTATAGGCTATTATTTTTTTTTCTTATTGTGAGCTATAGGAACTCTTGTTAGAAGTATTCTCACGCAATGGTGCAGTTAGGGAGGGGGTGAGAAAAAAGTGGTAATTCATTCATACATTTTGTTAAATTTACTTATCTATATTTTAAAATATTTAGTTGCTTGTTTTAATGTAACAAATTTCAAAATTTTTGCATTTTTAACACCCTACTTGCTACTTATGTCAGTTCGAAATTCGGTTTAGTTTTTATATGTTAATATTTACGGAAATTTGCAAAATTTCATCATTATTTTATTATTTCTTTATTCTTTTAAAAACGAATTAAGACTGATAAAAAAGAAAAAAACCGGCCAAGTGCAAGTCGCACTTGCGCAATTAGTGTTCCGTACGTTGATTGTTTTTAAAATAAAAAATTTTGTTACGGAGATAAATGATCAATGACTTCACCAAACACGCCCCAAATGAGTTTTTCAACAAAGCTTTTTTCTGATCTTTACCGAAAACTGATGACTTTGAAATTTTTGTCTTTTTATATTCAGTAATACCCCGACTTACGCTACCCCGACTTACGCGAATCCGGAGTGACGCGATTCGTCGTTGAGCGCCGTGCAACTCTCGATTGATTCCCCACTCCCTCCGCCCACCCTACTGAGCCAACTTACGACAAGTTCGTGTTTTACGCGGAGTCGACGTATGATTACAAATTATTTTGTGTTAGTTATATTAGTGTTAGTTTGTGTTAGTTACACGGACGCTTGATAGACTATGTCATCCAACCGAAGTAGAACTGATTCTTTTACATCAAACAAGAAAAGGAAAACATTATCTTAGGAATGTAAACTGAACATTATCAAATACTTCGAGGCAAAAATTAAAATTTGTGAATTGGCAAAGAAGTTTAATATTCCTAAATCGACAGTCAGAACAATTATAAAAGGTAAAGAAAACATTCTCGAAGCTGTGAAAAATGGTCAATCTTTGAATTCCAACATCATTCGTAAACGCTGAGATGGAAACAATGTTAAAATTATGGTGTGACAATCAAGTAAGCGTAAAAAATTGTCCTGTTGATCAGAACACGGTGTGCTTCCAAGCTAAACTGATTTTTGAGAGATTAAAAGAAGAAGCTGGGAAGACAGCCAAAGACGAATTATGTGGTACAGCATCACAGAAAGTGGAGAGGCGGCAAATAACTTCGGTTTACGTTTTTGCAATACACAATATAATTTGTTTTAATATTGTTTTAAGAGGTTATTATATATTTTCACATTCTAAAGTATTGTTTTCTTTAGTCTCTGGTCCCAACAACACATAATTTGTATGTAATTATGTATATGGAAAATTGTACCCCGACTTACGCGAATTCGACTTACGCAGTTATTGCCCGGTCCTACCTATCGCATAAGTTTAGTAACATTACTGTACTAGATAAATTATTAAAGGTGATACTCGTGATACTTTTCGTTTAATCTACACCCTGTGAAGAAAATTCCAGAATTTTTTAAAAATTTTTTGATCAGTACTTTTCGAGATAAGGGGCTGACAGTGATTTTTCGCAATTTTTTAAAAATAATACAGAGAAAAGTATGCGCAATATCTATAATATATATAAAATGCAACGTCTCTCTGTCTGTCTGTCCGTTAATGCGCTTGTCACTCGAGAATCACTTATCCGATTTACGCGTTTATTTTAAATTCATACATATGTTCTCTGGTAGGATACCATATATTTTATTATGTTAGGTAACATAAAGAACAAGCAGTGACGATAATAGTGAATAAAGTCGGAAAAAAGTTTGCAGCTAGCGCCCTCTCTTGCAATACGCTGCGTAAACGATTAAATATGGAATAATATCATATAGCAAAGAATATATTATATGTTATATAGAATGCAACGCCTCTCTGTCGGTCTGTCTGTCCGTTAGTGCGCTTAACACTCGAGAACCACTTATCCAATTTACGTGTTATTTTTTTAATTCATATATATATGTTCTCTGGCCAGGTTATATAATAATAATAATAATACTCTATTTAATATATATAAAACGTAACGTCTCTCTGTCTGTCCGTTAGTGCGCTTATTACTCGAGAACCACTTAACCGATTTAGGTTTTTTTTTTAATTCATACGTATCTTTTTTGGCCAGGTTACACTGTTTTATTACGTTAGGTAGCATAAGGAATAAGCAGTGACGATAACAGTGAATCAAATCCACGCGAGCGGAGCCGCGAGCACGGCTAGTTGTATATATTTTTGAACTCGTGTTTCCACAAACTTTTATTTGACACGACACTGGATGACCCGGTAAATTTTTTTCCACTCCCGATTTCACCCCCTACAATTAACCCCTTACGTCACAATTTAACTTTCAAAACTACACGGCACTGATGGGACCATCAATTCCTATATTAGTGCCAAATTTCAACTTTCTATGTCAAATAGTTTCGGAGAAAATCGGGTGTGTCAGACGGACAGACACTGAAGTGATCTTATAAGTGGCCACTAAAAATATTATTGATCGAATTCATGAACATTGAATGATTAGAAAATTTGCCCGTTTTGAGTGCATTTTTTAAAGTAAAATGTAAAAAAAGTGAGACAAAATATTAAAATTTTCTTAACTCACGTTAAAAGACAACAATTATATTCTTTACATTTGAAAAGGTTGCAGACAAAACTATGTTAAATGTTCAATAATTGTTAAAAAGCTACATAAAATTGTACAAAATTGGATAGTATGTATTTAATAACATTTACAATGCTTACGAAAATAATCTACAATATAAAACAATGAAAAAGAATGAGAAGTATGAAAATTTGTAAAAGTTCACCAATAAAATTATGAAAATTGTAAACTAATGTAATAAATAAAATACACAAAATTTATTTTCGTGTGGATCAATGTATATCGCATATAGTATGTCGTATATAGATGTTAAAAAGCAGTTTGAGACTGACGTTTCTCGCTGTTCCGGTGCGAGAATATGAAAAGTATAAAAATTGACTATTATGTGCTAAAAAGGTAAAACTTCAAGTTTTTGTTTTGGATTCCTATAAAACTCCTTATTGAAAGTAGAACAGAATAATGCAGCTCTGATGCCTCGAATCTGGGATTAGCCAAATTTGTATTTACTAAAATTTTTTACGAAATGGTAAATGTGGTCCCGAAATGACCAAAATGTATCCCTAATTTTATAAAACTTCTAACATTTCATTATATAGTCACTTGTATAACATAACTATAGATAAGTTCGGGGAAATCCAAAAAGTTATGTCAGACTGGAATTTGAGAGCCGACTGGAAAGACAAGCATGAATGTAGATTAAGAATTGGAAGACGCATATATATATATATATATATATATATATATATATATATATATATATATATATATATATATATATATATATATATATATATATATGTTAATTATAATAATGATAACCAAAACTGTAGAAGTAAATTATTCTCGTCCGATTATCTTTCTCTTTTAAAAACTAATTATAATGTCTTTTAAAATGCAAGTTTAACAGTAGCCTAGCCAAGGGGGCTTAAATTAAAATAAAACATTACACCCTTCATAACGCGCGCCCAATAATGTTTTATTTTCTTTTTCCAAATAGAAAACGCCTTTTTGATCCTGCCCCTATGTTCTTAAAACCTGGTTACGCCACTTAAATTCCACATTTTTTTTTCTATTAACCTACACCAAGTAATTTATCTTATATATGCAATAATGCCACAGGCTACTGGTCTCCCAGAATTTCCATCCACCAGACTGTTGGCGTTTCCTCCTAACCCAAAGTCGTCTTCGTTTTCCGATACTACCAAAGCTCTTCCTACAATTCCTCGCGGACCCCCTGAGAGTGACATCAGAGAATCTATAGCTACTATCTCCGCTACTCCGTTTTCTTTGGCTTCTATGTTGCCTAGATCTCCTACGTGGCGTTCTGGTGAGCGTGGTCCACCATGGCGTAACTGCAGATCAAAAATGTATTGATCAATATAGAGGTTGAAAAAAGAATCGGACAAGGCCTAATTATTGATACGTCATTAATAAGCAAAGATGTATTTAATTACGTAACTGTTAGTCAACACGAATGAAAAATGTGTCTTCATCAACACTACAAATGTAAAAGGGATTGTGTCAACTATTAAAAACCGGATGGCGGAACAAGGGATTGCTAGACCCAATGATTCCTTCGATTTTGCTGGATGTTCTAGACATGCATTAATAATAAAGCGACTTGTTTATGAGTGCATTCACCAATTCATACAATGTTGCTCTTGTTACTGTAGCGACCATTATACATGTTGATCCGGGTCGATGGATAGTTTTATCTATAAATATCCAGTTCCACTCGCAGAGGCTCTACGACTTGCATTATGTAAGTAATCAAGGACAGAAAAAGTTCCAATTCCAGTTTGCCTACCATTTTAACCGGAGCGAACCGCACGACAAAAATTGTTATTCCTCTAAAACTACCAAACCAATTTTAAATAAATATCGACTCATAGAATAACTTGACTGGTTGGTTGTTGGTAAGGTAGGCGATTGTGCCTATTTTTGAATTGCTGCTCCTTGCTTATTGGCTCCCCTCTCTTGATTATAGGACCGTTGTCCCTTTAACAGGGTTTGTTAGTTTCCTGCCAAGAGCTACGTTCCTCGGATTATAAATGGACATTTCTTTCATTACAGGCTTAAAAACTATATCCCATAGGCAGAAGCGTAGCCAGGTTCAAAAGGCGGCATCATGAATACAATGAGCTTTTTCTTGCAAAAAAAAAAACACTAAAGGTAGGGCTATTTATAGAAAAGCCGGGGGAGCCAATAGACAAACGGATGGATGCCAGACGACTATCGGGGGAGGAAGGGGCAAATTTCTCGAGGAAAAAAATCTTGCATTAAAACTGTAACAGCTTAGACCCTTTCCCACACAGTAAACTAAAAATCGATGACGGAATGTGAAGACTTTTTGCAAAAAGGAACCCTTTTCTTCGGTGAAAATCCGAAGGGGGAAGGGGAGATTTTCCCCAAAAAGCACTCATGGCAGTGCAACTTAAAGACTTAAATTCCACTTAAAATTTGATGCCCTGGGGATGAAGATTTAAAGAAAAAGATTTCTCAATAAAAAATACCCTGTTTCTAAGGGTAGCCCCCTTATATTCATAATGACAAGGGAAAATATGCCCCCTGCTACTTTTCCTTGGTTCCGCCACAGTCAATAGGAACAGAAGAGTTTGTATTGTATGTATTAACATGAAATATGTGTGGCAGTGACGTTTTATAGTGATATTATCCTTTTTCTCAGTTCAACACATTTCTAAAGGTTATCCTTTTCACACATGAAATCTGAATTTAAAAGAACTTACCAAATAGGGATTAAAATGTCCTCCTAACTTATCACACCCCTCTCTTAAGTCGCCAGCTTGATGTATATGAATGCCATGTTTTCCAGGAGGTAAACCTACGTTTTAGTGAAATAAGAATAAAAATGATATACCAAATAATGAATAATAAGTTTTAGTATTTTTTATTTAATTATTTATTGAATAAAAAGTCTTAGAAGTTTAAAAATACTCTTGATAAATTGATGATACTGCTAGTAATATATTTACATCTTTAGTTTTAGCCACTGGCGTGATTGCAATCCATTTTTTACATTCCCTGGCACACCAAACAAACTTTTAAAATTAAGTTAATATTTTTAGAGCTAGTTTTGAGAATAGTTTCTATTATTACCTCTCACAACTTTAGAACTAAGTTTTTTTTTTTAATGGATCTAAACCCACAATGTGACTATGAAATTTCACATACTGATTAGCTGTATGCCAAAAAAACAATCAATTATTTAATTGATAAATATCATACATACCGGTGATATTTCCTCTGATAAAAATTGGACCTGCAGGAGGATGTTTCTGGACAAAAACTATTTCACCTTTTACATCTCCCTCCTCCTCGCTGGAAAGAACTGCTATAGCTGCTTGTGGCCGAATATCCTACAAAAATAAAAAATATTTAAAAGAAATTAGTTCACAAAATAATAGTAATAACCCCCCATGGGGGCAACGAGGTATTGACTGCGTTGCTTGGTGGGTGACGCTCCCATGAGTCCGAGTGACCTGGGTCACCAGAGGTACCACTGACGACATAATATTGTATGGATTAGCATCCCAAACAGTGTGCTCGTAGAACAAGAAATAGAGATATTCAGGTGGGCCAGGTCAGGAGGACCTGGGTGGACCTAGACCTGGTGCTGCAAGAATGGATAGTACTGTGACAACGACAAATAGATGTAATGATCCTCGACGTATGAGCTTAACTCAGCATGCAGCTAATGTTGCTCAAGAGGTCACAAACTTACAAAGACGTAAAAAATTGCTATTAAAGGACAATTAAGATATAATGTGTTCACACTTCCGAAGTACAAAGTACGAAAGGAGCAAGCAGGGATACAGAAAAAGAATGCTTGTGAAATGGCGTAGAATACGCCCCGGGACTCGATTGAATGAAGGTCAAATAGCCAATCAATTTATGCTGACACAATCAGGGAATTATCATCACTGGAAATAGAACAGATTAAATCTGAAATAGAGAGAGGATTAAATCGAATAGAAAACAGGGTATCAGTAGATATAGAAGACCTTCAAGAAAGAGAAAACAATTTAGACCCAGGAATTCTGACCGACACATAAAATGTCCCGGATAATAAGAAAGAGAGAAATCCTGAACTCCATTTAACAGAAAAGGGAGGGTTAGCTAAGAAAATCTTGATAGAGTTCAACAAAAATATTCAGTGCTACGAAGGAACATATGTAGAGAGAAGATCCCAGCTATCAAAAATTACACCAAACATAAAAATGAAACAATCTCTGGCGAATATAAATAATGAATTAAGCACACTTATTAATAACGAGAATGACATGGAAAGAACGCGATTGATAGTGTACTCCACAGCATTAACTGCAATATCATATATGGGCATACAGATTAAACCACCTGACCAGGAATGTCCTACTTCACCAGTCTGGAAACGAAGGATAAAAAATAAAGTGGGGAATTTTCGAAGCATATTAACAAAAATACGTGAATGTTGAAAAGGAAACGTCAGCTGAAGGCTACAAAAGAAAATTAAAAACTATTTGAACGCGAAGAACATCGCCGTTAACTCGAAAACATTTGAAAGAGACTTAAGGGTCTATATAGCCTTTTTAAAACAAAGAAAAAACCTGGTCAAGTGCAAATTGTTCCCTACGTTGATTGGTTTTAAAATAAAAAATTTTATTATGGAGGTTAAATCATCAATGACTTCACAAAACACACTCCAAATGAGTTTTCAACAAAATTTTTTTCAGATTTTTACTGAAAACTGATCACCTTGAAATTTTTGTTTTTTTAAAATACCTGATAAATTATTAAAAGTAATGCACTCGTGATAATTTCCGTTCAATCAACACACTGTGGAGAATATTCCAGAATTTTTTCAAAATTTAGTTCTTTTCGAGAAAAGGGGGAGGGGGGCAGTGATTTTTCGTGATTTTTTAAAAATAATACAAAGAAACGTGTGCTCAAGTATCACATTATATATATTTTTGAACTCATATTTTTACAAACTTTCATTTGACTCGATGACCTAGTAATTTTTTTTTCACTTCCGATTTCATCCCCCAAAACTAACCCCTTAAGTCAAAATTTAACTTTCAAAACTATACGGCTAAATAGTTTCAAAGAAAATCGGGTGTGACAGACAGATATACGAAACACTAAAAATTGCTGCGTTACGAAAAAGACTGAGAAAATACAATCAAAGCTATAAAAGAAAAAAACAGAACAACATGTTTTGTTAAAATGAAAGCAAGTTTTTAGATAATAATGCGCTTACTACCCAAGTAAGAGCGGAGCCAAGCCAGTTCGAAGTATTTTGGGAAGACATGTAGAGTTATAAAGATGTTAATTAAAAATTGAAAAGAAAAGATGTGAAAACATATCTTAAATGGTAAGCATAGAAGTCACGGTCAACGACGTCAAGTTAGCACTGGGAAACGATCACAATTGGAAAGCGGCAAGGAATGGTAAAAATAATTATTGGTGCAAAAAGACAAAATATACATAAAACCTTCGTCGAAAAACTGTATGGGATATTGAGAGGTTTGGAAGATATTCCAGATTTTGCGACAGGTGGTATAACATATATGGTACCAAAAAACAATGACACTAGCAATCCAAAAATTATAGATCGATACCACCTACCCACAATGTACAAGCTGATAACATCGATATTAGCGCAAAAAGTCAATAGTCACCTTGAGATACACAATGTCTTTACGGAAGAACCGAAAGGCTGTCGTAATATAACATAAGGCTCTAACGAACAGCTGATAATTGACACAATAGTCAGGTAGGATGCAATAAATCGGTCACGCAATATAGCAATAGCATGGATCGATTATCAAAAAGCATTTAGATAGCGTACCGTACTCATGGTTAATACAAACACTCAAGCTATATATAGATACAAACATCATAAAGTTTTTGCAATCTACTATGGAGAAATGGCGAACTCGATTGTCCATAGATATTAATGTGGAATATCTCAGGGGGTGCCTTGAGCCCACTTTGGTTTATGCTAAGCCGCAACCCACCGTTCAGAATGCTGCAGCAAGCCGAATTGGGGTATATTACTAAATAAAAGACAGTCCCAGCGCAAGGCGAACTTGCGCAATTAGTGTTCCGTACGTTGATTGCTTTTGATATAAAAATTTTTGTTACGGAGGAATAAAATGATCAATGACTTTACAAAACACACCCCAAATGAGTTTTTAATAAAGTTTGTTTTCAATCTTTGTTGAAAACTGATGACCTTGAAATTTTTGTTTTTTTTTACATACCAAATAAATTATTAAAGATAATGCACTCGTGATAATTTTCGTTCAATCTACACCTTGTGAAGAATATTCCAGAATTTTTTCAAAATTTTTTGATCAGTACTTTTCGAGATAAGAAACACTGATTTTTGGCAATCTTTTAAGAATATTACAAGGAAAAGTGTGCGCAAGTATTACATTATATATATTTCTAAACTTGTGTTTTCACAAGCTTTCATTTGACATCTCATTCGATGACCTGGTAAATTTTTTTTTAATTCCGATTTTATCACTTAAAACTAACCCTTTAAGTCAAAATTTAACTTTCAAAACTACACGGCTCTAATGGGGCCATCAGTTCCTATATTAATGCCAAATTTCAACTTTCTGCGTCAAATAGTTTCGGACAGACACCGAAGTGATCTTATAAGTGAACACTAAAAATGTTATTAAAGCTTCAGCCACCTATTTTATGTTGATGACTTGAAGCTTTACTCAGGTTCAGAGAGTAAACTTAAACGGCTTATCAATATAACGAAAGAATCAGTGATGACATTAAAATGAAGTACAGTATTGACAAATGTGCTTAACTAATCGCAACATATGGAAAGCCAAAAACATACTACAGGAAGAAAATGAGATTTGATACCTTAACAATAACAAGTATAAATACCTCGGATATGAACAAGCAGTAGTAATAAGACAAAAATATTATAGAATAACATGAAAGCTCGGATCAAGGAGATACTGAAAACAGAATTAAATGCCAGAAATACCATAAAAGCCATTAACACATGGGCAATACTCATTTGGTGCTATTAAGTTGTCACGCACTAAATTAGACGCCTTAAATAGGATGATTAGAGTGCAGCTTACTAAAAATAGAAAACATCACCCTACAATATGTTCCGAGAGATTATACTCTGTCGAAGGAAGGGAATTTCTAGGTATATTTAGATTGCATGACAAACTCGCTAATGGCTTAAAGAAGTACTTTTTCGCGAGGTCTCAGAATTCTCAATTACACAGATTAGAAATAATTCTAGATAGGAGCATAGTACTCCAGTCCAGGAGCCATGAAATAAAAGCAATACCATCTATAACAGAGGCTAAATCATTACACTGCAAGTACCCCCACAACCTCTGCAGTTCCAATATTGAGCTGTCAATGCCATGGCTCATGAAAGACTTTTTGTATCCTGAGATTGCTATAGCAATGCGAGATGGAATCATCTTAACGAAAAACTATCAGAAATACATAGAAAAGCTAGTTATACCAAACGATAAAAGTCGAGTCTGTGAAAAAGTGTCAGAAACGATAGAGAATTCACTATCTGCATGTACAACTTTGGCACCAACTGATTATACTAAAAGACATAACCTTTTCGCTGGTATAGTACATCACACAAAGAATAGGAAAGGTTTAGGACAAAAAATCGAAATATCAAATAATAATTTAAAGGCCAACTTGGATAGAAAAGTCTCGTTGGCTCGGTCAGTGTTCAGAACATTACAATCTGTAATTATATTGGATATCCCAAATACAATAAAAGTCGAAGTGTTCGATCAATATGTACGGCCGGTATTATGGCACTGAAACGTGGGCTTTAAATAAAAGTATAATAAATAAACTCCAGGTAACCCAAAGAACAATAAAGAGGAGAATGCTAAATATTAGACTCCAAGATCGTATTCCTATCCTCGAGATACGAAGAAGATCAAAAGTGACAGATGTAATACAACGAATATGTATATTAAGGTGGAATTAGGCGGGGCATATCACAAAGGTGACCTCATGGTTGACTGGAAGCCTAGAGAACATAAAAGATGCAGAGGAAGATCACAGACAAAATGGACAGACGACATAAAAAGATTAGCGGGACGCAATTGGATGCAAAAGGCAAACAGAGAGACAACTTGAGGAAGATTACATCCGACTACGGATGAAATAAGCTAATGATGATGATGGTGATGATGTTGATGATGATGATTGCAGACCCAACTCAAAAATCTCTACTACTTAAGAATTGCAGAATAGTAAGAAAAGTATTAACCTGAACTAACCTAAACATCAATAATTAGAATTATTTACCTGGCGATTTATAACATTTACCTCTCGCAAACTCCAACTACTCCTGGCGATTGGTCTTTGGACCCGACCTCGAGTAACAAACCCCTAAGAAGGGATAAAGAATAAAATAATAATAATAATAATAGAATAGACGAGTGATTTCCAAACCCAGATATAGAGATTTTTTAAACGTCTAGAATTACTTTATAACCGTAGTACTAATTGTATAAAGTTGAAAGCATATTACGTTAGATAAACATTTTTTTTTTCAAATTGTTTGATCTTTCTATGTTAAGCTAGAAACTTATCAATAACCTTTCATATATCTGAAGTTCGTGACTATAAATTTTGGTTGTAACAAAGTTTTTTTTGAAAAATAAAAGAGTTAACAAAAAAGAGAAACAACACATAACATGATACATAATATTTTGGCTTTCTACCTATTTTTCTTTGTGGATATGTTACATATCTTACTACTTCTTAATAAATGAGCACGTTTTTAGGTATTTTTAGGAAAGAATCTTTAGGAGTTTTAATACTGCTATGTACTGACATATTGTATAAAAGAGTCACAAGACCTGATTAAATTCCCATTGAAATCATTAAATTCATAGAAGATAAAAACATACGGCAAGTCAAAAAAATATTTAACTTAATCTACAACACAGGCACGATAGCAGAGGACTGTCTAAAATTCACATTTATTGCAATCTCCAAAAAAATCTTATCCCAAAAAGTGTAGTGATTACCGTCTAATCAGTTCGATGAGTCACCTCTTAAAAGTCTTTTTAAGAACCAACCATTTCAGAATTCGTACAAATTCCGAATTCAGTCTTAATAACAGCTCCATGTGATTTAGAAACGCATTAGGAACATGTGAAGTTTTATTTTGTATCAATGTTCTCCTATAGACATGTAGGGACCAGAGCAAAGATGTTTTCGTTTGCTTTGTCGATTCTGAGAAAGCATTCGACGGAGTTAGACATGACAAACTAATAGCAATGCGTCTACAACTGCAGCTGGACGACAAGGACATTCGAATAATCGAAAACTTATACAGGGGCCACACAGCTGAAGTTCATATAGAAGATCTGAAAACAAATAATATTAATATCCAACGCGGAGTCGGACAGGGTTGCATCCTGTCTCTACTTTTGTTCAATTTATATTCGGACAAAATATTCAAATAGGCCTTAGAAAATATCAAGTTAGTTACTAAAGTAAATGGGGTTGAGCTAAAAACAATAAGATATGCAGATTTTGGCTTTCATTACATGCGATAACCCGGATAGTCTGCAACATCTAGTGAACAGAATTAATGAAGCTAGACAAGGTTTAGGTCTTAACATCAATGTCAGCAAAACCAAGTTCATGGTGTTCACTCGAGATCAATATGAGTATGTGAAATTAAGACTTAACAACTTAACAATCGATTTAAATATTTAGGAAGTATGATTCAACATGGATCATCCCCATATAGAGATAAATTGCAGAATCGAAGTAGCTCGTACTAGCTTTAGAAAGATGAACATTCTTTTTTGTAATGACAATCTGAACCTCAAACTAAGATAGCGGATGGTCGAACGCTACATCGGACCGGTGCTGCTGTATGGAGTGGAGTACCGGACTAAAAAAATAAGCACGTTGAATCGACTGCAGGCATTTGAAATGTATATTCACCGCAGGATGAATGCGGAGGTCTTAAGAAGAACAAGTTCTGACAGATTACTGATCACCACTATAAAATGTCGCAAAATTGCTTGCTTTGGCCATGTACTGCTTGGAGAAAAATATTACCTGCTCCAGAAGAAAAAGATTGCAGAGAGGCGTGGAATTGGTAAAAGGCAAATATAATGGCCAATGAATATCAGAGAATGGACAGGCATACAAAAAGCAGGGGATCTCGTTAGACTAGCTAAACACAAAAAAGCACTCGCCATACTATTCGTCAACGTCCGGGGGATTGGACATGGTACATAAAGACAAAGATGTATATACAGAGAGAAAGATAGGAAAAGAGTGTTGATAAAGTCTGGAATAATGAAAATATATAGAAAATGATATATTTTCAATTTTCTCCAAAAACTTTTAAACAAGTCAAATTAACTTCATTCTTAAATCATAATATATTACTCAAGAAAGTCCAATTTTGTTTGAGACTCGCATATTACAACCGATAGGGTATGTGATGAGTTAAGTCCTACTGAATCTCTTTAAATTGAAGGGAATATAACAAGCGACTGGAAAAAACAGTTTTTAAATTCCTCTACTCTAATAACTTTATATGCTGTACTATAAATAGTTGATCATAAGAAAAGAATAGTACAATTTTAAAAATCCTTAAGGACTCTGAAGGGATGTACAATACGATATACATGGAGCAATTCCTTAAATTCCTCTCCAATTTCTGTAACTTTATGTGTTTGACCATAAATAATAGAAAATAATAAAAAATTAAATTTCTGAACTGCAAAAACCCCGAAAAAGACTTATAAGATGATATTCCGAAGCAACAACTGTAGCCCTTCCCATCGCCTTTTCGACCTTATATTTTTAACTATAAAATATTATGCTTAAAATGTATTCATTATCTGAATGGAAAACAGTAGAAATTACTAAAAATGTAGCGACCTTTTTCACCTCCTTCCCCTAAAGCTATATTACTCAAAAACAATACGTTCAGTATCCTTCCAAAATTTCGCCTCCTTCCCCTAAAGCTATATTTCACAAAAATAGTAGGTTTCATTCTCCTTTCAAGTTTTACATGGGTATCCAAATTTGAAAATATTAGACAGTTATGGTGTCAAAGATAGACAGACGGATCGAAAAGGTGACGAAACGCAAAAATTTCGAAGTGTAGTTTTTCATGAATACATTACTTTTCTTTATAGTGCTATAAAAAAAGGTCAAAATAATGATGAGGTAGGCATAGTTTAGATACAGCAATATTATGATTTTGTCCTCATCAGGAGTATTGTCCCGAGTTTTGGACGTCGAAAAACTTATGCTTTTTGTTTTCAAAACGTGTTTTTTGAGTGTAAAATGTAAATAACTCCGGTTATATAAGTTGAATCGAGACAGAAAAAACAAACTCTTCGTAATGAAATTTCCAACAAGTTCGCATTGGTTTTAAGTTGTTCAAGTGAGTACATAACCTACAAAATTGAAAAAACAGGCAAAAACTGTTTTTTTTTTTTTCACTTTACTGTACAGGTTGAGTAAATGAACCGATCGGCTTAAAACTTTGGGAAAAATATGCCTTTTGTTATAGCAAAAATATCCTGAAATTTTAGTACAAAAATATTGAGTCCAGTGGGCACAATTAAATTTGTTATTTAAAATTTGAATTGCTCGCCATTTTATGCCATTTGGTCCAAAATGGATCTTTTTTTTCAAAATTTATGTCTCGACACCAGCTTTCCGATGCTATTAAAAAAATTTTTTTTGGAGTCATTTTAACATTTTTTTTTTTATTTCTTTATTATTCCAATAACCACAAATGCGTTTTTTTGGTCATTTTGAAAAAAAAATCGAAAAATTTTTATCACATCTGGTAGAGTATCGCGAGATATTTATTTATTTTTTTTTTAAATCAGTTTCGTTAACCTAAAAATGACCGAAAAAAACGCATTTGTTGTTATTTGAATCATAAACAAATGAAAAAGAAAACGATTAAAATGACACCAAAAAAATTTTTTTTAATAGCATCGGAAAGTTGGCGTTGAGGCCTAAATTTTTTTTTTTAAAAAAAAGATCCATTTTGGACCAAAGGGCATAAAATGGCGGGTAATTCAAATTTTAAATTACAAATTCAATTTTGCCCATTAGGTTCAATATTTTTGTATCAAAATTTCACGGTAATTTTGCTACAACAAAAAGCATATTTTCTGAATGTTTCAAGCAGTTAAGTTCACTTAGTCGACCTGTACAATAAAATGAAAAAAAAAAAAAAGTTTTTTGCCGGTTTTTTTAAATTTTGTAGGTCCTGAACGCACTTGAGGGACTTAAAACCAACAAAGATTTGTTGAACATTTTATTACGAAGAGTTTGTTTTTTTTTGTCTCGTTCCGATTTAATAACCGAAATTATTCACATTTTAAGCTCAAAAAACACATTTTGAAAACTTAAATTGTTTATAAACAAAAGAGCCCAAATTTTTCTGGTTTAAAACTCAGGACAATACTCCTCGTGATACCCTAGTGAGGATAAAATTATAATATGGCTGTATCTAGACTGTGCAATTTCAAATGCTTTTTTTACTGTACTATTAGCAAGGAAAGTAAAATTAGCCTCCCCACAGCTAAGCGCTTAACTCTATCTATAGTAAATTGGCAGGAATATATACAGTACGTATTTTAAACAATTAGAGTAATCACTTCTTTTTTAGCAGCAATCATTTTCCTGTTAGCTTATTTATTCAAAAATGTATCAACTTTGTGTATCTTCTAATTATTTTTAATTTTATATTTCTATTACTAAAGGGCTGATAACTAAATACTGATGTCTCCTAATGGTCCACGTAAATAAAAGGTGACTACTGTCTTAAAGATGTCTAAAAAGATTTTAATACTCACATAAGTGTAGGGCTCTCCATATACTTCGTATAGGGGGCTTTGATAGTTCTCAATAGGTGGATAACTCTTTATAATCAGAGGTCGTCCATCTCCAGGAATACCATAAAATGTATTTTTTGCTGATACTTCTTGTGATGCAGTACCAAAAACTGGTCGGATATCCAAAGTGGTGTTATACACTAACACTAAAAATACGAATTGCAAACTACGCACTATATCCATTTTTACAGTTCGTTGCAACTTTTTTGGATTTTAAACAAGCCTCCGACCCAGTATAAGCATTAATACAAACGAACGAACATGAATTAAAAATAAATTTCAACAATAACAATAACAAAAAATTCGAAGTAATTATTAAAGATTAATGAACTTTTTTTACGCAATTCTTAGTAATAACTAATTGTTTTCAATGTTAGGCACTCCCACGAAATAAAAGAAGTATTGAGTAAGCGGCGTATAAATACTATTTACAGAGGATGCAAAAATTGTCATGACATATCAAGCATGGATGTAGTCATTGAACATCTTGTGTGTTTGATAATAATTATGGTAATCCTGTAAAATCAGTATCTTATTGACACAATGTTAGTTATTGAGAAATATACCGGATGGATAATTTTTTTTTTCTTCGACATATTGTAAGAATTTATATTTAAAATAGATAAATTTTTAAAGATGAGTAAATCTTCTTCTGTAACAATACCAGTTCTTCTTTATAGTAATCATGCTTCCTAATCGTAGCTTTCCAACGTTTTGGCAGATTACACAGGCCGACAAAACTGGACGAAACTCCAGACCCTGAGACCAGCGTATACTTTCCAAAAGTTTTTGGTGTGATCAATCCGAATCGACCTCAGAATTGCTCCATCACATCAGGTTTTCGATATATCCTAACCTAAAAATGCAAAAAACACGTTTTTTTTTCGCCATATTCCGGATTATATTACACCATTAATTATTTTTTCTCTACAAAACTCGTTATGGCATCTAAAAGTACGATTCTTCTCCTTCAAAATACATTTTGAATTTTTCAGATATTTTATTTCTTCTCGGAGAAATCGTCTATTGAAATTAATTAGCTTGGCGTTTTCGCTACAATCATACCAAAAAAAATTTAATCCGGCAGGCGAGAGTAGTGTAATTATGTGATTTTTGAGACGCTGAAACCGGATTCTTTGTCGGTTTAATCTTATAAAGTCATGGTTTGTACTTAACCTGAAGAAATTCAAAATGACGAATCCGATATGACTGGTCGGAATTCTGAAAAGTCTAAATTACTACAAAACTCAATATTTGTTATATTTTTTTCCTCAAGTAAAGTAACTTTGACAAGTTTCTTTGTACGAACAATCCCATATTACCGGTTTCAGCCGAACCCAGAGTCACGAAACGAGGCCGTGGTGGTGTTGACTCCATCTTTCTTTTTTATTTGATTTTTTTTATGAATTTTTTTTTACTCTTTAGAACCAATTAGAATCAAATTACTTCCTTTTCTTATGAAAACGTTCGCAGATCTAGTATGGTTGTAACGAAAATGCCAAACTAATTAATTTCAACGGACGATTTCTCCGAGAAGAAATAAAATATCTGAAAAATTCAAATGCAATTTGAAGGGGAAGAGTAGTACTTTCAAATGCCGTAACGAGTTTTTTGGAGAAATATTAATTCGCGGTGTAATATAATTCCGAATATAGCGAAAAACCATGTTTTTTGCATTTTTAGGTTAGGATATCTCGAAAACTTGATGTGGTGGAGCAATTCTGAGGTCAGATTTGGATTCAGTGCACCAAAAGTCTTCGAAAAAGTAAAAAAAGGCTTTGCAGAAAATTCTTCAAAGGCCTAGACTTTTTCAAACTTATAAGTCAAAGTCATGTCTGGACTGTTTAAGGTAATACTTCTTACTTGTAATTATTTAGTGAGTTAGTCACAACCTTCTCTACGTATGGGCGTGCTTTGCTATGCAATATGATTGGCTTAGTCCTGAGTAAGTCTGGTTAGTTTTTGTGCACTTGCTGCTGTGACACTTGTCTCACGAAGAAATTTGTCAGTCATTGGCAACCACAAGCACAGATCATCATTTGCTTAACCTTAGATTATGCTCCTCGAATTTTTTTAGAGGATGATGTACTGCTCTGTTAGTTCGACTGCGATTTGAGCTCCATGTCAATCATGTTTTATCAACAGAAATAATTCAAGACTGAAATGACTGATGAATGAATTAAGGTTTTAGGTAAAGTCGTTCCGGGTTATCAATTAGACCACAAATTCTCCTCTGGATAGAATTTAATAAATGCAAAGTATGTTTTTGAGCAAAGCCTCAAGCATGTGAGCATTGATCGTCAAATCTGAGCTCTGTATAGGAATAAAATCTATTATGAAATATACAGTTTGCGTTTTTGAGGCAGCTGGTGTTCAATTAATCGAGATAAATGATGAAACAAACGTGCTGTCACCAGGAAAGCTATAAATTTGATTTTGATCTTTTGACCATTAATATAAGAAGAATAAAAGTGAAAGATAATAATGAAGCCTTTGGATACGTCGATGTTGATAGTGAAAGTGTTAGAAAGAAATAAATCAACTAATACTTGTAGAGAACGATCTCTGACAGCTATAAACAAAACCATGCAGATATACTATCAGACGCAGCTTAGCCCACAATCCATCATGCCAGGCACGGTCGAATGCCTTGGTTATATCAATCGCAACAGCTCAAGGCTCTCCATGATATTCGATTGCGTTATTCCAAAGAGATATTGCTGACAAAAGCCACGTTGGTGGTCCCTCATAGTATCACAAACTTATAGATATTTTAAAAGATGCCTTTTTCATAGAATTCTAAATTACTGAAGGCAATATGACTGGTCGGTAGTTTTTTGGCATGGTTCTATCTTTTTTAGTCGTCAACTGAACTCGAGCGCATTTTCAGCAGGAAGAAGATAGTCGTTTTTTGTAGGGTAAGTTAAAAAAAAATGAGAAAGTGGTGTTGTTTCGCTGGCACATATTTTGAGTACGACGATAAATATTTCATCAGCACCGTAAGTTTTTTTCCTGTCAGTTTCACCAAGAGATACTGGATGTTTTTTTTTTCTGGAAATCGATAGAAGAGTGTGAGGTAAAACGTTCAGATAACAAGATGAGTTTTTCAACGGATGTTGGTGCAATAATATGGTCTGGGCGTATAAGTGCTGGTACAGTTAGTTTAGTCAAATTTCGACTAACCAACTTGGCGATCTGGACAAGCTTTAACTATTGGGATGAGCAAAAAGTTCATTTGTAATTATCTGAATATGTCTCCTTGGTTTCGTCGATTACTGGTTTATTTGATTGATCGACTACTGATTAGAGTGAAATCCAGCGATAGTACTAGACGTATGTTTCGCTGAGTAATTAGTATTATTTTTGTTTTGAGTCACCTTGTATTTAATGACAAATATTAGAAATATATATTGATCAGGCACCATACAAATACAATATTTTAATGTTATAACTAATAGATATCTCAATATTTTTCTATAGAACGTATTTTTATGCATCCTGTATTTTAATATTGATAGGTGTTTAAATCCCTTTGTTTACACAAAATTTTTATGCGAGGTCATCTAGTTTTGTTAACAGGAATGTATGTATATATAGGTATACATACATACATGCTATACGATCGAGTAGCAATTATATTTTCCACTTTGAGTATATTTTACAATAGTGTTTCTATAACATACATATGCCGAAGAATGGAAAAAAAGCATTTTTTTTTTATTTTACTTCTTATTGTTAGTTCAATATCACATGTTGGCCAATTTATAAATGATGATATATAAGTTACTAATTGTTAGAAGGTCGTGTCATTGATTTTTTTTTCGTGTTTTAACTATTTTCTGAAAAAAAAAACGATGAAGAAATCATCCACCAAGAATCATTTTCTATTTTTGGAAAACGAAATTCCTTGGTATTTAAAATGTTTAATAAAAATTTGTAAAATTATTTACCTGATATTGTC
Organism: Pachyrhynchus sulphureomaculatus; assembly: GCA_019049505.1. Classification (NCBI taxonomy): domain Eukaryota; kingdom Metazoa; phylum Arthropoda; class Insecta; order Coleoptera; family Curculionidae; genus Pachyrhynchus; species Pachyrhynchus sulphureomaculatus. The sequence goes on from CM032456.1 coordinate 56,227,466, forward strand.
CTCAAAAATAAAGGTGAGATAATAAATACTGAATTTGACCTCTTACACTATAGAATCATCCAAGCATTTTAAAAAAGGAAATGTTTGGTGAAGCATTATTCAAACAATATTAACCCCAACTCCCAAACCCTTTATACGCCTGATATGTGCTATTAAAAATAAATATTTTTAGTTACTTTGGCAACCAAAAACAAGTAAAAAGTCGAATCGTATTGCTTCCTTTGGTCATTCTGTAATTAAATTGTAGTCTCCATATATTATTTGAAACTGACATATAACGTGATATATATCTCTTCTTTATATGTTATACTACCAATATTTAAGCTAATTTTATGTTTTTTTCTCTCCAAGAAATACCAGTAAAAATTCCTATTATACACACAATTTATTCGCCTCTTTTCTTCCCTTTTCCCTGAAACAATAAAACTCAAAAAGATTTTCTTCTGCAATTCCATTGCATATATATATATATATATATATATATATATATATATATATATATATATATATATATATATATATATATATATTAGAGTGACCGGATCTCATAGAGGGGGAAAAAAAATGTCGGAATCTTGTTCATCTGGACCCCACAAAACGATTCCCCTTTCCAGATATTGAGATAGCCGAAATTTGAGCTCGATTAAATGACGTTTAACCCATGCCGCTCGTCGCTCAAAGTTTGAAAAAATCCAAATTTTTGGCCAAAAAGCTGACATATGGAGCCATAACTCCAGAACGGTAAATAATAGAAACACGCTTAATATCTCAAAAGAAAGCTAATGTTGTTCTTCAAAATTTATATTCTATACATAATTGTTGTTATTTTAAGTCAAACCGAGTTACAACAGCCTTTAGCCCCAAAAACGTGACCTGGTACCACTAGGAGCATACTTCGTATATTTTGTTACTAAGTGATAAATTTTGCTTTTTTTTGGTATATTTTTGAGTTTAAAGTAGAAATATAATAAAAAAACAAGTAATACTGATAAGTCTAATGACATTTTTTATTTTAAAATATAAAAATTAGGTATATAATACATACAAAACAGACACAGAAAACATACAGACGTAGTACCTACATGAGTTGATAATTTTACATAGTTATCTAATTTATTCTAGAGCTTTTGTTAAAGTAGTTTTTGAAACGTCAGGATATAATGACCGGCATTTACTTACAACTTGCAGAACATATTGCTTTTGGTCTTCATCTTTTGTCAGAAGGTCGTTAAAGTCGGTTATTAATTTAACACCACGCTCAGCCATATCATTAACTACTTTTAATGTTTTGACAATTTTCAATCCTTATTGGAAGTCGGCCAGGTGTTTGGATGTTGTCTTAGGAAATCTGTTTTTTTATATTAAATTGGTCAAAGAATGTAAACGTTTCTTTGGTAAGTAAATTTACCAATCCTCCATCAACTACCTCTTTTAAGTTTTCTTTCCTAACTTTTGGATTTACAACCCTAGCGTGCTGTGATGGTTCATCTGTGCTACTGAGCAATTTATTAGCCATTAACAACTTTTTATCGTCTGTAATGGTGGGATCAAAAAACGATAATCCCACCAACATTGCATTCAAATACCACAAATGGTTCGAAAATTTGGTCAGGGCTATTTCTGCAATGTCGTTGTCACATTGTTTATAGTCTAACAGACTATGCAAAATACCTAAATCTTGCTTTGGTGCAAGATGAGCTTTTGGAGCATTGAACCAAGCTTTACAATAAATTTTAACTAGGAAAACAGAAATGGCACGCACAGAACTTTCTTCTTCTTTAGACATTTTAAATTGACGACGAAAAATGAACATTTTTAAGCAGTAAATAGCCTTTGCCATCCACCTAGCGTGATGAATGGCTTCTGGAGTTCTAAAACCCACAACATTGCCGTCTAGTGATCCAACAAATACGAGAACCAACTGCAATAGCTCCTTGTAGTCATCTCTGGGGTGGCTCTCAGTTAATTTGGTCTCGAATTCAGCAGTAACATTTGCAATTACTTCTGGAGTTAGCTGCTTTTGTATTAAATTGTCACTGATACCTGTGTCGTATTTTCCTTTGTCTATCTTGGGCCACGCAGTGAGGAATCTCTTGAAAATGTCTGGATAAGGTCCAGTGGTTGATCCTATTTTTGTGTCGAATACGCCTCTTAACAGAATTTCCAAGATATGGTGACGGCAATCTAGGTATAACAATTCTCTTCCTAACATTTGCTCCAATATGACGCATGCTCCTTTGAGTCTTCCCGTGTTGGATGCTGTAGTGTCGAAGCACATCGCCTTGACGGTGTTGAGAAGACCCCATTCATGTAGGCATTCATATACGGCTACGGCTTGCTCCTCTCCAGAGCTGTTTGCTGTTACAGGAACTCCCAGCAGCTGTTCCTTTTCGCCATATGAAATAGCTATAGCTATTCGCTCACATTGTTCATTTTTTAAAACACCCGGTAAAAGTTTACCGTCCCAATGGACAACCACGGGCTCTTTTTCAGGAATGTTTACTTTATCAAAATTTTTTTTATTATATTGTTCTCTGAACATTTGCCTTCTATCATGTAATAAAGTTTTCGAGACTTTGTACTCAAGAGGGTCAAGGTTTAGTGCTTCTAGAGTAGCTATTAAAATTCTCGTGGCATTTCTGTCGGATACCTTACATCGATCTAATAAAATGGACAATTTCATGTTTTAAAATCTCTTTAACGCCCCTTGCAAATGAAACTTTCATCCTCTTGCTCTCAGATGGTCCTGGATCTTCTGGAGCTTCTTCAGGGATGTCCATTTCCTCCAAGCTCTCAAGTTCCTGGTAGATGCTGTCCTCTTCAGTGCCTTAAAATATCTTCACTAGATAATTGGTCGATCTAACCAGCTCAAAGGCACTTTAGAAACTAAACTGAATAAATAAAAGGTCGGTTGTACGCTGAAGTAAAATCACTATCCCTAAAATAGAAATTAGATTCACCCTCCTTTTTACCTGTCAAACGGGTCTTTCTTTGGTAAACTAGTCAGGTAATTCCCATATAATTAAAAGATTTAAATTTGAACAAAAGGCTCTTTATGTTTGAAAATTGACTTCCAAAATACTTTTTTAAACAAAAAAATGTTAATTCCGAGACACATTATGTAAAAACCCGTAAAATTCTTAGAATACTCCCAAACTGGCTCCTACTGGTACCAGGTCACGTTTTTGGGGCTAAAGGCTGTTGTAACTCGGTTTGACTTAAAATAACAACAATTATGTATAGAATATAAATTTTGAAGAACAACATTAGCTTTCTTTTGAGATATTAAGCGTGTTTCTATTATTTACCGTTCTGGAGTTATGGCTCCATATGTCAGCTTTTTGGCCAAAAATTTGGATTTTTTCAAAATTTGAGCGACGAGCGGCACGGGTTAACGTCCTTTAATCGAGCTCAAATTTCGGCTATCTCAATATCTGGAAAGGGGAATCGTTTTTTGTGGGGTCCAGACGAACAAAATTCCGACATCGATTTTTTGCGGTCACCCTAATATATATACATATATATATATATATATATATATATATATATATATATATATATATATATATAATATATATATATATATACATATATAAATATATATATATAATATATATATATATATATATATATATATATTATATATATATATATATATATATATAATACATACACATGAACAAAAATTTGAATTGAATCGAATATTTCGTTTCATTCGGAAGTTATCAATGCACCAGAGCTAAGAAGAAGCACTAGATGGAGTTACAGAAGGAATCAACGTAAATGGTATTATGTTAATCAACATCCGATATGCGGACGATACCGTTTTACTGGCAAACCATCCAGCAAGTCTACAACACATGATGGCATAGTAAGATCTTTGGGCTCTATATATAAATATTTCAAAAACTAAAGTACTAGTGTTCTCAACACAACAAGTAACTAGTAATCTAACCATCAGTGGAGAAGCTGTCGAACAGGTGTCCTCATTTAAGTACTTGAGTGTAACTTCAGTCTGTCAAGTGAGAACATGACCGCTCATATTCTTGAAAAAATGTGTTTCGAGAAAATTTTTTGCCATCAATCTATTCTTGGGTGTGCTAATAACGGCGCAATTACCTCAGTAAATTGTCTTCGCCTCCTGCATCAATAATCGCCTGGCATCTTCGAGGCATGCTGTAGGCGAGATGCTCTGCAATGATCTCCAAATTTTTTGAATCTCGCGAGATAACTGAGTCTTTCCTCTGAACTGCCTCTTTACAAAAGACCAAACGTTTTTAATACGGTTGGCGTCCGGCGATTGTGTGGGCCACTTTAGTATCTTTACGTGTGCCCGTGATTTTCGTCCAGCAAAGGTTTTTTTCGACGTGTTTCAGAATTTGACATTTGAACACGAAGATCTTGTCGAATGGTCTCGCGTCCCATGAGACCAAGACACGATTCGTTTTTCGACTTTCGAAGTGACTTTGCCTACCAAGCCACGTTTTGGCAAGTCATCGACAATTTTCGTCTCATTAAAACGATTTACCCATTTCCTCACCAATAACACCGACTTTTTAATATATTTAGCGGCCCCTTTGGGTGGGAACAAAGAAAGACTGCCTCGAACCGACGCGGAAACAAGTGACTCATTTTGGATTTTACATGATTGCGACGAAAGTTCGGAATCGACTGATACTTTTACTAAAATGCGTCGTAGACAAAGTCCGATTTTTTTTGAATCGATAGAAACGCATCTACCAAAACAGAATTATCGCGGACACAATCTTACTTGACAGAATGTATTAATATCCAGTGTGACCTGAGGAAAGAAATCATGTCGAGAATAGAGCAGGCCAGAAGGATCTTCATAGAAATGAAAACATTTTTCGCACACGGGATCTTAGTCTCGAACTGAAACTCCTCATGATCAGGTGCTATATATATATATATATCCAGTTCTATTATATGGCCGTGAAAGCTAGACTCTCGATCCAAACACCGATAAACGCTTGGAGGCCTTCGAAATGTATCTATACAGATGGATGCTACGTATCTCATGGATGCAAAGAGAAACTAACTAGGAAGTACTTAACAGTGTCCAAAAATAAGAAGAATTATTATTCACTAAAGAAAGAAAAACTCAATATTTAGGATACGTAATAAGAGGCGATAGATATGTGCTGCTAAAACTTATCATAGAGGGTAAAATTCAAAGAAATAGATCAGTCGGAGGACATCAGAATTCCTGGCTGAAAGAGTTAAGGAGATGGTTCAATTTTATATCTGCAGACATATTTAGGGCCTCTGTTTCCAAAACCATGATAGCTGTTTGGATCGCAAACCTCCGACAGGAGACGACGCACGGAGAAGAAGAGGATCGATGGATAGACAGACAAAAAGGCTGACGGAAATTGATGTTTTTCATTATTTAGGAAAACACAATACTTTTTTTAGCGATGAAATGATAAGACCATTCAAAACTGGGTCGGTAATTTTACCCCGTTGTTTCTGTTTTAATGTAATGTTCTCGACATTCTAGCGGAAGTTAATGATTAAAAATATTAATTTTAATTTAAATAAAAATGCCAGTTTCTTCAATTTTAAATAAACTATAGTATTTATTTAAAATACAAATTAATAATTCTTTTAAATAAAATTGAGATAGTAGAAAAATACAAAATAATACTATGAGACAAGAATGATTTTGATTGATTCAACTTTTGTTGATCGAATACGGCAATAATATCGTTTAAGATGACTTTTTGAAATAGTTGTTTTTTTTTTTTTAACTTTTATATAGATTATAAGATCATTAAGAGGTTAGTTTTGGTGGGGTGAAATGGGAAGTGAAAAAAAAAATTACGCACACTATTATTTTTAAAAAATTATCAAAAATCGCTGTCCCCCCCTTATCTCGAAAAGTATTGATCAAAAAATTTTGAAAAAATTCTGGAATATTCTACGCAGGATGTAGATTAAATGAAAACAACAATTCAAGCACTGGAAAAAATCCGATGAACCGATCCCAAAGAAAGCGAAGGCAATTCTGCCGGCTGGAAAAGTGATGGCGACAGTTTTTTGGGATGCTAAAGGTATTATTATGGAGGACTACCTTCCTGAAGGCGAAACGATAAACTCGACTTACTATTGCACCCCTTTGCGTCGTTTACATCAAGAAATTAAAGAGAAACGCCCAGAATTACTGAGAAAAAAAATTCTGTTCTATCAGGACAACGCTCGCTTTCACACGTCTGTTGAATCTATGGCTCAAATTCGTGACTGTGATTTCGAATTGCTGCCCCACCCCGCTTATTCTCCTGATTTGGCACCTTCGGACTTTCATCTGTTTCCAAACCTAAAAAAACACCTCGGTGGCCAAAAATTTTCATCAAATGAAGAAGTCGAAGCTGCAGTTAACCAGTATTTTGAAGACTTTGAGGAATCTTTTTTTTAAACAGGTGTGGAAGCTTTGGGAAGCAGGTGGAAGAAGTGCATAGAGCTAGGTGAAGATTACGTTTTTTTGGCTTGGAATTTTGAAAAAATTCTGAAATATTCTCCACAGGGTGTATATTGAACAACGAAAAAATTATCACGAGTGCATTACCTTTAATATTCATCTGGTATATAAAAAACAAAAATTTCAAGGTCATCAACAAAGATTGGAAATAAACTTTGTTGAAAACTTATTTGGGGTGTGTCATTGATCATTTTATACCTCCGTAACAAAATTTTTTATTTTAAAAGCAATGACCGTACGGAATACTAATTGCGCAAGTCCAACTTGCACTTAGCCGGTTATTTTTAGGTTTATAGGGAGAATATGTGCTTTAATTTTAATTTCCCAATTTAAAATTACTTTAATAAGTTCATATTTTCGTCTTAACGGCAAGCTAGGCCTAAGACGACTTAGACTCATTACTTCTACCGAGAATATCTATAAACTAAAGTTGATAGTAATAATAATCTTTCCATAGAAATATTAACAGAAAATATTCGGCAGGAAATTGCAGCAATCATGGAAACGACCTACTTGCCGACTAGTGATCAATAATTTCATAGTCGTTTGAAAGAAAACGTAACCTCCTACATTTAGAAGTCATTATTTTTAAGAAATAATTTTCCAAGGACTATAATCTCATATACGATAAAATTATTTTAAATTTGTAAATTTGTTAAAAGTATTTTAAAACTAAACCCTTTTATTGGGCATTTGCGACAAGAAAAAATATCATTGAAATTTAACAGCTATGATTACATACATGGTGAGTAAGTTGTAACGTAAAAGAATTAATTAAAAGCACAATTAGTAATAGATGTTTCATCGATGACATCGATGTCTATTCTTTTATAAACAATAACATGAATTATTGCAAATTTAATAATGATTTAACGGTCGTAAACTAAACACATGGCCACACTTTAATTGTTTAAACATGATTGTTTCTTGAGAAAGAAATGAACCTATCAAAGGGGTAATTAAAAAGGGAATTAAAAATGGTAATTGCATAGTAAATAATACCTATAAGAAGCCAAGATGTTTATAAAAATTACTGTAATCAGATTTTCTTAAAAAACGCTGCTTAACAAAGGAAAAAAATTATAGCTCTTTTATGATTTTTGTGATATGCAGTATTTTTAATTATCTACAGGATACCTGTTATCATACCTTAAATCATCTTATATAAATATATATATATATATATATATATATATATATATATATATACATACATATATATATATATATATATATATATATATATATATATATATATATTAGGGTGACCGCAAAAAATCGATGTCGGAATTTTGTTCGTCTGGACCCCACAAAACGATTCCCCTTTCCAGATATTGAGATCCAAATTTTTGGCCAAAAAGCTGACATATGAAGCCATAACTCCAGAACGGTAAATAATAGAAACACGCTTAATATCTCAAAAGAAAGCTAATGTTGTTCTTCAAAATTTATTTTCTATACATAATTGTTGTTATTTTAAGTCAAACCGAGTTACAACAGCCTTTAGCCCCAAAAACGTAACCTGGTACCAGTAGAAGCCAGTTTGGGAGTATTCTAAGAAATTTACGGGTTTTTACATAATGTGTCTCGGAATTAACATTTTTTTGTTAAAAAGTATTTTTGGAACTCAATTTTCAAACATAAAGAGCCTTTTGTTCAAATTTAATCTTTTATTATATGGGGATTACCTGACTAGTTTACCAAAGAAAGACCCGTTTGACAGGTAAAAAGGACGGTGAATCTAATTTCTATTTTAGGGATGGTGATTTTACTTCAGCGTACAACCGACCTTTTATTTATTCAGTTTAGTTTCTAAAGTGCCTTTGAGCTGGTTAGATCGAACAATTATCTAGTGAAGATATTTTAAGACACTGAAGAGGACAGCATCTACCAGGAACTTGAGAGCTTGGAGGAAATGGAAATCCCTGAAGAAGCTGCAGAAGATCCAGGACCATCTGAGAGCAAGAGGATGAAAGTTTCATTTGCAAGGGGCGTTAAAGAGATTTTAAACATGAAATTGTCCATTTTATTAGATCGCTGTAAGGTATCCGACAGAAATGCCACGAGAATTTTAATAGCTACTCTAGAAGCACTAAACCTTAACCCTCTTGAGTACAAAGTCTCGAAAACTTTATTACATGATAGAAGGCAAATGTTCAGAGAACAATATAATAAAAAATTTTTTGATAAAGTAAACATTCCTGAAAAAGAGGCCGTGGTTGTCCATTGGGACGGTAAACTTTTACCGGGTGTTTTAAAAAATGAACAATGTGAGCGAATAGCTATAGCTATTTCATATGGCGAAAAGGAACAGCTGCTGGGAGTTCCTGTAACAGCAAACAGCTCTGGAGAGGAGCAAGCCGTAGCCGTATATGAATGCCTACATGAATGGGGTCTTCTCAACACCGTCAAGGCGATGTGCTTCGACACTACAGCATCCAACACGGGAAGACTCAAAGGAGCATGCGTCATATTGGAGCAAATGTTAGGAAGAGAATTGTTATACCTAGCTTGCCGTCACCATATCTTGGAAATTCTGTTAAGAGGCGTATTCGACACAAAAATGGGATCAACCACTGGACCTCATCCAGACATTTTCAAGAGATTCCTCACTGCGTGGCCCAAGATAGACAAAGGAAAATACGACACAGGTATCAGTGACAATCTAATACAAAAGCAGCTAACTCCAGAAGTAATTGCAAATGTTACTGCTGAATTCGAGACCAAATTAACTGAGAGCCACCCCAGAGATGACTACAAGGAGCTATTGCAGTTGGTTCTCGTATTTGTTGGATCATTAGACGGCAATGTTGTGGGTTTTAGAACTCCAGGAGCCATTCATCACGCTAGGTGGATGGCAAAGGCTATTTACTGCTTAAAAATGTTCATTTTTCGTCGTCAATTTAAGATGTCTAAAGAAGAAGAAAGTTCTGTGCGTGCCATTTCTGTTTTCCTAATTAAAATTTATTGTAAAGCTTGGTTCAATGCTCCAAAAGCTCATCTTGCACCAAAGCAAGATTTAGGTATTTTGCATAATCTGTTAGACTATAAACAATGTGACAACGACATTGCAGAAATAGCCCTGACCAAATTTTCGAACCATTTGTGGTATTTGAATGCAAAGTTGGTGGGATTATCGTTTTTTGATCCCACCATTACAGACGATAAAAAGTTGTTAATGGCTAATAAATTGCTCAGTAGTACAGATGAACCATCACAGCACGCTAGGGTTGTAAATCCAAAAGTTAGGAAAGAAAACTTAAAAGAGGTAGTTGATGGAGGATTGGTAAATTTACTTACCAAAGAAACGTTTACATTCTTTGACCAATTTAATATAAAAAAACAGATTTCCTAAGACAACATCCAAACACCTGGCCTCAAAATAATGACCTCCAAGAAGGATTGAAAATTGTCAAAACATTAAAAGTAGTTAATGATATGGCTGAGCGTGGTGTTAAATTAATAACCGACTTTAACGACCTTCTGACAAAAGATGAAGACCAAAAGCAATATGTTCTGCAAGTTGTAAGTAAATGCCGAGCATTATATCCTGACCTTTCAAAAACTACTTTAACAAAAGCTCTAGAACAGATTAGATAACTATGTAAAATTATCAACTCATGTAGGTACTACGTCTGTATCTTTTCTGTGTCTGTTTTGTATGTATTATATACCTAATTTTTATATTTTAAAATAAAAAATGGCATTAGACTTATCAGTATTACTTGTTTTTTTTTTATTATATTTCTACTTTAAACTCAAAAATATACCAAAAAAAAAGCAAAATTTATCACTTAATAACAAAATATACGAAGTATGCTCCTAGTGGTACCAGGTCACGTTTTTGGGGCTAAAGGCTGTTGTAACTCGGTTTGACTTAAAATAACAACAATTATGTATAGAATATAAATTTTGAAGAACAACATTAGCCTTCTTTTGAGATATTAAGCGTGTTTCTATTATTTACCGTTCTGGAGTTATGGCTCCATATGTCAGCTTTTTGGCCAAAAATTTGGATTTTTTCAAACTTTGAGCGACGAGCGGCACGGGTTAACGTCGTTTAATCGAGCTCAAATTTCGGCTATCTCAATATCTGGAAAGGGGAATCGTTTGTGGGGTCCAGACGAACAAGATTCCGACATTTTTTTTTTCCCCCTCTATGAGATCCGGTCACTCTATATATATATATATATATATATATATATATATATATATATATATATATATATATATATATATATATATATATATATATATATATATATGTATATATATATATATATATATATATATATATATATATATATGTATATATATATATATATATATATATATATATATATATATATACATATATATATATATATATATGTATATATAAATATATATATATATATATATATATATATATATATATATATATATATGTATATATATATATATATATATATATATATATATATATATATATATATATATATATATATATATATATAGTAACTTTCATTTTTTCCTAGATTTTAAGATCATGTTACAACACTGTTTATAATTTATATTTTATTACATTTTTATATTTTTGATTAGACAGTGATTTCAATTTTTGAGCAGTGTGGGGTCCAACGAACAAGATTCCGACATTTTTTTTTCCCCCTCTATGAGATCCGGTCACTCTAATATATATATATATATAATATATATATATATATATATATATATATATATATATATATATATATATGTATATATATATATATATATATATATATATATATACATATATATATATGTATATATAAATATATACATATATATATATATATATATATATATATATATATATATATATATATATATATATATATATATATGTATATATATATATATATATATATATATATATATATATATATATATTGTAACTTTCATTTTTTCCTAGATTTTAAGATCATGTTACAACACTGTTTATAATTTATATTTTATTACATTTTTATATTTTTGATTAGACAGTGATTTCAATTTTTGAGCAGTGTTATTTACAACAGTAATTTAAATTTTTGAATAGTGTAACTCAACCGTGTATAACGTGTTGCTGACCTAACTTATTTAGTTTGCATTGATTTTGCGTCCGGGAAGTGAGCCATTTTAAAGACTTCACTTCAAAGAAGGAGCAAAAGATATATAATCGGCCAGATGGAATTTTTAAGGGTTTTTTTCGCCAGTATGCCGTAGTGGCTTTTTTCCTCAGCCATGCCGTAGTGGCTTTTTCCGCCAGTATGCCGTAGTCTAGTAACGACTTTTTTTTATCACCAAGTGGGTATTGTTTATAGATCTCAAGTTTGATGCCTTTTTCCAATCTTAAAATACTCTGCTCATCCTAAGGTATTTCGGGTCAAAAAGTGATTAGCTACCCAAATGAGACTAGGAGAGTGGAGGCTGAGACAATATTTGGATAAGAATCTCACCAGGAGAGGCCAAGCAGCTTATGGAAAACCCCGAGAAAAAGTCAATCAGTAAGTCATAAGCACACCACTTTAAATATCTCACTTCCTATCTACAAGTGTGTTTGCAACGACTACTCAACACGTATAATCCGCGGAGTTAATTCTACAAACTTTTAGATCGTGTTTTTTTAAAAGCCTTTTTTTTACTCTTAGGATCAATAATTCATACAACTCTAGTTTAAATGTGTACACTCTCATAGCCTAAGGGGTTTTTATTTAGTTAATGCAATTTTAAGAGTGTAATAATTGCAAGAATTTTTATTTTGTTAATGCAGCCTTTTACTGAACTACCTGCCTTTTCTTTTCTTTCAGGGCGCACAGGTTGTAATATATATCTTATTTTAACAACTAAATAACTCTTCAGTATTTTTTCATTTTTTGAGCTGAAATTAGATTCCTTTTATTCTAAAATGAATGGTGCCCAAAAACAGTAGAACCAAATTTTAAACATATAGACTATTTTCAAAAGGCGTGCAAAAATTACCTCGATCTCCATATACTCTACCAGTAAAAAAAAAAGAGCTAGCTTATATCTAGTTTTTGCTCTATCTGTATTAATATCCATCCTTTCTTAAAAATTAAGATATACATAAGGGGCAAATAACGGCTTCTATTTAATATATATATATATATATATATATATATATATATATATATATATATATATATATATATAATATATATATATATATATATATATATATATATATATATATATATATATATATATATATATATATAATCACATCGTTGCTCGGCTCCGAGCGTAGTGACCTCTATTGCATTGTTACACAGAATTTACAACAGCCCTTCAGGCTTCTCCATCTTCGACACTTTCAATCAACTTTAGCAACTCCAAGGGCACTGTAGACATGATCTGATCGATGTATCCGTTAGGAGATCTACTTCTTTTTCTTCTACCGTCGACATTCCCTTGGATCAGTACCTTTTCCATGCCATCCCTCCTTATTATGTGACCAAAAAATGATGCTATTTTTCAATGGTGGTCACTATTTTGGGCATTAAGATCACCCAGAACAGACACATTTGTCCTATAATTAACACACTTTAGTTTTATTGTTGTAATTTTTTTTTTTCACGTTTCGCCCCTGGATTCGGGCATTTTCAAAAATTTTTCTTTGGTATAATTTTCATTTCTCAAAAATAACCGAACCAATCCAATACATTTCGGTCTATGGTCAACGATGAGACTATCATGTTGGCCATATATATATATATATATATATATATATATATATATATATATATATATATATATATATATATATATATATATATATATATATACATATATATAGATATATATAGATATATATATATATATATATATATATATATATATATATATATATATATATATATATATATATATATATATATATATATATATATATATATATATATATATATATATATATATATATATATATATATATATATATATATATATATATATATATATATATACAGGTGGCCCCATATGTATGGAATAATGATTCCACAGCATTTATTAATCAGTGTATCAAAAAAATGTTTAAATAAAAGTTATAGGGTGTTATACGGCGCACATGCTGAGGTTGATAATAAAATGTCTTGCACTGTCAGTTCGAAGAAATTACGCTATCTTGATTTTTTTTAAAAATGGTAAGCCTTATATATTATTTTATTATTGAGTCCTACTAAAAATTCTAGATATTACTTGTCTAACATACTATATGTCTAAATTGAACTGTTTTGGAGTTATCATCATTTGAAATTTAAAATAAAAAAAAAGACAAAAAAACTATTAACAAATACTCAAGGTTTATTTTTAAGGTAACAATTGCTCAAACTGTCTACCCTTAACAGCGAGGCAATGCCCTAATCTGTCATAAACAGCCTGAACAGAGTTTTGCAGAGAATCCGGGGTGATCTGTGCTACTTCATATTGAATTCTTTGTTGTAAATCTTCTACAGTTTCAGATCGACTTCGATAAACTTTGATTTTAAAATGACCCCAAAAAAAAAACGAGTGGCGTAAGGTCGGGACTCCTTGGAGGCCATTCTACAGCACCTCTTCTGCCTATCCATCGATTAAGAAAAATCGCATCCAAATATCTACGAACACTGATTTCATAGTGAGGAGGTGCTCCGACCTGTTAATACCACAGATTCCTGTTAGAGGTATCCAAATTATTTTCATCGGGAAAAAGACTTGCACAAGTTGGAGTAACTTGCTTTTGGAGTAACTGAAAATACAGCTGTCCTGTAAGATTTCTATTAATAAAAATGGAACCAGTGATATGACGTCTGCAAATCCCTGCCTACACGTTTATTTTTTTGTGGTCTTTGATAATGACTGTCGATTATCCAGGGGGATTCTCAGTAGACCAGTACCGTCAGTTATGGCTGTTAACTCTTCCGTTAACACTAGACATAAGAAGTGATGTTGGTAAAACTAAAAAAGATGCTAAGCTGTGCCGTAGCACAATTAACCAACCTTTGTTTGAAGAACCTAACAGTATGTGTAATATTTAGAAATATGTTATACCTGAATTGTATATATTACAAAAGTTTGTTAACCATCTTTTCTGGTATGGCTTGGACGAGAGAAAGCGCTTATGTGGCCAAAAAAATTCAAATTGATCATTTGACATCTGACAGCCTTGATGATGCACAAATTTATAATGAGGTTGGGAAATTGCGACTTGTGCGTATCACTAATGCCTTCAAATCAATGAATAATGTGGTGAATTGTTGTTTTACTGTATTTAGATTATTACATAGAAGAATTGACAACAAATATTGAAACTACTGTGACCTCGTGAGAAAAAACATTATGAATTAGGTTAGGATCATTATTGATTCGTTCCATCATGACCTCGCAAAATTCAACGCATTAATCGTAGTCATCTTCAGATAATTCTTGCAATAGAATGGGTTTGTATGGATGCAATTTTTCTTCATTCAGTCTTAAGATTCCTTTACTTATGTTGTGGTCTAGGCAAAGCTGACGAGTGGCTGTATGGAAATTTTCTATATTTTCCAATAAAACATCTAACTTTTTATCATCGCTTGCTTTAACTTTTGAAGGTCCAGATTTAGAACGATCCTTAACGAGACCTGATTATCTAAATGGTTTTAATGTTTTGCTAACTACGAATTGGGTAATAAGTTCTCGATTCGGATATTCTGCATTAAAACATACCTCCTGTTGTGTTCTCCTACGGTCTTCGTAACCAGCCATTATTAATAAAGTGATTCTTTCATTTTCTGTTAAATATACCATTATGATATTACGCTCAAATTGCAGTTTCACAACATGCAGCAATAAACGTTTTCGCCAATAAATCATTTTTTGTCTCGTTAAGTCATTACCTGACAGTAAATGTTTGACACAAGTCAGCTTAATTTTTTTTTTTTTTCAATTTGATCTTTAATTTCAAATATCAATAATTCCAAAACAGTTCAATTTAGACATATGGTATGTTCCACAAATAATATCTAGAATTTTCAGTAGGACTCAAAAATAAAATAATATACAGGGCTTTCTATTTAAAAAAATTTAAGATGGCGTAATTTCTTCCAATTGAAAGTTTAAAACATTTTATTGTCAACGTCAGCATATGCACCCTATAACTTTTACTTAAACATTTTTTTGGAGCACTGATTAATAAATGCTCTGGAATCATTATTCCATACATATGGGGCACCCTGTATATATATATATATATATATATATATATATATATATATATATATATATATATACTGCAAACTTTCAGAAAAAGAAATGATTTATGTAGAAAGTAAACAACATATTGTCAGTTATAAAGAAAATACCAGAAATAGACGCTGCTTCCAAACGGCGGGCTGATTCTGTTTAGTGAGTACTATAAGACAAAAACATATTGCCTCAACTTAACATACACCCTGTATATGGTTTTTTTTTCAAGGCCATTACTAGGACATATATTTTCGCAGTACTATGATTATGATTGAACATTATTTTTTTAGTAAATATTATATCATTTGCTTATAATTAAACAAACGCATTAAATTTTAACAGGTAAGACAAATACCACTTTAAAATATTGGTTATTTATAATTATAGAGTTTTTTAATTATTATCTTCCATGTTGTTATTTCCGCCGTTTTTATTATCGCATGTAAAAAGTTTATTGTTTAAAAAAATTCTAAATACAACGTGGGAAAAATAAAATAGGCATCATTAATAGCCTATTTAAAATATGTTAGTTACACCACTTAAGTGTTGTCTTATGGGCACAGCACATAAGTTGCATCCTAACTAACTTTAAAATCGCTACAGGTTAAACACAGGATGAAACACTCTCGTGTAGCTTATTCCAAACAGATAAATTACCCTGAGTAAGTGAGAAGCTAAATCTCATACGGCGGTCTCCTTTGATATTTGCGAAAGTCATAGTGGTGGTTACTATTAATGGTAATTCCTTGAACAAGCTTCGCTTATGACCTTTTAAATGTTACTGCAGCTCTGGGTAATAGTTTGCGCACCTTTTTCGTAGGTATGATGAGAAATCGTAGTTCTTGAGATTAAGCCATGTATATATATATATATATATATATATATATATATATATATATATATATATATATATATATATATTTAAATTTTAATGAATTATTATTTATTTTCACATCATATACAGTCTAGAAAATCAGAAAAATATACATAATTTTTCAGGATTTTTCTCATCTATGTGACCTCTTTTGTTTTTAATTACCGCTTTACAGAGTTTCGGCGTTCTGTCCAGTAGTTTCTTCGGTTATTTTAACCCATTCTGCTTGTAAAAGTTCCCACAAATGATTTTCTGATGTTGGATTGAGTTTTCGAACACACCTGTCCAAATGGTCTCACAGCAATTCGATGGGATTCAAGTCGAGTGATTGTAGAGGCCAAGTCATCACTTCCAGGACGTCATCGGATTTCCACTGGTCCAAAAGTTCTCTATTTTGTTTAGCAGAATGTTTAGGGTCATTGTCATGCTGAAAAATAAATTTCTCCTGAAAAATATCTGTTCCAGAAGGAAGCATTTGAGTTAGCAAAATTTCTTGATACTGTTCTTTTCGTATGATTCCTTCTATCCTAAAGATTTTTCCAACTTTACCGTTGCCAAAACAACCCCAAACCATTACTGAACCTCCACCATGTTTTACTGTAGGCAACTGACAACATCCTCTCTCGAGCAGACCTCTGCACGTAAACTCATCGATTTGAACCGAAAATTTCGAATTCAGATTCGTCGCTCCAAAGGACGGAATTCCATTGTTCTGATGTCCAATTTTCATGTTCTCGGGCCCATTCTAATCGTTTACGTTTATTCACTTGCCTAAGTAGTGGTTTCCTCACTGCAACTCTCTCGTGTAGTCCACCTTCTGCTAACCTGTTCTTCACGGTTGTCACGCTGATGGGGATGGGCCGCTACAGGTTTACTTGAGCCGTGATTTCTGGTGCGGTTAGGCGGCGATTACGTCTGCTGGACATTGTTATAGTTCTGTCTTCAGCCGGAGTCGTTTTTCGAGGCCTTACTGAACGTTTTCGGTTGGAAATCCATGTCCCGCAGAAAATTTTTTACGATGTAGTCCACCATTCTCCTTTGCATCCGCATATCACCCGCGATTTGTCGACTCGAGTGACCATTTTGATGTCTCGCAATTATTAGAGCCAGATTTTCAACGGAAACTTCTTCATTTTTGGTATTTTCACAAAACAATTGGGTCTGTATCAGTGACAAAGTACTGTTTATGAATGGTTAATTTCCAAAAGGGCAATGGTATTTATAGCATAGTTTTTATCATAAAATGTTACTAGGAATTTCCATAATTCCTAGAAATTTGAAATGAGTTCTTATTTCAACTGGAATTTTCAGAAATTGCCTCAAAACAATTATCACGCAAAACTTGGAAATTTGTTCTAATTGGTTTTTAATTTGTGATTTCACCAAAAGGGCTTATCTAAACAATTTTATGATGGATACTTGTTAAGAACAATTAAATTTACCTAATATAATAAGGGTTTAATTAGGTATTAAATTTTGGCAGTTGCATTGAAATTTTTAGGTGGGCAAATACTTTCTGACGGTAGTGTATATATGTATATACCGTCTGTCAAGTAAGAACGTGACCTTGTATTCTGGGAAAAAATGTGATTCGAGAATATTTTTTGCCATTCATGTATTTTTTGGTGTGCTAACGGCGCAATTACCTTAGTAAATTATATCCAATCGCCTGACATCTTCGAGATTTTCTGCATACTCTGCAAATTTTTTCGAATCTCGCGAGTCAAAGTCCTCAAAGTCTTTCCTCTGAGCTTTCTCTCTACAAGGGACCAAAGGTTTTCAATAGGGTTGGCGTCCAGCAAGTGTGAGGGCCACTCTAGTAGTGATATCGTGGGCCCAAAAGAGCCGCTTCGCGACGTGATTTTCGCCCAGCAAAGGTTTCTTCAACGTGCCTTGGAATTTGACATCATGAGCACGAAGATGTCGAATGTAATTTTTTAAATTTTGCCTCTCTTTGACGCAGCGTCAATTTCGGCTCCGGTGAAAACAAAGACACGATTTGTTTTTCGACTTTCTAAGTGATTTTGCCTACCGAGCCACGTTTTGGCAAGTCGTAATTTTTCATCTCGTTAAGATGATATAGCCACTTCTTCCCAAACGCCACCAACTTTTTAATATATTTAGTCGCCGCAAATAAGCGACTCATTTTGGATTTTACGTGATTTCGACGAAAGTTTGGAATTGACTGATACTTCTATTAAAATGCGTCTTAGACAAAGGTTCCCTCTACCGATTGTTTGTTGAATCGCTAGAATCACACCTACTAAATATACTTGACGGACTGTATATATATATATATATATATATATATATATATATATATATATATATATATATATATATATATATATATATATATATATTATATATGTACATATATATATATATATATATATATATATATATATATATATATATATATATATAAATATATATATACATATATATATATATATATATATATATATATATATATATATATATATATATATATATATACATATATACATGGCCTAGTCTCAAAAACCACAGTGTAATATCTCCTTGAAATAGTCTTTACATATTTCAACATTAAAATTTTAAGAGATTTTGAAGGATTTGTGTAAAAAAAATTTTTCTTATCCCATTCAAAAATTGTCAGTTGAGGTTAGTTATAAAATGTTTACCTAAAATTAGATAATTGCAGAAGAGGCCATTCATTCGAGATGAAAAATTAACGACGAGATTTTCTGCATACTGTCGATTATGACACAAAGTGTATTCGTATTTTTTGCGGAACAGCTTGTTTTGGTGATTGAAGAAAAATACAACTTGCAGGTATAAAACTAACCTTCTTTGAGTGAACTGGCTATTCTGGTGATGGGCCAATAATAGTTATTTACTAATCATATCGTTAGATTTTTAGCTAGAAGTAAAAACTTTTCCGTTATATCCCTTGAAGCTGTGTTAAAATTAATTCATTAAAATTCAATGCTCAACCAATACACTACAAAACAAACTTCCTATTTCAATTTAAAATATCTGTCTATCTATCTATCTAATAAGCCTTCTTCCATCCAGTATAGGACATAGGCCTCCCCTTCCTTTTTCCATTCTTCGCGATTCTGTGTCTTTCTGATCCATCCTAAACCAGCCGTTCTTTTCAGGTCATCTTTCCATCTTGTTTGGGGCCTTCCTCTGGGTCTTTGTCCCAACCATGGCCTCTATTCTCGAATTATTCTATTCCATCTCTCATCTTGTTGTCTGAATGTGTGACCTGCCCATCTCGATTTCAAACCTACTACCTGTTCTCTTACGTCTCTGACCTTGGTCTTTTGTCTTATATTTTCGGTTCTGATTCTCTCTTGTAATTTTATATTCAGCATATTGCGTTCCATTGCTCTTTGTGTTTTACTTACTTGGTCATTCATCTTCTTAGTCAATGTCCATGTCTGGGCCGCGTAGGTGAGAACCGATAGAATGCATTGATGGAATATCATCTTTCTTAGTTTCAGAGGAATTCTTTTGTTGGTTAGTATTTTCGTTGTTTGCCAAATGCATGTCCGATTCTTCTCTGTGCTTCTGCTGTTTGATTTGCTTTTCCACTACGTATTCAAGTGTTCTGCCCTCTATTCTCAAGCCTCGTGGACTGTCTTCGTTTATCACAGCCTTTGTCTTATCTTTATTCAGCAGTAGCCCTACCCTCTTTGATTTGTTTTGTAGTTCAGTAATTATTTCCTGTATGTCATAAAAATTATTCGATATTAGCACTACATCATTAGCATAACGCAGATAATTTAACTTTTGTCCATTTATACTGATCCCCTTTTTTTCCATTCGAGTTCCTTGAAAACCTCTTCTGTTCGTATGAGCTGAGTACACCTATAGTCTATTCTGCTATTATACAAGGCTCTTTCGACAGCCCAGCTTTCGATACTATCAAAAGCCTCTTGATAATCTATAAATACCAGGTACAACTTTAAGTTATATTCTGTTGCTTTCTCTGATAAAGTTCTGATAGTTAAGAGATGATCACAAATACTAAAACTCCCGCCTGTTCTACAGATTGGCTTAATTCCAGTTTGTTTTCCAATCTGTTAATTATTATTTTAGTAAACAATTCGTATATTTGTGAAAGTAATGATATTGGACGGTAATTGTCGCAGTCTTATCACCTTTTTTAAAAAGTAAAATTGTTGAAGCTGTGTTCCAATTTTCTGGTATCTTCTCTTCTTCTAGACATTTATTGAATAGGGGTATCAGCACCTGTATCACCAAGTCTCCTCCTTCTTTCATTAATTCTGTTAATACTCCGTCAAGTCCTCGTGTTTTATTGTTCTTCATAGCTTTTAGTGTTGCTAATATTTCTTCATCTGTTATCTCTGGTATTTCTTCTAAGATAACATTGATTATCTTTGTATTTCGACGTTCTTTGAGATCATTTGGTGGGCAGTTTTTTTGTTCATAGTATGTTTAAATCATGTGTGTTATTTTTTCTCGATCTTTCACATCTTCTCCATTTTCATCCTTTAAGTTGTGTACTGTAGTTTTTCCTACTTTGTCGGAGTACTTTCATGTTTTTGTTCTGTTCTACAATTTTTTCTATCTTTGTCTCTAACTGTGGTCTTTTATCCTCTTTAATGGACTTTTTAAGGGTTTTGTTAGTTTCTACAAACTGAATAGTATTTTTCTTTCCCCGGGCTAGCAGTTTACATCTCTCTTCAAACAGTTCTTCCGTTTTTATGCTCCATATTTCTGTTTTGTTGCTCTTCTTTCTAGCTATTTGCTCTCTTGTTTTTATCAAGATATTCGTCCGTATTTCATTAATTTCGTTTACGTTTTTGTAATCAAGGTCGGTTTTAGTTATTTCATATCGGTATTCCGCTTACTTTACTTTTAAGAAGTGTGTATCAATTTTTAGCGTTCCGTACGGAACACTTATAAGATGACTTCGGTGTCTGTCTGTCTGCCCGTCTGTCTGTCTATCTGTCTGTCACACCCGATTTTCTCCGAAATTTGGTAATAA
>CM032456.1:56249171-56363215 GCA_019049505.1 Pachyrhynchus sulphureomaculatus
CGTTTTCTTGTTATAAAATATTATTTTGTTTAAATAAATTCATTTACTGTCAAGTAAGCACGTGACCGCTTGTATTCTTGAAAAAATGTGTCTCGAGAACATCTTTTGCCATCAACGTATTCTTTGGTGTGCTAACAACGGCGCATTTACCTTAGTAAGTTGTCCAATAGCCTCCTGCAACAATAATCGCCTGACATATTCGAGGCTTGTTGTCGACGAGGGTTTCTGCATACTCTGCAAATTTTTCGAATCTCGCTAGACAACTGAGTCAAAGTCCTCAGAGTCTTTCGTCTGAGCTTTCTCTTTACAAGAGACCAAACGTTTTCAATAGGGTTGGCGTTTGACGATGGTGAGGGCCACTCTAGTATCTTACCGTGGGCCCAAGCAAGCCGCTTCGCGACGTAATTTTCGCCCAGCAAAGATTTCTTCAACGTGCTTCGGAATTTGACATCATGAGCACGAAGATCTTGTCGAATGGTCTCATGGGACACGTTCAAACCCGATTTTCTTAATTTTGCCTCTCCTTGACACAGCGTCAATTTCGGGTCCCGTGAAAACAAAGACCCGATTCGTTTTTCGACTTTCGAAGTGACTACCTACCGAGCCACGTTTTGTGAAATGGTCTACATTTTAATTTAATATTATCTTTTCAGCGGCCGCGGAATGTGTCATTTTAGGCTCCTTTGGATGGAAACAAAGAAAGACTTCTTCGAACCGACGCTCAAACAAGTGATTCATTTTGGATTTTACATGATTTCGACGAAAGTTTGGAATCGACTGATACGTTTACTAAAATGCGTCAGAGACAAACCTACCGATTGTTTTTGAATCGCTAGAATCGCACCTACCAAAAAAGAATTATCGCGTACACGTTCTTACTTGTTAGACTGTAGTCTCGTTGGCAAATGTTTAATTTTTTAAAGATTTAGTTCGATATATCTGCAATTAGTAACGGTCAATTAATTAAAGAACCATGCTAAGGCTCAGAACTGAAAAATAGTTAAAGCCAAATCATCATGGTTTGTTGATCTTCAGCTAATGAAAAAACTTATAAAGAATAATCTGTGAATTGCGGTATTTTTTAACATTCTGTGTAGAGCGATACAAAAAATATTTACGTAAGAATCATTTTCTTTTTTAATTGTTGCGGGTCTAATTTCAGTAAAAATAAATAAATAAAAATAAATATAGTAAAAATATTAAAAAGAAAAAGAGAAAATATTTCACTGTTTCAATTCTTAAATTTTTACCGGCAGGGATATTTCTTGACATAAGAACAATTATTTTTCTAAAAAAAACTAAATTATAATACTGTGAAGTCATGTTGTGAAAATTAGAAGATAATATCTTGATATGTAATCCAAATAGCAACATTGGCATTTACCGACAATTTGGATTGGTTTATCATTATCGTCATAATAAATAGTGGCGTCTCAATTTTGTGTCGACGTGTCAAATTCTAAAGAGAATTTGTCGGTTGTTTATTAATTTCTTAATTAATAAAACTGTTACAATACGGACAAAATCAATATAATTTTTTTTCAACTAATTTTGACATACAATTTTCAAAATTTTCATTCAAATTGGCTAATTAAAAATAAAAAAGGTCTTATTTCAATTTTGGAAGCAGTCAGTGTCAAGAAATTTTTTCACGTTTGCTGTTTAACTTTGATTAAAATCAGTATGTCAATAAGAGAGCTCAAAATTTTAAATTTTGTCAGCTATTAAATTTAAGTAAAAATTTACTTTTACTAATTTAGTTAATTAGGCTAATTAATTAGATCAAATTCGATCCATAAATGAAAGATTACTTTACCGTCGATCAATATGAAATTTTTTTTGAAATAAAAACCGATTTGAGCAAAGAGACCAAATAAATATACCCCATCAAATTTTGATCAAAACTAGTCTATGAATAGTAGAGATATCAGTGGTTAGAGTTTGACAGATATCAATATTAAAAAATTTAAATCAAAACCTATTTGTGTTTTTAATTCTATTAAACCGTTTAAGCATCATTGCTAAACAATACCAACCATAAACGCACTTACCATTCAGATTTATATGTTAGTATGTATATCAGGTCAATCAATAAATTTTGAAAGCGACACCGATAGAACATCACTTGAACTGAATATTGAACACGATTTTGAAGCTTCATCTGTCATATGAAAACACCCTAAATTTTAAGTCGATCTGTCAAGTCATTCATTGTTTATCAGCTGGATAAACTAGACTTGTTCGAATATTTTTTTAAAAATGGAAAAAGGGAATATCGTGCACTGATAAAATTCTTTGTTTTGGAAGGTTTATTGGCAACTGAAATCCATGCAAATTTAATGAAAATATTAAAGGAGTATGCTCCTTCATTTCCAACTGTTTAAACGTGGTGGTACAAGCGTTAATGATGATTCATGTTCAGGATGTCCAAAAACTGCAACAATTGAAGAAATTCTCGTACAAGTAGAAAATAAGGTAATGGAAGAACATCGATTAACCGTGGATGATTTAACTGAGGCTATAGGCATTTCACATGGATTAGTACGTGAGATCTTAGCGTTTTGGGTAGGAGAAAGCTATTCACAATATAGATGCCGCATTTGCTAACATCGGAACAAAAACACACTCGAGAGAAACTTTCTAAACAACATTTGGCCCGTTTCACAAAGAACAAAACTGATTTTGTGCATCGATTTGTAACTATGGAGACTTGGATTTATCAGTATGATCCTGAATTGCGACAACAAACCACGCAATGGACTGAGCCCCGTTGTTCAGCTCCGAAGCAGCCAGAGTGGTTAAAGTGGTTCAAAAAAATTATGGCATCAGTTTTCTGGGATTCAAAAGGAATTTTGTTGATTGATTACCTTTAAACCGGTAAAACAGGAGATTATTATCGTAACCTTTTGGACCAGCTGGAAGAGAAAATTAGTGAGAAAAGGCCCGGTTTGCAGAAGAAAAAAATCATCGTTCATCATGACAATGAACGTCCCCACAGAGATGCTTTGACAACGGTTGTTGGAACATCCACCCTATTCGCCAGATCTGGCTGCCTCTGACTTCTATCTGTTCCCAAACATCAAAAGATTTGAACGTGGAAACAAATGGTGAGGTGATAGCATCCGTAGACGGGTATTTGGAAGGTCTTCCTGAAAACCACTTCAGAGATGGTGTAAATGAATTGGAAAATCGCTGGAAAAAATTTATTGACCTTAAGGGAGATTATATTGAAGAATACATATATTTTTACTCATTAATTCATCTTGTTGATTTAATAATGAATCAATGCATAAATGATGATGAACTACAATCATCTCTGATAAAATCACATCTAAAAAAATCTCTTGTCAACGAAGTACGTGCGTACGTTAAAGAATAAAATTCAAATATGGACGATGTGGATAGAGAAATTGTCATGTATCTCGAAAAAAAAAACCTCTTGATGTGACAATAAAAATAAACGTCTTTTGTGATATGTTGCTAGATTATTATTTTTGAGACATTTAGTATTATTTATTATGAAGTTGAATGATGTTTTTCGTGATCTTAAAACTCTAACTGGAAAAACAATTAGTAGGGTAATGTTTACACAAATTCAATACTTCCCATTAGCAGAGAATGTCCATACAATAATTTACTTGCTGTTCCGTAAGTACACTTCTGCCAACTTAACCGGTTGTATTTTTAGAACATCCTTCTAAACTCAACATTTTTTTAGGTTACTCTGTAATCACAACAGATCGACAGATCCACGAAATAAGTTATTATGTTTTTCGT
Source organism: Pachyrhynchus sulphureomaculatus (assembly GCA_019049505.1). Taxonomy (NCBI): domain Eukaryota; kingdom Metazoa; phylum Arthropoda; class Insecta; order Coleoptera; family Curculionidae; genus Pachyrhynchus; species Pachyrhynchus sulphureomaculatus. The sequence continues at coordinate 56,252,949 of CM032456.1, forward strand.
AATCTGAGAACCCTAAAACGAGAATAAAAGAAAAAATCACGGATTCTGATTTCTTCACGAATACAATACTTTCCTTTATCAAGGAAAGTAATATAAGAAAAACTTGTGATCTAATGTTAACTGACCGTATTTTGCTAGCCATAATATACCTTTTCTTACTTTATATCAAATAACCGGTCAAGTGCAAGTTGAAATTGCTTAATAAGTGTTCCGTACGTTGATTGCTTTTAAAATAAATAATTTTGTTACGGAAGTACAAAATGATCATTACCTTCACAAAACAGACCCCAAATGAGTTTTCAACAAAGTTTGTTTCCAGTCTTTACTGAAAACTGATGACCTTGAAATTTTTGTTTTTATATACCAGATAAATTATTAAAGGTAATGCACTCGTGATAATTTTCGTTCAATCTACACTCCGTGGAGAATATTCCAGAATTTTTTCAAAATTTTTTGATCAGTACATTTCGAGATAAGGGGGGACAGCGATTTTTCGCGATTTTTTAAAAATAATACAAAGAAAAGTGTGTGCGCAAGTATTACATAATATATATATATATATATATATATATATATATATATATATATATATATATATATATTACTTGTGTTTTCACAAGCTTTCATTTTGACACCACACACTCGATGACCCAGTAAATTATATTTTTAACTCTCGATTTCACACCCAAATCTATCCCCTAAGTCAAAATTTAACTTTCAAAACTACAGGGCTCTGATGAGACCATCAATTCCTATATTTCAATTTTTTATGACAAATAGTTTTAGAGAAAATCTGGTGTGACAGACCGACAGACAGACAGATGGACAAACAGACAGATGGACAGACAGACACCGAAGTCATCTTATAAGTGTTCTGTACGGAATACTAAAAATGTATATATGCGTTCTTATAAAATCAATACATACGTCCATTAAGTATCTGGTTCATGTGTCACAATTAAGAAAGGCAATCCATTATTTGCGTTTATAATTAAGAATACCACCATTTTACAACACTATAAACAATAGAACGCCGAGAAAATGTTTATAGCAACTAGAATTTGGCGGAGTTAATTGTCAGTTCTGACTGGTGTTGTAAACAGGTGTTTTTCTTAATTACAAACGCCCATAGACTAGACAAAAATGTTGCCATCTCCTTAAATTTCTACTCATCGCATTCGCCAAACCTCGTGTCAACTAAATGACTTCTTATTGTGGTTAATATATGCTTATAAAGGACCTCTTATTTAAAATATCGAGTTGTTATGCTTAGAATAAGCTATTTTGTAATGTGAAAATGTCAAATTCAGTATTTATTTTAGAACATTCGGTGCGTCAGAGAAGAACTGGTTAAGTGACTTATTTACTACTGATCCCACAAAAAATTTTTATACAATATTTTAGTTTTCATTAAAGTAGGTGTTTCTACCGGCTTTGTTTCTATTTCATATTCGACTAGGTCAAATAAAAGTAATTTGAGTTAATAGACAGAGCGCAAATCTGAGTAGCTTAATATGATATTTAAAAAATATATCCTTTTTATCAAGCTTTTCTAGTTTTCCTACATACCATTAAATAAGCTAATAAACCCTACATCATTGGGTTTATGACTTGTAGTCACGATACAGGTAAAAATAAGGTCAAAGTTTACGTACTGACATACTTTTTATTATATTGTAAGGTCAGATTATTTAAGGCTCTATAAAAAATCACCAGAAGTAATTATACTTATTTGGAGATAATAAAATTTTTAATCACGAATTAAATTTTTTTTTCTTTAAATTAAGAGAAAATTGAAAACCTTTTATTAACATTATAAAATAAATTAGATCAAAATATGCTTTAAAAAACCCTTCCTTCTATTACACCGCAGCTTAAGTTAATGATTAGATACTTTATTTAGAGTCATTGTTATTGTCAAAGTCATCAAAATAATAATAAAAAAACCGGCCAAGTCCAAGTCGGGCTTGCGCAATCAGTGTTCCGTAGGTTGATTGCTTTTAAAATAAAAAATTTTGTTACGGAGGTATAAAATGATCAATGACTTCACAAAACAAACCCCAAATGAGTTTTTCAACAAAGTTTGTTTCCGATCTTTGTTGAAAACTGATGACTTTGAAATTTTTGTTTTTTTATATACCAGGTAAATTATTAAAGGTATAGAACTCGTGATAATTTTCATTCAATCTACACCCTGTGGAGACTATTCCAGACTTTTTTCAAAATTTTCGTCGATCACTACTTTACGAGAAAAGGGAAGGGGAACAGCGATTTTTGGGTAGTTTTTTAACAATAATACAAAGAAAAGCGTGCGCAAGTACTTACTCGTATATTATATATATTTTTGAATTTGTGTTTTCACAAGCTTTCATTTGACATCCCAGTCCGTGACCTGTTAAAAATATTTTTTTTCACCTCCAAATTAACCCTAACCCCTAGTTTAAATTTAACTTTCAAAATGACAACGGTTCTGATGGGGCCGTCTATTCCTATATTAGTCAAATAGTTTCGGTGAAAATCGGGTGTGACAGACCGACAGACAAACAGACAGACAAACGGACAGCCACCGAAGTGATCTTATAACTGTTCCGTATGGAACACTAAAAACATTTGAAAAACTATAAATTTCAGCACCTTCTCAAACCAATCACGTTGGTTCTGATCAACGCGAAAGGTAAATCCTTTCACTCTTTCACAACGTAAATAAATATATATTAAACGAAAATAATCATCAGCTTTGTTTTTCGTTCCATTCTTGGACATAGGCCTTCCTTGTATGTTGCCAAACACATCGGTTTTTGAGCAATTCTCTGCCACATCGATTCCGTAGTCTTCTTCAAATCATCGGTCCAACGCATCGGAACTCTCTCTCTCTCTCTCATTTCTCTTCTTTAGATCTCGCTACATGGCCTGCTTGCTTCTGCCACATTTTTTAATTTTATTATACAAAAAAGTTCTTCTTTCTCACATTTGGTCAATGTGATTCCATGTTTGGCTGACGGGCCCAAGCCAAGTCAGCACAAACACTATTACCATTGTATATTTAGGAATGACCTGATAATGTTACATGTTTTCAAAATCACTGACTTCTGAAAGTTTCTGTGTATGTTTGTGTTGAGTCCTAATTGTACTGTAGTGTGAATGTTATTGGTGTAAGGCCTGTGAATGATATAATGTGGGGGACACTGATGACTTTTTCTTGTTTCCATAGCCTTTTTATTTCTGTTCTGCAAGGTCGGTGTATTTGGAGATTTTTTTCTGTGTATTTCGTTTGGATATTTGTGTCGTTGGGGACAGCTATGTCAGTTAGATAGGGGACCTTTCCTTTTTTGCACTGAAAAGTAATATCGGGTCAATTGGCGGAGACTGTTTTATCTGTATGGATACTGATATCACAGTAATATGTAATGTAATATTTATTTCCAAGTATGGCTGTTGGTGTGTATTTGTAGTAGGGATCTGTGTTTTCTATGAATTTGTATATTGTAGGCTAGTGCTTGGTGAACTACTCCCGCCGCTGAGTGATGTCTGGCTGTGTATTCCGTTTCAGCAAATATTTTACATCCGCTTGTTATGTGTTCGATCGTTTCTTTCTGCTGGTGGCATTTCCTGCATCTGTCTTCTGTAATAGTTGGGTCTTTGATGATGTGCTTTTGGTAGTTTCTCGTTAATATGACTTTATCCTGGATGGCAAGTAAGAAGCCTTCTGTTTCAGGGAACAGCTGTCCATCCTGTAACCAGGTGTATGATTGTTTTTTTTTTACGTGGCCTTGTTCTATCTGGTATCTGTGTTTTCCGTGGAGTGTTCTTTCTGACCACGTTTTCATCTTTTCCTGTTGTAATTGGGTGTGACTGTGTGTGTCTACTAGGCGGTCTGCCCGGGATAAGTCGAGAGGTGTGTAGTTTTTGTCTGCTTTCACTGTTGCTGTGTGGAGGCTGTCTTACTTGGTGTGAAAGAAGTTCCTAAGTGCTTGTATTTGTTCTGTGTGTAGTGATCTGTTGTCTATGATTCCTCTTCCTCCTGCCTTCCTCTCGATAGTCAGTCTTTCATTGCATGCGTTGGGTTGTAATTTTCCTGTATTTGGTGAATTGAGAAAGAATAAGGATGTGAATGTTTTCTATATCTGTGTGTGACCATTTGATGATACTAGATGAATATGTGAGTATAGGCATAGCGAACGTGTTAATGGCTTTAGTGAGATTCTTGGAGTTGAGTTTTGTTTGTAAAGTTTCGTGAGACTGTTTTTGAATTCAGTTCTGAGCTCTGTTTTGATGTGAGTGTGGTTGAGTTCGGTGCATTGCTGGAAGCCTAGATATTTATATGTTTCTTTGTCGAGCATGTTATCGAGTGTTTCGTTGTTGATGGTTTCTGTCTCATGGTGGCCTTTCCATTGGCCTTTGTTGATGTTGAGCACTTTACATTTACTTATACCAAATTTCATATTGATATCTGAGGTGAATGTTTCTATGATTTTGAGTTCTTTCAGCTGTGTTCTTGTGGCAGCGAAGTGTTTTATGTCATCCATGTATGGGGGGTGGTTTATTTTACATTGGTTCACTTTTTGATGTCTGATGTTGAAGCCATGGACTGTTGTGTTTAGTGTATTTGAGAGTGGCTTGAGACGGAGGCAAAACCATAGAGCGCTGAGCGAGTCTTCCTGACATATACCTCGTCTGATGTACAGCTCTTCTGTTTGGATGCGTTCGGTTTGTGTTTTTAGGTGGATTTTGGTTTTCCATGTTTTCATAATTTGTGCGAGAAATTGCCCGAGGTTCTGGTTGATTTTGTGGATTTCTAGGGCTCTGATTAACTAGCTGTGTGGTATGGAGTCGAAGGCTTTTTTATAGTCTATGTAACAGATGTGAAGGTTTCTGTGTTCTTTTCTGGTTTGTCCCATGATCACACTATCTTTGATTAGCTGCTCTTTGCATCCTCGGCTATTTTTCCTGCACCTCTTCTGCTCTTCTGTGAGAATATTGTTGTCTATTAGGTGTTGTTCGATTTTCTTGGAAATTGTGGCTGTGATGATCTTGTATAGGGTTGGAAGACAGGTAATAGGTCGGTAGTTTGACGGGTTTGTGGTGTCTGAGTTTTTAGGTTTGGCGTAAGTTATTCTTTGTGTAAGGAAAGTGGGGAATGTGTGTAGTTGTAGAATGGCTTTGTTGATTTGGTGTGTGTGTGTTTCGTGTGTGGTGGTAAACTGTTTGTACCAGAAGTTTTGTATATTGTCTATTCCAGGGCATTTCCAGTTGTGTGTGTATTTGATTGTTTTTCTGTAATCTCTCTCAAATTTATAATGACAGTCACAGACAAAAAAGTTCTTGCATAACTCGCATGAATTTGATGACCGCGCCGTTCCCACAGTTCTTTTAGCCCAAAAAACATAACTAAATTAAGCAAGGCAAACAAGTCTAGTTTCACTTGATGTTTCTATAAATAATTCTTTCTTATTTGTTGGAATCTTGATATGCTGAAAGGAATTGTCTAAATAATATACACTGGTGAGCAAAAAACTCGACTCAAACTATTTGGCTTCATTTAACACGGATCCTAGAATTTAGTGTTTAAATATTTTTACGGATTTTAGTATCATTTGAAAGCCCATTCTATTCTCTTTCTAATGATACCAATTCCATAGCATACCTCACGCTTTTTACTGATTAAAATGATTGAAAGGGGAAACAAGAAGAACATGGATTGAAAATAGGGGTAAGAAAAAGGAAAAATTAAACAAATTTTACGTTTAAGAAATAAATTTATTGATAAAAATGAAAATCAATATTTTGTATTACCCCCTAGCCCTTATTACTGCTTCCAGCCGGTTTTTCATGGAGCGGGTGAGCTTTTTCACCACTGTCTGTGAGATTCTTGCCTACTCTCTATCGCAACCTTTAAGTCCATCAGCGATGCAGGGGCTGGATTTCATGCTCGAACCCTTCTTTTGAGCTCATCCCACATGTGCTTCATTGGATTGAGGTCAGGATTCCGTGCAGGCCTGTCTAATGTGGATATTCCCACTTTTACTAGGTACTACCGCACCGACGCAGCAGCATGTGGAATCGCATTGTCGTGCATTAGCACGAAGCTATCGCCAACAAACCCAGCGAAAGAACCGGGGTGTTCCTGGAGAATCTCGATGTACCGGTGAACAGTTAGTCCACCGCTACGAGTCTCATCAGTCACGAAAACCAAATCCGTTTTCGCATCCAGTGAGATATATCCCCACACTCCATGACAGAACCTCCTCCATAGGCGACCGTTTCAGTAATGCAGCACTGCGCATAGCGCTCCCCAGGCCTCCTATAGACTCGTCTTTCTTCCATCATGTAGGCACATTTCGGGACTCGTCGGAGAATAAAACAGAGCGCCATTGCTCTAAGGTCCAGTCGATGTATTCTGAGTCGCGCTTGTCGATGGGCTGCTGTCAATTTGGGTCCATTAGCTAGTCTCTGCGGAGTTAGGTTAGCTTCTTTAAGTCTTCTTCTGACTGTCCAATGACTGACAGCCAGACCCCGAAATTGTCGAAGCTCCTGCTGGACGATTTTTTAGAGTTGTGTTGACAATGAAGCAGTAAAAATTTTTTGGAAATCTAAATGTTTTTTGTAATATTGGAAAGAGTAGAAAATCAGCATTCTAATGATACCAATAATAATATTACTACTCAGTATATATCACCACTACACCAAACACTTTATTTTTGCACTCGACGCGCGTTTCGCTAACCATGTTAGCTTCATCAGGAGCTATGATTGACAGTCAATCATCGCTCCTGATGAAGCTAACATGGTTAGCGAAACGCGCGTCGAGTGCAAAAATAAAGTGTTTGGTGTCGTGGTGATATATACTGAGTAGTATCATTGTGCCAAAGATTCCACATTCCCAACTTAATAATATTACTGTTAAAAAATAAATTAAAAGACCTTGCAACAGAAATAAAAAGGCTACGGAAACAAGAAAAAGTCATCATTGTCTCCCTCATTATACCAGCCACAGGCCTTACACACATTCACTCAACACAAACATACACAGAAACATTCAGAGTCAGTGATTTTGAAAACATGTAACATTGTCAGGTCATTCCTTAATACACAATGATAATAGTGTTTGTGCTGACTTGTCTTGGGCCCGTCAGCCAAACATGGAACCACATTGACCAAATGGGAGAAAGAAGAACTTTTTTTGTATAAAACTAATAATAATAATGTGAAAAAGAAGAACGTAAATATAATAATACATAAATACACAGAAAAAGTCTCCAAATACACAAACCTTGCAACAGAAATAAAAAGGCTATGGAAACAAAAAAAGGTCATCATTGTCCCCCTAGTCATATCAGCCAACACACATTCACACCACACTTAGTGCAATTAGGACTCAACACAAACATACACAAAAACATTCGGAAGTCAGTGATTTTAAAAACATGTAATATTGTCAGGTCATTCCTTAATACACAATAGTAGCGTTTGTGCTGACTTGGCTTAAGCCCGTCAGCCAAACATGGAACCACATTGACCAGATGTGAGAAAGAAGAATATTACTATTTAATAACCGGTCAAGCACAAGTTGAACTTGCGCAATTAGTGTTCCGTACGTTGATTGCTTCTGTTACGGAGGTATAAAATGATCAGTGACTTCACAAAACACACCCCAAATGAGTTTTCAACAAAGTTTGTTTCCGATCTTTACTGAAAACTGATAACCTTGAAATTTTGTTTTTTTTTTGTATACCAAATAAATTATTAAAGGTATTGCACTCGTGATAATTTTCGTTCAATCTACATCCCGTGAGGAATATTTCAGAGTTTTTTCAACATTTTTGGATCAGTATTTTTCGAGATATAGGGGGGGGACAGCAATTTTTTGCGATTTCTTAAAAATAATACAAAGAAAAGTGTGCGCATGCAAGACATTATATATAAATATATATATATATATATATATATATATATATATATATATATATATATATATATATATATATATACGAGGCTGGTTTGAAAAGTCCGTGCAAAGTCCGAGAGATGGCACCACCGACGCGTATCGAGGTCATGTTTAGTTAGTAGCATCTCTTGAATGAACGCACACCAAGTTTCAGCCATATTGGTCTATTTCTTTGTGTTTGGCATTCGTGTGAATCAAGGAAGTCGAGTGATTTTCAAGAAATAGACGAAAAAGAATTTCGTATGGTAATTAAACATTACTTTATGAAAGGCAAAACGCCTCAGGAGACTAAAGAGAAGCTTGATAAACATTATGGTGACTCTGCACCTTCGATTAGAACAGTTTATATGTGGTTTCAAAATTTTCGGACTGGCCATATGGGCACAAGTGACGCTGAACGTTCTGGACGGCCTGTGGAGGTTACGACTCCAGAAATCATTGATCAAATCCATGATATGGTGATGGATGACAGAAGAGTTAAGGTGCGTGAGATTGCTAGTGCTGTGGGCATCTCGACTGAACGGGTACATAATATTTTGCATAAACATTTGGACATGAGAAAGCTATCCGCAAGATGGGTGCCGCGATTGCTCACGCTTGACTAAAAAACGGAATCGTGTGAAGTGTTGCAAGGTTGGTTTGCAGCTGTTCCAGAAGAATCCGGAGGACTTTAAGCGTCGTTTCGTCACTGTGGATGAAACATGGATACATTACTATACTCTTGAGACCAAACAACAATCTAAACAATGGATTACCAAGGGGGAATCTGCACCAAAAAAGGCGAAGACCGTTCCTTCGGCCGGAAAGGTTATGGCGACTGTCTTTTGGGATTCGCAAGGGATAATCCTCATCGACTATCTGGAAAAGGGTAAAACTATTACAGGTGAATATTATTCATCGTTATTGGACCGTTTGAAAACCGAGCTGCAAGAAAAACGCCCGCGATTGGCCCACAAGAAAGTCCTTTTCCATCACGACAACGCACCAGCACACACCTCAGCAGTTGTGGTCGCAAAATTAATAGAAATAGGATTCCAACTCGTTTCACATCCCCCCTATTCTCCAGACCTGGCTCCCTCGGACTACTATTTGTTCCTTAATTTGAAGAAATGGCTGGCGGGACAAAGATTTTAAGATTTTATTCAAACGAGGAGGTGATTGCAGACACTAATGGATATTTTGCAGACTTGGACAAATCCTATTATTCGGAAGGGATGAACAAACTAGAACATCGTTGGACGAAGTGTATAAGCCTAAAAGGAGGCTATGTCGAAAAATAAAAAAGGTTTACCCCAAACACATAAGTAGTTTTTATTTTTGCACGGACTTTTCAAACCAGCCTTATATATATATATATATATATATATATATATATATATATATATATATATATATATATATATATATATATATATATTTGAATTCCCCACTCGATGTCCTAATAAAAAATTTTACTTTCAAAACTATACGGCTCTTATGAGGCCATCAATTTCTATATTAATACCAAATTTCAACTTTCTACGTCAAATACTTTCGGAGAAAATCGGGTGTGACAGAGGGACAGACAGACAGACACCGAAGTGATCTTATAAGTGTTTCCGCGCGGAACACTAAAAATTAAATTCAAGGTTCAGTGTTAAATGAAGCAAAATTGTTTGAGTTGTACATTTCGAAAGCTTTGAATCGTTTCTCTGTGCTGAGATCAAGAGTCCAGCCTTCACATCCATATAGGAGTACCGAAAAAACATAGCATCTAATCACACCCACTCGAATTTCTAGACTAACGTCGGATCTAATGAAAAGATTATTCATGTTCATGAAGGTCCCACGAGCCTGCTCGATTCTCGATCTAATCTCTATTTTTCTATTTAAAAGAGAAAACCTATTGAATTCTCTGTCCATTAACAATAAGATTTGCATCAACGGGCGATTTTGAAACCACAATCAGCTTGGTCTTTGTTGTATTTACATGTAGTCCAAATTGCTCACTCTGAGATTCATCATGCTCTGTAGATCGGGTAGATTATTAGCCATAATAACGGTGTCGTCTACATATCTCAGGATGTTAATCATGATGTTAATTCCCGTTGTAATCTGGGCTAGAGCTTCTTTGAAAACAGCCTCCGAATAATGGTTGCAGAGAAGCGGAGACAAAATACATCCCTGTCGCGCTCCTTTCTTGATAGAAGCGTCCTCCGATGGGGTTGTTCGATTTTTACTTTTGATGTCTGATACTAATACAAACCGAATATGATGTTGATTTCTTGGCGGTCGACACCCGAGGCACATAGGATCTCTATCATTTATCATATGGTAAGCGAGAGCGAGAACTATAATATCAACAATTTGGATAACATACATATTTTTAGAGATCTTAGAAGCCAGTATCAACATGTGGGGGTCTAGTTCAACGTAGGGTCAAAGCTTATGTCGACAAATCTAGCGCATTCACCATTTGTATTTTCCTCGAGGAATCGCTGAGGAAAAACATCTTTACTATTTTATTATAGCTAGGTTATTTTTATCACACTTTAACTTTGTCGAGAATACCTTGAACTTTTTTTATCTGAGAAGGAAGGTACCCCTCAGATTTTCTTCAAATAGGGATTTTTCTGTAGTTTTCTGGAATAGAAATTTAACTGACAGTCATTTTTCCTGAAGAAACCACCTTTGAAGGGTGGTTTCTTCCCCTCGAAGTAGAGGTTGTTAACCTATATTTTACAGTTTCACCTTATATAAAGCCATAATAGTAATTTAAACTGCTGTTGAAATCTATTTTATAGTAAGATAAATAAGTACTTTTCCAATAAGTGAAATTATAACACTGTTTCAACATTAATGTGTCTTTCACATCACACAAAATTCGCCAGACAGACAGACCGAAAGTGTTCACAAGTATTCTGAAAAGTAAAATAGAAAACAATATACACATAAGCGACGAGCAACAAGGGTTCAGCCAATACAGATCAACCACAGACGCTATCTTTGCAATAAGGCAAATAAGAATAAAAGCTATAGAATCCGAGAAACCAGCTTTTTTTTTCTTGATCGACTTAAGGAAAGCATTCGTCAGAGCCAGGTTGAAAGATATATTAGAGTTAATAAAGGGCCTAATTCCGTACCCCATACCATAAATAATCCAAAGACTCAATCACGGTAACACAACAAAAGTAAGAAGATAGCTTAGCTCGTTACTATCCCACATAATAATGGACAAAATCACTGAGGAAGTAAAACTAGTCAACGATGGATACAAACTAGGAGATAAACAAATAAAGATACTGGGATATGCAGATGATATTGTTCTATATCAATATCACAATCGGAACACGGCCTACAAAGACTGCTCTATAAATTCAAACAAGTAGCAGAAAGATACAACATGGAAGTCAATACCCACAAAACAAAATGCATCACAATAGCTAAAGAACCAGTAAGGTGTAAATTAGAAATAAATGGGAAATTAATAGAGCAAGTAATGAAATTCCCATATCTTGGAGTACTAATTACTAGCTACGGAGATATAACAGAAGAAGTGAGACAACAAACAAATAAAACAGCAGCAATATCAAGGGCCCTCAGAGATGTACTTCGGAAAAACAAAGATCTAAGTGTTAGACCCATACTGGCTTATAGCATAGAAACACGGGCAGACACAAACAAAACCAAACAGCTACTAAGAACAACTGAAATGAAAATACTGCGAGCAATAACAGGAAAAAGTTTATTAGACAGAGTGAGTAACAACACCATAAGAGAACAGTGCAAGGTAGAAGATATAGTCAGATGGAGAAGAAAGAGAAGAAGAGAGTGGCGTGAACATGTACAACAACAACGTAACAAAAGTGTTTATTTTAAAAGCAATCAACGCACGACTAATGGCAAGTCCGACTTTCACTTGGCTGATTATTTAGGTTAATCTGCAAGCAAATCTCAATCCCTTCTACATACTATTTGTGTTAAAATTGGAAATAATGAAAAATCAAATTGAAATAGAAGTATAATATGATATATAACCAGTCACTCTTCTAACCCCCTACCACATTTCTATCACTTCATATATCTTTTGCTATGTGTAATTAGCTTAAATTTTATTAAAACAGCAATCAAAAACGAGGAAAAATTCTCATAATAGTATTGAAACTATACAATATTTAATAATCACATATCACCCTCCACCCCTGTTAACATTGAAAATAACAAAAAAATAATGTAATTTTTCAACCCCTTGACTCAAAGAACCTTGAAAAAAGACTTACAACACGATAAATACGAAAGCCTTCTAACTGCCTTCTCCACCACTTATACGATGCATAATTCTTTGTGGTAAATAAATAACACTTAGGCTGAAAAGTTTTTGGTCTGACACATAAATGTCGCCCTTTTCATATGATTTTTAGAAAGTACCCACCTTCAAACGATACGTATCAAAATTTCATGACATTTCGATGATTAGTTTACAGTGTTTTTAGAAGCATACTTTTGATATTTTCAAAACAATGGAAAAAATCGAATTTCATGAGTTGATTAAACACTTGTGAATGGTTTGATGGGAAAAAATACCGTTCAAGCAAAGAAATGGCTTGATAAGTGTTACGGGGACTCTGCCCCTCGAAATCACTCATCATTTACTGGTATGCTGAATTTAAACGAGGTCGTACAGACACAAATGATGCTGAACGCTCCACCATTACACACCGGAATCAAATCGGCAGTCAGCTGAGTAGACAGCAGCCGGTGAAAGCCGCCCGAAACGACCAAAGACACAACAGTCGGCTGGGAAGGTTTTGGCCTTCAAAAACCCTAAAAAAGAGATATAATACAATATATATGAATTAACCCCTCTAATCTCCTCCTCCGCCCCTTTCGTCCCTTACATGTTTTATTATAAATAAATAAGCATAAGATTTACTTATTATTTCAACAAAAAAAAAACAGTTAAAGTTACTATATTACTATTAAAACTATACAAAAACTATCCTTTAGCGAGCAAAGTTAAAGCAAGGTCTGAAAATCGCTGCAAGCATGTGCCACTGTTAGTGGGAGTGTGCCTTTGTGCCACTTAAATGGATTCCGTTACACGATAACTTATGCTTGATTGATCGTCTAGAGGCTATTTAAAGATTTTTCAAGGAAGGAAACTTCTCTTGTACAAGCCAAATAAAGTGAAAGATAAATATAAAAATTAGGAAAATTTTATTAAAGGATCGAATTTAGTGAGGTCAAAAAACTACTTATACAGGGTACACTAACCTCCACGTAAGCTATCGTGATTCCAAAAATACACACTGGACAAACAAAAATGTTTTATGTAAATTAACTATAGTAGACCTTTTATATAGGTTTGTGTTTTTATTATTACTGGTCATTTGTTTAATGAGACAACTGATTATTAAATCAATATACTATGAACCTTTATTTTCTCTAACAATATTGGAATCACAAACATATCTAGTATACTAGCCACGAAATACAGATGCACTTATATTACATAAATCCGGTAATCAATAAGGGTGATAGAGAGTTGTAGGATCTTTATTTAATCATTAAAATAAAAGAAGTACGAGTAGTTTTAGAAATTTTCAAGATCCATAGGATAAAGACACAGAAGGGTCAATTTTTTTTATTTAAAATAAAAATATCAATGATTATAAAGCCACACAAAAAAAATTCATTACCACGAACCAAAATATATGGATCTACTGGTTTTTCGACGCTATTTTGTTATTTTTTGGCCAAAAACCTCTCTTGAAATGGAGTAAAACTATAGTAATAATGTAATGACTCGTAATGAAGTGTGAAAAATGGTGGATATTTTATAGTCTAGAGACCAGATTATGCATTCAAACCACAGCAAGTTATTTCGGTTAATTGAACGAAAATCTATCCTTATAAGGGGTGAAAGGTACTCCTAAAACTCAAATAAGGCACCTGAGTTTAAATAACATGTACAAATTTCGTAGTCTCAGTCTTTTTTTTAACTACGGATTCGAATTCAGCGTCAAAAAATACACTAGATCCATATATGTTGGTTCGTGGTAATCAAATTTTTTTTTGGGTTGGCCTGTTAAAGTGGATAACATATATGTCATATTTTAAATTATTTTAAAAGATTGCACCTCTCTTATTATTTAACTTTTTTATAGGCTATATTTATCCCAACTCCTGTATTACTGTACTTAACTATATCCTATATTTTATCATTTTTAGGTACATATAATCTCATTAAATGATACCAGCGCCAAGCAGGTTGCTAGCTGCTAAATAGTTATATTATTATCTTCGCTACTTTTTTGTTAGTAGTATAGTGCAGTAAAAAAATCATTTGAAATTGAAATTGCACAGTTTAAGTACAGCAAGCAGGAGTATTATTCTGAGTTTTGACGCGTTTTTTGAGTTTAAAATGCAAATAACTCCGGTTATATATGTCGGATAGAGATAAAAAAAAACAAACTCTTCGTAATAAAATTTCCAACAAATTCTCGTTAGTTCAAGTTAAGTCGCTCAAATGTGTAAATAACCTACAAAATTGAAAAAAAAAAAAAAAACCGACAAAAAAACTTTTTTTTCATTTTATTCTACAGGCCAACTAAGTGAACCGATTGGCTTGAAACTTTCAGAAAATATGTCTTTTGTCATAACAAAAAATTGAACCCAGTGGGCACAATATTTAAAATTTACATTGCCCGTCATTTTATGCCATTTAGGTCTTGACGCCAGCTTTCCGAAGCCATTAAAAAAAAATTTTCTGGAGCTATTATAACCGTTTTTTTTTTTACATTTGTTTATTAATCAAATAAAAACAAATTTTTTCTGCCATTTTGAAGAAAAAAATGGAAAAACTTTTATCACATCTGGTAGAGAATCGCGAGACCTTTATTTAAAATATATATGTATATATATATATATATATATATATATATATATATATATATATATATATATATATATATATATATTTTCGTTAACATTTTTTTCTTCAAAATATCAATTATTATTTGTTTAATAAACAAATGTAAGAAAAACGGTTACAATGACTCCAAATTTTTTTTTTAGTGGCATCGGAAAGCTGATATCAAGACCTAAATTTTGACAAAAAAATCCAATTTGGACTAAATGGCATTAAATTGCGGGCAAATTTTAAATAACAAATTCAATTGTGTCCACTGGGTTCAATATTTTTGTACCAAAATTTCAGGGTGTTTTTGCTATAACAAAAGGAATATTTTCTGAAAGTTTCAAGCCGATCGGCTCACTTAGTCGACCTATACAATAAAATGAAAATAAAATAGATTTTTGTCTGTTTTTTTCAATTTTGTAGGTTATGTACACATTTGAGCGATTTAAAACCAACGAGGATTTGTTGGAAATTTCATTACGAAGAGTTTTTTGTTTGTCTCAATCCGACTAATATAACCGGTGTTATTCACATTTTAAGCTTAATAAACGCATTTTGAAAACTTCAATTGTTTATAAACAAAAGAGCACAAGTTTTTCGAGGTCCAAAACTCAGGACAATACTTCTGGTGATACTCCAGAGAGGATAAAATCATAATATTGCTCTTTTTAAATTATGCCGAACTCATCATTATTTTAACCTTTTTTTACTGCACTAGTAGCTTATTCAAACTACTTTAGGAAGTAGCTAGTTACTCAAAACCTTATTTATTAACTCTGCGACTGTCCAACGCAGGAAATAACTTTAAAAAGTAGCTGAGCTGCCTTTAACCTTGCTACTTTAAAAACGAAATAGCTGTTTATCTTAACTATTTGTATCCAAGCCAAATATTTCTGACAGTTTATCCATCCCTAAATAAAAATTTGTATTTTCCGAACTTTCTGAATTTTTGCGAATTAATAGAGAATCTAATATATTACTCTGAGACGAATATTTAGTGATTATAGCCTGTCAAACAGTAGCATGCTCTTGCGTCTTCTTGAGCTTAAAAACTAATGCTGATTAAAGTTTTTCTTATTCCTAAAAAAACGCCGTTTGAGCACATCAACCCTTCCTAATCCTAGATTCTGGCCACGTTGCAATTGTCAAATCATGAAAAATCCAATTTTAAATTGTGAATTTGTGTGTGTAAATTAGCCAGTACTTTTTTTTGCAAGCATGCATTTCTAAAATAAACAATAAATAGATGCTTAACTCAAAGTGAAGAATAAGAAGAATGAAATATTAATAAAAAAATTTTAAAGTCATGAAGAACTAATTCTATATCTCATTCCTCGACTCCAAGACCTTGAACAAAATATATAAAAAGAGATATATATTAAGAAACCGTTCTAACCTCTTCTCAAACCTTATGTTAATTAAGAACCTGACCAAATGCTCGTAATACTATTGAAACTATACAATATTTAACAAACCCCACTCCTTTCCCCCCTTATCCAGTTAAAGTAACGAAAAAATAACTTAATTTCAAGATTTTGTCGCTCCAAGAACTCTGAAAAAGAATAATAACACAATATATATGAACTAAACCCTTCTACCTTTATCATCTACCCTTTTAACCTCTTGTGAGTTTATTTAAAAATAATTGTGCATAAAAATCTAAAAAAATAAAAAAAACTCAACATATTATTATTGAAACCATTAGAAATGTATCGATAGCAACTCCTTTCATCCACATACTTCCAGCTCTGAAGAAAATTATTGTTCTTGAGTATATTGTATTAATTACACATTATCTATTCGTCTTTTAAAAGTAAGAAACCAGTTAAGTTAACCAAATTTTTTTATCAAAAATTACAGGTAATTAAATATTTTTAGGCCACTGTCGAAAAAACACCGCTTCACGGTCTGCATGATTTCTTTGGTATAGGTCGATGGATCTGAAAAATTCAAAAGAGATTCATGTACATTAATGTTTTCGTTATAGTTTGTCTAGCCAAATTTTTTAATTTCAAGATAATAAGCATTTTAAGATATTTTGAAGATTAAAAATTTGTTTATCAAAAATTTAGTTTTTTATGGTTTATAAAAAATGTATTAACAGAAATATATAAAAAAAATGGCTCGACAGACATAGAGAATTTATTTAAGAAAATCTGAAAACAAAGCAACCAAAAATATTAAAGACTTTTCGAGTTATCGTGTATCGTATAGAAAAAGATAATGTTGAGAAGAACACGTTTAAAGTTTTGAACGAAAAATATTACAAATTGCAGTGAATTTTGTATATTAAATTTTAATGGTTAACTTAGGTTTAATCTGCAATTCTGGATTCATATTGTATGCCCTCCTTCTTGATTTTTGTGTTGAATGAAAACCGATCAGTTCTAATAAATTGCGACTACGTGTGCGCAGCCGCCTAGCCGCATAATGGGGTTAAAACATAATTTTTACCCAGATGCATTTTTTGGCCGCAATTTTCAAGGAATCTTAATATTTTTTTTTATCTTCTTCCTTTTTTGATTTCTCTATCGATGTGTCATGTAGATTTTTGATTACTGAGCATGATTTGAACTCATTTTTCAGTAAATATAGTTATTAGCCATTTACACCAAAAACATGAAACCTACGCATAGAGAAAAAATAATCAGATAAACGTTCCCTAAACTTATGGCTTTTAAACCAGGAACTCCAAACTAACAGAACCTAATATAGCGAAGACCAAACCTAACATAACCTAATGTAGTGAACTTTAAACCTAACATAGCCTAATGTATCGAACATTAACCTAACATAACCTAAAGTACCGAACGCTATATTAGGTTTGGAATTCCTCTTTTAAAAGCCTTAAGTTTAAGAAACGGACATCTCTTCATTTTTCCTTTTTGTATAGGGTTATGAAATGTTTAATCTTCTTGGTGTAAATAGCTAAAAACTACATTTATTGAAAAATAAATTCAAATCATGGTCCAAAATCAAAAATTTCGTCCAGACGAATCTACAGAGAAATTAAAAACGAAGATTATAAAAAAATTATCGAGATTCCTTGAAAATTGCTCGACTGAGACTCATTTTATTGCCTAAAAAGGTGTCTTTTGGAAAAAAGCAATATATATTGATAAATTAGTAAAAATCATGGTAAATAATCAAAAATTCGCTCAGACAAATCGATAGAGCTTGTTTTAATGAAGTTAGACATCAAAAAGGCTTCGGGCGTTGACGGAATACCTGTCATAGTTCTCAAAAACTGTGCAAAGGAACTAACATCAGTTTTCTGTAGACTTTTCTACCTATCCTACAGAAAGGGAATATTTCCGTCCTGCTGGAAATGTGCCACGGTTCAGCCGATACCTAAAAAAGGCAAGAAGACCTTGCCAAATAATTACCAACCTGTCGCGTTGCTTTCAATAATATCGAAAGTCATGGAAAAGGTTATCAATCAGCATCTTCTAAAAAATCTTGAACGATTCAACATTATTAGCGATCACCAATATGGCTTTCGTAAACATAGATCAACAGGAGAACTTCTGACTTATGTGACACATGTTTGGAACAACGCAATTGAACACTTTGGAGGATCTCAAGTGGTTGCTCTTGACATATCCAAGGCATTCGACTGTGTTTGGCACGATGGACTGTTGGCTAAGCTACGCTCTTGTGGTATATCAGAAAAGTTCTGTTCGTGGCTTTCATGTTTCCTCAGAGAGCGTTCTTTACGAGTCGCGGTCGACGGATTTCTTTCTAACACCTTCACAATCAACGCCGGTGTGCCCCAAGGCTCCATACCGTCCCCTACTCTCTTTCTAAATGAGAAAGAGAGTAGGGAACGATCTGCTGGATAAGATCGGGAACCCAATCTACAGCTTTGCAGATGACAGTACGCTTGTCTCTTCATTCACTTTGAACGCTCGGACATCGGCTGCTTAGGCGAATATCCGTCCAACTTAACAAAGACCTGAAGAAATTCTATCTTGGGGTGACAGTAACCAAGTGGAATTTAACGCTATAAAAACCCAGGCGGCAGTTTTTTCTAAAAAAGTTAACGTTGCTGAACCTGACATAATTATGTCGGGGCATTCCATTTCCATAGCATCGTCGCTCAATTTGTTAGGCGTTAGTGTGGGACCAAATATGTCTGGCATGAACATGTTGCAGGCATAGCAAGGAGAGCTTCTCAAAAACTGGGAATATTATTTCGAACCAGAAAGCTTTACACTCCACAACAACTGTTAATTCTTTACAAAGCTCAAATTCGACCAACTATGGAATACTGGTCCCATGTTTGGGGCTCCGCTCCCAAACATACACTGCATTTGTTGGATTCTGTTCAGAGAAGAGCTGTTCGTCTGATTGGAGACTCGGAACTGACCGGCGGCCTTGATTCGCTGGAACATCGAAGAACGGTTGGCAAGTTGAGTCTGTTCTACAAGTATTTTCATGGAAAGTGTTCGAAGGATGCAGCCCGTTTAATTCCTCCCAAAGCGGTGCATGTTAGAAATAAACGTCGCGCTGGTGCTTCACATCCATATGAGGTTCAGCTTGTTACTCCGCGTACAACGCTTTTCAAGCAGTCTTTTATATGGAGAACATCATCCCTTTGGAATAATTTGCCCAGCGCTGTGTTTCCCACGTAGTACAATTTACAGCGATTCAAGAACAACGTGAATCGCTTTTTCCGCACACATGCCGCTCTCGGAGCGCTTTAGGGACTTCCCTGCAGCACGTGTGCTAGACCCATAAAAAAAAAATATCACTATAACGTCGTTATTAAAAGGAATTTTCGAATAATTTTTTTAAAGTGTTCATAAAAGTATAGAAAATAATAACAAATAATGAAAAAATTGATAGTTCTGGAGGTATGTAACTCCTTAAGCAACGTAGACTAAAAACTATAGTCTTCATCCCTTTTATAGGTACTATTTATATACCAGATTTAAAATTAATTAATATTTTATTCGAGAGTTATCGTACCAAAGGACCAAGAGCCCAACCGACAAAGCAACAGAGAAACCGACGGAAATTTGTGACTGACTGGGTAAAACGTAAAAAAAAAGCAAGGTGGGTGATTTTTTTCATTCCTTTAGCAAGGAAAGTAAAAATCCAGAATTTGCAGTGTAATCCATTTTTTTTTAATATGTCGAGCCGAATTTTGCATTCGTTGGATTCTATTCAAAATGGAACATCGAATAACGGTTGACGACTTGAGTATATTTTACAAGTATTTTCATGAAAAGTGTTCGATGGATGTAGCCCGCTTAATTCCTCCTAGAATGCTAGGAATATACGTCATGCTAATATTTCACATTCAGCTTTTCCCGTTTGGAGACCCAGAAATCACCAGAAACCTTGGAACATTGAAGAAAAGTTGGCGACTTAAGTCTGTTCTACAAGTATTTATATGGAAAGTGTTCGATGGATACAACCCGCTTAATTCCTTCCAGAACGATGCATGCCAGTAATACCAGTCGCGCTAATATATCACACCCGTATGAGGTCTCATTTGTTAATCCTTGTACAACCCTTGTCAAGCTGAAAACATCATTCCTTTAGAATAATTTGCACAGGACTGGATTTCACACACATTCAAAACCAACGTGAATCGCTTTTTTCGCACACGCGCCGCTCCTGTAGCGCTTTAGGAATCTTCCTGCAGCACGTGTGCTATGCTCATTGGCAAAGAAAAGTTTTTAGAAGAAAGAAAAAAATAAAAAACTACCGAAAAAGGAAATTTCCCTGTTTTCTAGATTTCTCTAATAGAACACTGACTCTGACTGACCCGTGTATAGATTGCAAAGAGTTTTACAATTGTTGCAGAAAGCCGTTTTAAAATCTAGTTTCAATTTGGAGCTTGGAATAGTGGATATAATACGTAGGCTCAACAATTTTTGGTCTAGCTACTTAAAACACATTTATTTTTGCAAAATTTGACTTTATTCATCAACATAGTTTCCTTTAAGAGCGATACAATCAGTCCAACGCTTTTCTAGCATTTCTATACCTTCCTTGTAGAAGAATTTGTCTTTGCCTCACTTTCGGCGATAATTTCACTTGAGCCAAATCTCTTTCCCGCGAACTTTTTTTAAGGCCTGCGAATAGATAATAATTGCTAGGGGCCAAATCTGGAGAATAAGGTGGATGAGGAAGCAATTCGTACTTCAATTCATGCAATTTTGCCGTCCTAACCATTGACTTGTGACACGGTGCATTGTCTTGTTGAAAGAGCACTTTTTCTTGTTCATTTGGGGCCGTTTGTTTGCGATTTCTGCCTTCAAATATAATAATTTTATATAATATGATATCATATATATATACCAGGTGTACAAGTATGAAATACGGATTTTTTCTCTAAAAAAAAACATGTTAAATTCGGAAGAGTGATGAAAAGTGGTTTGAATAAAGCAGTGAATTGTTTAAATCTACTTGGTCGTTGAGTAAAGTACCTGTAGTCCTTAATCGATTTATTTGCATTGTCTCTACAGGTACTTTACTCAACGACCACGATTTAAACAATTCACAATTCATTATTGAGCCTACGTGTTAAACATATTAAATTTAACTTTTTTTTTATAACTGTGTAAAGTTTATTAGTAGAATAGCTGGGATCATTGGATATCTTTATAATTTATAGTAGCTTATAGTTACTTGTTGTTCATTTATTTATTTATTTTTGTTCTAGGAATGACAATAATTAGAAACCTAATCATTTAACTTTATAAAAATAGTCATAAATCTTAATAAGTGTTTAACGCCGAATTATTATACTAAATAAATAAACCAGTATAAATCAACGGATTCCTATAAAATTCGACGACGCTCCGGCCGTCCCAAGAAACTGACTCCACGTGAAGAGGCCAGTATTGTTAGACAAATAATTATAGATCCCAAGAAAAGTGCACCAAAATTACAAGAAGAAGTACGGGAACTATTTTTAAAAAATGTCTGTTCACAAACAGTGAGAAATTGTTTACACAGGGCAGGCTATAAGAGGTGTGCAGCCAGAAAGAAGCCGTTAATTTCGGAAGTTAATCGCAAAAAGCTGTTAGCTTTTGCTGGGGAATACTTTACTAAAGCTCCTGAATTTAGGAAATTCGTATTCTTTAATGATGAAAGTAAAATTAACTTTTTTGGGTCTGATGGCAGAACTAAAGTATTGGAGAAAAAAGAATACCACATTCGATATTAAAAAGATTTGTTCCACGATGAGATAACTGGGTGGCAGTGTTCTGCTTTGGGGATGCAGATCCGTTGGAGGGATGGATATTAACATTTTATTAATGGTACCATGTTTGTCTGAACATTTGAGAAACAATTTAAGAGAAAGTGTCCAAAAATTAGCACTCGAAAAAATATACATTTTCCAACAGGACAATGATCCGAACCATACCGCAAACTTGGTGCGAGAATGGATGATCCATAACGTGCGACAGCAGCTTCATACACCTCTGCAATCACCTAATGCGAGCGTTTATGGAAGGAACTTAAACGGCACTTTCGCAAACATAATGTTTCAAACAGAGAAGAATTAGAAACAGAACGAATGGGAGACCATGCCAGCAGAAGTTACTAGAAAGCTGGTTGCAAGCATGACAAAAAGGGTACAGGAGATTATCAAGGCCAACGGCAGTCCCACTAAATATTAATTTATTGTTCTTATTTTCCGTTAAACTCCGTCAAACTATAATTGGTAATTGTTAAGTGAATGGGGACTTTTTGATATTAATTTTCTTTTCATTTTTATAACAATGTTGTAACTTCTAAATAAAATGTTCCGTAGTTGTTTTTAATACCAATTCTCATTGGTTAAGTTTCAAAATTAATTTAAACACGTTTTCTCGTAGTTCCAATTAATTAGTTAAACATAACAGAAAAATCTTATAGAAAGCAGCTGGCGTATGGAGACTTTTTGGATGGTTTATATTATATATATATATATATATATATATATATATATATATATATATATATATATATATATATATATATTTAATAATATAATATTATTACAAATAAATTAATGTTTATTAACGGTGGAATATTTTCTGAATTTGTATTTAATAAGTCATGTACAACCGTATATAACTAGATACTAAAACTGATAAACATAAAGCTATCAAAGCTATGGTCTCCAAAGCTAGTTGTACTATAACACAGCACGTGAAATTGAAGGCAACTACATGAAAATTTAAATTAAATTGAAAATCGCCTTAATAAATATATTTTAGAATATTAGGTAAACAAAGAAAACACTTAAATATAATTGAATTTGCGTTTTGGCGAAAAATCCAAGTGTGGTATTGCGTGCAAAGGGTTATTTCTAGAGGTGACCTGTTTGCTTTTTAAATATGAACATGCAAAGGTAATTTTCTCCTGTATATTTATATTTTTCCTTAAAGATATTGATTTCCCAGATTTAATTATCCGTAAAGATATTGTGTTGTACTCAGAATATGTAAAGGTGAAGGTTATCACTATTTTAAAACTTTTTTTATCAAATATTTCTTAGAGGCTTTTCCTTAAATATATATATATATATATATATATATATATATATATATATATATATATATATATATATATATATATATATAATTAAATTTTCACGAATATACAGCCTTTGTCCAAAAAAAATGAACTGGTCGAGAATCGAAGAAAATTTTGTTTTCGACAGCGACTACCTTCAGTGCTGTATCAGCTGCTTTAAGACATTAAATGACTGGTTACAGAAGACAGAATGACAGAAGCAAAATGAAAATCTGCCATAGGATAGGGACTTATGGCAGATCTTCGGAATCTTCCATAAATCCCTATGCAGATTCCCAAAATCTTTATATTAAACTTGGTTACTGACACGGATAAAACGCTTCAAAAAGAATACGGAGATGATTGCCCATCTTGTACTTATATGTACGAGTGACTTGTTACAGCCCCTACTAAAACTTAATTAAAACTTAAGTCTAAAGTATAAAAATTAGTACAAAAAAAAACATAAAAATGGTTTAACTAGTAGGTTTTTGTATAACAAAGTAAAATAACACAATTAAATACATACACGGACACTCGCATCACGCCTAAGGTTCTATCAGGGCGACTTTTAATTTCACATATTATAATAGGAAGAGCCACTAAAAGCGTAAAAAAACAGTAGGAAAGGCTAGAAGAAATAATAAAATAACAAGCACTTAGGAAATTCTTTCACATCAGCAAACCAGCCTCCACACAACAGCAGACAAAAATTACATACCTCTCGACTCATCCCAAGAAAACCACCCAGCATACACACACAGTCAGACCCACTTACAACCGGAAAAGATGAAAACGTGATCAGAAAAAAACACTTCACAGAAAACACAGATACCACATAGAACAAGACCACGTCAATAAAAAACAATCATAGACCTTGTTACAGCAGCTATTCCCTGAAACAGAAGGCTTCTTACTTGCCATTCAGGATAAGGCCATATGAATCAGAAACTACCAAAAACATATCATTAAATGCCCAATCATTACAGAAGACAGATCCAAGAAATGCCACCAGCATAAAGAAACGGCCAGACATGACTCAGCGGTAAAACTATTCACCAAGCACTAGCCACAACATACAAACTCATAAAAAACAGATCCCTACTACAAATACACACCAACATCCACTTGAAAATAAAGATTACAAGCTCTACTGGGACATCAATATCCATACAGACAAAACAGTCCCCGACAATATTACTTTTCAAAAAAGGAAAAATAACATATTTAATTGACATAGCTGTCCCCAACGACACAAAGATCCCAACGAAATACATCATAAATCTCCAAATACAAAAACTTGCAACAGAAATAAGAAGGCTAAGGAAACGAGAAAATGTTATCATCGTCCCCCTCATCATATCAGTCACAGGCCTTACACTAACAACATTCACACCACACAGATTATAATTTGGACTCAACACAAACATACTCAAAAACATTCATAAGTCGGTGATTTTGAGAACATGTAACATTGTCACGTCATTCCTTAATACACAATGGTAATAGCGTTTGTGCTGACTTGGCTCAAGCCAGTCAGCCAAAAATGGAACCACATGGACCAAATGAGAAAAATAATAATACTAATAATACATCCAAACGAAATACACAGAAAAAATTTCCAAATACACAGACCTTGGAACGGAAATAAAAAGGCTATGGAAACAAGAAAAAGTGATCAGTGTCCCCCTCATTATATCAGCCGCAGGCCTTACACCAATAACATTCACACCACACTTAGGACTCAACACAAACATACACAGAAACATTCAGAAGTCAGTGATTTTGAAAACATGTAACATTGTCAGGTCATTCCTTAATACCCAATGGTAATAGCGTTTGTGGTGATTTGGCTTTGACCCGTCAGCCAAACATGGAACCACATTGACCAAATGTGAGAAAAAAGAACTTTTTTGTGTTAATAATAATAATAATAATAATGGATTAGAGCGGAAGACGCGTTACTAATATATGGGTTCTACACCGAAAGCAAGTTTAAAACCTAAAGATATTTTCATAGGAAAGCTAGAGACAAGTGCTCATGTAGTTATAAACAAACGAGACGAAAACCACACTCCTTTTCATCTATCTACAGCTAACTATGAATATGATCCTGATATTCTGCGGCTAATTGAACCGAAAAATGAGACAAAAAAGTATATGACAGTTACATATATTAGCGCAATAAACTGACCAATGAATTAAGAGAAACATTGATAAGCTAGTTAACATAGGAAAATTCGGTGAAACTCAGGGATTTCTATATTCCATCCAAGAACAGGCAGCTGGTACCGTTGTGTCGGAGTAACCGTCAAAACTCTTTGGTATCCACTAGAAACTACCTGAAACATATATTTAAAGATTCCAATATAGGGAACACGAACTGCAAAGAATAAGAATATTAAAAATATTATTAGTAGTTGCAGTTGCAGTGCTTCTAAAGACTATACGGCGGCACAACAATGCAGCAAAAGTTATTTAGAGAAGTTTGTGTATAAGTTACGTGTTTTTTTGTTGCTTTAACTACGGCCTTGATAACTAAAATATTTGACTTCATTAGCCCAAATTATATAAAAATAATCGAACTTGTGCACGATTTGCTTTTGCCCTACATAACACTACACTTAATGAATTACTAGGTGTTGCTAGAAAATAACCGGATTGAATTTATAAAACTTTTTATTTTCAAACTTTGACATTAAAACTCTAATTCCCTTCAATACATACTTTTTCTCAATCCCTATACCGTTCCATTCGAATTTTCTAGGGTTGGAAGTAGTGCTGCAAGTCGGTTTCCGACAAGTTCATCATGACCTCCGTCCTTATACCTCGTATGTCTATATAGTACGAAAAGAAAATAGTGTCCCAGGATTATTAACCAATACTGATCAATGTGATGGTACGATGAAGAACAAAAAAAAAATTGGTACTGTCATATACTTAACGTTTCTTTTACAAACACGTGATCCAAAATTAATACAATAATTCCAAGCATTGCACCCTTAAATAAAATAAAACCGTCCAAGTGCAAGTCGGCCTTGCGCAATTAGTGTTGATTGCTTTTAATTTAAAAATTGTTGTTACGTTAGGTGATCAATGACTTCACAAAACACACCCCAAATGAGTTTTCAACAAAGTTTTTTCTGGTCTTTACTGAAAAATGATGACCTTGAAATTCTTGTTTTTTTATATATCAGATAAATTATTAACGGTAATGCACTCGTGATAATTTTCTTTTCACTTCTGATTTCATCCCCCAAAACTAACCACTTAAATCAAAATTTAACTTTCAAAACTACACAGCTTTGATAAGGCCAACGATTCCTATATTAGTGCCAAATTTCAACTTTCTATGTCAAATAGTTTCGGAGAAAATCGAGTGACAGACAGACAGACATCGAAGCGATCTTATAAGTGTTCCGTACGCAAAACTAAAAACACTATTAAATGATTTACTTGTTATTGGAATATTAATGAAAAATTGAAAATAAAGAAAAAATATAATTGATTTAAAACAACTGCAAACAGGCAGCAGTCTACCCACTATTCTCTTAATAATTCACATATGCATGAGGGGATCCCTCTAAAAATGCTGCCTGCATTGAGTGTTGGCTGTGTTCCAACCACTCTATCGGCTAGAACTGCCTCCGATGGAGTACAAGGTATGCGTTTCAAATTGGGTACAATTCGTTGTATCTTACCGTTATATTTCGTAAGCACCTGGATAAAGTACTAGAAATTTGATATGGTGATATGGCGAAACGTGTCTCAGGATGAATTTGACAAATAAGAGAACAGTGGGGGTACACTGCTGAGATATGAAGTTTAGTCTGTTTTTAGTAGTTTTACATTAATTCACATATAACACAATGTTTGATATATACGAGACAATCTCTCTAATCCCCTCCCCTATCTCATTAGCCCCTTACGTGTTTAAACATAATGAAAAAGTAACACTTTCAGATTCTTCGACTTCAAGAACAGATCCTCTTTCCCACCCCCTTAACCCCTTACATATTTGACTACAAATATTTACGCTTACATATTGTTCATAACCAAAACTAATCAAGGGAGATTCTCATAATACTATTTCAACTAAATAAACTTTGTCTTCACTTCGTTCACCTCCTTCCTTTAAAGCTTGTTTGTTTAATAATTAGCTGTGTGCTTGATTGTAAATCGATATTTTATTTAGTTTGAGAGATATTGGGCCAAAAGACCGACAAACAGACAGTAATGGAGGATTGTTTCTCGTGATCTAGGGACCCTAAAACGTGAAAAAATACCAAAATTTCTAGCAAGGGAAGTAAGAATAGAAAAGGAAATAAGTTTCTAAAACAAATTGGCCTTGATTATTTCTGCCTCATTTCAATCAATTATTATGTTTATACAAATCACTACAAAGAAACAATATTTCAAATTTCAAGGAGCAAATTTGAATCGGGATATGCATTTTTTTTTAATTGTGTACCTAGCATCTGATTAGCATGTGATCTATTTTACCAAAAGCTATATGGATTTGTCAATTTTACGTAGAATATAAAAATATATTACCTAAAAATAAATATAAAAACAAAAGTCGAAGTAAGTAATAAGCAAAAAATATAAGTAGGACTTGTACAATTAGTATGCCGTACGTTGATTGTTTTTAAAATAGGAATTTTTGTTACGGAGGTATAAGATGATCAGTGACTTAACAAAACACACCCCAAATGAGTTTTAATAAAGTTTTTTTCCCATCTTTATTGAAAACTGATGACCTTGAAATTCTTGTTTTTTCTATATACCAGATAAATTATTGAAGGTGATAATTTTCATTCAATCTACATTCTGTGGGCAATATTCCATAATTTTTTCAAAATTTTTTGATCGGCATTTTTCTAGATAACGGATGGGGACGGCGATTTTTGGAAAAGTGTGCACAAGTATTACATTATATATATTTTTGAAGTTGTGTTTTTACAAGCTTTTCACACCCCACTAAACCACCAAAACTAACCCTTAAAGGTAAAATTTTACTTTCAAGATTGCACGGCTCTGATGAGGCCATCAATTCCTATATTAGTGTCAAATTTCAACTTTCTATGTCAAATAGTTTAGGAGAAAATCGGGTGTGACAGACGGACAGGCAGACACCGAAGTGATCTTAGAAGTAGTCAGTACGGAACACTAAAAATCTCAATAAATTTGTCTTAAAGTGTAATAAATTTTGAAACAAAACTAGCGAGAAACAAAAAAAAACTCAAATTAATAAAAATATACAAATTATATTACTATTCAAATGTACAAACTTGTTACTTATTATTTATAAAAACAACCTGTAACACATAAAAAAGATCAATCATTTTATTATCAGACTTGGAGAGTGGTAAAGTTTCACTAACAACGTCGACAAATTTTCTAGTCATCACTTTATACCTCACCAACATCCTGTTTTTAATTTTATTCGGTATTACCATAAGAGTGGTTATCGAATTTCCAAGGAAAAACACCAACATCAATATACTAACAGCTAAAACATGCCATGAGGCCTCATGGTTCGTAGTATACAGAAGATACAATCCGTAGGCATTGTAGAGTTGGTAAAAGTAGGAAAAAAATAGGAAAGGAAATAGAAAAGCTAATCCTCTCCACATCCAATACTGGAAACCGTCAATAGTGATTTCCATATTGTCTTTTTTCCCAAGTGCTCTAAGTCTATATAATGCACCACTTTGATATTTAAACTGAAGATATTGAACTAAACAGTTGTAAAGATTATACCTGAAGAACTCTCCCCTAAATTCGTTCCAAGCATTATTCACTGGCCATACTAACAGAATTCCTGAAGTTAAAACTGACAGTGCATGATGAATTCTCCACCATCCTTTAATTTTTGAGCCGTTTGCCCGTAAAATACTCTCCCTAATTGTACTTGTCCAGTAATACCATACCAAGAAGAATAAATAGGTTATTTCAAAAGGTCTCCATATAAAGAAATTATTCAAGACAACTAACGTAAAA
The DNA here is from genome assembly GCA_019049505.1 of Pachyrhynchus sulphureomaculatus. Lineage (NCBI taxonomy): Eukaryota > Metazoa > Arthropoda > Insecta > Coleoptera > Curculionidae > Pachyrhynchus > Pachyrhynchus sulphureomaculatus. The sequence continues at coordinate 56,282,315 of CM032456.1, forward strand.
GCTATCATGTGGCAGACAAGTTTAAATTTCTCATACTCGTCCTTATATTTAAATTTTGCCTCTTGGCTTAAGAAAGCTACATCAACATTTCCCAAAATAACCTCGAGGTATTTAGTAGTTTTTCGTGCATAGTTTCTTCGATGAGTTGCAACTGTGCTTCCCTTTTAACTGCTTCATCTTGGATTGCTCTAAGTTTGTCAGTACTGATTGTTTGCTTTAGTGATTTATTGATAACAGCTACACGTCTTCTCTGATGAGCGATGTGGCTGAAACAAACGTTTTGTGCAGCGGCTAGTTCTTTTAATTTGTTGAGGTAAATTTGATGTGCAGCTTCAAGATTCTTGAAATCTTGGGCTAGTTCTTCCCATTCTTCGACAATTTCACTCATATTTTCAAGGGTAAAATGTCACAATTTGATTAAACCTCACTAATTTTAGTATTCACATTACTTTTACTGATACACTAAATAAAATTATTATTATCGCTAACGAGATAAGTTACACCGGCCAGTTAACCAAGTTTTAAGGCAATAGAACCTTTAATATTGAACAATTCAGTCTAATTGTTTAGATAAGATATCAGTATTATAAGTGGTCATTAATAGCAGCAGTAAATAATATTTTTAAGTACTTTGCACTCGTTGTTATTATTTCGAAATGACAAATTATATTCATACATAGCTTTGATGTGGAACTGAGGTAAAATCAGGTACCGAGGTTTAAGGTCGATCATTATTTCGACATTGAATTTTATGCTAACGATTTTAGTTGTTTGTTTATTTCAGATGTAAATAAAAATTCTTGGTATGTATACAAAAGTAAGTCAATTCTAAAAGAGTTCGTTTTTTCGTTTTTAATATTAATCGTTAATAAAACATAAGCTGGCAAACATATTTATTGTAGTAATTTCAAATTTTCAAAGTTTTTCAGTTATATTCTATTTATTTAAAAGTGATAGTAATAAATCATCTAGAATTATGCAAATTAGCATCAAGCAGTAGTAAGGGCCACTGAATTTTACCTACATTTTACCTGTAATATAGCAGTTCAACCGTATACCAGAATACCATCTGGCATCGGTCTAATATTCACATTCTCTTACCAGGTGTACAAGTATGAAATGAGGATTTTTTTTCTAAAAAAAACATGTTAAATTCGGAAGAATGTAAAAAGTGCTTTATTCAAAGCATGCTTCATCGCTTGTTATATATTTTTCCCATCTTTCGGGCAATTTGTGAATACCACGCCAGTAAAAATCTTCCCCTTTTGCTGCGAACCATTCAACGAGCCATTTTTTCACATCTTCGTACGAACTAAAGCGCTGCTCAGCAAGTGCGTGACCCATCGATGCAAACAAGTGGTAATCGGAAGGAGCCAAGTCTGGTGAGTGAGCTGCATGGGGTAGAACTTCCCAGCTGAGTGCTTCCAACGTGTCGCAAGCTCGTTTTGCCGTATGTGATGGAGCATTGTCATAAAATGACTTTATGTTGCCTCTTTCGGTATTCTGGCCTTTTTTCAAGCAGCGAACGATTCAAATCGGTCAGTTGTTGTTGGTAACGTTTAGTATTCCCCAGGTTTTAACATCTCATAATAGACCATGCCCCTTTGGTGCCACCAAACACAGAGTATCGTCTTTCTGCCAAAGCGATTCGGTCTTGCGGTCGATGTGGATGGTGCGCCTGGGCCTACCCATGATTTTTTTGCGCTTGGGATTCTCAAAAGAAATCCACTTTTCATCCCCTGTAACTATACTACGCAAAAACGACTTCCTTCTGTACCGAGCGAGCAAAATGTCACACGTGTTTTTGCGCTTTTCCATTTGCCTGTCGTTCAACTCATGTGGTACCCATCTACCGGTCTTCTGAATCTTTCCCATCTCTCGTAGTCGATTAGAACCAGCTTGTTGACTAACGCCCAATTGCTCGGCGAGTTGTTTTTTGTGTTTGCGAATCATCTTCGTCCAACAATGCTTGCAGTTATTTTTGTGTTTGCCACATCTTCGTATTTTTTCGGCGATTTTCCACCTTCCTTGTCTGCAACATCGAAGCCACCACTTTTGAAACGCCGAAACCATCGTTCACACGTATCTTGCGATGGAGCATGTTCACCATAAGCTTCTCGAAGAAATCGGTATGATTCAACAGCAGTTTTCTTCAAATGAAAACAAAAAATTAATACTGTCCGTGAATGCTTTTTGTTCGGTATAAATTTCGACATATTGAACACTATACACACACTTTTCCAATTTTTCAGTCGTGCGCGTCTGACACTTGTTGATGACACAACAAAATGGCGCAGTGTCAAATCTTTATACCACAAACTGCATTGGCGCACCATCTGTTGTCTGAAATCCGCATTTCATACTTCTACACCTGGTATGTATGAATGTAATAGAAAAACGATCCTTTTTCTGTTGTTTGGGGCTAAATAGTCTGAAATAGTTCTGGTCAGTAGTGGTGCGCCTGGGCGTACACGAATTAGTTGCGAATGGTATGAATGAATAATAATGTTTAAACATTTATTAGAAAAAAATAACATTTTATAATGAAACATTATTAATTAAAAAATATACAAATGAGGAAGTCAAACAACAATGAAAAAAGTATTACCAATCTTATCTCCGACATGCTTGAAAAACTATTATTGTCCGACTCATTTGAATTTACATATATTATTAAAAGTTCACCAATGACATTCCCTGCCCTGTCCACAGTACACATTTTATCATCTACCCTCAATGCTCGACGCATTTTCGCCAATTTTCTACGGAAACAGTAGGTAGATATGGCATTCGGAAAAAAGTTTTATACGTCTGCTAATTTATAAGTCGTATTGATCTTCTTTCACATTGTTTCCAGTAAAAATTCATACCTTTTAAAACACTCGATAGTTTTACCCTACTCATTTTCGATATTTTTTGGTTGCTTTTCCACAAAAAAAATCATGAATAATATGCCTTACTGCTTGTTTTGTGTTGTCTGACAGCTAAAGTTCTTTTCTGCCTGGTCTCTTTTTTGGAAAATCTATACTCCTTTGCTTTTGTTTTCTTAAAATTCTGTAAACTGTGGCTTGACCAACTCCGGTCATTAAAGAACATTTTGTCACACAATTATCCACACTTAAATCACAATTTTGATCGTTTTTAACGTAGTCAAATACAATTTAAACTATACGCTTTTCATTTTGTTAACATACTAACTGATTTGTCACTAACTGGCTTGACGCTTGGGCATGCTGCTCTAAATATTTATTTATAGTTAAGGCAACAGGAAGGTATGTAAATAAAATGATTTGATCGGCAATAAAAGTTTTTTACAAAAGAGCATTGTCACCTGAAAAATACCTGGGAATAAATAGCACGTCCCTGTTATAGGACCGCCGGTCAGTCCACTGGCATTTTTATTACTATCAGGTTCAAATAAATAGAGTATAGTTATTCTCGAGTTGTCGGTTGCATCGCACAGAGATAATTTTTCTTACTAAGAGAGAAATGCAATACCCAAATTGTTCGACAGTCTAGTTGCGGGATTTTTGTCATGTAGCTGTAATAGCATAATAATTGACGAGCAGCATGGTTTTAGACCTGGTCGGTCAACTGTCACAAACCTGCTTGCATATCATGATTGTCTGTTGATCGCCTTTGGGAGTCGCCAGTGTGTGGATAGTGTATATACTGACTTTTCGAAGGCGTTCGACAGGGTTAATCATACGCCCTTGTTAGGCAAGTTGCGGAAAATAGGACTAAGTAGTGAAGTCCTTGGGTGGATTGGCAGTTTTCTGGAGGGTCGTACACAGTATGTCCGTATTAATAATTGTATTTCTAAAGAAATAAAAATTCTTTCAGGTGTGCCTCAGGGGTCTCACTGTGGTCCTTTACAGTTTCTACTTTTCGTTAATGACATCGGCAAGTTTATACAACATTCTAAATTCCTCATGTTTGCAGATGATCCAAAAATGTTCAAAAACGGTTAACACGTTGCAAGATTGTCACTCTCTTCAGGAGGATGTTCATGGTCTTGAACTTGAATATTAAGAAGTGTGTTAGCATTAGTTTTGGTAGAGCTAGACGGAACTTTACTTTTGAGTATAACATTAATGGCAGCAAGCAGAGGCATGTTAGTGAAATTAATTATCTGGGAGTTCTTCTTGACCAGAAACTTACTCTCAATAGACACATTTTGTCAATTGTTCAGAAAGGTTATAAAAATCTGGGGTTCATCACGAGATACTGTAGGGACTTTTCCTGCTCTACATTTAAACTGTTGTATTGTTCAATTGTGAGATCGGGGCTTGAGTATGCCGCTGTGGTATGGTCTCCTCATTACAATGTATATACAGAAGCGATTGAGGCGGTGCAGTGCCGGTTTCTGCGGACTTGTGCTTTTAAATTGGCCATGCCCCCAGATGGTTACCATCTAGACCACCACAACCTTCGAGGCATTTTGGGTATTTCGACCCTGGAGACTAGAAGACTCCATTGTGACCTGCTTCTGGCTTTTAAGTTAATAAAGGAGCTGGTTGATTGTCCCTATCTCTTGGACAAGTTAACATTTAATGTTTCTCGTCGCACTAGAGGCAGAGACCTGTTTGGTATTCCCTTTCATGCGACTAATTATGGCTATTCTGGACCCATGTCCAGAATAATGAGACATTTTAATTCAGTTGTGATATTTGCTTGCTGTGAAACTAGTTTTAATGATCTTGTGATGTTGGTTTCTGTGTATGTTTATGATTTTTATTATGTTTAGTTGTTTTAATTATGTTTATAATTGTGTAAATTGGCGCAACGCCGTTAATAAATAAATAAATAAATGGACCAAAAGGTATTCATATAAGACTGTTTCAGGGGTACGGTAATGATAATTCATCTTATTTTGACGTAAAAATTTGGCGTAAACAGTTCTGATGGTACTAAGACTCAATTCTAGATGGCCTAAAATCAAGAAGACCCATTGAGGTAAGAACTAAAGAAACCATTAGGCTTTTTCTCGCTTTTTTGCCGTCATCAAATCTACAAATGAAGATACTAGTACTTTCTATAAAAACTATGGATTTCAAGATGGTAAACAAAGATTTAGAGATAGAAAAAGGGTCTGTATGACGCATTCCCCAACCCGAAAAATTTTTTTAGAAAATTTCAACACTTTAGAAAATCATAAGAGTTATTTTTTTCGAAAGTGACGGCGAGATTTGGATTCTACATCTCTAAAGAAAATTAATCGGAAAGTTGATGGTGACTGTCTTTTCGACTGCGCAGGATTCTTGCTTATTAAATACATAAAAAATCGGGGGTAAAGTGATTTACCCAGTACTTTCCTTACAAACAGGTAATGCTAAAATAAGTTCTAAATTCGACTTTCTTGAGGAGAGTCCAAGTAAATTTCTTTAATACAAATACAGCCATTTAACATATCGACTCTCACCCATTTCAATCTCTTCCCTTGAAAAGATATTGGTCGAAAACTACAGGTTTCATTCCTATTTCAAGTATTTCGTTCAAGAGCGACAGACCGACACGCCAACGGTCGGACAGACGGACCAACAGAAACGAGAACAACATTTCGTAATCTAAGAACACTAAGACGTAAAGAAAAGCAAAAATCCCGTAGGGTAATTTTTTCTCTTTAGCAAGGGAAGTCAAAACAATAATTTATCCCCTGTGTCCAAAGTAAGTTAGTTTCAGTCAATTAAACGGCTAATTTTTCTTTTGTAATTAACTTACCATTTTTTAAGTTACAAAGGTTTTATGATAAGTACCTGGCGTCGGCCAGAGATGCCACTACTTCTATTTAAAAAATTATATTTTTCGTAAACATAACCTTTCGCAAGAATCCTGTCAAATTTTCAAGTCTCTGCGAGATTTAGTTTGTGAGTGGCAGCCATGTAAATAGAACAACTTTTGTGGTTTTTTAGAACAATGGAAAAAATTGAATATCGAGCAGTGATAAAGTATTTGTTTTTGATAAAGACGCGAAACTCAACGACGTATATGGGGACGCTGCATCTTCGTTATCGACCATAAAATATTGGACAGCTGAATTCAAATGCGACCGTACAAGCATTTTTGATCAAGAACGCCCAGATCATCCAAATGACGTCACCACATTAGAAATGATTGAAAACATCCACAATATAGTGATATTGTGAATTTTGACCTGAACAATAGCCAATACATTGATTTCCGGCTCTTCGTCACTAATAAATACATCAGCAGGTTCAATCGGTTGCCTTCTAAACTAGTGCTCTACCCTTAATAAATAATTGTTGGGTGGGTGCCTCCTATCGGGATATCTTACCATGTACAACTCGGCGGCTTGTCGGCTATTCTTTCTACACTTTCCATAAATTAATAACATGTCTGCTTTTTCATCCGTTGAATACATTTTTGTTAACGAAAATTAACGAAAAATAATTTTTGACGTAATGTAAACAATAATAATGGCCATTTTGGTGGATCGAAGAGTGAAAGTGCGTGAGATTGAGGAGACTGTAGGCATCTTAACTGAACAGGTGCACAACATTTTTACAACTCATTGGAATATGAAAAAGCGTTCCCCAAGATCGGCGACGCGATTGCTCACAACTGACACGCACGTGTGTCAACTTCAAAAAAATGTTTGGTGATGTTAAAGTGCGATTGGAATGATTTTTGACGTCGATTCATAACTGTTGACGAAACATCGATTCATCACAGCACACCAGAGACCAAAGAACAGTCTCAAGAGTGGGCTTTCCGTAGCGAACCGGCTCCAAAGAAGACCAAGGTGACTTTATCGGCCAACAAAGTCATGGCCACGCGGCATAATCCATGTCGATTACCTTGAGAAGGGCAACACGATTAATGGAGAGTATTATGTCAAGTTAATGGACCGTTTCAACCATGCTGTGAAAGAAAACGTCTACATTTGGAGAAGAAAAAACTCTCTTTCATCAAGACAATGCACATCGTGCACGCTTGTGTTATCCCCATGGCAAAAGTGTACGAATTGTTTCCGCATCCACCATGTTTGCCAGATTTAACCCCCAGCGATTATTCCCTATTTCCGAATATGAAAAAATGGCTTGACGGAAAAAAAATTGGCTCAAACGATGAATAATTGCTGAAACAAACGCTTATTTTCAAGGGTTGGAGAAATCATATTTTTTACATAGGATACAACAGATAGAAAACATGGGACCAAGTGTATCGAGCTAAAATAAAATAAATTTTACACATTAAAATATTTTTTTCTTGCCACGGCCAGATACTTATCGTACAACCCTCGTACTTTAAAACAAGATCTCAATCCCGTCTACATTACTAGCAAGAACACTGAACAAGTATATTATGACATAGGCATATAATAAATCTCCACCCCATTCCTTTAAACTCATATATCTTTCACTTTAAATGATTAGCTAAAATTTTATGAACTATACCATCCAAAAACCAGGAAAAATTCCTATAATGATATCGAAACTATACGCCCACGCCTTTCACCCTCTTCCCCTATTAAGATTAAAAAAAAAAATAATAATATAACGCTTCGATCTCTTGACTCAATGAAACCTGAAAACACAACACAATAAATACGAAATTATCCTTCTAAATTCCATCCTCACCCATTATACGTTGTACAGTAATTTATAACAAATAAGTAGTTTGCTTAAAACCTGTTTATTATCGCAACCAAAAAACTGGGAAAACTCCCGTAATACTACGTAAACAATACTATATTCGACCTCTCGATCTCTGTAATCTCTTCCCCTATAAAAATTGAAAGTAATGAAAAAATAACTTAATTTTCAGATTCCTCGACTCCACAAACCCCGAAAAGGACCAATAATACCATATGTAGAACTTCTCTTTCCTTCTCCAGTACTCCACCATTTTAACCCCTTATATATTTTACTATAAATAATAGACTTAAAATTTATCCACTACATCGCATCGATCAAAAAAACTGTGAATACCGCAAATTGCTATTGTACACAATAATAAACTCCCCCACCCCTCTCAGCCCCTCTATGAGTTAAAATTGAGAGTCATAAACCTAGTTTTTGGATCCCTCAGTTTCAAAAATCCTGAAAAGCATATAAAACACGAGATATACGAAGTAAATCGACTAATCTCCTCCCCCACCCCTTTCTCCCCCGATATGTTTTACTATAAATATTTAGACAAAAAAACTTGTTTATAATACCAACAAAAAATCAGGCAAAAACGATATTACTATTAACACCAAATAAAATTTATCCTTACCCCTTCTCCCCCCTCGACCTGAAGCAATATTGTTCAAAAACTATAGACTTCATCCCTTCGTTAGATATTCTCTATGTACCCAATATGAAATTCATACCTCGAGAATTATCGTGCCGAAAGACCGACACAGTGACAGACCGACAGAGAGACAGACCGACGAAAATGAGTGACTCGTCATCTAGGAATAAAGAAAAGAAAAAATCTCGCGTAATTTTTTCACGAACACAATATTTTCCTTTAGTAAAGAAAATAAAAAAGGAGAGATATATGGAAGGACAATGCAAAAATATGAAGCAGGCCATTAAAATCCCATTTCTTAACACATAACAGAAAGTTTTCTCGTGTTATAACATCCATCTTACAACCGTAATTTAGTGTCTTACGATTTTTGTTTAAATATCTGAGGCAATACCTATACGGCTAGTTTTCCTTAAATTATGAGTTAATAGCCGCCGCCGCATCGTTTTTGGAGACGTATAACATAGATTGATAAATAATTTAAAAATACAATCTGATAATGAAACAAAAGTTTGTTCTGTTGAGTCAAGTAGACCGTTGATGTGTAGTAGGAACATCAAATAATATAACACGCTACCCTGAGGTGTCCCAGTATTTGTCAAATGATCTACAGATTCTTGACAAGCTAATTTTCAGTAAACTTTCTATTAGATAAATAAAACTCTACTTATATACTCAAAGATCCCCTTATTCTTAGAATTCCAGTTTTATCAACCAGGAAATTTTTGTTTATAGTGTGAGAGTGAGAAATATTATCAACAAAAATTCCGTACGTATCCAGTTTTCGATAAACTTTCCAGACAAAGTTTATAGTAACAGTTTAGTTAAAGCTGCAAAAATGTACTAATAAGCTGTTATGGTGTTAAACTTATTTAAATACGGATAAGTTGTCTTATTTATTACGGATTCTATTGTTTTGGAAAATATATTTAGTTGAGTAACTGGGCTATAATTTAGTAAAAACCGTACCACGGTACTAATTTTAACAAATTTGGAAATTGATCTTTATAGTACTGAACACTTATAAGATTACGTCGGTGTCTGTCTATCGGTCTGGCACACTCGATTTTCCACGAAACTATTTGACATCCCTCTCTCTCTCTCTCTCAATCCTTTCACCCCAATAAGAGATCGGTGACACTATGCAGTTGCTGTCTCAACAGTCAATCTCCAGGCATCTCCATCCTGCGCAACTTAACTTGACTCATGCCTACCCATTCTAAGGAGAAATCCTACTTACTCCGACCATCTTGTCGGAGACCGTCCCCTCGATCTTTTATCTTCTATTTTCCCCCTTACTACAAGCTTTTCCATGGCATCCAATTTCCTCATAATGTGACCAAAATATTTCAGGTACTGTCTATTAATTCTATTTGAAAGTCGGTAATTTATACCAAGCTCTTCGAGAATAGATAGATTAGTACGGTGTTCCGTATATAATACTCCTGAGGATTCTTCGATATGCCCACGTCAAACGCATCGATTCGTCTTTTGTCAGCTTGTTTAGTGGTCCACGTTTCCGATGCTGTGGAGAATATAAGGCTTGATAGCAATCTTAACTTTGTATTTTTTGTGACAGCTGGATATTTGACATAGAAAGTTGAAATTTAGCACTAATATAGGAACTGATGGCCTCATCAGAGCCGTGTAGTTTTGAAAGCCAAATTTTAACTTAAACGATTAGTTTTGGGTGGTGAAATCGGAAATGAAAAAAAAAAAATTACCAGGTCATCGAATGGGGTGTCAAATGAAAGCTTCTAGAAACCCGAGTTCAAAAATATAAATAGTGTAATACTTACGTACACTTCTCTTTGTATTACTACTAAAAAATTGCGAAAAATCGCTGCCCCCTCTCTTTATAACGAAAAGTACTGATTAAAAAATTTTGAAAAAATTCTGGAATATGCTCCACGGGGTGTAGATTGCACGAAAATTATCACGAGTGCATTGCCTTTAATAATTTATCAGGTATATATAAAAATAAAAAATTCAAGATCAACAGTTTTCAATAAAGATTGAAAAAAAACTTTGTCGAAAACTCTCATTAGGGTGTGTTTTGTGAAGTCATTGATCATTTTATACCTTCGTAACAAACATTTTTATTTTAAAAGCAATCAACGTACGGAACATTAAGTTAGTTTTGGGGGTGAAATCGGAAAAAAAAATTTCTAGGTCATCAAGTGTGGTGTCAAATGAAAGCTCGTGAAAACACGAGTAAAAAAAATATATATAATGTAATACTTGGACACACTTTTTTTTGTATTATTTTTAAAAAATCGCTGTCCCCCCCTTATCTCGAAAAGTACTGATCAAAAAATTTGGAAAAAATTCTGGAATATTCTCCACGGGGTGTAGATTGAACGAAAATTATCACGAGTGCATTACCTTTAATAATTTATCTGGTATATAAAAAAAAATTCACGGTCATTACTTTTCAGTAAAGAATAGAAACAAACTTTGTTGAAACTCACTTGGGGTGTGTTTTGTAGTCACTGATCATTTTATACCTCCGCAACAATTCAACGTACGGAACACTAATTGTGCAAGTTCAATTTGCACTTGACCGGTTATTTACTCTCATACTGATAAAATTTGACAATAATTTTATTATGTTTTTGTTGATGATTGACTCAATCATCGCTCCTGATGAAGCTAACATGGTTAGCGAAACGCGCGTCGAGCGCAAAAATAAAGTGTTTGGTGTAGTGGTGATATATACTGAGTAGTATTTATTTAACGTTCTAATTAAAAATGAGTGAGAAAAAAGTGGGATAAAGAACTGAATTTAAAAGTGTGCACTCGGTGAATCATGAAATCACTTAAGAAATGCTGAAAAATAAATTTAAAACATATTTACTATTTAAAATAGTTTAGTCATTATGAAGTATCGTGATGCACATATATAGTATATTTCACTACAATTAAATGAATATGATTTTCAGTTAGTGTCAATTCTCAGTAGATTCGTGCAAAATTTTTATGGCTTTTTTTATTAGTTTGCTAGTTACAGCTATTTGAGTGTCGCTATTATTGATTTTTGAAAACTATGCAAAAAATAGAATTTCGTGTAAAATAAGCATGGTTTTTTGATAGGAAAAAATACAGCCAGAACCCAAGAATCGCTTGAGTGTTATGGCACATCTCCTCCGTTGAAAGCAAAAGCGTTGAAAGCGTTGAAAAGCGATCGTACAAGCACCGATGAGACACCATGTTCTGAACGTTCAAATGAGGCAGTCACTTCAAAAATACAAAAAAATCCACCATATTAATCTGAATGACTGGAACGCATGAAAGCCGACCGAAGCTTCCAAAAACCCAAATATCAACTAGAAAGATTTTGGCAAGGATTTTTTGAGATGCGCATGGAATAATACTGATCGACTATCTTGAGAATGGGCGAACAATCACAGAAGACTATTATGTTGGTTTATCGGACCGTTCGAATGGTGAAATCTGGAAAAAAAGCCGCATTTAACGAAGAAAAAAGTGTTGTTTCACTAAAGGTAATGAACGATCTCACAACTCCATAAAATCGATGGTAAAATTGAACCATTTAGGCTATGAATTGCTTCCTCCGCTGCCATATTCGTAGCGATTTTTGGCAAAAACATAATTTTTTTTTTTCAAAAGCCTCAGGAGTTTTTACCCTATGTGGTACAGTGACAATCGTTTCTATTTAAACTTACATTTCGGGATGATAAATTAATAATTAATGATGATGAATACCACTCATAGTATCTTCATAAAAATATGTGTAGCAGGTATTTCTAATCTTAGCTGCAAAACCTACCATTAAAATATTTTGATAATTTGAAAACAAAAACGATCTAGAGAAACTGATAAAAATATTGCTATTTTAAGGCGACTAAATAAAAATTATAGTTCATACAATTCAGTTCCATTAAAAATGTCGTGTTTAAAAAATTAACATCGTGATTGCCTTCCGAAAATCGCTAAAAGATTAATAACCCCATTTGTTAGAACCGTGACTGTAGTAGGCTAGTAATTTTTCTTATAAAGCCAACATCACGCAAAAAATTATTAGCCGACTGAAAATCCTATTTAATTCAAAAAAAACTAATGAATATATACAGTTTGTCAAGTAAGAACGTATTCTGGAAAAAATGTATTTCGATAACATTTTTTGCCATCAATGTATTCTTTGATGTGCGAACAATGGTGCAATTACCTTAGTAAGTTCTCCACTTGCCTCCTGTATCAATAATAATCGCCTGGCATCTTCCAAGTATGCTGTCGACGAGATTTTCTGCATGAAATTTTTCGAATCTCGCGAGACAACTAAGTCAAAGTCCTCTAAGTCTTTCCTCTGAGCTTTCTCTTTGCAAGGGACTAAACGTTTTCAATAGGGTTGGCGTCCGACGATTATGAGGGACACTCTAGTATCTTATAGTGGGTTCAAGCGAGTCGCTTCGCGACGTAATTTTCGCCCAGCAAAGGTTTCTTCGACGTGTTTCGGAATTTGACATCATGAGCACAAAGATGTTCTCGAATGAATTTAAAACCACATGGAGAAAAATGTAAACACAGTCTGCGCGGACTGTGGCTGAAAAAATGTTCCTCCAAACTGTATATGCGAACGTTCCCTAGTAGAAAAATCAATATAATGACTCGCATATCTACGCAGAGAATAACACAAAAAATAACCGGTCAAGTGCAAGTTGAACTTGTGCAATTAGTGTTCCGTACGTTGATTGCTTTTAAAATAAAAAATTTTGTTTCGGAGGTATAAAATGATCAGTGACTTCACAAAACACACCCGAAAAGAGTTTTCAAGAAAGTCGGTTTCCAATCTTTACTGAAATCTGATGACCTTGAAATTTTTGTTTTTCTTATATACCAGATAAATTATTAAAGGTGATAATTTTCGTTCAATCTACCCCCAGTGGAGAATATTCCAGAATTTTTTCAAAATTTTTTGATAAGTACTTCTCGAGATAAGGCGGGGGGGGAGTGGGGACAGCGATTTTTCGCGATTTTTTAAAAATAATACAAAGAAAAGTGCGCGCAAGTATTACATTATATATATATATATATATATATATATATATGTATATATATATATATATATATATATATATATATATATATATATATATATATATATATATATTACTCGTGTTTTCACAAGCTTTCATTTGACACCACACTCGATGTCCTAGTAAAAAATTTTTTTTTTCACTTCCGATTTCATCCCCCGAAACTAACCCCTTAATCAAAATTTAACTCTCAAAACTACATGGCTCTGATGAGGCCATCAATTCCTATATCATTACCAAATTTCAACTTTCTATGTCAAATAGTTTCGGAGAAAATTGGGTGTGACAGACAGACAGACGGACAACCAGACAGACACCGAAGTGATCTTATAAGTGTTCCGTACGGAACACTAACAACACAGTGTATGTTAGGTCATAGGCTTGATTAAGAAATAACAAAAACACACCCTTATACTTTAATAAAATTAAGTAATTAGAATTTTGTCTTCTAGTATTTATAAGTGGAACAGAGGTCAAAATATCAGTTTAAAGTATAAAACTAAGCTTGTACGATGAATAAAAAAGTTGATAAGTCTATATTTAAAAAAAAAACGTTAATTCATTGCCGCTAAAAAAACTTCACAAAAATAATTTTACATTATCTATGTTTTTAATCATAATCATCAGAAAAGGAAAACTATATGAACGTGGATGAAATGGCTTTTAGTTTATTATAGAATGGTTGTCATAGTTACGTTACTGAACACAATTTTCTTGCCAATGAAAAGTTTTTCTTTTCGCAGAAAAGGTTGTTAACATTTTTATGGAGTTTTCGAATATTGCCGTGTTTAAATATTTTTAGAAAAGAGAGTATTTTAAGGTGTTACATACACCTGGGCGCTGCAAAAAGTATGGACATTTAAAAAAATATATTTTAAGTTTATTTAGGTTATTTTAGGTTATTAAGTGAATAATATAAAAGAATACCGATTATATATTTTTATCGTACTTTATTTAAATTACTATAAGATTTCTTTTTAAATATGTTTTAAATATTAACAATATTTTTTATTGGGTTAAACAGACCACTATTTTTTTTTAAGGGGAGAAATCCGCCTTATGGATACTGAGGCAGTCTACATCACCTTAAGGGTGCCCCAGAGTGATCCAGTTATGTGGGGCTCTCTAGCCGAAGTAGCTGGCATACCTACAATAACTCCTTGTGAGCTGGGTCTGCGACCCTCTACTACTTTTACAAAAACGCGATTTTCTTTTTGTAGGTTTATGTATTTTTAACTTTAGGTTTAATTTCTACTAACTAGATCTAACTACCTTAACTTAACAACTAAATCTAATTAAAAACTTTTTTTTAAACTAAAGCTAAACCTAAGTTCCCGGTTATTTCGGGAGTGTTGTATTAGGACCACTGATGAAAACTGTTGAGCCTCCTTGTCTGCAGAATCACTTCACAAAAAATAATCCAATCTGCAAAAATAAAAATTAATCTTGTAAAATAATGTAATAGTTAAAAATTGTCGAAGGTTTTTTTTCCAAAATAAAAAATTTACGGTGTTTCAAACTTCAGTATGCAATTCTCAATCAAAAAATTTATGTTTAATCATTTATAAAAAAATTGTCTATTACAAAAATTAAAAAAAAAAGTTAACAAATATTAAAAATTGACTAAGTAATATTGCAGATAGTGTCTGAAGACAGGTAGCTGTCCCAATTCGACGCCAGGTCACGTTTAGTGCTATTTCTTTGTAATGGAATGGAATTTTCTTAAAATTTTTTTGAATAATTCTTAGAAGTATGCAGAATAAAAATCCGTAAGAAAAAATCTAATTTTTGAACATTCGTGGTGTGGATCTTTATTACCACCTTTGTTATCTGTCCACCAAATGGTCAGGGTGATAAGCTTTGAACCCAACACACTAAAGTCATTTGCTTCAGAAGACGAAGTGAACCAAGAATAATCGGTCCCTACATCATCATTATCAATCATCAAGATGAGTTATGGCACAATTGTTATTTCCTCAGGATTTTTTAAGAGATGATGAGAAAAAATCATCATCAAATTTAAAGCCATTGAATTGCCAGAAAATTTTCCCGATCCGAGTGTAATTTTATAAATAAAAGCACAGGCACAATTAAAAAATCCTATGCAAATCCCTTTTCCTCAAAAAGCGGTATTTTTCTAATTCCAGCAAGAGAATCCCAACATAGAAGAATAATATAGCCTGCAAAGAGAGAGTGTACTTGGTAGGATGGTTTTCTTGGTGTGTTGGTCTTGGCTGGTACAAAAATTTTATAACATTGGGTGCTAGCATCTTTATCAAGAAGTAGGATGCTACTTAAGAATATGTGAGTCAACAGATGTTTCAAATTATACAATAAAATTGAATGTCCCTTAATCTTGCTCAACAGTTGAGGGTACGTTATCGTAGAATATACAAATGTGCAATAACTCTCTAATTTTTTAAGAGTTTTCATGCAATTTTCTTCGAAAAACTTTTGTGAGTTGTGATGGGCAGTGGTCAGTAAAGTGTCGACTGTATGTTTACGCACACGTAAGCCCTCTAAAAAAAAAGAAAGTTGTTGAGTGTATAGATGTTAGATTTTTTTCCAAAATGCAGTCGTGTGAGTTAGGCCTTATTAAATATCTTTTATTTGGATTTAATTTATTATTTGCGGTAAGTAAATGAAGATGATATGAATAATATAGTACTACTGTTTTAACCTAACCATAAGGGGTCAGTGACCACAAAGTCAGAGATGCTAGGAACCCCTACAACACTACAAACACATAAAAAGGTTGAAATTATTTTTTTTTATTTATATAAACTTTGCTTCGGCTGATTGCTAGACTCTGGTGATTTTGTATGATAGAGTCGGACCGTTGCGTTAATAACATAACGCCTAAATAATTCTTTATAATTTACTTAAATTCATTTATATTAAATAAATTATATTAATTACGTAAGTATATTTATAATTTATTTGTTTAAATTTATTATACAGCTTTTAAGTGGCTAGAATATCCTAGAACTTCATAAAAATTGAATTATTTGACTAAATTCATAGAATGTTATAGAGTTTTGTTTGATTTGCCACCAAAATGTTCTTGAGCTCCTTACGAATCTTATATTTTCCATATTGCCAGAGTATTCCGGAAATTTGTAAAATGTATTTTTTCGTTTGTTTTATAACTGAAATGTACTAGGACGAAGAATTTTGAACTGTGGCTAATTTCAGTATGCGCTATTTTAACGTCTAACTTACAAAGATATAATGTTCTAGAACTTTGTAAAAATGCATTTAGATTGATCGCCAAAGAAACATTTTAGGGTTTTTTAAAAACAGATTGATCTAGCTTGATTTACGGTTCTAGAACTTCGTACAAATTATGTCCTTCAACTGATTTTCGACTTTTTTTCACATTTTAGGGTTCCTAGAGCCCGAAAAACATAGTCACTCATTTTCATAGGTCTGTCTGTCTGCCGATCTATTGGCACGATAACTTTCAAACGAGATGAGATATTAATTTCAAACTTGATACCTAGATATTATCTAATGAGGGGAAAAAGCCTACAGTTTTTGAACGATATCTCTTCAGAGCAAGGGGGTAAAAGGAGTGATAGTCGATAAATTTTATGTTTTATTAGTAATATGATAACTTTTCCTGTTTTCCTGTTGAAAAAATAAATAAATTTTATGCCTAAATATTTATAGTAAAACATATAAGGATGAAAGGGGTGGGGGAGGGTAGATTAGAGGGGTTGATTCGTATATATATGATGTTATATGTCCTTTAATCCAAAAACTAGGTTGCTTTTCATTGCTGCCAATTTTAACCCAGGAAGGGGCTGAAGGGGGCCCCTTCCTGGATTAAGGAAGATGACCCTCTTACTCAAATTGTTGTTTAATGTTGTATAAAGGACGTGAAAAGGATTGCTTCTTATATAAGGGGTTATAGGTCCTTTTCAGAGTGGAGGAATCTAAAAAATTAAGTTATTGTTACATTACTTTCAGTTTTAATAAGAGGTCAAATATGGTATAGTCGTAGATACCGGTTTGCGGTTCACCTAATGGCCTTTAGAAGGTTGTAAATATTTTGATCTGCCTTTCATCCGAGTTGCGGTATTCAACAAATCGGCAGGTAGGTAGGGTTAAATTATCAAATATTATTAATTCTTAAATATTATTACAATAAATTAGGGTTAACCTAAATTAGATAAAAGTATAAAACGTAAGGGCATTTTTGAAATTTACTAGTTTACGTTTAAACTTTTTCAAGTCAACATGGTCTTATTACAGAGGATGTTGAGCGAGAAAGGAAAACTTTGATCCTATTAGAAAATTACAAATTTCGACAATATCGCCGTTTAAAATCGACAGGAGAGATGTGCTGGGTCTACACAAACAAAAACTGCACTGCCAAAGTTTGTACCATTGGACCAGACGACATATTTTCACGACAAACTGGCAATCATCAACATCAACACGATAATGAACAAGTACTGAATCGCCAAAAAATTAACAACGCAATGAAGAAGAGAACCAACGAGGAACATTACAACGAAAGCCCAAGAAAGATGATTCGGCGGGAGGTCGCTGCAGATCCGAATGTGCTGAACACTTTCATCGGCTCCGATATGATAGGAATATTGAAGAACCTAAACCGAGCCAGACTGCAGTGCTATCCAAAGTTGCCAAAGTTCCGAGAGGAAGATCATGAATATCTCGCCAGGCATGAAGATTTCCTGATGTTTAATGATGTCCGGGTTGCTGTGATATTTTCCTGTAAAAGTAATTTAGAATTCCTATGCGCGGCGGAAATTGTGATAGTGGAAGGTACATTTGAATTTTGTGCAAAGTTTTTTCTACAAATGTTTACTTTTCTGGCATATATCAATGGCCGCTATATTCCCTTGGTGTTCAACCTATAGCACGTCAAAAAGGAAACTTCGTATTCTTTGGTATTCTCTGCAGTAAAGTCCAGATGTCAGCAATTAGGATGTGTCTTCTAGCTTACAAAGGTCGTGTCAGATTTTGAACACGCTATTCACGGTGCGGTTTCAACCGAATTTTCATTGACAACGCTTGTGAAATGCAGATTCCATTTTTAGAAAATAAGATAATTCAATATGTAAATAAAGAAAATTATTCTGTAACGTTTGTCAAATGCATGTCTTATAAATATAGTAATTACTGAAATATGTCTTTTGTTTTAATTTTCACACATAACTTGCATACTTATAGCTGTATACCTGCCTGTGACGGACCGCAATTCGGCCGTCAATTTTGGGTTCGAAAAAGGTCTCTACGGCAAATCGGAACTTTTTATTGCCTTTCACCGACCCTTACCCTAACTCGGTATCAACTGTAGTAAAGGTGTGGGGTAAAAGGGGTGGAGATCATTAAATATTGTATAGTTTAAATATCATTATGAAAGTTTTTCCTGGTTTTTGGTCAAGATATTTTATGAAATTTTAGCTAACTATTTGTAGTAAAAGATGTATGAGTAGTAGTAGGGTAGTTGCATAGATATCATAATATTGTATATTTCTATTTCAGTGGGTTTTTTCATTATTTCCAGTTTCAACAGCAATATTATGTTGAAGGGATTGAGATCTGGTTACAGAGTGATCTAAAAAAATGTTAAGCTGATTATAGAACACGTTCTAGAAATACAAACAGTTAACTTGGCCTAAACTTACCTCTGATACAGTAGGTAAATTATTGTTTTAACTTCCCTTGCTAAACGGAAACATACGTGAAAAAATACACTTCTCGATTTTTGCTTTTCATTATGTTTTAGGGGTCTTATATCACGAAAAATATATTTTTCCATTTTCATCGGTGTACTTATCTTACCGGGTACCTGTCGGTCTGTTGGCATCATAATTCTTAAACAAAATGATATTCTAATATTTCTAATAAAACATTTTCAGTATCGGGTTAGATCAACAGGGTGAAAGGAGTGGGTGTGGATATATTGTATAGGTTTATTTGTATTATAGAAATTCACTTGAGAAAGTCAAATTCGCTACTTATTTTCAAATCGCGTGTTTGCAAGTAAAGTTTACCGATGTTTTTGGTTCTACATGCGACAAAAAATTTAATATATCCTTTGGCACAACTAGTTGCAGCAACTAGCTGTGTCAAATGACACTAACGATTGTAGACTTCAATGGTGATATCTATCTTCTCCATTAAAAAAGAAAAACTAGAGATAGTGGTTAACATAACTTGTCTATAATATACTCTCACTAATTGCGGTGGATTTCGAAATATTGGGAACAAGACACTACCGTAAAAAATTCTAGATAATAATTATTTCAAAAAATAAAACCGCTTATCAGGAGGCTTTATCTATCTAGCTATCTGCTGTTAATATAGTGTTAGAAAAATAACAATATACACTTTACATATTTAAAAGTATAAGAAATAAGGTCAATAATATAGATAATGAAATCACCAAAATATAAACGCAAAATAAATAAAAAAAAAAACAGTGAGAGAAGACGACAGTCCTAGACATGGCTTTGGGCCTTCTAGGAAATTGTGATCAGGTTAATTCGAACATTAGGTCATAGTTGTGTTCCTAGTTTTATCTACTAGAAAACGACAACCCAAATGGAGAAATAATAAGGTACCAGTTTTTTAATTAATATGCCAATCTTATTAAACAGAGTTCTTCATAAATAATTTTGTTTAATATATTGAGCGAACGTACCGAGCAGGAGGGGTAAAATGAACTCGCAGAAAATGACTCGGTCCTGAAAATAATTAATTTGTTATGTACCCTTTTACGGGGCCATAACGTGCCTTCGTATTATTAGTGTTCCTTACGCAACACTTATAAGATAACTTCTGTGTCTGTCTGTCCGTTTGTCACACCCGATTTTCTCCGAAATTACTTGACACAAAAAGTTGAAATTTGGCCCTAATATAGGAAATGATGGCCTCATCAGAGCCGTGTAGTTTTAAAAGTTAAATTTTGACTTAAGGGGTTAGTTTTGGAGGGTGAATCGGAAGTGAAAAAATTTTTTTTTACCAGGTCATCGAGCGGGGTCTCAAATGAAAGTTTGTAAAAAACACGAGTTCAATAATATATATAGTAATACTTACACATAATTTTCTTTACATTATTTTAAAAAAATTGTCAAGAATCGCTGTCCCCCCCTTATCTCCAAAAATACAGATAAAAAAAAATTGAAAAAATTTGGGAATATTCTTTACAGGGTGTAGATTGAACGAAAATTATCACCTTTATAGTTTACCTGGTATATGTCAAATTCATTACTTTGTTGAAAACTCATTTGGGATGTGTTTTGTGAAGTCATTGATCATTTTATACCTCCATAACACAAATTTTTATGTTAAATGTAATTAACGTACGGAACACTAATTTCGCAAGTCCGACTTACACTTAGCCGGTTATTTAAACTCACATAGGTAAAGGAAGGAATAGAAATGGTACGCAAACTGCTTAAAAACAACAAGTGTAATCTAATTTCTGCACTCACTTAGTGTATTAACTTTTACTTTTCTTATCCAAAAGTTCAATAAAAACGCAGAAAAAATCCATTCGTTAAATTGCAAATAGCAATTAACCGTATTACTTGGCACTGCCAAAATTCTCTGGCACAGTACACCGACCACAACCACGGATAAATTGATAAGTCTGGTAAAATTGGTATGATTGGTGCTAAGCGTTATTCTTGTAACGGTTGTCTTCAAAGTTTCAACCAGATGCAACCGGCAGTTGTTTGTCGGCAGCTATCGTAAGTAATCAGTGATACACTTCTCGTAGAAATGGATAAAGCCGAGTATCGTGCAGTGACGAAATATTTTTATATCAAAAAGTGGGCTACGGCCCAACCCATCTGTCTGCGCCAGGGAGGTCTCCGATGTTATTTTGGCTGGTATGGAAGCATACATCCCTTTTTCGAAGAAATGCTCCTCCAACGGCAAGCCTTGGTTCGACCGAAAATGCAAAGAAGCTGTTGCTTCTAAACATATTGCCTATCGACAATGGCGTGAAAATCCTAACACCGTAAATCGTAACATCTTTGTTCATGCCCGGAACAGATGCAAGGGAATTATCGACGAAACCAAGGAGGCACACAATCAACGAATTAGAAACAAACTTCTCGCTTGTCCCAACAATTCCAGGTCCTTTTGGGCAGTCGCTAAGGCTGCAAATCCACCATACCACCACTCACACGGCCAGATAATTCCATTGCAACCACACCTGTTGAGAGAGAGCGAACTTGTTGGCTGAACTCTTTGCTTCACATTCTACTGTCGATTTCCAAGAAAAAACACCACCTACTATTCCCATATTGCAGTCAAGGATGCCCGATGTTGTCTTCAGACAGCGCATCATAAAGCGTATTTTAATGAAGCTAGACACCAAGAAGGCTTCTGGCGCTGACGGAATACCTGCCATAGTTCTCAAAAACTGTGCAAGGGAACTAACACCAGTTTTCTGTAGACTTTTTAACCTATCCTACAGAAAGGGAATATTTCCGTCCTGCTGGAAATGTGCCACGGTTCAGCCGATACCTAAAAAAGGTAAGAAGACCTTGCCAAATAACTACCGACCAGTTGCACTGCTTTCAATAATATCGAAAGTCATGGAAAAGGTTATCAATGAGCATCTTCTAAAATATCTTGAACGATTCAATATTATTAGCGATCACCAATATGGTTTTCGTAAACATAGATCAACAGGAGATCTTCTGACTTATGTAACACATGTTTGGAACAACGCAATTGAACACTTTGGAGAATCTCGAGCGGTTGCTCTTGACATATCCAAGGCATTCGACCGTGTTTGGCACGATGGACTGTTGGCTAAGTTACGCTCTTATGGTATGTCTGAAAGGTTATGTTTGTGGCTCTCATGTTTCCTCAGAGAGCGTTCTTTACGAGTGGCGGTCGACGGATTTCTTTCTAACACCCTCACTATCAACGCCGGTATGCCCCAGGGCTCCATACTGTCTCCTACTCTCTTTCTCATTTACATTAACGATCTGCTGGAAAAGACCAGGAATCCAATCTATAGCTTTGCAGATGACAGTACGCTTGTCTCTTCATTCACCTTGAACGCTCGGACATCGGCTGCTCAGGCGAATATCCGCAGACAGCAGGAGGTCGTTCAACTTAACAAAGACCTGGAAGAAAATTCTATCTTGGGGTGACAGTAACCAAGTGGAATTTAACGCTACAAAAACCCAAGCGGCAGTTTTTTCAAAAAAGTTAACGTTGCTGAACCCGACATAGTTATGTCGGGGCACTCCATTCCCCTAGCATCGTCGCTCAATTTGTTGGGCGTTAGTTTGGGAGCAAATATGTCTTGGCATGAACATGTTGCAGGTATAGCGAGGAGAGCTTCTCAAAAGTTGGGAATATTATTTAGAACCAGAAAGCTTTACACCCCACAGCAACTGTTAATTCTCTACAAAGCCCAAATTTGACCAACTATGGAATACTGCTCCCACGTTTGGGGCTCCGCTCCCAAACATACACTGCATTTGTTGGATTCTGTTCAGAGAAGAGCGGTCCGTCTGATTGGGGACCCGGCATTGACCGGCGGCCTTGATTCGCTGGAACATCGAAGAACGGTTGGCGACTTGAGTCTGTTCTACAAGTATTTTCATGGAAAGTGTTCGAAGGATGTAGCCCGCTTAATTCCTCCTAAAGCGGTGCATGTTAGAAATACACGTCGCGCTGGTGCTTCGCATCCGTATGAGGTTCAGCTTGTTACTCCGCGTACAACGCTTTTCACGCAATCTTTTATATGGAAAACGTCATCCCTTTGGAATAATTTGCCCAGCGCTGTGTTTCCCACCGAGTACAATTTACAGCGATTCAAGAACAACGTGAATCGCTTTTTCCGCACTCGTGCCGCTCCTGGAGCGCTTTAGGGACTTCCCTGCAGCACGTGTGCTAGACCCATAAAAAAAAAAAAAGATAGAAACTGAACTGAAGGAAGTTCGTGGGTACTCTGCACCAGCACTCAAGAATATTTACTACTGGATAAATCAAGTTAAACGTAGACGTACAAGCACTGCAGTTGCTACCTGTTCAGGATGCACGATTGAGGTTTCTACTGATCGATAAAATTCATTGTATTGTGACAGAGGAGAGTCACATTAAGCTTCGTGAGATTACGAAGATGATAGGCATCTCATATGAACGGGTACATCATATCCTGTATGAAAATGAAAAAGCTGAGTATGCGATAGGTTTGTTGACTCTAGACCAAAAATGCACGAGGAAGTGCGTTTTTGGTCTGGAGTTATCCGAAGGACTCTTGACATCGTTCTGTGACTGTAGACAAAACGTAGATCCACCATTACACCCCAGAGACAAAACAGCAGTTAAATCAGTGGGCTGGCAACGGTGAAAGTACACCGAAAAAACGAAAAAGGTTGTATCGGCGGGAAAAGTGATGGCAACTGTTTTTGGGGCTCACTGGGTATCATCATGCTTGACTATTTGAAAAAGAATAAAACAGTAACTAGTTCTATTTACGCAACGTTATTAAACCGTGTGCATAGTGAGTTCAAGCAGAAGCGACCAAAATGAGCCCGCAAAAAACTGCTGCTTCATCGTGACAATGTGTCTGCTCACACGTCAGCTGTGGCAATGGCGAGCTGAGCTTCGAAATAGTTCACCACCCACTCTATTCTCCAGATTTGTCCCCAATTGATTTTCTGTTTTCTTATCTGAAGCTTGGAGAAAGAAATTTTCGTTGAATGAAGAGGTTGTCTGTACTGTAAACGAGTAATATGCACAATTCGAAATAATTTCCTTTTCTGAGAGAATAAAAAAAAAAAAGTGAAATCTCGCTAGATCAAATGTATTGAGCTCAATGGAGATTATGTTTTAAAATAATTTTTTGTTTTTGCAAAAAAAAATTTATTTACCTTGTGTTTTACAAGTCTTTTCAATCCACTCTCGTATTTGCAATTACTACTCAGACCGAATAAATAGGCCTTGTATTACAAGTAATATAATTTACTTCCGCAATTATCGATTTGCATCTACAAAATAGCCAGTATTTGCAACCTAAATATGTTACTCAATGCTTGTTATTTTTTGATCCACTCATTGCGGTAAGAGTAAAGAAAAAAGTAATGTAACCGGGTTAACTGATTTACAACTTTCGATTTTTTTTAATTTTCATTTTAAAATATTCTTCCCAAGCTAAATTCCTCGCGGAACTCCACTACATTTATTATCGGTCATAAATTTATGTTTTATTAGTGTTCCGTAAGAAGCACTTATAAGACCACTTCGGTGCCCGTCTGTCTGCCTGTCTGTCACGTCCGATTTTTTCCGAAACTATTGAACGTAGAAATTTGAAATTTGGCACTAATACTAACTAATATAGAAATCGATGGCCCCATAGAGCCATGAGGTTTTGAAGGTTAAACTTTGACCTAAAGGGTCAGTTGTGGGGAGTGAAATCGAAAATGAAATATTTTTTTTTACCAGGTCATCGAGTAGGGTGTCAAATAAAAGCTGTAAAAACACGAGTTCAAAAATATATATAATGTAATACGTGCGCATACTTTTCTTTGTATTATTTTAAAAAAATTGTGAAGAATCGCTTATCTCGAAAAACACTAATCAAAAAATTCTGAAAAAATTCTGGAATTATCACAAGTGCATTATCTTTAATAATCTATCTGGTAGATAAAAAAAAACAAAAAATTTCAAAGTCATCAGTTTTCAGTAGAGTTCGAAAAAAAAAAATTGTTAAAAACTCATTTGGAGTGTGTTTTGTGAAGTCATTGATCGATCATTTTATACCTCCGTGACAAAAATTTTTATTTTAAAAGCAATCAAGATACGGACCACTAATTGCGCAAATCCGACTTTTTAGTGTTCTCTACGGAACATTTATAGTAAGACTTCGGTGTCTGTCCATTTGTCTATCCGTCTGTGTCGCCTTTTGCTTAAGGGGTTTGTATTGGGGGGCGAAATCGGAAGTGAAGAAAAAAAAATTATCAGATCATCGAGTGGGGTGTCAAAATTAAAGCTGATAAAAACACGAGTTCAGAAATATATATAATATTGCGCACACTTTTCTTTGTATTATTTTTTAAAAATCGCGAAAAATTGCTGTCCCTCCTTATCTCGAAAAGTACTAATCAAAAAATTCTGGAATATTCTTCACAGGGTGTAGATTGAACGAAAATTATCACGAGTGCATTACCTTTAATAATTTATCTGGTAAATAAAAAAAACAAGTGAAGTCATTGATCATTTTTTACCTCCGTAACAAAAATTTTTCTTTTACAAGCAACCTGCCATAGTTCTCAAAAACTGTACAAGGGAACTAACACCAGTTTTCTGTAGACTTTTCAACCTATCCTACAGAAAGGGAATATTTCCTTCCTGCTGGAAATGTGCCACAGTTCAGCCGATACCTAAAAAAGGCAAGAAGACCTTGCCAAACAACTACCGACCAGTTGCACTGCTTTCAATAATATCGAAAGTCATGGAAAAGGCTGTCAATCAGCATCTTCTAAAATACCTTGAAGGATTCAACATTATTAGCGATCACCAATATGGCTTTCGTAAACATAGATCAACAGGAGATCTTCTGACTTATGTAACACATGTTTGGAACAACGCAATTGAACACTTCGGAGAATCTCGAGCGGTTGCTCTTGACATATCCAAGGCATTCGACAGTGTTTGGCACGATGGACTGTTGGCTAAGCTACGTTCTTATGGTATGTCTGAAAAGTTCTGTTTGTGGCTCTCATGTTTCCTCAGAGAGCGTTCTTTACGGGTCACAGTCGACGGATTTCTTTCTAACACCTTTAGTGTTAACGCCGGTGTACCCAAGGCTCCGTACTGTCTCCTACTCTGTTTCCCATTTACATTAACGATCTGCTGGAAAAGACCGGGAATCTAATCTACAGCCTTGCAGATGCTTATTTCTTTATTCACTTTGAACGCTCGAACATCGGCTACTCAGGCGAATATCCGCAAACAACAGGAATTCATTCAACATAACAAAGACCTGGAAGAAATTCTATCTTGGGGTAACAGTAACCAAGTGGAATTTAACGCTACAAAAACCCAGACGGCAGTTTTTTCTAAAAAAGTTAACGTTGCTGAACCCGACATAGTTATGTCGGGGCACTCCATTCCCCTTGGGCGTTAATTTGGGAGCAAATATGTCCTGGCATGAACATGTTGCAGGCATAGCAAGGAGAGCTTCTCAAAAGTTGGGAATATTATTTCGAACCCGAAAGCTTTACACTCCACAACAACTGTTAATTCTTTACAAAGCTCAAATTCGACCAACTATGGAATACTGCTCCCATGTTTGGGGCTCCGCTCCCAAACATACACTGCATTTGTTGGATTCTGTTCAGAGAAGGGCTGTTCGTCTGATTGGAGACCCAGAACTGACCGGCGGCCTTGATTCGCTGGAACATCGAAGAACGGTTGGCGACTTGAGTCTATTCTAGAAGTATTTTCATGGAGAGTGTTCGAAGGATGTAGCCCGCTTAATTCCTCCCAGAGCGGTGCATGTTAGAAGTACACGTCGCGCTGATCCTTCACATCCGTATGAGGTTCAGCTTGTTACTCCTCGTACAACGCTTTTCAAGCAGTCTTTTATATAGAGAACATCATCCCTTTGGAATGGCTTACCCAGGACTGTGTTTCCCACCGAGTACAATTTACAGCGATTCAAGAACAACGTGAATCGCTTTTTCCGCATACGTGTCGCTCCTGTAGCGCTTTAGGGACTTCCCTGCAGCACGTGTGCTAGACCCATAAAAAAAAAAAAAACGTACGCAACACTAATTACTCAAGTCAGATTTGCACTTGGCCGGTTATTTTTTATTTAAAAGGGTAAAAACTATACTTGTTATACTGTTATTTTACTGTAGCATTTATTGCGAGATTAATCAACAACAATATATCCTATCAGCACCTAGTAATTATCAAGATATCAATTATGACAATAACAATATTAATAATAACGTTTTATTTTTGTTTTTATTTACAGATCTCAGGAATAGGCATAATTATCGCAGGTGCTGTAGTTCTTTCAGATGTCGGCGAGTTTCGACATTTCATGGAAGGACGAGTACTTGCCCCACCTGTAGTTCTGATTGTAGCAGGATGCATTGTGTTCCTTGTTGCTTCTCTCGGTTGTTATGGAGCAATTAGGGAGTCATATAACATGCTTATGGCAGTAAGTATTTTCTGTTATTTTAGAATACTACTATTTTACTTAACATGGCGAATGCGCGGGAAAAAAAACTGAGTTTAAAATACTTTAATCAATAAATCCTGATAATCTTTCAAGTGTTAGTATTGTCATTGTAGGGTCACCTGGAGTAATTTTATTAATTCTTATTAGTGTTCCGTACGGAACACTTATAAGATCACTTCGGTGTCTGTCTGTCTGTCTGTCTGTCTGTCTATCTGTCTGTCTGTCTGTCTGTCACACCCGATTTTCTCCGAAACTATTTGACATAGAAAGGTGAAATTTGGTAACAATATAGGAATTGATGGCCTCATCAGAGCCATGTAGTTTTGAGAATTAAATTTTGACTTAAGGGGTTAGTTTTGGGGGGTGAAGTCGGAAGTCAAAAAAAAAATTTTTTTACTAGGTCATCGAGTGTGGTGTCAAATGAAAGCTTGTGAAAACACAAGTAAAAAATATATATATAATATTATACTTGCGCGCACTTTTCTTCGTATTATTTTTAAAAATTCGCGAAAAATCGCTGTCCCGGGCCTTATCTCGAAAAGTACTTATCAAAAAATTTCGAAAAAATTCTGGAATATTCTCCACGGGGTGTAGATTGAACGAAAATTATCACGAGTACATTACCTTTAATAATTTATATGGTATATAAAAAAAACAAAAATTTCAAGGTCATCCGATTTCAGTAAAGATTGGAAACAAACTTTATTGAAAACTCATTTGGGGTGTGTTTTGTGAAGTTATTGATCATTTTATACCACCGTAACAGAAATTTTGACTTAAGGGGTTCGTTTTGAGGGGTGAAATCGGAAGTGAAAAATTTTTTTTTTTTTACTAGGTCATCGAGTGTGGTGTCAAATGAAAGCTTGTGAAAACACGAGTAAAAAATATATATATAATGTAATACTTGCGCACACTTTTCTTCGTATTACTTTTAAAAAATCGCTGACCCCTACCTTATCTCGAAAAGTACTGATCAAAAAATTTTGAAAAAACTCTGGAATATTCTCCACGGGGTATAGATTGAACGAAAATTATCACGAGTGCATTACCTTTAATAATTTATTTGGTATATAAAAAAAAAAAAAAAAATCAAGGTCACCAGTCTTCAGTAAAGATTGGAAACAAACTTTGTTGAAAACTCATTTGGGGTGTGTTTTGTGAAGTCACTGATCATTTTATACCATCCTAACAAAAAATTTTATTTTAAAAACAATCAACGTACGGAACACTAATTGTGCAAGTTCAACTTGCACTTGACCGGTTTTTTTTTTTAATAAAAACAGAAAAGAAGAGATTTAAGAACGAAACTTGAACATACATTTATTTGTTAAAATTACGTGTGTGTATTGCGGTATATAAACAAGATCTTAATGTTGAAATTTACCCCTTGCTGGTTCCAGTAATCCCTAAAAAGTGGGAGTAATTATTCACATCCTTTTTAAAGTAGTTTCATTTATAAAGTTGCAATTATGGCTGTCATACCTAAGAGAAGTAATTAAAAAGAAAAATATGTATTCTGAAGACCAGTTGATATTTTCTTGTTGTGATCGACTGAGTAGACTACACGATTTACATAACTGAAGTAATAAGAGACATAAAAAGTCGCAGAAGTTTCATTACCAACCAAAACTAACCTGATGGCGCTTCATTATATACGTATTTGCAATAAGTTGTATAAATAATTTGCGTCAAACTGTTAACTATAGAGTTAATGGACGTTCCGCCATCTTCATCATACCTGATTATTTATAGTGTTGCTGTTTATTAAACAGTACCTAAAATGATATTTTTAGGTAGTTAGCAGTTATAGAAAAAAATATTTTTTTTATTAAATATCATTTTGATATAAAAATGTCACTCTCAGACCTCAAATCATATGATACTATTAGGTATTTTCAATATCCAATAATTTTATTATTGGATATTGAATTGGATATTATATAAAGTTGAATATATGTATAATAAAAATTATTATAATATAGTTTTTATTTTTGTACAGTATTCTTATACAGCCCATTCCAGCCCGATCTGATCGATAAATTACGTAAATACTGCATTTTTTATGATAACTCTAATTATACTACAATAACGGCCAAATCACTAATGGCATCGAGTTCAGGGACCTCGAAAGTATATTATCTTATAAAGAAAATCGGTCCCGTCTTCTTATAGGGCCCGTCCTAATCGATAAAATACATCTAAAATGTTTTTTTTTTTTAACTTTCGTTAGATATTTTTGGCGATTACTTGAGTTAAACTAATCTATAGTAAGTACTTAATGGAATCATGTTCAGAGGCCTCAAAAACATATATATATATATATATATATATATATATATATATATATATATATATATATATATATGTATATATATATATATATATATATATATATATATATATATATATATATATATATATATATATATATACATACATATATATATATATATATATATATATATATATATATAACATACATATATATATTATATATATATATATATATATATATATATTATATATATATATATATATATATATATATATATATATTATATATATATATATATATATATATATATATATATATATATATATATATTTATACATATGTATATATATATATATATATATATATATATATATATATATATATATATATATATATATATATATATATATATATATATATTATATATATATATATATATATATATATATATATATATGTATATATATATATATATATATATATATATATATATATATATATATATATATATATATACAATTCAACAGCATAATAAAAGCTCAAAATACTTTTTTATCGAATTTAACCTCTGATGCTTGAAAAGATGTCATATCCTGGTAAAAAAACGGACTTGAGCGACCTTCAAATTTTAATATTTTTTCATAAAATTTGGAGGCCTTATTCCTGACATATAGTGGAACCTAAAAAAAACGATACTTTGTTTTTTTAGGCCAGTCTAATATATATTAATTTTAAATCAGAATATAATATTTCACCTTACATATATAACAATTCGGCACAAAACAAAGAAATATGAAAGAAAAACCAAAAATTTTAATTGTATTTTCGTGCGTCGTTTGTTTACATCAAAGACAGCAAAACAGTAGTAGGTTTAACCTTGTCCCCGTTTTTACAAATTCCATTGAAGTCAAACAGTACATCAACTGAAATCTCGCTTTCAGAACTATATGCCCTGATATATCATGAGCAATAATAAATGAATATATATTTTTTTTAATTTTGACACAATATTGTTTACGGTTGCGGTATTGCAGTAACATTTATTTTGTTTCATATCCCGTAAACATTTGGTTTTATGCGACATTGTGGTGCTTTACGGGCAGTTACTTTCAAATATATGTTTTTTTCGAGCCTACACTCATTATATCTATGTCATAGTCATGTGCACAGTATTTGTCTATAGGAACTTTTCTTTCTATAAGAAAAGTAACATCTGTTTAAAGAAAAAATGGATCTTCATTGAAAAAAATTGGCATTCAATCAACATAATAGCGTCTTTAATTTTTAGTGTTCCGTGCGGAACAGTTCTGGAATTACTACGGTGTCTGTCACACCCCGATTTTCTCCGAAATTAGTTTAACCTAGGATGTTGAAACTTGGCACAAACATAGAAACTGATGGCCCGATCAGAGCCATGTGGTTTTGAAAGTTAAATTTTGACTTAAGGGGTTAGCTTTTGGGGGAAAGTGAATTTTTTTTCTAAGTTTATCGGGGTGTACAATGAAAGCTTGTGAAAATACGAATTCAAAAATATATATGATGTAATACTCGCGCAAACTTTTCTTCATATTACTTTTAAAAAATTGGTCAAAAATCGCTGCCCCTCTCCTATCTCGGAAAGTACTGATCAAGAAATTTTGAAAAAATTCTGGAATACTCTCCAAAAACTGAAGATTGGGCGAAAATAATCACGAGTGCATTACGTTTGATAATTTAGCTGGTATAAAAAAAAAACTATGTGTCTGGACAATATGGTGAAAATTTGTTCGTGGAAGTTGTGAATTTAAACAGTGCTAAGAACTACGAAATATCAATACGTATGTATTTAGTGGAATCAGGAATATACTCATATACTTTTCAGTACATTACTGCTTTAAACATTTGTTTTTTAAAGGCAGTCCTGGTACGAAACACTAATTGCGCAAGTCCAACTTGCACTTGAACGGTTTTTTTTTGCAGGTGAAGAGACTTTTATTGCATTCATTAAATCTAATAATAACTAGTTTTTTGTTTACGCGGAAGGAAAATTATTACTTTCTAAAATAAATTACAATTTTCCATACGATTTCACCCAGTAGTGGCATACCCTGAGTTTGTGATTTTGGCAAATAAATAATTGTTTAGTTATTAATGTTTATATTAAATGCGAATATACAGCGGTGCTTACAATAATCATTTCATAGGCTGAACGCCAGACTATGTTAGAAACCCAATGGAGTGCACTACATGTACGATTACGTTAATTAAGGCTGTACGTGCATAAATATTTTGTGTCATGTTCGGCAAGTGATGTAGGTGTCATAGTAGTACTTGACAGGTTTCAGAACTTTGCCTGTAGGGTTATACTTTCATACTCGTTCTTTACAAAGTTGTCACTGAAATAACTATATTTAATTTAACCCTTAAGTACCTACCTGGAGTCTCTCAGACTCAGGCGGAATTTATTTTGGTTATAACTAGTCGCATGTGCATCTTTACTGGTCACGTGTCCCTGTACCTTCCGCTTTCTACCCATAGTATCACGTCTGAGCTCGTCGATGATACAGGTGATCCCGCTCGCTCTTAAACGGCTATAAAAGTTTTTTTTTGAGTCTGAGAGACTCCAGGTAGGTACTTACGGCACACAGGACACGCAGGTGGTCGCTGGCTATATTTTACAGGCTGTTGGACATATCAGCATCCAACTCGTATGTGGTTTACTTATCCACTCAACAGCAGCAAATCGAAAGTAGATTTCAATTTATGAAGAGACTGGCTGGACAACTTGCAAGACCACATATGGAGCGCAGAGAACGAATGACGACGATTCAGCGGGATATTAGGCTTTCTCTCCGTCGCGTACTACAATTCGACACAAATACACCCGCTGCTGATGAACCACCAGAAAGGCTGAAAATCCGCAAGTACTGCCATATATGTAATCCCAAAAAGAAACTCAAGACTCAGTACTTGTGTTACCACTGCAAAAAAACTATTTGCTTATAATGCTCACAAATGATGTGTGGAATATGCCACGAAAAATTGTGAGGTCTGAGGTTTACAATTTTATAGAAATTTGGCCATTTCGGCTATAATTTTTATAAAAAGTTCTTAGTTATTTCCTAAATTTTTATAAATGAATGCAAAAAAGTTCTTAATTTACGTATTTGTTCTTTATTCTTGGTCTCATTGGAGTAAACTCGTTAATTTATCGTTTTTCTAAGCTGTAGAACAGTTTTAAGTTTATTTAGTATATACCGTTAATTTTTTTTTCTTTCATAATTATTTTTTTAAATAAAAAGCTTTAAAAATACATTTTTTATTTTCATTCATCTTCTTATTTTATAGTTTATATTTTATATAGTTGAGAATAGGGGGGTTTGAGAGACTCCAGTTAGGTAGTTACGTGACTGGTTTAAGGGGTAGGTACCCAAGGGTTAATATTAACGATTCTTGAAAAGAGTTTACCTTGACAGCAGCCAAAAAGTGTTTTTAACCGCCTTAAAGTAAAAAAAAAGAAAAAAAGGAATATCTAAAAAAATAAATAAATAAATTGATTTAAAAAAGGCGATAAAAAAATTTAGCGCTTGTAGAAGAAAATATAATTGGTAAACGAAATCCTCGCTCCACCATTAGCGGATTGCAGTCCCTCAATGACTCATGGCAGAACTATTATGAAAATTTAAGAACATTAGAGATAACCGGTCAAGTGCAAGTTGGACTTGCGCAATTAATGTTGCGTACGTTGGTTATTTTTAAAATAAACATTTTTATTACGGAAATATAAAATGATCAGTGACAAAAATATCCAAATTCAGTTTTCAACAAAGTTTTTTTTTCCGATCTTTAGTGAAAACTGATGACCTTGAATTTTTAGTTTTTTTTATATACCAGATAAATTATAAAGTTTTTTTCAGATAAGGGGGGAAAGCGATTTTTCGCACTTTTTTAAAAATAATACAAAGAGAATTGTGCGCAAGTATTACATTATTTATATTTTCTAACTCGTCTTTCTACAAGCTTTCATTTGATACCCCACTCGATGGGGGATTTTTTTCACCTCCGATTTCACTCCCCCAAAACTAACCCCTTAAGTCAAAATTTAACTTTCAAAGCTACACGGCTCTGATGATGCCATTAATTTCTATATTAGTGTCATATTTCAACTTTCTATGTCAAATAGTTTCGGAGAAAATCTGGTGTGACAGACGGATAAACAGACTGACAGACAGACGGATGGACAGACACAGTAAGTGATCTTATAAGTGATCTTATAAGTGTAAGGAACACTAAAAAGTACAAGAAACAAACTTCTACAATTTATTAATGCAAATTTAACTTTACAATTTTAAATAGATTGCATGACGAATGTTATTCTGTAAACCCAATGAATGTAATTTGAAAATGTCCATAACTACTTCTACAACACAAAACAATCAACCAATAAAAAACCACCGTGGATCACCAACGAATATCAGAACTTGTCGAAAAGCTAAGAATAATGAAAGAGAATTATACAGAAAGATACAAACAAACGGTAGAAGAGACAAAAACCTGTACATCAATAAATTATGCGAAGAAATTCGATGACACTCTAATAGTAACAACCGTAAAGACTTATTTAAGGTCATAAGAAAACTGACAAAAAATTTTAAACTAAAAACTTGCCCTATAACGGATGCTGATGGAACGATAATAATCGTCTTGGGCAAAATTGCAGAAGTAGGTGTCAAAAACTATATGCAGACAGAGAAAACAGAGAAAAGAGATACAGAACAAGAACCAGAAATTTTGACTGGGAAAATCGAGGATGTCATAAGAAAACGCAAATTGGGAAAAGCTCCAGGAATTGATTTGATTATGGCGGAGATGACTAAAATAATGAATACCGAAGTGCTGAAAGCAATTCATATGCTATGTAATAAAATTTGGAAACCTTGTGAATGGTCCCAAGAATGGAATACTTCGATTACTATTCCACTACATAAAAAAGACTCGACTGATATCTGCGCTAAGTACAGATTGATATCCTTGATCATCCATTGTCAACAAAGTCCTGATCTGCATAATTCAGTCCCGCTAATCTAACTTCATTAGTTCAGAAATACTCCTAGAACAAGCAGATTTTGTCAACAATAGGGGCTGCAGAGAACAAATCCTTAATGTCCGCAAGATTATTGTAAAATTGAGAAAGGAGTATGCCCCTGTAATATTTTCTTTCATAAATTTCGAAAAAGTCTTTAATAGTATTAATGGGAACCATCTTTGTGTTATATTGCAATGGATTGAAGTCCCAAACCATCTGACTAAATTAATTTCCAGCTTATACAACAACAGTACAGCTCTAATTAAGATGGAAAATATATTCTCTGAAGAATATAGGATCGAGAAGAGTGTTAGACAGGGATTTATTCTATCTGTGGTGTTATATAACATCTTTAGTGAATACGTAATGTGGAGAGTTCTAGATGAATAACATGGTGAAATATCTAAAGGTGGCAAAAAATTCTTCATTTGCAGACGATACCGTATTAATAACATTAAACGTTCAGGAAAGAGAGCAATTATTGAAACAGGATGGACAAGAATACGGACTTAAAATTAACTACAAAATCAAAAATAATTATGATAGATTGCGGAATCATCTAACGCCAAAAACCCCGCCGTTATCTCTCAATGTGTTCAATCATTTGCCTACCTAAGAAGAGTAATACATGAAAATGGAGGTAGAGAACATGAGATCAGATGCCGTATCCAACTTGATAGAACTGCAGTGTCACGGTTGACAAGCATCTGGAGGGACAGAGATATTACGAAAAGAACCAAAATTAAACTTGTAAATACACTACGCCGGGGCTCATTCTCCAAGCAAATCGAGGAGAATTTTGGCAATTGAGATGTGGTGCTGGAGTATAATGTTTCGAATACCTTGGAAGAACCATTGCATCTATTTTGCAAGAAATCCAGCCAATTCAGAGACTATCCAGTTTGACATATCAAAAAATATTAAGATTCTTCGATTACATCATGCGTAGTGACAACATAGAAAGACTTGTGGTTCAGGGAAAGAGGGAGGGCAAGAAGAAGGGAAAAATTACCCATTAGGTGTGACAAAACTTTGGACATAAACTTAGAAAATGTCCCTAAAATAACCGAAGACAGATCCGGATAGAGAAGTGCAATTAAAAGAGCAATTAATCAGCAAGAAATCAATCTTAAGTAATATTGAAAACACTATACGTTGAATACAACGTTAGATGAAGAAGCATAAGCAAGTAGATATTTTGTACTTTTCATAATTATTTTCTGTTTTTTAGTTATGTTTCCATTATTCCATTTATGTTTCTGCATTACTAACTAATGGAACAAATAACCGGCCTATAAATTATACACAAAAATTCTCTAATAAATTATTTACTAATGAAATGAAAATAATAATGACTAAAACTCCCATAATGTACAATAATTAAGGTAATTCTAAATTATTTACGTTACTAATTTTACCTTTTATTACTCATATATCCACCTTTATATCAGTTCAATTTGTACATTAGTCTCGCAAATATGGATTCATAGTTTACCTTCAGTAAGACTATGAATGTAGATTTTAGCATAATTACTAGTGCTATGAACAATAACATTCATGCAAGAAATATTTAATGAGTCATGTTTTCAATCATAAGCGAAACTTATTCTTAGACATAAAAACTAATAGAATATTAATAAATTATTGTAAAAGGTAAAATAAATAAGGAAATGTGCGAAAATCAAACATAATAAATTTCAATCATTAAGGATTATTCATCAGAATAAGGCATGACTACTGAGTTAAGTGACCGATGTTGGTAGTGAACATCTCTGAAGATGCCTAATGTAATCATAGGAAAAGGGGCGAAAATTGGTATGGCTCTAACTCAAGAGGTATAATTTTTCAATGGAAAGGTTAAGTGAGTCTTTGTTTAACCCCACCATAAGATCTAGTTCAAATCACCGCTCTGTTGTTAAGGGCTAGAGTTTCCAAAGAATTTAACTGCTACAGTAAAGTCACCACTAAGGCACATAAAGGTCACTGCTCTTCCTAAATAATCATATTATATATATATATATATATATATATATATATATATATATATATATATATATATATATATATATATATAAACATGAAGATCATGTACGATAATTTAAATGTTAACAATAATAAATCTGCCAAAATAATTTAGTATTTTTAAATACAAGCCACTTTTAAAATTGTAGTCTTATTTTTGTTTATTAGTACTCACTAAACAAGTCGCCAAATACAGCTTATGTTATAAAAGCATTTAAAAAAACATTTTTAAAAATCTACCTCAAAAAATGTATGAAAACGTATTTATACTGACCTACCCATCGTTTTGTTGCACTAAAGCCTTGCTGATGAATAATACATTTTAAATTTACTATAAAATTTAGTGAACTTAACCTTAATTTAATAAGTTGTCTAGGCCTGTTCTTCTTCTTAAGACTGTGTATTATATATACCCCCAAAAATGGTACATGCAATGGTATTCTGGGACTGTTAGGACGGAAGGTATTTGTCATACTCAGAAAAAGTGTTTGAACACACAACAAATATTGTTAGCGTTGCCTAATAGGAATAACTACATACTGTTCCACCCCTACAATGACCACATAGCTCTTCAGTGCAACGATATTTGCCTAGTACTTCTAAAAACCATTAAATGTTATACTTGTTTAGTTTACCGAAAAATCTTGTCCACTAATTTGCTATCTGTATCCCTAAAATACCTGAACCAACCTGAACTAACAATTCTAAAGGGAGACTTTTATTTAATGAAGCATTCTATGACATACGTGTATAAAAATTGAAAGATTATTTTGGCCGCGTAATATGAGATTATAGTGTGTAATTTTCTTTTCGAAAATATTAACTTTTAGTATGTTACTACTCAGTATATATCACCACTACACCAAACACTTTATTTTTGCACTCGACGCGCGTTTCGCTAACCATGTTAGCTTCATCAGGAGCGATGATTGACTTTGATTGATGACTTGATTGGCAGTCAATCATCGCTCCTGATGAAGCTAACATGGTTAGCGAAACGCGCGTCGAGTGCAAAAATAAAGTGTTTGGTGTAGTGGTGATATATACTGAGTAGTATCATTGTGCCAAAGATTTCACATTCCCAACTTAGTTTTAGTATGTTTTTAATGACTTATTTATGTTTATTTATTTATTTTAATCTATGAGGAGTTAAAATATATATTTTACATCCTTTACTATAAAAAAACATAGAATTTGTAAAAGGATAATCCACCGAGATTTTCGTTCATATTTCAGAATATATAAATCATGACAAACATAATTTAGGAGAAGGGTGTAAAAAAGGTAAGAGTCGCCAAATTTTTCGTTCGGTTTCAACAGTATTATGTGAATCTTTCCTGATTTTTTCGTATATTTTTTTTGTAGTCAAACAAATCAGGGGTTAAACAGGCGAAAGAGTTAGATTAGAATTTCGAATACATCATCTTACACGTCTTTTTCAGTATCTTGGAGTCCACGAATTTGAAAATTAGGTTATCTTTCTTTATTTATTTATCAGAAATACGTATATATATATATATATATATATATATATATATATATATATATATATATATATATATATATATATATATATATATATATATAAATATATATGTAAAGGGATGTGATTATAAAGTGTCCGAAAACTAAATAATGACCTTAAAACTTGCAAACTTGCAAACTCAAATTACGGGACGTACTAAGATCAATTTACCATTTTTCTAGTTATTGGCCCACCTAGTTGACTGATTTATGAGGATTTGTATGTTTGTGATATGCATATTAGATATTTGATTTTTGCTTTATTATATGTCTATCCTACTATTCATACATTTATTTTTGTCATCTATGCATATCCCTACTTTTGTGCCGCCTTGTTATTTAAATGTATATTTAAAAAACCGGTCCAAGTTGAACTTGCACAATTAGTGTTCGGTACGTTGATTGTTTTTGAAATAAAAATTTTTGTTAGGATGGTATAAAATGATCAGTGACTTCACAAAACATACCCCAAATGAGTGAGTTTTCAACAAAGTTTGTTTCCAATCTTTACTGAAAACTGGTGATCTTGAAATTTTGTTTTTTTTTTTATATACCAAATAAATTATTAAAGGTAATGCACTCGTGATAATTTTCGTTCAATCTATACCCCGTGGAGAATATTCCAGAATTTTTTCAAAATTTTTTGATCAGTACTTTTCGAGATAAGGTAGGGGACAGCGATTTTTCTCGATTTTTTAAAAGTAATACGAAGAAGAGTGTGCGCAAGTATTACATTATATATATATATATTTTTTACTCGTGTTTTCACAAGCTTTCATTTGACACCACACTCGATGACCTAGTAAAAAATTTTTTTTTCACTCCTCAAAACGAACCCCTTAAGTCAAAATTTATGTTACGGTGGTATAAAATAATCAGTAACTTCACAAAACACACCCCAAATGAGTTTTCAACAAAGTTTGTTTCCAATCTTTACTGAAATCTGATGACCTTGAAATTTTTGTTTTTTTTAAATACCAGATAAATTATTAAAGGTAATGCACTCGTGATAATTTTCCTTCAATCTACCCCCCGTGGAGAATATTCCAGGATTTTTTCAGTACAGTACAGTACTTTTCGAGATAAGGCGCGGGGCAGCGATTTTTCGCGATTTTTTGAAAATAATACAAAGAAAAGTGCGCAAGTATTACATTATATATATATATATATATATATTTTTTTACTCGTGTTTTCACAATCTTTCGTTTGACACCACGCTCGATGACCTAGTAAAAATTTTTTTTTTTTCACTTCCGATTTCACCCCCCCAAAATTAACCCCTTAAGTCAAAATTTAACTTTCAAAACTACATGGCTCTGATGAGGCCATCAATTCCTA
Source organism: Pachyrhynchus sulphureomaculatus (assembly GCA_019049505.1). Lineage (NCBI taxonomy): Eukaryota > Metazoa > Arthropoda > Insecta > Coleoptera > Curculionidae > Pachyrhynchus > Pachyrhynchus sulphureomaculatus. The sequence continues at coordinate 56,322,058 of CM032456.1, forward strand.
TATTATTACCAAATTTCAAGTTTCTATGACAAATAGTTTCGAAGAAAATCGGGTGTGACAGACAGACAGACACCAAAGTGATCTTATAAGTGTTCCGTACGGAACACTAAAAAGATATACTGTACAGGGTGAGTCAACGATAGAGTAAAGAGGGAATAACGAAAAAAAAATGTTAAATACATTAGTTTTAGGGAATGTTAAGATGTTAAAATTATATTTAAGTATGCAGGGCACTTAAAAAAAAGTGTGGCCGATATAACATATGCTTTTTTTTAAATGGAACATGAATAATGTTATATGCCTAAACCTAGCAGTTTTCCTAATATTTCAATTTAAAAAAAAAATACTAGTTTTCAGTTTTGTAAAAAATTGCCAGTAGCGCCATTGTTTCTGAAGGTGGAATACTCATAATTGGTACGAACTTTCTATTGAGATGAAAAAAAAGATATATGTAAAGAAATTTGAGTTAGATGCTACAGGGTATTCAAAATAAATTTATACATTTCGACTATTTTAAACTGAAAAAATCTCAATTTTTTTAAATGGCACATCCTGTATATTATTATTTTTTCTGATAGATGTTACAAAACCCTCCAACTTTTATTAAGTATGTCATATACCTATTTCTAATAGTTTTCGATTTATTTTGAATTTTTCAATTTTTACCCTTATTACCCACTTACGCTATTGTGAAAACCTAAACAAATAGTTAATAATAATTTTAATATAGTTTAACTTATCTAATGATTAATTATTATGACGTAATAAATGTTCAAAAATATGCCTGTCTACTTGAATACACATGTTTAATCGTTTTACTATATTTTCCTTCACTTTCCATATATCCGCATAAAGGGCGTTATTGTCCTGCACGCATCCCGTATCCTATTTTCCATATCTACTGGTGTTGTAGGGGGATTCAACATAAACACGATCTTTAATGTAGCCCCACAAAAAGAAGTCTAAAGGTGTTAAGTCACATGATCGAGGGGGCCACTGAATGAATCCAACTCTACCATTTTTGTGGGTAACGATCGTTTAAAAATTCCCGGTGGTAACGAGCAGGAGCTCCGTCCTGTTGAATCCACATTTGTTCCCTTTCAAAGTTATCAACTTCTTCAAGAAGCTGGAGTAATTCGGGGGGGGGGGGGGGGCAAAAATTTTGCAAAAAATTTAGATATCTAGTCCCGTTAAGCGGTTCGCGAAAAAAATATAGACCAATAATTCGAAAATTTAATATTCCACACCATACATTGAGCGACCAATGGTTTTAGTTTTGAACTTTCCGGACCCAAAATGGATTAACTGTTGAATAATAATGCATGTTATGGCTGTTAACTGCTCCATTATTGCGAAAAGTAGCTTCATCAGAAAACATTATTCTGGATAAAAAATTTGGATCGGCCTCTATTGTTCCATTCGTGGTGGTACAAAAGTTTACTCGTCATTCAAAATCACGGTCTTGAATTTCTTGGTGTAGTTCCATATGAGAGGGATGATACTTGAATTTTGTCGTGGTGCGATAAGCCGTAAATTGGGATGTGTTAGATAAGTCAGCTAGTTGACAGCTGCTGAGCTGGGGATTATTTTCAACATGAAGTAAAATCTCCATTTCTTTTTCTTCAGTAGTAGCATTCTGGTTTACTACTTTCCGTTTCGTATACTTAACGCTACTACTACCATCAAACCGTTCCATTAAGCACTGAAAAGATTTTCTAGATTGTCTACGTCTATTAGAGTACTTCGCTCCGTTAAGCCTTACTGCCAAAAGATAATTTTTTCCCGCCTCGCCCAGTATATAAACCATATCAATTAAGTCATTTTTAGGGAAACTCATAACTATTACCTTTATACGTCACTTATTACAACAAATTAAACTATTTTTACTTACTTGTCAAAATTTGCCTATGCCTACATTTTTGTTTTGTCTTGGCAACTATGATGTTTTAGCGTAAGTGTATTAAAAACAAGGGTAAAAATTGAAATATTCAAAATAAATCGGAAACTATTAGAAATAGGTATATGACATACTTAATAAAAGTTGGAGAGTTTTGTAAAATCTAATATACAAGGTGTGCCATTTAAAAAATTTGAAATTTTTTCCATTTAAAATAGTCGAAATGTATAAATTTATTTTGAACACTCTGTAGCATCTAACTCAAATTTATTTACATAAATCTTTTTTTTCATCTCTATAGAACGCTTGTACCAATTATCAATATTCCACCTTCAGAAACAATGGCGCTACTGGCAATTTTTTACAAAACTGAAAACTAGTATTTTTAAAAAAAAATTGAAATATTAGAAAAACTACTAGGTTTAGGTAAATAACATTACTAACAAAAAAGTTATAAAATTTTACGCAGAATTTAAAAATAAATTAGAAAATAGGATGTTCCATTAAAAAAAACATATGTTATATCGGCCACACTTTTTTGGAGTACCCTGAATATCAAAAATAATTTTAAATGGTACACCTTAATGTTCCCTAAAACTATTGTATTTAACATTTTTTTGTCATTCCCGAAACAAATGAGATAATGAACTTTACTCTATCATTGACTCACCCTGCACAATGTTTAACATATATGTATAAAGTTGTAACAAATTAGTTTATTTTAAATTAACAAACGTCACTGAGACCTTCTCAAATTCTAGACCTTTCAATTAAACAATTCGACTATTAGGTACGTAGGTTCATAATGAGCTTATTATTAAACATACACTAATTTTTTTAAAGAATTGTGTTTCATTTCACTGCATGTCCGAAAGTTGACTAATAATTTAATGGCTTAATTTGAGTAACATTCTTTTTTTCTTTAGTTTGCAATCTGCCTATTGATAATCTTCATTATTGAGTTGGCAGTTGGTATAGCAGCAGCAGTTTATAAAAATGACGTACACAAGGGATTGAAACAACTTATGAAGAATTCAATGGAAAATTACGAAACCAGTGAGACGGAGCGTATCGCCTGGGATGGGATGCAAGAAAAGGTAAAGTAAACTGCAGGCAAATTATTCCATCCATATTCATATGAAAATTAGATGATAACTAGCTTTGTGAAAACACTCAAACCTGAGTCGAATAACAAGACCAAGTAATTCAAACTAACCATTAAATGACTACTAAAGTTGAAACCTTTTTAACATGCCTTACCTGGACAACATGGGCAGGATTTATTCATCATGATGGCACCCAAAATAATCATAATATTTTAGGGATGTTTTTTAAACCTATTAAAGAATATTTTTGAAAATCAAAATATTTTTACACCGATGATTTCTAAACATGTTAATGCTATTGCTACAAATTAAGAAGTAATTTAGAATTTTTAAATATGTAGGCACCAGTACAGGATTCTTTTAAAGTTGTAGTCTTATTTTTGTTTATTAGTACTGTAATCAGTCGTTTCAGCAGATACAGTTTATATTATAAAAGCATTTAAAAAATCACTTTTAAGAAACTAGATGGCGCATTGGTATAAACAATTAAAAATAAACGAAAAAATCGTATTCTTAGAAGTTACCAAAGTGTTCTTCGCATTTGCTGAACCATCCCAGGATGCGTTTCGCCGTATCACGGCTCATCAGCTGGGCTAGGTTCAGCAAATACGAGAACACATTTTTAGTCCTTTATCCAAGTAACTATCGGAAAACTATAACAAATAGATAGTGCAGTAAAAGCATCTATTTGTTATAGTTTTCCTTTAAGAAACTACCTCAAAAATCGTATTTATACCGGCCTGCCCATCGTTTTGTTGCCCTAAAGCCTTGCTGATGAGTAAATGCATGCCGATAAAAAACCAAAAAGTTCTCAAATTGTCTCTGGAATCTATACGATATCACAGTTTTTCCATTAATTTCGTTATGTATGCTAAAGGTGTCGTCGAATCCTAGAACTAGAAATTACAGGGGTTATAGTCTGGTGATCTTGGAGGCCAAGAAATTGATCTATTTCGTCCTAGTCATCTGAAAAACTCGCGGAAAATTTCTAATTAGCACATTAAATATTAACCTTTCACGGCAACTTATAATGTTTGGATTCAACCAAGTCAATTTGATTATGAATTAACTTCAAAATTTTTGCCAGAAAAAATATTTATTTTCCGAGATCACCTATTAAAATTAAAATTGGGAATAACCTGACATGAACTTTAACAGAACCTTCCCCTTTTCAACAGTAATTATCGTGAGAATTTCCCAAATTATTTCATTATTTTACAAAAGTTGAAGCATTGAAAACACTTTAATGATATTAATTCGTTCATTTTTAAAAGAAAAAATAGTTTTTATTTTCCGAATTTGCTAGACGCGACGTTAAATTAGACTTATCCGGTCATCTCGTTGAATTTCACCAGTTTATTATCTTGAAACAATGAGTTAACGTTTGTAATGTCTACTATAGAGGAGAGAATAGGGGAAACTTGAAAACAGATGAACTTTTGTTAAATTTGAATGCAGAAGATTATAATATTTTTTCTGTAGGTTGGTATACATACAGAATTATTGTTTTTAAATGGATCACCACTCTAACTCAGTTAGACAAAATGTTAAAGGTTAGTTTTGAAATAATTTGTTTACGGAGTTTAAATAGAAACAATCGCGCTTCGCATTGTTGACATACCACAAAAACTATACATATATATATATATATATATATATATATATATATATATATTTGGAATATCTTGTACGTTATATTTTACTTATTTACTGCATTGGCACTTGTTTGCGGTAAAGTTAAGTTAAAACTGGATGTTGGTTTAAAAATGGTATTCTCTATTTACAAGATATTTATTAAAAATGGTTATAAGAGAGGCAATCACAACGGCAATATATACCACTTCATACATAGTAAAGAAGAATCCCTAGCTTAAATACATTTCGAATAATATACAATCACATCTTAACTGAAACACCGTTGAAATGAAAGAAAAGGACCGTGCAAAGAGGAGAAAACTACGAAAACGAAAAATTAGAAATTCTCTTACATTTTCAAGGTCACTTACTATTACGAAAACTAAACGAAAGCAATATTTACTTTCTTTGATTTTAAAAGATCCAAAAGCTGTTGTAAATGTATAAAGGAGAATGAGGAACTATCGAGCATCTAATATAATTAATTTTAGTTTAGTTTTATTAGTAATAATACCATATTTATAATCAAATGAACAAAATACTTTCTTATATTTTTTATTCTCAGTTGCTCGTAGTTTTAACGGCCTTCTATTATTATTTTCATTTATTTCGATACTGTTTTAGTAAAGACGTGATTCTATATGCTTGAAAATATATTTATGCTAAGGATTCTTCTTGGCGTTCAATAAAGTCGTACATATTTCTGTTGTCCATTTTTAGTGTTTTGTATGAAACACTTATAAGATCACTGTGTGTCTCTCCATCTGTTTCGTCTGTTCGTCTGTCCGTCTGTCCGGCTGTCCGTTCGTCACACCAGATTTTCTCCGAAACTATTTGACATAGAAAATTGAAATTCGGTACTAATATGGCCTCATTAGAGCCGTGTAGTTTTAAAAGTTAAATTTTGACTTAAAGGGCTAGTTTTGAGGGGTGAAATCGAAAGTGAAAAAAAATTTACTAGGGAGTGGGTTGTCAAATGAAAGCTTGTAAAAACACGAGTTCAAAAATATATATGATGTAATACTTGCACACATTTTTCTTTGAATTATTATTAAAAAATCGCGAAAAATCGCTGTCCCCTCGCTTTATATCGAAAAGTACTGATCAAAAAATTTTGAAAAAATTCTGAAATATTCTCCACGGGGTGTAGATTGAACGAAAATTATCACGAGTACATTACCTTTAATAATTTATCTGATATATATATATATATATATATATATATATATATATATATATATATATATATATATATATATATATATATATTATATCTCCGGAATAAAAAATTTTTTTTCAAAGCAATCAACGCAACCAACACTAATTGCGCAAGTTCAACTTGCTCTTGACCGGTTGTTAATAAATAGTTCGTATATAGCCTATGTTTCATGTTCCATTTTAAAAATGTAAAGTGTATGTCTTGTGTCAAAAATACGATGCATTTTAATTGCGTAATATTTTTTTTAAACGATACAACTTCTTCATTTAACATTTTTGCCTAACCTTTCAAATAAGCAAGTCATATATGTGGTCCATTTAAAACTAATAACCCTGTATATACCTAAATAAAATATAAAATATAATCAGTAAGTGTCTTAATACATAAAGTTTAAAGTGTTCCAAACATCTTGTATATTTCAATATGTTCCTCCTATCTTTTACGCGTTATTATACAACCCCATAAAAAACAAATTGACGACACATGAATCGAATGACAATCACGCAAATTGCGTGTTCCGTATTATTAGCTAGGGCTTTGCCCTTTAACAACTTTTACGGTCGATGCTATTTGTTGTCGTCCGGATTTGGATGTTTCTACACCAAAGTAACCTTATGTGACCTCGTAGACATTAGATTGGTCAGTCGCAAGGACCTAACTATGTGTTGGTGATTCTGAAGTGGTGCGTTGTGCCGCCTTTTTCAAGAACCAAAGCTGTATTTTTTCTGTTGTATTGTTAAATTGTTCGGACCCTCAGATCATGCTGTTACTTATCATTGTCCATGAAGCAGGGGATATTGCTCATCATTCTTAGAACCTTGTTCTGCCCCCCTTGAACAGAAGTTATTCAGGTTTTCCACATTTTTGTTTTTTTATTGGTCTAGCACACGTGCTGCAGGGAAGTCCCTAAAGCGCTACAGGAGCGACACGTGTGCGGAGAGAGCGATTCACGTTGTTCTTGAATCGCTGTAAATTGTACTCGGTGGGAAACACAGTCCTGGGCAAATTATTCCAAAGGGATGATGTTCTCCATATAAAAGACTGCTTGAAAAGCATTGTACGAGGAGTAACAAGATGAACCTCATACGGATGTGAAGTATTAGCGCGACGTGTACTTCTAAGATGCACTGCTCTGTGGGGAATTAGGCGGGCCACATCCTTCGAACACTCTCCATGAAAATACTTGCAGAATTTGAGCCTTGTAAAGAATTAACAGTTGTTGTGGAGTGTAAAGCTTTCTAGTTCGAAATAATATTCCTAACTTTTGAGAAGCTCTCCTTGCTATGCCTGCAACATATTTATGCCAGGACATATTTGCTCCCAAATTAACGCCCAACAAATCGAGTGACGATATTAGAGGAATGGAGTATCCCGACATAACTATGTCGGGTTCAGCAATGTTAACTTTTTTAGAAAAAACTGCCGCCTGGGTTTTTGTAGCGTTAAATTCCACTTGGTTACTGTCACCCCAAGATAGAATTTCTTCCAGGTCTTTGTTAAGTTGAGTGACTTCCTGCTGTCTGCGGATATTCGTCTGAGTAGCCGATGTCCGAGCGTTCAAAGTAAATAAAGAAATGACCATACTGTCATCTGCAAAGCTGTAGATTGGATTCTCTGTCTTTTCGAGCAGATCGTTAATGTAAATGAGAAAGAGAGTAGGAGACAGTATGGAGCCTTGAGGTACACCGGCGTTGATAGTGAAGGTGTTAGAAAGAAATCCGTCCACTGCCACTCGTAAAGAACGCTCTCTGAGGAAACATGAGAGCCACAAACAGAACTTTTCAGGCATACCATAATAGCGTAGCTTAGCCAACAGCCCATCGTGCCAAACACGGTCGAATGCCTTGGATATGTCAAGAGCAACCGCTCGAGATTCTCCAGTGTTCAATTGCGTTGTTCCAAACGTGTGTTTACATAACTCAGAAGATCTCCTGATATGATACCATACTTGGCAGAAATACATGAGCTTTGGCCTGATAACCATCTTATAGGTTGTCAACTTGTTTCTCAGCGACAGCTTACCATTTCGCAGAGGATACAGTAAGGGCCAAACCTTCACTACTACAGCCTAATCTTCCCATATAGTCGTAGTATAATCCTAGATATTTGAGATATTTGACTCACTTTTACCAGTCTTGCTTATTTTCCTCCAAAAATTCAGTGTCCGAATAGAGGACTTTCAATCAATTTAGTATTTCCTGGATTGATCTTGATATTTTCGAAACTAAATCAGTCTGAAAGAGTATTGAAGCATGTCTGGATGTGTCAAGAACACGAATAAGCTTGAAACTTATCGAACTTGAGAATCGAACCAAACTTAGGAATTCTAAATACTTCTTTTTTCTAATATAATATTCATCATTGGTTTCATCAGAAATATACTCTACATCTTTTTTTTATGGGGACCTCGCCAGGTTGGAATGATTTGCCCAGGACTGTGTTTCCCACCCAATACAATTTACCATGATTCAAAACCAACTTGAGTCGCCTTTTCTGCACATGCGTCGCTCCTGTAGCGCTTTAAGGATTTCTCTGTAGCACGTGTGCTGTACCTATAAAAAGAAATGTTCGGGATAATTTAGTGAATACTAAACTACTAGACCAAGAGGGCGACCCGAAATTTTAACCTGTCGACTAACCGTCTGTCTAATTGTTCATTGTATCGGGCGACCTGAGACTGGACCCAACTTTAGGGCCCAAAAAACGTCAATCCAAAAATAGACATTTAACCATATAAAATCAATAAATTTAGTTTGTTCTTGATAAAATAAGAGGGAACCTGCAAAAGGCAGACGCTGCCAATACCGGAGGATCAAGTATTGATTTTATATGGTTAAATGACTATTTTTCGATCGACGCTTTTTGGGCTGGGTTCAGTCTCGGCGGCATCTGCCCTTTGGGGCGTTCGACTTTTTTAGTGTCAACAAATGTTTTGGTACTTGATTCAAGTGGTTAAACGACACTCCAATTTTGGATGTAGCATTTTATGCATTCCAAGACACGGGGGCAGCAAAATCAACGTTAAAGGCTTTTCTTCCACTCGCCCGATAGAATGAACAACTAGGCAGTTGGTTAGTCGAGAGGTCAAAATTTCGGGTCGCCCTCTTCGTCTATACCTCTTTTGATTACTTAGGTAACTTGCTTAGGGTCACAGAAAATGATTGGCAGGTATTTTCCAACACTGTAATGAGGCTTATAAAAAACTTCCACTATACAACTTCTGAATGTTTCATTTCCCTTGTGATGCACAAATAAATCGTAATGAGTAAATTAATCAGAATTTATCTCGAAAAACCTTATAAAATAACCCAAAAATAAATCATCTTGTATGTACGAGGGTGGATTGAGAAGTCTTGTAAAAAATAAGGTAAATAACAAATTTTTACGAAAACAAAAATTTATTTCTCAACGTAATCTCCATTGGGCTCAACATATTTGTTCCAGGGAGATTCCAGTTTTTTATTCGCTCAGAAAAAAAATTGTTTCAAACTGTGCATAATATTCGTATATAGCACAGATTATAAACGATGCATCGGATGTTCGCGACCAAAAGCTAAATGTTGATACTTACGCCTAATATTAGCGAAATTTATGAGAAAAATATTCGTGCCTGTGTTATGTCATGAAAATCCTTGAAACCGTCGTTTTTTGCAAATTTCCATCATTTTTCTTAAAATTATGACGCGATAGCCAAATTTGGATAACGAATTCGTGTTCAGCAGGCAAAAATACAAAATAATCATCTTTACGCTTTATCGCGCACGCGATAACAGTATATACTCGTAGTATGATTTTTATTTCATATACTGAACATATATTAATCGTACATTATGTATATTAAGTTTGAAGTCATTCCATTAACAAATGTGGATGTTATAAACAAATGACCGAAAAATTGGAGCCGAAAATTTCTTCCCCGAAGCCAATTTTTGAGATTAGGAGACACAAACAAGTCACTGGAGGCCAAATCTGGGGAAAAAGGTGGGTGGAAAACTATTTCGAAATCCAGCTCCTGCACTTTTGTCATTGTATCGGCCGTTGCAAGCCGATACATGAGCTGGCGCATTATTCTGGTAAATGATCAATTTTTTGCGCGCTAATCTTGATCGCTTGTGCTTCAACTCACTATGCAAACGGTCCAACAACGTTGTGTATTAGGAGCCAGTCATTGTTTTACTGTTTTCCAAATAATCAAACATGATAATACCGTGTGAATCCCGAAAAAAAAGTTGCCACCACTTTCCCCGCTGATAAATTATTTTTGTTTTTTTCGCCAACCAATTTCTCTGACTGCAGTTCCAGGGTGTAATGGTGGATCCACGTTTCGTCTACAGTCATTCAGCTTTTTCATATAAGATTCTTACTATCTCAGCAATCTCACGAGGTTTAATGCGACTATCTTCCATCCTGCTGCCAACTGCGCATTGCATTTGTTTGAAACTTTGATCACAACCATTACAAGAATTACGCTCACCAACAGTCCTTAACAAAATTTGCCGCTATTTCCTACAAAATTTGTCAGATTTATCAATCCACCCTTGTATATAGCCAAACGTTAATCAACAATTAACCTTAAATAAAATAATTATGAGTGTTTAAACAGAAATCATCATTGTCAGATGTTCCGAGAGGAAAAAAAATCTGCTGATTAGTATTGCACAGTGAGCTTTTGTTAGCCACTTCTCTCCTACGTTATATTCATTTTAATTGGACAATTTTATTCTAAAAAAACGCTCCTTCAAGACAGCTTAAGCAGTATTTGTGGCGCCAAATTAAATTGACCCTAGTTGACTCTACGAGTTTAGGTAGAGTATCACTTTCATTCATTACAGTATGAACAGATGAATCATGACTTTATTATTTTATTGGCATTTATTATTGGAAATAATGGTGGAATTCGCCGTTATTTGGCATCCTAATCGTAATTTTCTTTGAAATACCTATACACTTCCATCAAAAATTTCATTGAAATAGAGAAATAAATCTGTTTTTAAATATTTAAAACCAAATTATCTGCAATAAATCTTTATTGATTTCCTCAGCTACCTGATGTAATTACAGTAAGTTTGATACGTGATTTTTAGAATTATTCTTATTTTTATCAATTGCCACTGTCCCCATTTCTTATCTCAGCCATTCTACTCGAGTATTCAAAGGCAAAAGTTGAGATTTCTGAATGTATTGTGTTTCTTCTTCCGAATCTTTGTTCTTAAAAGAATGCCGAACAGCGAAGTGCCAACTGTCCATATGAGGAAGGCTGTCGTGGGAGGCAAATTGCAAAACAACTCGTTATTTCAAATAAAGGCGTACACTATAGCCTTTAGAGGAAACAAGTAACACAAACATATGAAGACAGAAGAAGCTTTGGTCAGCTTAAAATCACAATGGATAGTAAAGGTTGGTTCATCACAGTGATGTCTTAATCGAATCGACGCTTAACTGCTCCTTAAATTATCGCTGCTTGACATGAAACCCGTATCCGACTAGTCTCGACTACAACTGTTGAGAGGCGATTGCTGCCTGCAGACCTAAGTGGGTGTGTAGTCGCCAGCAAACCGAAACTAAAAACCACATGTAAGCAAAATAGATACATTAAAACGAACAGGAACTAGACGATACACCAATGGAATAAAATCCTTTGGACGGATGAATCGAAATTCTAAATTTTTGTAGTGTCAAAAAGTTTGCATTAAAAGATTACCTGCCAAAATTTACATTTTTTCAAAAAAATTTAAAAAATGAACTTATTCGAATTTTTAATTTTTAGTACTTACGTATAGTACTCCGACAAGTACTATAAGTTTTCTTCTCTTTTTTCCGTCAATCCTAGGTCAGCTAAAGAGCCGTAATATGGTGAAACGCGCCCTAAGATGGATTGACGGATGAGAAAGCAGTCAAAAACTGTTGAAAAATGGACTTTCTCCAATTTTTAGTACTTTATATTGATTTTATATATTTGGGGTAGAACCCTATACAGCGCTGCCAAGCGGTAATTATTACCAACTTACTGAACAATTTATCGTCCTGTGGTCTTAAACAGTTCCCGACTAAAGGCAGGTCGCCTTCAAAATTACACTTACATCAACCAGAGATGCAGTACTGTGATGCCATGATATGGCAGAATGCGTCCTGAGATGGGTTGTCGGATGAAAAAAACAGGCAAAAAAAAACGGCTGAAAAAATGGACTTTGCCCAATTTTAGTAGTTTATATTGATTTTTATAAATTAATAGTTTGTTTAAATGTAAAATAATAATATCAATAGTTATTGAAATGGCTGGGCAAAAATAAAATTTACTATCAATCACAGTGGTACCTTTTCATTAACAATATTTTATATAATATATATTTACTTTCATTTATAAATTAATTGGAAGAATTTATTATAGCACACGTACATACTCATAATAAATATGTATGTAATGTCATATTAAGTTTTTCTTTAAAATCAAAATCAAATTAAAACTTTACGTTTATTTATCCCATAACCACATTTATAAAATAAACTTTTTCGTTGTATACGTTTATATAGATTATATTTTGCGATGTAACATATTTTAGTGATTCTGTAACTAGTTAAAAATGCTCCGGCTTAGAGACCACCCTATCTATATTTGCATTGAAAATCACAAGAAAATTACTAGTTTTTTTAGTTAATAATACTGTATCATTAACTATATACGTAAGTAATAATTTTCCAATACTTCTATTAATACTTCTGTAACCCCTTTTAATACCCACAACAAAATTTTTTAAAAGTCTGCCGTTGTCGTATTAGCATTATTATTATTAAAACGTGGTTATTTTGGTCCTCTATTTAATTTTTTACGAAAAAGCACGCAAATATGCCCGTATAGGTGTGTAATGATAATTTATTCCTGACTAAACTCACTGAAAAAAGGTTTAAATTTAGAATGAATATTTTGACCCTCAGAGGTTCATTTTGATATAAATAAAAATAAGTCAATTATAATATTGAACCTCGAAATATAAGACGCGAAAAACTCTTTAAATTTAATATCAAACTAATAAATGTTCCCAAACCGTAAGATACCATTGGTGGATCGACGTTAGCCACTAGTTTTATTACCGGCACCGTAGTAAAAATTTGCCACTTTTGAGATTACCTTTTCTAATTTATAGATGGGAGGGTATCGTCAAGGTAAATATGAAACGATCGCATATTTACATTAAATCACGATCAGTCCTCAAAGTTGGTTGATGGCATCGACTACTATACTCTATTTATTTGAAAGTGATAGAAATCAATCTCTAGAATTAAGCAAATTAGCATTATCGCAGTAGTAAGGGCCCCAGAGTTTTACCTACATTTTACCTGTAATGCAGCAGTTGAACAACTTTATTGAAATACCATCTGGCATCGGTCTAATATTCACAATCTCTTATGTTTGAATACGATAGGAAAATGACCCTTTTTTGCTGTTTGGGGCTAGATAGTCTGAAATAGTTCTGGCCAGTGGTGGTGCGCCTGGGTGTATACGTATTATTTGCGAATAGTATGAATAAAACAGTTTTATAATGTTTAAACATTTATTAGAAAAAAATAATATTTTATAATGAAATATTATTAATTACAAAATATACAAATCAGGAAGTCAAACAGCAATGGAAAAAAGTATTACCATCTTCTAGCTCCGACATGCTTGAAAAACTATTATTATCTGACTCATTTGAATTTACACGTATAATTAAAGTTTCAACAATGGCATCCACTGCCATGTCCACAGTCCACATTTTATTTTCCATCCTCAATGCATGTTCGACGCATCTTCGCCAATTTTCTGTGGAAACATTAGATATAGTGTTCTGAAAAAAAGTTTTGTACGTCTGCTAATTTAGAAATTGTATTGTTCCTGGCGACTTTACCTTTAACCTGTGCCCATATAAGTTCTATCGGATTGAGCTCGCAATGATATGGTGGCAGGTGATAAACAGTAACATTACGTTTTTTTGCCATTTCGTCGATAACGAAACTTGTGTACTTGTCTTTATTTCTGCGAACTTCAAGCTTTGCATGTTCTAATAATTCTCTCTTAACGATGTTTTTTGGAAATGAAATGTTTTTCTCGGTAATCCAAGTTTGGATGTCTTTTTTCAGCCAACCAAAGATTGGAACTCATTCTGATTTTTTAGAATGATAGCTTGCGTTATCCATTACAATAACAGAGCCGTCTGGTATTAAGTCTATCATCTGCGAAGGCCAATCGTCAAATACATCGGAATTCATATCTTCGTCTACAAAACCACTTTCACTTCCAATATGCGTAATAATTAACTTACGTCTCTTATTAGATGGCGGTTTTAAGATCAATAGAGAGACTTTCATTGAATGCTGGACATTTTTTATATTCCGATCTTGCCAAATTTTTTTTACTGTGTACCCTTCATTTATCCACGTCTCATCTAAGTAATATATTCTTTTTCCTTCAGAGAGAGGTTTTCTAACTCTCCTTAAATAGTTTTTTCTCCAGTGTACAATTTTTCCACTATCCATAAATAAAGATTTTCTTTCACAGTTTTTCCAATAAAAATGCATACCTTTTAAAACGCTCCATAGTTTTACTTTACTCATTTTCGGTTTTTCTAGGTGGCTTGTCACAACCTGCAGAATCAAATTCAAAGTTGGATTCTTTTTTCCATAAAGAAGTCATGAACAATACGACTTACTGCTTGTTTTGTGTTGTCTGTCAGCTGCAGTTCACTTAAATCACAATTTTGGTCGTTTTTAACGTAGTCAAATAAATTTTTAACTATACGCTTTTCATTATGGATTAGCTGCACGAACTTTCAGCGTTTTGCTGGAGAAGACATTTTGTTAACACTCTGACTTCTCACTAACTGACTTGACACTTGGGCATACTGCTCTAAACCTTTATTTATAATTGGGGCAACATGAATGAAAAACGTTATTATGAATAATACTTAGGTTATATACATAAAGTGTATTTGGTACACACTTGTAATCCATCATTCATCTTTCTTACAAAAAATAATGTCAGTATATGGTGCACCATTCCAAAATATTGGTTTTAAATGACAAGCTTATGAAAAAAGCAGTTTTCGCCTTGTGAACTATTTGCCAATTATTTGCTAATTATATTAATAATTCCAAAAATGAAAAAAAAAAACAGATTATAGCATTTCCTCCTAAAAACAAGATAATAATAAACCAGCACGATTTCCAAGTACAATTATGTGAATTATATTTAATTGATAGCTAGTACAGTGTCTTTACTTCAGTGTAAATTCAATTGCCACTAGCATGTATAGTGAACTATTCACGTTACTACAATACGTACATTTACTTATAGCAGGAAGTGACTTTTTCAAAATATAGCTCTTTTATACCCACTCTCCCGTACCTGCTCATTAAATTTTTGTTCTTGTTATCAGCTTAAATGCTGTGGTGTAGACCGATCTACCGAATGGGGTGAAAAAACGCCCAGCTTCATGTTGCCACCCACCAAGAGATGGTGCTCCACAGCCAGATGCTTTACACTGTAGAAACGCCAAAGTGGGGGATGAAATCCTTTATAGTACAGGATGCTTTGATATGATTGAAATGAAGTCTAAAGATGCTTCGAAGATTTTGATTGGTGTTGGAATTGGTATTGCTTTTATTGAGGTAAACTTAGCTCTAAAATAATTTAAGTATTTTTTAAATCCACTAATGTACCGAAAGTCGATATTGAGTATGAAATTCTTTGATATCTCAAGAGACGTTACACATGAAAACAAATTAATTAATTATACGGTTTCGATGGATATACTTTTTATTTACATCTGCTATATCTTACACATTATATTTGGATGAATTAAAAAAGTCATTATAATAAAAACTGGTGAGCAAAAAAAAATGGACTCAAACGATTTTACTTCATTTAACACCGATACTTCAATTTAATTTTAAAACAGTGGTAATATTTTTGGTATCATTAGAATTTTCTACTCTTTCCAATATTACCTAATTTCTTTATCAGAACTTGAACCGTCAACATCTCTGCTACACCTGCTCACTAATTCCGTCATCGCAAAATAGATACCACCCCGGAAGAAACAAATCAATGCCCTATTGCAAGAAGGGCATAGCCAACATATAGTCGCTGTGCAACTGTACCTGAGCCAGTCAGCTGGTCACAGTCGGCAGACGTTACCAAGAGACTGACGCCTCTATACGGAGACGAGGATCAGGAAGAAGAAGGTGTATCACACAACTCTAAGAAATTGTCCTTTGACCGAGAAGCTAATTCCAGCAGGAGCTCTACCAAGGTCGTCGTCGGACTAGCAGTCATTGGACAGTCAAAAGAAGACTTAAAGAGGCTAACCTAACTCTGACTAACGGACCCAAATTTACAGCAGCCCCTCGACAAGCGCGACTCAGATTTGTTCGAGAACATGTCGATTGGACCTTAGAGCAATGGCGCTCCGTTTTATTCTCCGACGAGTCCCGTATGTGCCTACATGGCAAAGATGGAAGAAGACGAGTCTACAGAAGGCCTGGGGAGCGCTATGTGCAGTGATGCATTACTGAAACAGTCGCCTACGGAGGAGGTTCTGCCATGGTGAAGGGAGGCATCTCACTGGATGCGAAAACCGATTTGGTTTTTGTGACTGATGAGACCCGTAGCGGTGGCTTAACTACTCACAGGTACATCGAGGAGATACTGCAGGAACACGTCGTTCCTTACACTAAGTTCGTTAGCGATAGCAGAGGCACATGCTGCTGCATCAGTGCGGCAGTACCTGGCGGAAGTGAGAATACCTACATTGGGCTGACCTGCGTGGAGTCGTGACCTCAATCCAATCGAGCACATGTGGGACCTAAAGGTTGTGATGGCGGAACAGTGGGGAAAAATCCCACAGACACTGGTGAAAAAGCTCACCTGTTTCATGTAAAACCGGCTGGAAGCAGTACTATGGGTTAGGGGGGGGGGGGGTAATACGAAATATTAATTTTGGTTTTTATCAATATATTTAATTGTTAAACTTAAAATGTGTTTGATTTTTCCTTTCTCTTACCCCTATTTTCAATCCTTGTTCTCCTGGTTTCCCCTTTCAATCATTTTAATTAGTAAAAAGCATGAGGTATCCTATGGAATTTGGTATCAATAGAAAAAGAATAGAATGATGATACTAAAATTCGTAAAAATATAAACACGAAATTCTAGGGTCCACGTTAAATGAAGCCAAATAGTGTGAGTCGATTTTTTTGCTCAGTACATGAAACTGACGAACATTCAAAATAAAAAATGTAGTTTCTTTATTTTTTAGAAAATACGACAAATTATCGGTCGGATTTAAGTCGGCTTTAAGCTCACAACTTACCACTTACCTAATCAGGTTTTTAGTTTTTGACGTACACTTAGAATTATTGTGAAATATCATTTGATCTTATGGATATGGCATATTTTGAACAATCTCATTAAGATACATCCACAAGTATTTTGGTACTTATCCTTGTTCGCATTCCCCTCAATTTTGTGTATTGGCATAACTTTGAACGCCGTGAAACCTCGCACACTTTAAGGTTACCTCCCTCCATGCTTTACAATATGGGTAAAATCGTTTACCTGCAGTGATTCCTCTATCTCTGGTCTAGCTTCACTGGTGTATATTAGTTAAATATTCATCTTAGTTTCATCGAACCAAATATCTTTCATTCTATTGTCATTGGACCAAAATAAAAGATTTTCAAGCTCTAATCTTTTTTTTTAGTAAAAAGTAGTTCCAGTATCTTTTCAACACCTAGAAATTTTAAGGAATTTAGTACTTGGGGCGTACAATCCACCTAATTACAATTTTATTAGTATTTCCCTTCAAAAGTATAGTCGCTTCAAAAGATGAAGCGGCTTCACCTGAAATCAAATACCGTGTAATTATTTTTAGATCTTTGTCAGATAATGCTTTAGGTCGACATCCACAGTTCTTTTAAATAGGACAACTACACTTTTTTATAACTCTTTGTACTGTTCATTGACTTATATGACGTTCCTATGTAATATATTACGTAGATTCTCCACTTTGAAGTAATTCGTTAATTAGATCCACAAAACTTCTTCGAATAAGTTCCATTGTCGAAAAAAAAGAAGAAATATAGCATTAATTTTTATACTATTAATTACAAAAATAACACAGATAAATATTAAATATGAATATTTGTTCGTTTAGTCTTGAACAAACATATTTCTACGAGATTTAAAAGACTGAGGCAGGAAATGAACAAAAGTCAAAAATTAATTCTTTTGATTAATAGTTGATGTAGAGTTACCTGAAATCAGGCAGATAAAAAAAAACGTTTTGAAATATAAATCAATACTATAACTTTACTCTTGCCACGAATTGCCCTGCCGGTGTATAGCTTGAACGATCTCCGGCAGAGGGCAGGTTTGCTTTGGACTCACCTCAGCCAGAGATTCTAATTATTGTGTCTTACTGATCCTTCAAAATATATTATGCTTTTTTAAAATAAATCTTATAGTATTGTTTCATATAAATAACAGTAATTAATCTAGTTTTTTATTTGTATTTCAGCTTATTGGAATAATCCTAGCTTGTTGGATGGCATCGGCTATTAAAAATAAAAGTTAAAAAAATTATTTAAAACATCAATCGACTCAGAAAAACGCACAGTTTTTTTATGGAGAAAACTGGCAGTTTTTTTAAGTGAAGAAAAGACTCAACATTAGAAAAAAATAAGAAGTTGGCCTAGATCCTACTTTAAGCACAATTTTCATGGAAATAGTGTAACTATTTTATTACCCTTATTGTCCACGAAGAAACCGAATTTTGTAGTTATCTTTATTTCAATCAATTCCTCAGGTTCAACACAATTTTTGTCTCTTTCAACTAATTCACTAAACAAGATAATTGATCAGTATTTATCCATGGGCATCCCAAAAAAATCGCTTAGCCTAGCTTTGGATAAATCATTCAAACTCATATGCTTTTTGGAACATTTCATGCATTTCGATTATCTAATTTAACACAAATGTCAAAATTGCAATTTTCTCAACCATTTGTCGAAACACACTGTCCCCTTTACCACTATAGGCAGCTAATGAAACAGATGTCATAAAACAACTACTACAATCTCAATAGAGGTTCACTTTTGCAACAAAAAGATACAAAAACACGCACTAGTATTGTTCTGTATTTTCAAGAAATTCGATTCTTTTCAGACATGGGGTATATAATTAATTATTCTATGTTATAATATAAGAATTAAAAATTTTAAAAAATATTAAAATTAATAAAATCCGAGAGACCTGGTGGAAACTATGTGTGTTTGTAGTATTAGCTTTATCGTATTAATATAATAATTATTAAGTGTTCTTCTTTTAAAATTGTAAAAATTTAATTTGTTAATAACTATTATTCCTTTCTTTTTAGTCTCAAATAAAATAAGAGTATATTTAACTCGCACCAGCAAATGGAATAAAACTCTATTTTTAAAACTGTAGACTTACTGAAGCGTCGTTTTTGCAAAATGCCCTTATGAAGCTAAAAAATTTGGCTCTAATAATAATTTATAGTTGTTAAATAGTTTTTTCTATTTCGAGAACTGTCGTAAATGTTTCATATTTAATATGCTTACCTTTTCTCTTGGATCAACGTAAATTACCAACATATCAGAAACAGTAGACATGCAACGTACAGTCCAGTAACAGTTCCTAGCAATACAGAATGTTCCTAATTATTGTATATTCTAATTCAAGTATCGCAAACCGTAGAAAATAATTTCAGATCTATATATGAATTTAAACATGTCCTCTGTTGATATCAAGTTTAAATAATTAATTTTTGAAGCTCTGTTAACATGTACCCGATTTTTAATTTCTTTTGACTGTATTGAAATACTAGTAACAATAGTAAATTAAACAAAAAAATTATTATGAGTTTATGCATGTCGTACAAGTACACTCATCACAATTTACACTCTTGTTTCGCAATAAATATCTGCAAAACAGGTGGCACTGACATTATGGTAATTAGATTAAATATTAAATTTGACAATTTTTTGAGTTTTCAGTTATCTTGTGAGAGGACAGGAACATTTTATTACATTGTTCTTTGTATTATTAGTTTATTTATGTAAGCCTTTTTGTGTATATAGCTAATAAGAATAATTTTAATTCTTGAACATAAGATTGCAACAATCTTCAGTGTTAAGTGTCATGTAAAAAAAATGAATCTGTAATTCGTCTAGAAAGTTTCACATAATTTCCTTTCACAAAGAGCTTGTGTTTTTAATTTATATGAATACTGTCTTACACTAAGCATTATTATTATTAATAACGTGCAGGAACTTAGTTTAAGTAAACCATAAAATATCAATAAATAAATGATTACATAAACTCCTAAATAAATAAACACGATGAATAAAATCCCAAAATTTAAACTATTTAATTAATAACCAGTGGTAGGTGACACAGTTTAGTGAAGGGGTACGTTTGGCAAAATATGAGTAAAATTAAGTCGTTATATTTTACCAAACGTACCAGTTCAACAAATATCTCTATGATGTCCTCATTGTTAATTCACTTTTATCTTCTGCGGTAATCAGGGAATACACTATGCGTTTGTTTGTTACTTTCTGGGTGGAATTTTACATTGGTTTCCATAAATTCTCACTTGGTATTTTCAATCCCGAGTAGACTGAATTAAGCTTACTAAGAGCTTATGTTGCTGCCGGATGTTTTCTAACAGTGTCGGATGTTGTAATGGCTTTGGCCCCGCCCCCTTGACCGTCATTTCAGCGTCTTCCATTCTGGTCTTTTATGTTCTGTCTGTGGATTGCTACTTAACTCCGTTTCAGTCTGACAAATATTCTTCTGTTAGTTTATCCAACGTATGCCCTGCTGCAAGATCCACATGATCCGTCGCAGCTGTCGGTTTAGTATAAGAATTCTAGTGTCCGAATCCTCGTTAATTTTTTTTTGGTGAATTTTCCTTTTATGGAACTATTTATTGTGTGCTATTTGTATGAAATCTGTCGCAGCGGTAATCTTTTCTAGCATCGTTTGTAAGGCGAATTGATCTAGAGAGTATATCACTTTCTAGATCAATCCACCCCGTCTTTTAATTGTGCGAGATGGTAATGAGATGTGACATTCGAATATCTATGTGTGTGTGTGGTTCCTATATAGTGTATCTACCAAATGTTCGTTTTTAATCTTCGTGATATGTTCGTTTAGGAAAGGCAGCTG
Source organism: Pachyrhynchus sulphureomaculatus (assembly GCA_019049505.1). Classification (NCBI taxonomy): domain Eukaryota; kingdom Metazoa; phylum Arthropoda; class Insecta; order Coleoptera; family Curculionidae; genus Pachyrhynchus; species Pachyrhynchus sulphureomaculatus. The sequence continues at coordinate 56,343,141 of CM032456.1, forward strand.
ATAGTTTGTTAGTTGGTTGATTACAGGCGGGGTAGGCGTTTGTGCACTGAAGCCTCTTGGCTTATTGTGCTCCCCTCTCTTAGTCACATGAGCATCGTCCCATTAAAAAGGTTTATTAGTTCCGTCCAAGTGGTAATTTATCGTCACGATGCAGATCTCCAAACAGTTTTTGTCTATTCTTAAAGACGCATATTCATATAAAATGTACGCAGAGGTTTCTTCCTCTTCATCACATAGGCTGCATGCCGTGGGACCATTGTGAATAACCATTTTCTGTAAATATTTCCTCAAATGATTAGTCCTACCACTGGTTTGGTCTGGGCCCTTGTTAAACAAGGGACGAAGTTGTTAGTTTCTTTAAGGGACCGCCAATTACGTGCTTTGCATCTATTTGCAACGATCTAGATTTTAATGATCTAACCATCTGTTGATTTTCGATTTTATCATCTGTTTTAGCATACCAAACGCTGGTTCTGGACCTCTGTATGGTTTTATAGCTCCGAACTTACTAATTCGTCAGCCTTTTCATTACCTTTTATACTCGAATGTCCTGGAACCCACAGTAGTTCAACCCTGTTGCTCCTGGAGGATAGTTCACAGGTCATATTTATCTTTTATAGTGATTTTGGAGTTGGCCTGATAGGCATTTAAAGCCTTTAAAGAAGGTAGTCTGAGAGAATATATATTTCTTGTTTATGGTAGTCCCCTGTAATATCTCAGGAACACATGCTTGTATTGCGTGAATATCTGTATATATGCCAGTGTCCACGCAGCTGGAAGTTTTTAATTTATATATATATATATATATATATATATATATATATATATATATATATATATATATATATATATATATATTTATTTTCCAAAAACTTATATGCAGGCTTTAATAGAGATAGTTCTAAAATTGAAAATTTGCTTAACGTGTTTATTGAAAATAGATATTTATATTATATTAATATATAAACATTTTAAGTGTAAAAGTATAATAATACTAGAAACAGTAGCATTCTTTGTATATTATAGGTATTTTTATTCTTAAATAAATATTGGTGTACCACAAAAAGCACGCTGTATTTATTAACCTTAAACAACTCCTTTCAATAAACAATCGATACTTATGTGGTAAAAAATATGTAATAACTAGAACTAATTAAATTATAAAAACGTGCTAAAACGATATTCACGCGATGGGAGTAGAGTTATAATAAGGTAAAACAAAATCGGCCATGTGCAAGTCAGACTTGCGCAATTAGTGGTCCTTATGTTGATTGCTTTTAGAATAAAAATTTTTGTTACGGAGCTATGAAAAAATCAGTGACTTCACAAAACACACCCCAAATAAGTTTTCAACAAAAGTCTTTTTCCGATCTTTACTGAAAACTGATGACCTTGAAATTTTTGTTTTTTTTTATATACCAAATAAATTATTAAAGGTAATGCACTCGTGATAATTTTTTCGTTGTTCAATATACACCCTGTGGAGAATATTTCAGAATTTTTTCAAAATTCGTAATCTTCACCTAGCTCTATGCACTTCTTCCGCCTGCTGTCCAAAGCTTCCACACCTGTTTAAAAAAAAGATTCCTCAAGATTTTCAAAATACTGGTTAACTGCAGCTTCTACTTCTTTATTTGATGAAAATTTCTGGCCACCGAGGTGTTTTTTTAGGTTTGGAAACAGATGAAAGTCCGAAGGTGCCAAATCAGGAGAATAAGCCGGGTGGGGCAGCAATTCCAAATCACAGTCACGAATTTGAGCCATAGATTCAACAGACGTGTACACGCGAGCGTTGTCGTGATGGAACAAAACTTTCTTTCTTAGTAATTCTAGGCATTTCTCTTTAATTTCTTGATGTAAACAACGCAAAGGGGTACAATAATAAGTCAAGTTTATCGTTTCGCCTTTAGGAAGGTAGTCCACCATAATAATACCTTTAGCATCCCAAAAAACTGTCGCCATCACTTTTCCAACGGACAGAATTGCCTTCGCTTTCTTTGGGGTCGGTTCATCAGATTTTTTGCACTGCTTGAATTGCAATTGTTTTGACTCTGGAGTATAGTGGTGAACCTTGGTTTCGTTCATCGTGACAAACCTGTTAAGAAAATCTTGCGGATCAGCCTCAAACATCTTCAAACAGTCACGAGAAATCGTAAGTCGAATTCGTTTTTGTTCAACTGAAAGCAATATGGGGACCCACCTAGCGGAAACCTTAGAAAAGTTAAGTTCGTTGGCAATCATGTTCTGTCTTCGTTCATACGAGATGCCTATAGTGTCTGCAATCTCCCTGATAGTTAATCTACGGTCTTTCAATATGAGATCACACACTTTTCCGATGTTTTCTTCAGTCGTAGACGTCGTGGGTCGTCCGGAGCGAGGGTCATCTTCGATGCTCTCTCGTCCACGTTTAAATTCTACAACCCATTTTTTCACAGTGGTATATGACGGAACAGATTCCTCTAGCGTTGTTTTCATAACTTCGTGGATCTCTTTTGGTGTTAATCCTTTTGTAAACAGGTACTTGATGACCGCACGTTGTTCAATTTTTTCCAATTTTCCAAAAATGCTGCACTTGGTCGAAATAACCTGAACTAACCTAAAAACCACAAATTCTACAGCAACAAAATTTTACACTGTGACAACCAAAGAAATTATGAACTTATTGATAATAAAAATTTTATAAATATTTTTTGGTGAGGTCGCGAATTTTTCAATCCATCCTCGTACTATCGACCTTACTAAAAACAAATGACAGTGCGTCTTTTCACGACCTAAATTCAATTTTAAATTCAAACATCACTTTATTGTTAGTAAATTTGTATAGTACATTTGGATCTACAAGTTTTTAGTTTAGTTAAGTTCGATTTAAAAATGCCTTTATTAATTACAATATTTACAATTATATACAGCTTACTTTACTTAATTCTAGGCTCTAAAAGTACGTGTCGCTTCTGAAAAGCTAGCCACTTTTGGAAAAACCCAACCAGCTTGAGTTGTGAGGTGTTAGGTTTTGGGGAATAAGTCATTATTTTGTATTAACTTATTGCCCCTGACTCCAGTTAACTTTTCTCAGTCCTTAATGATTTGTTTCGCAATTGCTTGCTTTAATTTCACATTTTGTTTTTTAATTTTTCTTAGATTACTATCGATTAACAATTCCTTATCAATTCAAATCAAGAGCTCTTTATTATTTCAAAAAATTGTTTACAAGTAGTTAGATCAACAGTTTCTTCAAATTTAAATTCAGAAAATCTTTATTATTCACATCTCATTACATTCCACTAGTTTTTTATATTGTCTTTTAGCGCTACAAATACAATATGTTATACTTGTTACATATTTCTTTATATTAAGTCCTTGGGGCGGCCGATGTTCTGCCATTTTTGACCAATGGTATTTTCTTTTTCAATTTTACGTTACTATAATATAAATCGTAATATTAATTTGTTTTGTTTTTAAATGATTTGTTGCCTGTTATCCGCTTGTTTTTGGTGCTTAGTGGTTTTTGTTTAGAAAAATTATATACAAATAGCCGGTCAAGTGTAAGCTGGACTTAAACAATTAGTGTTTCGTACACTGATTGCTCTTAAAATAAAAACTTTCGTTACGGAAGTATAAAATGATCAGTGACTTCACAAAACATATCTGAAATGAGTTTTCAACAAAGTTTTTTTCCAATCTTTAGTGACAACTGATGACTTTGAAATTTTTGTTTTTTTATATACCAGATAAATTATTAAAGATAATACACTCGTAATAATTTTAGTTCAATCTACACCCTGTAGAGAATATTTCAAAATTTTTTCAAAATTTTTGGATCAATACTTTTCGAGAAGAGGTCGGGGGAGAGCGATTTTTCGCACTTTTTAAAAAATAATGCAGAGAATTGTGCCCAAGTATTACATTATATATATTTTTGAACTCGTCTTTTTACAAGCGTTAATTTGACATCCCACTTGATGACCTGGTAAAAAAAAAAATTTCACTTCCGATTTGACCTTCCAAAATTAATCCCTTACGTCAAAATTTAACTTTCAAAACTACACGGCTCTGATGAGGCCAACAATTCCTATATTAGTTCCAAATATCAACTTTCTACGTCAAATAGTTTCGGAGAAAATCGGATGGGACAGACGGACAAACAGACGGACACCGAAGTGATCTTATAAGTGTTCCGTACGGAACACTAAAAAGCCAACTTGATATTTACAGGTACTAGGTATTTCCATTTGGCTTTGCTATATTTTATTTACAGGTTTCATTCATTCTCTCTATCTTACACATCGTTTCATTCGTTCTCTCACTGTTCTAATGCTATTGTTTATGTACATATTGACATATTGTAATCTTGGATTGCGTTTTTTTACCTACATTTTTTAAGTTAGTCTAACGTATGCTAGTTTATCTGGTTAATTATTTTTAATTGCACACACGTCACTTCATAGTTACGTTTAATTATACAATTTCATATTTGGTTAATTCATCTTACACTACACTGAAATACCCGAATATAAATAAACTTGTATTTAAATTTAAATTTTATAGGAGTAAAGAGGTAAGAAAAGGTATATTTACTAATTTAAGGTTCAGCTGACGTACCAGGAACGTCAAAAGAGATCATTTTATATACGTTAAAATTAAGTCAAATACTGACATTCAAAAGTATGCAAACGTGAATAATCGAAAATATATATTTGTTGTCTTAATAGAATATATACGAAGACGATTTTACAAATTTAGTACTCAGCCAGCTAACAATACGTTTCATGTATACGTAAAATAAAACTACATCAAGAATTAACTTACTATATGGCCTATGTGTTATTATGACGTATTCTTACGTTTTTTGAGTATATTATTGTCGTATCGTAGCCGCCAAAAGTTGGTACTTACTGGCATTTTATTAATCCCTACGTCCGTCGGGATGGGAATTATTATTTTAGACAATATATGGTATACTTATAAAATGCCCATCGAAAGTACCATATGAAATAAAATATTGGACTTGAACATACTCGTATATGTAATACTCCTATATAGCGTCCTATCTTCGCCTGTAAGCGAAGCGAGTACCATTAAAGAGAGAAGCAAGAAGAGATCAGATGGCTAACGCGCGTGCGTGCTTGTTAACTCGCATGTGCTCGTCTTATATACGCTATATAATTTCCGGGAGCTCGCACAAAATTAATATGTTCTTATACACGTATAACAAATGCGCGCATCGTGCGAAGTTTCGAGCTAAGGTGCGAGAGAAAAACGATCGTCTATACTCTACTAATCGCGACACACTTCTCTCTCACTCTAGATATATAGGAGTAGTACATATATGGAGTTGAAACGAAAATGACAGCTACTCAACAGAAAATAAAAATCCCTGGAGAGCGTAAGAAATTCAAAAGCCTCTCTATTTTAACATATTAACACCGCTTTCGACGAAATTTGCCTACTTGCCAGTTGTCGCTGCTGATTCAGCGAAGCTCTTGCTACCCATATTTAGTGGTTGAAAATTTTCGTGGTTTACATTAATACGATTTTGCGGTTTTATATCATCATTTAGAAATTCCGAACTCCGCTTCCGCCTCATTTCGATATATACGGTAACCTTGCTAGGCTTTTACTATAAATAAATATTCTAAGTAAGAAAATAGCAGTGTTCTGCGATAGTCTCGTTGATACCGTATTCTGAGATTCAGTAAATTTCACTGCCGAAAATGTTTGTAAACAATTTATCGCCCCTGAAAATCCTTTAAATGAAACATTATGATTGCTACGAAGATAAACTTTTTATTACTAAATTTATTACTGTTGTTTTCACTTCAACCGCCTTAATAGAAACACACATTTTTTTAATGAAACTCATATATAACATGTAGGCTGAAAAGTTTCTGGTCTAGCTACTTAAAACACATTTTTTACAAAATTCGACCTTATTCATCAATATAGTCTCCTTCAGGAGTGATACAATCAGTCCAACGCTTTTCTAACATTTCTATGCTTTTCTTATAGAAGGATATGTCTTTGCCTTCAAAATAGGCCTCAGTTTCGGAGATAACTTCTTCATTGGAGCCAAATCTCTTTCCCGCGAGAATTTTTTTAAGATCTGCGAATAGATAATAGTCGCTGGGGGCCAAATCTGGAGAATACGTTGGATGAGGAAGCAACTCGAACTTCAATTCATGCAATTTTGACCATTGACCATTGACTTGTGACACGTTATATAATATTCGCTATTAATGGTTTTTTCCTTCTCAGCATAGTCGATGCAATTTATTCAATGCACATCCCAAAATACAGAGGCCAAACCCTCGCAGCCGACTTCTGTGTCTTTGGTCACTTCGGGCGGCTTTCACCGGCTGCTGTCCACTCAGCTGACTGCCGATTGGATTCCGGTGTGTAGTGCTGGATCCCTGTTTCATCCATTGTCACATATTGCATGAAAAAATCCTTTTTATTGCGCTTAAACAGATCCAAACAGCGCTCAGAATCATCAACATATTGTTGTTTTTGGTCCACTGTGAGCAAAGGCAGTACCCATTTTGAACAGAACTTTCTCATGCCCAAATGTTCATTCAAAATATGACCAACACGTTCTTTTGATATCTTTAGGGTGTCAGCTATCTCACGCAATTTTACTTTACGGTCCTCCAAAACAATTTTGTGGATTTTTTTGATCTTTTCCGGGGCAGAGTTTCCGTAATACTTATCAAGCCATTGCTTTGCTTGAACGGTATTTTTTCCCATCAAAAAACAATATTTAATCAACACACGAAATTGTTTTTTTTTTGTTTGGAAAATAACAAAAGTAGCGTCACTAAAACCACTATAACTTGTAAACTAATAATTAAAATATCATGCAATTTTGACACGTATCATTTGAAGGTTGGTACTTTCTAAAAATCATATAGATTTTTTGAAAAGGGCGACATCTATGTGTCAGACCAAAAAATTTTCAGCCTACGTGTTGTACATACACATATACGTAAAAAACTAACTTATAAATCATGAGTGTGCTATTGCAGTGGCGTGCTGTATAGGCAGCCAGGATGAGCGAATGTCGCCAGGTATACTGCAGTACGAGTAGCTAGACGTTACAGAAAGGGTTATATTAATTGCATTAAAAACATTTATTGACAACGAGAAGTCAAACAGTAAAATTTGTTTAATATTTTTTTGAAGTTTCTACACTATAAAAAATAACTACTTCGATAATCCAGAAGTAATTTATATCCATCCAGTATTCAGGAAATTATGACCAAAGTTCCGTAACCTGCCAAACCTTTATGCCATTTTCATAAAATTATGTACCATATACATCTGTGTAAGAATACATAGATATGGCGAATATATTACACGAAAATAGGTAACGAATCCATATATTTAAGTAAATTTTCATTATTAACAAGAATATTTTACGTGCAAAATATGTAAATTACGTTTTATTGGAAATGAAAAATAAAAATAGGAATAGGAAAATTAAAATAAACCGGAAAAAACGGTGACGTTCTGATTTATGTAAAAATTACCCATATCAATAATACGTGGCGTTCAACTAAATATTTCAATTTTTCAAACTCTTCGTTATAAAATAAAAATAAAATAACCGACCAAGTGTAAGTCGGACTTGCGCAATTAGTGTTCCGTTTTTGTTACGGAGGTATAAAATTATCAATGACTTCACAAAACCCACCCCAAATGAGTTTTCAACAAAGTTTATTTCCGATCTGATGACTGATGACCTTGAAATTTTTGTTTTTTTTTATATATATCAGATAAATTATTAAAGGTAATGCACTCGTTCCCCTGTGGAGAATATTTTAAAGTTTTTTCAAAATTTTTTAATCAGAATTTCTCGAGATAAGGAGAGGCTCAGCGATTTTTGGAAATCTTTTAAAAATCATACAAATTTTTTAAAAATCATACAAATTTTTTAAAAATCATACAAAGAACAGTGTGCGCAAGTATAACATTATATATATTTTTGAACTCGTGTTTTCACAAGCTTTCATTTGACACCCCACTCGATGACCTGGTAAATTTTATTTTTCATTTCCAATTTCACCACCACCCAAAACTAATCCTTTAAGTCAAAATTTAACTTTTAAAACTACACGGCTCTGATAAGGCGACCAGTTCCTATATTAGTGCCAAATTTCAACTTTTTATGACAAATAGTTTCGGAGAAAATCGGGTGTGATACAGGGACAGACAGAAAGAACACTAACATGTAATTACTAAGATAAAAATACCGTAATCATAATTTGTTAATATTTATAATTTGATACATAATTTTGGATATATTTTCTTTGAAATACAGTCCCACCAATTACATTGTAGATATAACTGCATAAAACACAACTAATAATTCGAATCACAATCAGTAAAAAATGAAAGACATTGCGTTCTGATCTAATGCAGGGATGTCAAAGATACGGCCCGCGGGCCGCATCCGGCCCCCGGGACGTATCAATAAGGCCCGCAATCGCAATGAAGAATCATAATTTTTAACAACCGTATATTATATACTATATAATTAAATAAATAAAATGTTATAATAATTCAGTACATTTTTTTTATTTGAATCTGGCCCGCCTACACATTCTAAATTTAATATAGGGCCCTCTGCAAAATTGAGTTTGACACCTCTGGTCTAATGTGTGTGTGTAAATATTTTGAGACGCCAACCAACCCAACAACACTAACTAGACTAAAGAATCATCGATGGTCTTTAACAACAGCGTTAGAGATGGAGTTGCGGAAGCACAAATACGGAGTTAGTAATTATTACATATCATTATGCAAAGTTATACAAAAATCATGAAAATATCATACATTTGAATTGAAAAATTATCAATTTATATAGTTATAACATACATTACAAAATAATTCGTACACATAGATAGTTGTACTACGTAAATCCCGATTTTTTTTTTCTCGATATAAATAGATATTTATGTAAAATTCCATAGAAAATTAAGACAATTTTTCTCATTTTTCTATGTAAATTTACAAACATATTTTATTATGTAGAATTACAGTTCAAAAGATCAAAAAGTAGTCAAAAATTTCACTCAAGAAAAAACATATGTTAGGACTTTGGAATCCTTGGCACAACGACACTACACAACAGTTATCATCACTAAACCAAACAATTTATTTTTACACTCGACGTGCGTTTTGCTTACGAGCGATAATTGGCTGTGTTCGTCAAGCATCGCCCCTGATGATGCTAATGTGATTAGCGAAACGCACGCAAAAATAAAGTGTTTGGTGTAGTGATGATAACTGTTGTATAAGACAAAATATGTGCAATAAGAACTAAATTCTTTTATATGGGGTAGTTATTACACATTTAAAAAAAAAAATAATAAAAATTAAAATATCGAAGGTAGCTATCAAGTTTGGAGTAATTGCTCCTTAAAATAGACACCCATTTTTTTTCTTGTAAAAAATTTTTGATAACGATGACAGGCCACTGAACTGATCTTCAGTTGATAAAATTTACTTTGGTAGGTATAGTATAAAATTAAACAGAAAAAAAACTTTCACCTTTTGTTTAAGGAAATCGAAGTTCCCAACACGTCTTATATAGTATGTGTATGTCGCAATCATGTTGCAATAGCACACCCAGTTTTTAATTATCGAGTATAAAATTTGTTTATTTGTACGTATAATGTACCTACTTAAAACTAGATGTATTAGTTGATTTGCTAATTAATATCATCTTTACCAACTTACTCTGCTTATTAAGAAAACGTGCTTATTACAAATTATGTTGTTTTTTTTAAACAGCTATTTTTACTGTTCCATATGGAGCACTTATAAGATCACTTCGGTGTATGTCCGTCTGTCTGTCTGTCCGTCTGTCCGTCTATCACACCCGATTTTCTCCGAAACTATTTGACACAAAAAGTTGAAATTTGGTTCTAATATAGGAATTGATGGCCGCAACAGAGCCGTATAGTTTTGAAAGTTATATTTTGACCCAAAGGGTTAGTTTTTAGTGAAAAAACATTTTGTCATCAAGTGGGGTGTCAAATGAAAGTTTGTGAAAACACCAGTTTAAAAATAGGGTGTAGATTGAACGAAAATTATCACGAGAGCATTACCTTTAATAATTTATCAGGTATATAAAAAAACAAAAATTTTAAGGTCATCAGTTTTTAGTAAAGATCGGAAATAAACTTTGTTAAAAACTCATTTGGGGTGTCTTTTGTGAATTCACTGATCATTTTATACCTCCATAAGAAAAAAATTTATTTTAAAAGCAATCAACGTACGGAACACTAATTGTGCAATTTCAACTTGCACTTAACTGGCTATTTATTTATTAAGATGTATTTTTTCCAATTTAATAGTTTTCTGACAACTTTAAGTGTGTTTTCTGAAAAAACTTCAAGGTGGATGTCTTTTTTATGATTTCTTTGGTTTCGGAATAAAAAAAAAAACTTAAGAAAACACGTGTCTCACTTAAAAGAAGATTTTTTTTGTTTACCTGTGTTATTTTTAAAATAAAATATCGTTAAAATGATTTATCCAAGTGGTTCTAAAATAAATACTGAATTTGACTTTCTCCTAATAAGAAATAAGTTGATCTAATTACTACGAGATGGGTATTTTATGAAAATATATTATTTCAGTTTCAGAGATATTAACCTGAAATTATTACATATTCGAAGGTAACTCCCTCCCTCTTACAACTCTTTTATGCTTAACTACGAATCACGTGCTTAATAATGTCCGTTTTCTTAACCAAAAAGAAAAAAAAAACTTTTAAATTCAACTCAACTCCATGATAAGCTATAACAACTCTAGATTGATTTTTAACTTAATATATTCTTCTGCGTATACATTAAATAAGAGTGGTGACAGATACATCCTTGGCGTACGCCTCATTGGATTTCTATGTTTTCTGATATTTCCCCTTTGATTCTAACTCTGTCGAATGCTTTATGGTAGTCTATAAAGCACATGTGTATATCATAACTGACGTTTCAACATCTTTGACATTGAACCTGAGTGCTAAATTTAATTTGCCCAGCGCTGTGTTTCCCACCTAGTACAATTAACAGCGATTCAAGAACAACGTGAATCTCTTTTTACGCACACATGCCGCTCCTGGAGCGCTTTAGGGACTTCCCTGCAGCACGTGTGCTAGACCCATAAAAAAAATATATATATCGCCTCACAGGTGCCTGTCGCTCTCCTGAATTCAAACTGAATATATCCCATGTGTTCTGCCCAAACTGTATATAGTTTTTGGTGTATAATCTTCAGAAAAGTTTTAAAATAGATGACTCATAAGGCTTATGGTTCTAAAGTCGCTGCAGGTTTTAGGAGCTGTTTTCTGGGATATGGTTATGAATGTGGATTTAAGCCATTCAGAAGGAATCCTTCCGGTATTGTATATTTTATTGAATAAGTTAGTAAGCCTTCGTATGTTACTGTCAACAAACCCGTTAACTAGAAAGAATGGAAGCTCTATATGGGTTGTTCCTGCCGTTTCAAAAATTTTAGAGAACATAATGGAGACGTAAATACCATACTGACAATTTGGGGACGTTTTGTGTTTGTGTTGAATGGTTATGTTGTTACTGTATATGTTGTCCTTATACGGTATAGTATAAGCGATGAGGGGGCGGGGGGGGATATAAAAAAAGAAAATACATAAGATGATTTTGTTTCCATATCTATATAGCCGCGATATGTATTTCCAGTAAATTCACTTTACGAAACACTCGAAACCTAAGGACGAACTGCTTTTTCGAGAAATGTTTAGTTATTAAAAATAATAATAGCTTAGAATTTGAGTAGCTATAGAAAAGACCCAGTAATTAGGATAGAGTATATTCCAATGATTTCGTTTCAATGGGCAAACAAGCACAATATTAGTCAGCATTATCAATTTTTAGTTTCAATCGTTTGGTCACTTTTCCTCTGAAATTTTAAGAGTAAAACTTCAATAACGAAAAAAGAAACCGTAATAGAAATATAACTAGAGTATGACTGGGTATGACGATGAATCGTTAGTAAACAATTTAATAAATAGACATAACTCTCTTCTGTCAGATATTCATTCTGGCTTTAGGCCGAGGCATAACTATAACACGGCTCGTTTTGAGGACTGACGGATGACATACTGTTGGCTGTAGATATGAGGTACCCGGCCATTCTGACATCAATTGATTTCTGTAAGTCTTTTGACACTATAAATGAAGACTTCTGTTCGATTCTGACTTACATTGCTGAGTCGCTACTCTTTCTGCCTTAGAAGGTATCGCAGAGGTTCTACCTTGGCACGTTTATTACTTTCATTTACCCGTCTCAGTTTATACATCGGCTGATACACTTGTGTGTATCAGCTGTATCATGTATTTCATCCTGACAATAGTCACGAAAATATGATGTTTTGGAGGACTGATTTCAGCTGCCAATGATCATTCGCTCTTTATTAATTTGAAAAATAGTTCGAGAAAATTATTTGTCGCTCACTAATTAATATTAAAAATGAAGAAGGAAACGTTGCCAATGACTGAAAGTTGGAAAAATTTAGATCTTACAATACATTACAACTTAAAATATAAATCACATGTCAATGTAACTATTCTAATCTAAAAATTATTTTCAACTGTAGGAATTAGTTAAATCCATAACTAAAGACTATATAGTGTGAATCGCTGGTGTTGTTCAGGTTTAATTTTTGTGATTCAGCGTATGGTGTTTCAAAAGACTCATCTGATAGAGGTTGTATTCAAGTACGACAACATTCATGATATTTGGTATTTGCAAAAGAAATCATATTTTTCATAAATTAGATTTTGGAAACGTGGAATCTTTGGCATAATGACACTACTGGGCATATATCACCACTAGACCAAACACTTTATTTTTCATACATGATTGACTAGTCAATCATCGCTCCTGTTGAAGGTAACATGGTCCCGTTGAGAGGAAAAATAAAGTGTTTGATGAAATGGTTATATATACTGAGCGATAAATTAGATGATTTAGGGTTAAATACGATTAAAAAACATTTATTACATGCAAAAAGCAGACCTTATTTACAAATTACGTTTAAATCCGATGTACGAGGGTGGACTGATAAGTCTGGTAAATTTCTACGAAATGACGGGAAATTTTGTTAAGCGGCATGATTGTTGGTAAACGTGATTCTTGTAACGGTTATATTCGAAGTTTTAAATAGATGCAACGCGCACTTATTTGTCGGCAGCTATCGTAAGTGATCGATGTTATACGTTTCGTAGAAATGGTTAAGTCAAGTATCGTGCAGTGATAAAACATTTTTATTTCCAGATAGAAACTGAACTAAAGAAAGACCATTTAATACTGGATGAACGAATTTAAACGTGGCCGTACGAGCACTGTAGATATTGCAAGTTTAGGACGCCCAATGGAGGTTTCTTCTGAAGAAATGGTCGATAAAATTCATGATATCGTGATGGAAGATCGTCATATTAAGCTTCCTGAGATTTTTGAGGTGGTAGGCATCTCATAGGAATGCATGATATTTTAAAATCGTGTTTGGAAAAATAAGCGTAATCCGAATGACTTACGGTTTTTTTTATGGGTCTAGCACACGTGCTACAGGGAAGTCCCTAAAGCGCTCCAGGAGCGGCATGTGTGCAAGATCGATCGTGTGCGGAAAAAACAAGATGGTATCGTTTTGTGATGGTAAACGAAACGTGAATCCACTGCGACAACCCAGAGACAGAACGGTAGTCAAAACAGTGAGTTGGCGAAGGTGAAAGTGCACCAAAAAAAGCAAAAACCATTTTTTTTTTGGCGGGAGAAGTAAGCGAAAACTGTTTTTGGGGGCTCACAGAGTATCATTATGATTGATTATTTGGAAAAGAGTAAAACAGTGACTGGCTCTTATTACGCAACATGATTGGGCCGTTTGCATAGTGAGTTGAAACAGAAGCGACCAAGTTTGCTCTTGGGAAAACGTTACATTGTTATACATACTCGAAATTCACAATGTTGTTTTAATAATTGTATTTTTTTTTCAAACAAATTTTCCATTGTCACCTTTCTACAGTGAAAAACCACATGTCCTTTAAATAGAAGAAATTTATCAAAAAAAATCAATGAATAATAGTAACAGAGTAGTAGCAATTCTTACTAATTCCTAAAAATTATTTAAACAATTGTATTAGTCATTCACATTAATATGAATAGGAAGCGGTAAATAAATTCTTGTTATTGTTAATAACATTAATATCTACGAATAATATGGATAAAGAGTTGCAAGGTAACCTTCCCATTAAAAACTGTTGTCATTCGTAGAGTAATGTAATAATGTATAATATATATATATATATATATATATATATATATATATATATATATATATATATAGGGGGCACGGTAGTGCCCCCGCCAAGTCGAGCAGAAAGCACAGCTGTACCATACTTTTCTCGAAGCCACTCACGGCACTTTCGACCCCCCTGTAACTTCGTTGTGGATAAAGCTAGAAGTCTGAATTTTCAGTGACCAAGAGGACATACTGTACTAGCTATATTCTTAAATTACCTACTATTTATACCTTATAGTTTACGAACTATCACCAGTCGAAGTTCTTTAATTTTGTCACTGGCACACTCACCGATCATCAAAATTCTAGCAGACACACAAACTTCAAATTTTTTCCTATTTCCTATAAAGGAAGGAAAAACTGAAACATCCCGAAATTTCAGTCCCGTTTTCTAAATTGTCTTAAGATATTCAAGGTCAAAGGTCACAAAAATTGTAGAGCATAAAATTCTCTACAAATTTTGTTCTAAACATTTTTCAGATACGGCGCTCAGCAATACATAGCATAATGCAAGGTAAACCGTGAGTCCCGGTAAATAATTCGTTGTATAAAGTTAATTAATCACTAAAAAATCCATAATTATGAATAATTTGTATTATTTATTAATTAATATATTATATTTAATAATATTTTTCATTTATCAAATATATTCGTTTAATAATACTTACCTACTTCGAGTAATTAAAAAAAATTGTTAAGTGAAATACTTTAAGTACTGAGTGGCCATCGGTTCTACAGTGCTCACGTGCGGTTAAACATACGTGGCACTTTCGAGAGTGACAAGTCTGGGCGGATTACATCTAATTAATGTCGACTTCGGTAGTATCAAAGCTCAAGAGTCCGCAATGTTGAATATAATCGACTTAGAAGCACTTATCGTCCAGACTTGTCAAAATTGTTACATCATAGCCTTTGAGAAAAACCAATAGCTGACGTACAAGAAATATTACCCGAGAAGAAAAAAAAGAGGACTACCTACAAAAAGAAATGAGATCCGATCAAAAACATAAAATGTAAAAAAATGCCAAGTCTCGCAACGCAGTCCTTCCACCACAAAAAGTTGTGAGATCTCATGTAAAACCAAGTCAGTTATTTTAGTTAGTATCTATGGAAGCACCTATTCAACAACTTTGTCATAAATTGTTATCTATTTAGTTACCTACCAACATTTATAGTGACTATATCAATATTAGACATCTTTATTTCTATAATAAATATAATGACTTGGCAATCGCACGGAGGTAAAAAACTAAATAGATAACATTTATGACAAAGTTGTTGAAATAGGTGTTTTCCATAGATACTAACTAAAATAACTGACTTGGTTTTACATGAGATCTCACACAACTTTTTAGTGTTGGAAGGACTGTCGTTGCGAGACTTGCATTTTTTTTTTACATTTGTATATTTGTTTGGTGGGGATAGGATATATAGTATATATATAGGGTATATATATATATATATAATATATACATACATATATATATATATATATATATATGATATAGTATATATATATATATATATATATAGTAGACTAAACCCCCCCTCTGTGGTGGACATGCCATCATTTTGAGCCATTGGTTTTTCTTCTTGGTTTGCAAAGCTTCGGAAGTAATGTCCTAAAATCGTTGTCATGCACCCATCACGAAGATTCCCTGTGTCCGATTAATCGCAATACAGGATTGGTTTAGGGTGGGGGGGGGAGGGTTTTCTCCGCGTAATTTCCGTTTCGTTCATATCATATTAATAAGTTTCCCCATTTCCCAGCACATAGAAGTACACATAAACAGACCCAGTTCTCCATGCTTGTCAGATCGTAAGACAATACAGGCACTTGTTTTACTTTTAATGGTAGTACTTAGACAGCTGGATGAAGATGGCTCCAATGTGCATGGCTGAAAATTGAAAATTTGCGATTCGTCGGTGCAAATAACACGTTTATCCACTATTCAAGTTGGTCGCAGAAAACCGATGGTTTTGCGTCCACTGTAAGCAGTTTGATCCTAATCGGTATACGTCATAGTAATGGTTTTTTTGGGGGGGGGGGGGGGGGGGGGCATGTACGATGCCATGAAGATTAACCTCCTGAAGGACGCCGCTTTATTGTGATTCGAATGATGTTGGGGATTCTTATCACGTCATCCGATGAAACTACGCCGTAGCAGATCTGGACGCAATTATACTTGCTATTTCATTTTCTCATCGTGTTCTGAAAAACTGATCTGTTGCTTTGTCTTCTCTGAAGTCCTTGTAATGTAATTAACTTAATAATTTTTTTGCGATGTTATGCACTGGTAGTCTTTCTCTATGTCATGTGGGAATGTCTGTGACCGAGTCTGGTAGTGGTTATAGGCCTTACCACGACCCATTAATATGTAAAAATTCAAAACGAGGACATGAAATAAAAAGGAAGTAGTGAGAAGAAAATAGGTTCTGAGGAAAAACTAGGGCTGTTCCTAGGAAGTCGAGCATCGGATGGTTGACATTTATTTTAATGTAAAGGACAAACATATAAACAATAAGAGATGGAAACAGAAAGTAAGATTCGAAGTGTTGAGTGATTCGTTTCAAGACGTGTAAGTATTATAATTTCTTTATTTTAATTTCGACGCAACAAATACAAAATTTAATACAAAAAGAAATACTTTGAATTGTTTTGGCTTTTACTTGATAGAAATCCAGTACTAAACGTAATGAAAGACAATTGCACCAAAATTTCCTGCATTTTACACAAGATTTAGTTTTTTACCTGGAGCGGGCTCAGTATATATATATATATATAATATATATTATATATATATATATATATATATATATATAAATACATATATATGTATATATATATTATATAATACATATATAATATATATTATAGTCATAGTATATATATATAAATATATTATATATATATATATATATATATATATATATGTTAGCTGTCAGTATTTACCGTAATGGAAAAACCTCTGTTCCAGGTGCCTGGTTGAATAGAATTTTAGAATTAGGCTAGGCGAACGATGCAATATGAGAAGGAGAATATTATTAATTATTGTTTTCAGGCAACTAGCTTGTTTACATTAGGTAGATTAGATACATTAAGTATCATCACATTAATAGGAAAAAATATTCACGGCATCTCTTGAGAAACTCAACGAGGTACAATTTTAACGTGGCAGCTGTGGCCAGCCAGATTCGTTTCCCGGCGACTTTTTATTGGGGGTGTGATTGTCTTTCATTAGCTGTAGCTATATTTCTGTATCACCCCTGATGTTGGTTCTTCCTATCTTGAAATTCGCAATCCAATTTTTGATAATGTCATTAGGAAGGACATTGGTTATTCAATATATTAAGTATTTTCGTAGTAAATTTCTTTAGCGGAGTGATACTTTATTTGTTAATTCGATTTTACTAAACTCACAATTTTCGGCGGATATATTTCTTCAAAATCTCACGTATAATAACCTAATAAAATCTCGAGGGGGGGCGGGGGGGGTACACCAAAACCTTGTGTACGTTATTTATGTCAAAGTAGTATCCACAACTGGATTTGTTTTTGACAATAAGAACTGGTTTAAGTTAACTATATAATTTCAGTCAAGATAGTTTTTGAGGTCTATATGTTAAATCAAACCAAGATTTACAATTTATATGTTGGCCCAGGATATCCTTACTTACATAAAGGGTATCGGCACTATAATAATGTCTTTGTTCGATAAAGACACATAATTTACACTGAAATTAAAGAGTTGACATAATATAACTTGAAAATTACTTATTTTATTTATTTATTTACACTTTCTGGTTGTGAAACAGAACATATATTCCAAAGAACCTCAATCCCACTATTTATACATCTTAATAATTACAAAATAAATATATTACTATTATTAATATAAATAAATGGAAATTATATACGGATTTATGGAAAAAAATTCGAAATATCAAAAAATATTTAAAAAAAATAGAGTGTCTAGTTATCTTGGTCTGTGTTCGAAAGGTTACCAATCTACATTTAAATTGGGACATCCAAACACAATAAAAGCCAGAGTATTCGATCAATATGTACTGCCGGTTATTAATATTTTGACATTGAAACGTAGGGTTTAAATAAAAGTATAATAAATAAATTCAGGTAACCCAATGAGCAATGGAGGAGGAGATGCCAAATATTAGACTTCAAGATCGGGTTCTAACATCGAGATTCGAAGAAGATCAAGAGTCACTGATGTAATACAACGAATATGTATGGTAGGTGAATTACGCGGGGCATATCGCAAGGATGAATGATAACCGATGAACACGCCGTATAGTTGAATGGAGGCCTAGAGAACACAAAAGATGCAGAGGTAGACCACAGACCAGATGGACAGCCGACATAAAAAGATTAGCGGGACACGATTGGATGCAAAAAGCAAACAAGAAAGCCCAAAATCAAACAAAAAAAAACAAAGCTCATTGGAGACAACTTGGGGAGGCTTACATCCGATTATGGATGGAATAAGCTATTGATGATGACGAATTACAAAGAAATTAATTTAAACTAACCTAATCTAAGTTAAAATTAATTTAAAGGACAATCTAAATATTCAAGCCAGAAACAAGGACACTTGCAAAATGTCTCCTTGTTGCATTCTTAGATTGCTTAACGAACGAAGTCGAAAAATATTATGTCTGAAAGATGGATGTTACAGCACGCTGCAACCGTGTTAGGGGGGTGTTTAAGTCACAAATTCGTGCGATGACATGGCACATTAAATAGAGGTACATTTCTTAAGCCTCTTGTAGGTAGATGCGAGACTCACTTTCTGCCTGAAAGAGGTAATAAGTTGTAGGTCTGTACTGCCATTTCTAGATTACAATTGGCTTTACAAAACACTATTTTTTCTGAACTGCCTCGAGTCTTTTCATAGGTATAAGATACTGTGGTTACAACTAACGGACGCAAACGAGAGTTTACTGTGTACAAATCAAAATATTGGCCACCAAGAGTTTTTTAGACTTTTAAACTCCTTGCAAGTCTGAAAGAAATCCCAACATCCTTTTGGATGATGAAAGTAATAATTTGCTTTTTAAATTTGTATGACCTGAATCGAACAAATTTAAATTATAGTTGTTATTTATAAATAAAAAAATAAGCCATGCATATCAATATCAAACAAAATTTTTAACAATTTTTACAAGTGCCTGACATTATATTTCAGATATAATATACCTACAATATAAAAATATAAAGCCAATTATTATCTTCAAGGTTTATTAGGATTTCTTCATTCTTCGTTATTTCTTAACAATATCGGTGTTTGAATTGTAGAATTTAAAAAAGTTAATACTTCATTTAAGACGCGACCTCCTTATTAGTTCTATACACTATTCTATACACCTTAGCAAGGTGAATTTTTTAAGTCATTACGAAGTCCTTCATTGTTAATGGAGATATAAGTATAATTTATAATTTTTGCTAGGTTTAGTAATTTCTTTATTTATAGTTACAAGAGAATTGGTATTGTGATTTACCTAGTACTTCCTTGGTTAATACAGAGTGCTAAAATAAATACTAAATTTAATTTTCTAACACTAAAGAATAAATTAATCCAAATCTTATAACTTTATATTTTAAATATAATAGATAACAGTATTCAGTGCCACATCCAAAATTTTTTTAGGTCAATTTCTGTTTCTAATGAGATTACATATTGATCAAGTTGTAAATACTAATAATTAATATCAGATTAAAAGAAGT
>CM032456.1:56363315-56393315 GCA_019049505.1 Pachyrhynchus sulphureomaculatus
AAACCTGGACAAATTCTTTAAACAAAATTTTATTAATGAAGAATTAAATATTACAAAAAATTCTTTTACATGACACTTGGGAGATTCCTATACGGTACAATTTCTATTAAGTAAAATGACATTCCTAAAGAAGAAATTAGCAGCATGTGAAAGTAAAAACAAGAAAGATAAAAGTATTCCGTTTCGATAAACTATTAACTTCGCCTTAACGAATAGTTAATACCAATCTATTTTTCTTGTTTAAACTAAACGACAGATAAGCTTTATTATCATCATATTTTAAAATCATTTTTACATTTAAAATAATAAGGGTTTTTGCATTATGAAACTGGCTTCAAGATCTTCTTTTAGATTATTGCTATTTATACTTATGTAACGTTATATTACTGAAAAGTAACAGTAATTACAAGGACCATGTGCATTCAGCTAAAAATGATAGTAGAAAATCACGTGACGTATGTTATTCTTGCAGATCAAAGGGTCTAGCCGTACTTCTATGGCGAAATTGCCTCTGATAGAAACCTATATCTTAATTTATGCTATAATGTAGAAGAGGCTAACAGTAGTTGATACAGAAGATATTACTTCTCTATCTTGGTTAATCGAGGAGATATTTAAAAAAAAAGTCTCCGATGATGACTTTTTTTAAAGCTATATATCTAAGTAACTTTTAAAGCTAGGAAAATAAAACTAAATGAGAGTGTTATGGTACACTCTACAATTTATTTTACAACAGTTTTCGATGGGTCAAGCATAAATAAAAATATTAGAAAAATGCAAATAAAAATTTTGTCAATCGATTTCTATCAGATCTAATTGAATGACCACTTTGAAAAAAATATATAATATTTGTCTATGTGTCACC
Source organism: Pachyrhynchus sulphureomaculatus (assembly GCA_019049505.1). Lineage (NCBI taxonomy): Eukaryota > Metazoa > Arthropoda > Insecta > Coleoptera > Curculionidae > Pachyrhynchus > Pachyrhynchus sulphureomaculatus. The sequence continues at coordinate 56,364,181 of CM032456.1, forward strand.
TAACAGCGTGCTAAATTTCATTGAAATCCCAGTGGTGCAACATGTTGAAAAAAAAATTAAAGTAAGCGGACATGTACTATACGACCGCTACGATAACGCATTTAAAGGTAATCGTTATTATTATTTTATTAACCATATCGAGCCTCTATTGGTATTGTTTTGATATTAGATTTTGAGTTACACAAAAAACACAGTATTTATGAGTGGAAACTACCCACTTAAACGGCAGTATCATAAAGCCCTAATCGGGCATGTGACGTATATGAAAGTCCTTTTCATCATCATCATAATATTCTTCCTCGTCCGTTGATTCAAATTGAAAGATGTCGCGTTGTTCTGTGTCTATATCAATATGAGAAGGTCCTGCGATTACGTCGTCAATAGCCGATGAAGTTCTGTACGGGATCAATCCATTCTACCAGCAATATAAAGCACAATTATTACATTTCCCAGACGGTCGAATTATCTTACACCACTTACACCCACTTCTTTATTCATTCATATTATATATCTTTTAACATAAACAACACGTCTCTCAATTAGGAATTTGTGAAACTGAATAAATAGGAAGAGCCAGAATGAACTACAGCTATGTGCTAATCATAATCATGTACGTAAACGAACATACATCACATGCATGTACGGACTTGATCAGCGCGTGGGGCGCTAACGCACGGGGAGCTATTCCTGAAATCATTCGTAACTAAGCGCATACGTAAATCTTTCATACTTGTAAGTATCGGGGAATTTTTAAGCGGTGATATTTGTGAAATTGGTTACTAAAATAATAATAACGATTACGTTTAAATACGTTATCGTAGCGGTCGTAGAGTACATGTCCACTTACTTTTATTTTTTTTACATGTTGCACCACTTGGATTTTAATGAAACTTGGCACGCTGTTAGGTGACACATAGACAAATATTATATATTTTTTCCAAAGTGGTCATTCGGATTTGATAGAAATCGATTGATACAATTTTTATTTGCATTTTGCTAATATTTTTATTTAGGCTTGGCTGATCGGAAACTCTTGAAAATAAATTGTAGAGTGAACCATAAAACTGCCATTTAGTTTTATTTTCCTAGCTTTAAAAGTTACTTAGATATATTGTTTTGAACAAAAGTCGTCATCGGACACCTTTTTTTAATATCTCCACAATTAACCAAGATCGAGAAATAATATCTTCTATATCAACTATTACTAGCCTCCTCTACATTATAGCATAGGTTACGATATAGGTTCCTATCGGGGGCAGTTTGGCCATGGAAGTAAGGCTATACCCTTTTCCCTGTACTAATTTGACTTAAACTTTAGTCAAGTAGTTAATTGCTATTGCTGATTTTCATATCAACCTTACTTGGTAGTTTTGTAGCGTCTAGAAACGTTCTTCTTTTCTTAGGCACTCAATAATTACCGTCCGATTCGATACAAGTACTATCCGTAATTGTATCGAAAATCAGCTTGTTACATCAACGATTTCTGCGAAAAACAACAGACAAATAGATAGATAAATATCGCATTGATTATATTAATGTCCTGTTTTTCTACTTTCGCTGCACAACATCAGAATATGAATATATATTATAATATTTTTTTCTGAACCAATTTGAAGCTATCGTATTTTTCTTTTATAAAAAATTCGATGGTACTTTGATATCATTACCCGGTAAGAACTCTAGTTCCGATTCAGAACAACTCTAATTTCATCTTGGCTACTTACATTGTCTTCCACACAAAAGAAACAATTTATAAATGTCCCAATAAAAAGTTATTAAAAAAAAAAAAAATGTAAGTTAGACTTGTTAACCGTACACGTCTTGATTCGGTGTATAAACATACATGAAAAAAATATTCTGGTTACACTTAGTTAACCACAAAATTGCTAAATAAACGCACGAGTTCTTGATAACATTCTGTTCACGGGAAAAAACAACTCTTAAATAATTCGTAGCAGCATAACCTAGCCCAGGTGACAATATGGAATAATAATTGAGAATTTATTCCAGTTAATAAATTTTGAAAATACACGTATGACATACTGAATAATACATCAGAAAATAATTTTATTTGTAATTTAGAATTAGAAAATTGGTTCTTGTATAAGTAATATTTTCAAATTCGTATGTCTTCTTCCCGAAATAATCTAAATAAACTCATAAGACGTTTTTTTCAAATTTTGGTGTGTTGCTTGATATTTTATGTCGATATTTGACGTTTGTCTAACTACATATTGAGTACAAGTTAATTTTGTACCCTTTTGCCTTAAAAAAAAGTTTATTAATTTGACTAACAGAATACAACTCAATTAAGAAAAATATACCACATTATTCTCCACACGTTTTGTGTACCTTTCACCGCTGGATACTTCTCTCTCCGAACTAAGGTGGTGGCTTCTAGGCGATGAATTTAGTCATGTTTTTTTGACATCACGTGATCAGAAACTGAGATTAATAGTAATCAAACGGGAATATATCGGAATAAAACGTCGCATGAGGGTGAACTTGTCATCCTAAAGGAAAGATACCATAGACATTTACCAATATTTGTTCGTATTTGCCAGTTTTAATATATTAAGCGATTTTCACGACACTCTATATATATATATATATATATATATATATATATATATATATATATATATATATATATATATATATATATATAAGACCCAAGTCTGCGACGTTATCGAGGCTGTGGCCAGACTCAAATGGCGTTAGGCGGGACATGTGGCCAGAAATGATTCTAAATGGATCAAAGCCCTAATGCAGTGGAGACCAAGAGAGACGAAGAGAAGTGTTGGACGACCGCAGGCGCTATGAAGAGACGACATGCGGAGACGAACTGGATTCAGACCGCCCAACAAGGATCAGCATGGAAATCTCTGGAAGAGGCCTATGTCCAGGAGTGGACTTCTACTGACTAAAGAAGAAGCATGCTGACTCGTCGGAGTTAAGTAGCTTGCTTTAGTAGCCAGTGTACTATAGAAGTAAGTCATTTAACTCCAATGAGTTAGCATTGAAAACGCCAAATAAAACCTTGGTGAGACATCTGCAAGATTTTACCCACACGAACGGATATATTACCGAATTAGCACTTTCCCATATACATATATACTTATACAGTCAGTTAAGTAAGAACTGATCGCGTATTGCTCATGTATGTATTTATTTAAAAAAAAATACATCATTCAACAGTAAAGGATCACCATTAAAATGTCAGTGATTCAGTAGTTCGTCCAGTCTCTATTAGCGTCGATGATCGCCTGGCATCTGTGGGACATCCTTTTGACGAGATTTTCCACGTATTCTTGGGGCTAAGATTTCTAAATTGCCCGAATTTACCATGACAGCTGCTTCACCGTGGACACCATTTTGCTATAAAGCTTCTGCTTGATGTATGAACACACTTTCTCGATTGTGTTTGCCTCGGGCGACTGAGATAGTCAATCTAGTGTGACGATACTGAATTCTTCTTTCTACTGGCTATGTTTTACTACGATGTTTGGAGTCGTTATTCTCTGAAAAGCATCCATTCCTCGATAAACCACCGTTTGGCGGTCACTACTAATGCCTTCTTATAAATCGCTGAAAAAAATGTGTGGGTTCAAATTGTAGGTAAAGATGAAAGAGTCTCCAAAAACTTTTTTCCTACATCCTCGAACACGAATCTTCACAGGGTATTTCCACGATGTGCTAAACCAATCGGTTAATGAAAATTGACCAGGCTCTTGGAGTGATAACATAACCCCAAAATGAAGCTTCATCGGAAAAAATTACATTGCTACAGTCTCAATCTACTCGTATGTTTTTCTCTGCCCATGCGAGTCGTTTCTCTCTATGTATTTTTCGCTCAACAATGGTTTCTTGATTGTACACTGCCTCTTCAAATCGTTAGCCTGACGATAAGTGCGAATCGTTTGTTATATTCAAGCCTTTCTGCTTTACGTCCTTTGGCGCAAAATTAATTGAGGATTTCGGGAAAACATATTTAATCATTTTTCGTCCTTGTCCGACACTTTTCTTCTCTCAAACCACATTCTGGTAAATCATTAACATTTTTTAACTGAGAGTATCGTTTCACCCTTTTGCTAACAAATACCCTCGCCTTCTCCATATACTTAACAGCCTCGTAGAAGCCAATTTCGGACATTTTGGATGATTACATAGGAGCACAGCCTCAAAGTGCGAAGTGAATCCAGCACTCATGTTTGATAAGTACTCTTTAACCATAAATAAGGTTAGAAAATAAATCTTTTTCCACAAAACATTATTTACAGGGGTGTGCCAACAATAACGTCAAAAAAAAAAAATTTCATTTACCAACTACAAGTTAGAGGCCACGCGTTCTTACTTGACTGTGTATTAAAATAACCTGGAGATTTACTATCTTGTTTCCTTCTTTGTAGTTAAGTAAGTCACGCAGTCGGCTTTTTTTTAAATCCTTAATTAATAGTTTAAATACCATTAGAATCAAAGAATTTCTATTATAAAAGTCCGTAATGTTGGATATTAAGCTTGTATTATAGTTAAAATTAAACGTTCCTATCTATGGTGAATTTGTATGCATAACAGCTAATATTGGTTACTGTGGTTTTTCATTATAATTTCAAAGCGTATATTTTTTATCCATTTATATTCGCCATGACAACTTATGAACCTGATAAACTGTACTGCAATTCTTCCACCTGTACCTCATCGCATACTAATTAATAGTATAGTAAGACAGATAAGTATTTTAAACTACAATCTAATAGATACTATGGTTATTTTTGTAAATGAACTACTGACTAACTGGAATAATGAGTGAAATCATCGTCCTGGTCATTATTTGTAATCATTAAAATGACCCACCTTTATTCTTGACAAACACAACAATAATATCGTGGAATTTTATACAGGTATGAAAAAAAAACGTAGTTAATACGAGTACTAATCGAATATTTCAATTTCGGTAGAATAAAAAGGAATAACTGAGTTAGTTCAAATTAGATTTTGCTCATTTATAATATTATAAATTCTAATAGTAACGACATCAATATTTTTATTGGTCAAAAACTGACGAAATACGAATTTTGTCCAGTCGATATAAAATTTTTCACACTACTATAAAATGCAATTCCAAAAACACTTTTTTTATAATAAATGTTTTCGATATTTCAACAAACAGAGCGATTTTTGGACTTTACACTTTATAAAATTCAGATTCAGGCAAATGACAAACAGCACGCGGATATATATATATATATATATATATATATATATATATATATATATATATATATATATATATATATATATATATATATATATATATATATATATATATATACTTATATATATATAGCGTAATGAAAGCTTAAAATATTTTTTATCGAATTTAACCAGATCCTGGTAAAAAACGGGCTTGAGTGACCTAACATTTTTTTTTTAACAAAATTTGGAGAGCTTATTCCTGACATATAGTGGCACCTAAAAAAAAGTGCATCTAAAATATAAATACAAGGACAAGTCAAATTTTCAATTTATCTGTAGAGATCTAACTTTATATTCTTTTATTGGAGAAATGGAAAATTATCATGTACGTATCCCAAAAAGAAATAAAAAATGAAATAAGCTTTATATCATCATTTAGATCACATTCTTCCCTATGGATTTTATTATAAGAAAAATATTCAGAAGATTTTTATTATTCTAAATTTTTGTTTTTGTAAACTACTTATCTAAAAAAACAACTGATCACCGTATATCTTTCTTTAAAAATAATAAATATCTGGTCAAGTACAAGTTGAGCGCAATTAGTGTTCCGTACGTTGATTGCTTTTAAAAAAAAATTTTGTTATAGAGGTATAAAAACAGACCCCAAAAGAGTTTTTAACAAAGTTTTTTTCCGATCTCTATTGAAAACTGCTGGCCTTGGTTTTTTTTTATATGCCAGATAATTATTAAAGATAATGCACTCTTGATAGTTTTTTTGTTCAATCTATACCCTGGGGAGAATATTCCAGAATTTTTTCTAAATTTTTTGATCAGTACTTTTCCAGATAAGGGAGGGACAGCGATTTTTAAAAAATAAAAGTGTGCGCAAATATTACATTATACATATATATATATATATATATATATATATATATATATATATATATATATATATATATATATATATATATATATATATATATACAATATATACATATATATATATATATATATATATATATATATATATATATATATATATATTATATATATATATATATATATATATATATATATATATATATTTATATATATATTATATATATATATATATATATATAAAAAACTCTTGTTTTTAGAAGCTTTGATTTGACACCCCACTCAATAACCTGGTAATTTTTTTTTTTGACTTCCGATTTCAACCACTAAAACTAACCCCTAAGTCAAAATTTAACTTTCAAAACTACACGGCTCTGATGAGGCCATCAATTCCTATATTAGTATCAAATTTCAACTTTCTATATCAAATAGTTTCAGAGAAAATCGAGAATGACAGACAAACAGACGGACAGACAGATGGACAGACGGACAGACACCGAAGTGATCCTATAAGTGTTCCATACGGAACACTAAAAAGTTTAAAGCTAATAATTTTTTAATTTTAGTGGAATTTAATTTTTCCGAACCATTAATTTGATAACATCTTAACATGATGTTTTAGGTATTAATTTTAACTCAAAACGGATTTTATAATTTATAAGATCTACCAGTGTACTTAATATACAGTATTTCGAAAATTTTGGGCTACACATAATGTGTAGCTTTAAACTTAAATATGTTTCACTTTTATTCTTTTATGTTTACAAACTTACTTGTATCTTAAAGTAAGAAATTAATTCCCCCAACAAATATGTTATGCTAACAGATAAAAAAGAATATTGCTATTTCCACGACGATACCTCGAACTTGTAAATCGATACATCTTTTTTATTTAAATTATTGTGCAAAATAGTTAAACAATGAACCAGAAAAATTACCTATTTATAGAACTCACAAAACACATAATTATCTTCACTAGTTTTTTTAATTACATAATAAACATGCACCATCAGACATCAGGAAGTAAAAAAAAAGAAATGTTACGGTATTTTTGGTAACATTTATTTCTATTTCTATTCTAACGATTTGGAACAATCACATTTCACAGGTGGTTGGGTACTTATTGATTATTGTTAAACTACTAAAAATAAATAATTATTTTGATGTACAAGAGCATAAACAGGGGACCTACGAAGCGGAAGGGCTATCATTCGATTCATTTCTAAGCTACGATGTTGCTAAAACTTTTGGTGGCAGCTAGTAAATACATTCTCTAAATAGTCAAGAATGTAGTCACATCTGTGTTCAAAATGGAAGACACAATTTCTCTAGGAGATATATTAATTTTGTTTATTATCATCATTTGTTGCAATTTTTTTTTTAATTCTTAAAGGACCCCGCACTAATCTTATGAAAATTGGATCCCGGTCAAATAGGCTAAAAATATAGTCGTCATGCTTCAAGCCATTGTGATCAAAAGTCTCCACGGACACAAAGTCCAAAAATGGATAGATTAGAAATTATCGAGGGTGGAATTAGTAAAAAAAACCCGTTGAGAAAATGCTGTTTTGTGTTTTTTTAAGACTTACTTTGACTAGAACGTGATTTTACGAAAAATTCCAATGGGATTATAGTTTTTTGGGTTGCTAATTTCGCATTTTGCTCCTGTTTTCGAATATTGGTCATTTTGGCCATTTTCTGGAGTCGAAAATTCGTCTAGAACATTTGGAAAAATTTTCGGTTTTTGAGTTAATAATTATAAATATAATAATTATTTTAAACCAATTTGATCCTAACGTTTGTTTTTTGTCAACTTTTGGCCCTTTTCTGGATTTAATTAGACTAGAATATACAAACGGTACTTTTAACAACCCTAAGGAAATTGTTAGGAAAGAATGCTGAAAGTTATATCGCTTATAATTAAGGAGTAAAATCCAAAAATGAACAAAAATGGCCGCTAACAATAGGGTCAAATTGGACTTATAATCTTATAGTCGTAATCGGCATCGCAACATTGGAATTCATCGTGAAAATATGTTTTAATCGAATTAAATCCAAAAAAGGTTATAAAAATGCGTGCATGTTTGTGGTGTGTGAACTTAACGATAGAGTTTAATAACTTCCGGGATATTGTAAAATGTACGCTTAGCGTTACCCAATCTACAACACGTAGGGTCGCGCGATCGCATTTTATACATCTTAGCCCTGAAAAGAGCCAATTGGTTGTCTTGATTTTTGAAATATTCAGAAATATATTCTTAAAAAGTTATCTACCATTTACATTTTTCGCCAAAATATGTTCTAGACGAATTAAATTAAAATAACCGGTCAAGTGCAAGTTGAACTTGCACAATTAGTGTTCCATACGTTGATTGCTTTTAATATAAAAAATTTTGTTACGGTGGTATAAAATGAATCAGTGACTTCACAAAACACACCCCAAAGGAATTTTCAACAAAGTTTGTTTCCAATCTTTACTGAAAACTGATTACTTTGAAATTTTTGTTTTTTTTTATATACCAAATAAATTATTAAAGTAATGCACTCGTGATAATTTTCGTTCAATCTACACCCCGTGGAGAGCATTCCAGAGTTTTTTCAAAATTTTTTGAACTTTTCGCGATAAGGTGGGGGGGACAACGATTTTTCGCGACTTTTTAAAAATAATACAAAGAAAAGTGAGTCCAAGTACTAATATATATATATATATATATATATATATATATATATATATATATATATGTGTGTTTTCACAGGCTTTCATTGGACACCACACTCGATGACCTAGTAAACAAAAATTTTTTTTCATTTCCGATTTCACCCCCAGAACTAACCCCTTAAGTCAAAATTTAAATTTCAAAACTACACGGCTTTGATGGGGCCATAAATTCCTATATTATAACAAAATTTCAACTTTCTATGACAAATAGTTTCGGAGAAAATCGGGTGTGACAGACAAACAGACAGACAGACAGACACACACAGACGGACAGACACACAAAGACAGACGAGACACATTATAAGCGTTCCTTACGGAACACTAAAAAGACTCCAGAAATGGCCAAAATGGCCAATATTTGACAGAGCGAAATGAGTCACAATAATTATTATATTCGTAATTGGCAAATCAAAAAACATATAATCCATTGGAATTTTTTGTAAAATCATGTTCTAGTCAAAATAAGTCCTTAAAAAAACGCAAAAATAGCATTTTCTCAGCGGTTTTTTACAGTTCCACGCTCGATAATTCCTAATCTATCCATTTTTGGACTTTGTGTCCATGGACATTTTTGATCAGAATGGCTTGAAGCATAACATACTACATTTTCAGCCGATTTGGCCAGGATCCAATTTCCATAAGACTAGTGCGGGGTTCTTTAAATTTATTAGACGCTAAAAGTAGCCGTTTCAATACCTTATGAATTTTGTCGGAAAATTCTTTTATATTTTTGCTATACACCTTTCTCTCATAGTATTTTGATGCACTCTGTATAATATATGTTTTCATGTTATTTTCCAATTAAAATTGCATCCTTGAGTAAAAATCCTTGCTACTATGGTAATCAAACCATTGAAAATATTATAAGGTGAATTTTCTCATGCATAACTTTATAGAGATATTGAAGATAAAAAAGAAAATATATATGTAATAACTAACTTAACAAATTAACAGAAAAGCGTTAATTTTTCGATTCGTTATTAGTAATAATTTACTAAATCGACACCATACCTTTCAAATTATGAAAACTTGTTTATACTCATTTAACATTAAGAATTTAAATGTTCATTATAGCTTATTGCTTAACCTCTAACCAAACAGGTTCTTAGTAAGTTAACTTTGTTTATAAAATACCAAATGTTTGGTTGTTTACTTAAATATTATTGATATTGCGTAGTTCTTATTTACACATATATAAACGAAAAGTATAAATTTGGAACCTTTTTGAACAAAAAAAATATTTTACTTCATTACTCTTTCTAGACTCAGCCACCAAATGCAATAATAATTTTGTAATTATTGGTATTGTGTACGGAACACTTATAAGATCACTTCGGTGTCTGTCCGTGTGTCACCCGATTTTCTCCAAAACTGTTTAACATAGTAAGTTGAAATTTGGCACTAATATAGCCTCATCACAGCCGTGTAGTTTTGAAAGTTAAATTTTGACTTAAGGGGTTAGTTTTGGGGGGTGAAATCGGAAGTGAAAAAAAATTACCAGGTCATTGAGTGGGGTGTCAAATGAAAGCTTGTAAAAACACGAGTTTAAAAATATATACATATATATGTGATACTTGCGTATACTTTTCTTTGTATTATTTTTAAAAAATTGCAAAAAAATCGCTGTCCTTCCCCCTTATCTCGAAAAGTACTGATTAAAAAATTTTGGAAAAATTCTGGAATATTCTCGACAGGGTGTAGATTAACGAGTTCATTATCTTCAATAATTTACCTGGAATTAAAAAAAAAAAATTCAAGGTCATTAGTAAAGAATGGGAAAGAACTTTGTTGAAAACTCATTTGGGGTGTGTTTTGTGAAGTCACTGATAATTTTTACAAACAAAAATTTTTAATTTAAAAGCAAACAACGTACGGAACACTAATTGCGGTAGTTCGACTTGCACTTGGCTGTTTTTTTTTTCTAGATAGAAATACTTCTTTTCACAGATAAGCTGAATAAGTAAGAAGAACATATTTATGGCACTCGATGACAATTCGTATACTATCACAACACCTAGACATTTTATATTTTATTTTATTATACTAACTAATGGTACCTTTAGTGTTTTGTAAGTGCAAATCGCTGACAGTAATGGGCGTTTGTAATGAAAGAAAAACGCCATATTTATAAGTTTTGTCCGGTAGATGAAGCAAACAATTAGGCGACGAAATTATGAGGTCATTTACCTGTCAGCGATAGTCTACCTAATTTGACAAATCCATTTTTGAACATTTATTGAATTTTAATTTAATTTTCTTTAACCATTAATTCCATCTTCGTTTAGTATAATATACGACTTTTTAAATTGTTTATTGGTTCTTATTCATGGATATGAGGAGAGCAATAACTTTTGTGAAATGGATTTCCTTAGATCTACCAAAATTTATATTGATTGTCTAAAATAAAATAGCCGGTCAAGTGCAAGTTGAACTTGCACAATTAGTGTTCCGTACGTTGACTGCTTTTAAAATAAAAATTTTTGTTACGGAGGTATAAAATGATAAGTGACTTCAAAAACCAGATGAGTGTCCAACAAAGTTTGTTTCCGATCTTTATTGAAAACTGAAGACCTTAAAATTTTCGTTTTTTTTTTATATCAGATAAATTATTAAAGGTAATGCACTAGTGATAATCTTCGTTCAATCTACACCCTGTGGAGAATATTCCAGAATTTTTTCTAAATTTTTTGATCAGTACTTTTTTTTTTAGATAAGAGGAAGGACGATATTTAGCGATTTTTTAAAAACAACACAAAGAAAAGTGTGCGCAAGTATTACCTTATATATATATAATATATATATATATATATATATATATATATATATATATATATATATATATATATATATATATATATATATATATATATATATATATATATATATATATATATATATATATATATATATATATATATATATATATATATATATATATATATATATATATATATATATATATATATATATATATATATATATATATATATATATATATATATATATATATATATATATATATATGTATATATATATATATATATATACATATATATACATATATATATATATATATATATATATATATATATATATATATATATATATATATATATATATATATATATATTTGAACTGGTGTTTTTACAAGCTTTCATTTGACACCCCACTCGATGATCTGGTAAAAAAAAAAAATTTTTCACTTCCAATTTCACCCCCGAAGACTAACCCCTTAAGTCAAAATTTAACTTTCAAAACTACACGGCTCTGTTGAGCCCATCAATTTTTATATTAGTCCCAAATTTCAACTTTCTATGTCAAATAGTTTCGGAGAAAATCGGATGTGACAGACGGACAGACAGACGGATAGGCACCGAAATGATCTTATAAGTGCTCCGTACGGAACACTAAAAAATTGGACATAAAGCAAATTAAAACCCAGTTTATTGAACATTGGAACTCACAACTGTGACATCATTAACAGTTGGTAAATACCATACACATCGGAAGGAAATGAAATTGCATTTAATCAGTACAGAAAAAAAATAAAAAGTTGTGATTCCACTGCTCATGCATTTACTTTTTATACCAGTAAAAAAAGACGTTCTAAACTCCAATAAATTTTAGATCTCCTAAATCTCCATGAAATAAAAACCATTTTTCAATTTTTATGTTCTCAAATGAAAATAAATTGAAAAACGACAATTTGTCGTTTAGATTCCTATTACACTTATGATCTCTTTAATGCATTTTTTCTTGTGATATTATTTAATTGATTTCATTTATTTCTTCTTGTAACCCCATACTTTCGCACAATTGTGAAAATGAATAACTTTGAGTCTGGTACTCTAAAATATATATTTTTTCATTTATTATTTATCCAGCAACACATAAATACGTACTTCTCAACGATATATATATATATATATATATATATATATATATATATATATATATATATATATATATATATATATATATATATATATATACATTAAGGATTATAAAGGTGTTTCCTTCTACATTTTTTGATGATGAATTGGTTTCCCCAATGCATTAAGTGTGAAAAAATGCGTTTTTCTTTCAACAAAGTTCAACAAAATTTACGGGAAGCATTGTAGATCAAGTGTTATGATGCAAAATCATAGATATAACACAGATCTTTAGGAATTTATCATGGCGCACGAGTAATTTAGGACAAAGACAGCAAGAACGCAGAGCTTTGTTGGAAAAAACACCTAAAAAAGTTCGACAAACTTCAAAAAAAATATTTCAGAAAAAATTTTTATCATTTTTTAATTCAGCGAGAATTTTGCCACATTTTCCAATGAGGCCCAATCAGGCCCAATCAAAATTCAGTGTTTACTCGGACGTAAAATTCTCGCTGAGCTCAAATATGCAATGATTTCTGTACATTTTACGGAAGTTTTTCACTCTGAATTCGCACTTAACATGACCATAGCGGAAAACTGAACGATTTTAAGAGGAAACTGCCCTCGGGAACGGAGTCAGCATCAAAAAATGTACAAGAAAATACCTTCATAATTCTTAAATTCAAATCAGACGTCGCTAACAGGAAACTGTTAACGAGTTAACTTCGAGCGGCAGCAGCAAGATCACAGTAGTAGTAGTAACAGAAAGAACACTTGAGAATGCCAAAAGAGAATTTGGCGAACCGTCGTACAAATTAATTGTTAGACGAACGGATGGGAACTCGGAATTATATATATATATATATATATATATATATATATATATATATATATATATATATATATATATATATATATATATATATATATATATATATATATATATATATATATATATATATATATATATATATATATATATATATATATATATATATGAGATCAATTGTCAAATTTTGCTAGGGGCTTATACAGTAAAGAATGAAAGTTATATTGGATTACTGATTATGCAAAATTTACTAGAAATAACGTAAACAATTTTCAAAATATTCACTTTGGATCAGTCGAAAACTCCCCCGGCCAAATTATTTTATTTTTTTTCCTGACCGGGTAACTGGATTTGATTATCTGTTTTCTTCCAGAATAAGTTGCCTGGATTAATTTATTTCGTGTTTTTAAGATTAAAACAAGCAATTTGAGAGTGCGAAATCACATTTAAGGCGCAAAGTCAACGATTAATTACGTAAATATCGATTATCTCAACAAATCGGTACTCCAAAATAGACCAATTTTCTGACTTTGTTGCAATCTATATAATTTTTACTTCTAGAGTTTCAAGAAAAGTTTTACATAAAATAGATAAATTGAAGAATACAAAATTCCATTAAGAATTAGGCGATGTTATCCTCACGCCCTCTAACTTAGGGAAGTAGGTTTAAGCTGACTGACTAACTATATTTGGAAGATGTTTAAACAGCTCTTTATACTAAAGCCATGTATCCACTAAGCAACAATTGATGCCCAACACGTGACGCTCAACATGTTCGGCAACGTTGCACGACAGCACGCGACCTTGCTAGATGGCGCGCAACATGACGCGCGGCTTGTTGTTTGTTTGCTTGTCGTGTGTTGTGTGGACAGACAACGTTGCTAAACAAAAGTTCCGCGTCGACGTTCAACATGATGAGCAACATGTTGTGCAACATGTTGCGCGTCAATTGTTGCCTAATAGATACATGGCTTAATACTCTTAACTAACGCTGTATATTTATAGATCCAAGGTACTATACTAAGGAGGATGTTTTAGTTAAGTTAAAATTTTGGTTTTCTGTATCTTAAATATTAGTAAATATTTAAATTAGTTAAAAACTTAACAGTCGCTCTCTAAAAACCGATCCTAAACTTGCCAAGCAGGATTTTAAATTATATTAATATAATTATCAGTAGGTATTAGTTATATAAGAAAAAAATACGGCAACAGTCGAATACTTTTACTATTTACTAATCCTAAAATGCTTTATACGTTACGAAATTTGAAATGTTGGTTCCCACATTCTTTTGTAGGAAGTAACAGAACATTATTGTTGCAGTTTACACAAGTATCAAGGAATAGTAAATATAATTAAATTTTTATGTGTTAATGTGAAATGAGTTTGGTTATTGAGAGCGATTTTAAGAAAAACCCGTCTTTTCGCTTTTTTAAAAAATCTTGTATAGGGAGTTAAAGGATCCCTTAATCTGACGGATAATAGCGGGATTCAAGTACAATCGTTCGTACGACAACATTATAAGGAACTTTATTCATTTCATAAATACATCTAGTGTGCCCTCTTCAACATGTCTAAATGTAATCGCCCCGTATTTTACAGTACATCAGTTTTTAGAGTCCCGTACGGACGATTTATAAGAACACTTCGGTGTCTATCCGTCTGCTCGTCTGTCACACCCGATTTTCTCCGAAACTAGTTGAAATTTGGCAGAAATATAGGAACTCATGGCCCCATCCGAGCCGTATAGTTTTGAAAGTTAAATTTTGACTTAAGAGGTTAATTTTGGGGGGTGAAATCGGAAATGAAAAAAAAAAAAATTACCAGGTCATCGAGTGGAGTCAAATGAAAGCAAAGCCCCAAACAAGAGAGCAGTTCCATCTTTAGTCGAATTTGAGCCTTGTACAGAATTAAAAGTTATTGTGCAGCGTAAAGGTTTCTAGTTCGAAATATTTATTAGATTGAAGTTAAAATTGCATCAAAAGTAATAAAAAATTCTTTTATCTCCATACAAGTGTTGTCACCTTTATATAATTCGTAATTTTCTCTTTGATGTCCATGACCCGCCATAAATTAAGATTAAACTTAATTATCCAATTAAAGCAAGTTACACCTAAATGTAACAATTAAAGTTAATTAAATCATCCAGTCGTTATGTTAAAGATAATCTCATTCAGAGCATTGCGATGGTATGCATTTTTAGTGTTTCATACGATGATGATGATGATATTTTAGTAGTTATTTAGCGCCCATAAAGTGATTATTAAATTGGTTTATACTTTAAAATGAATTTCTCAGAGATAATCACATATGTTATTTTTGTTTGCGGCAAAAATGGTGATATGTTGCTTATGGTAGAGGGTAGGTGGTACTTTAGTCGGATATCTTTAAGGTGACTTGCTGTGAGTATATGCGAGACTGTTAGGTTGGATCCGCAACTTGGACATTTGGGGGTCTTGTGCTCCTTCCAAGAGATGGCGGTGAGTTGGGAAAGTGTGTCCAGCAGCCAGTCTTCGCAAAATCACGTACCGAGGATTTGAGTGGCCACAATTTATTGTTTGGATTTTCTAGATCCCATTGTAATTGAAATAAGGAATTATGGATAGATTTAAGGTGAGAGTTAAAGTCTGAGTAGTAATTCTCAGCCATGATGGAAATACCGTTATCTATACTTGTTTAACTAGTCTATCCGTCATTTCTCTGGTTGCCTATGTGGCTGGGAAGCCAGAAATAGGAGATGGGACGTTGTTTAAGTTCTGCGGAGTAGAGGAGATCTAGGATTTGTCGGATGTAGTTGTAGGATAGGTTTCTGGTCTTGAAGGATGATAAGGCACTGAGAGAATCGGAGATAATTAGGCTGAGTTTGGAGCTTGTGGTTAGAGCGAATCTAGTTGCTTCTTTGATCGCTAGGAGTTCAGCTGTAAATATGGAAACATAATGAGGAAGTTTGAACTTTCTGGAGGTGTCTGATTTGGAACCATCCGTATAAAAGAGGGTATGTTTGGGGTATTTTGTGGCAACGATTTGTAAAAAGGATTTATTGAGGAGTTTGGAGAGTCCACTTTATTATATTGTTGCATGGAAAGATCAATATGTGGTATAGGAGAGAGCCATGGGGGAAAGGTAGCTTGCAAAGGGTAGTCGTATTTAGGGGGGGAGAGATTGTGGAGTGACAGTAAGGCCGAGATTCTCTGAGGGATCAAGTTTTGTGGAAGTAGTTGGTTGGGTTTGTGTATGTTAGATAGGTTCAATGTGGTTTTGGAATGAGGTTTAAATATGGAGGATGAATAAAATTTTAGGAGAGACAGCTGTCTCACGAGATGTAAGGCATTGTAAAGTAGAGATAGGGGTAGTGCGAAAAGCTCCCGTAGAGAGTCGGAGGGATTGATTTTGAATTAGATCGAGGGTCTTGTTTCACACGAAATACTTACACATACATACAAACTTCGATATCTGTCTTTCTATCTGTCCGTCTGTCTGTCCGTCTGTCTATCCGTCTGTCTGTCCGTCTGTCTGTCCGTCTGTCTGTCCGTCTGTCTGTCCGTCTATCACACCACATTTTCGCCGAAACTATTTGCCTTGGCCTTATCAGGGTAGTGTAGTTTTAAAAGTTAAATTTTGATTTAAAAGATTAGTTATGGGGAGTGAAATCGGAAGTGACATTTTTTATTACCAGGTTATCGAGTGGGGTGTTAAAATGAAAGCTTATAAAAACACGAGTTTAAAAATATATATATATATTATATATATATATATATATATATATATATATATATATATATATATATATATATATAATTTAATACTTGCGCACACTTTTCTCGAAAAGTACTAATCAAAAAATCTTGAAAAAATTCTGAAATATTCTCCATAGGGTGTAGATTGAACGAAAATTATCAGGAGTATGTTACCTTTAATAATTTATCTGGTATTAAAAAAGAAACATCAGTTTTCAGTAAAGATTGGAAAAAAACTTTGTTGAAAACTCATTTGGGGTGTGTTTTGTGAAGTCATTAATCATTTTATACTTCCGTAACAATTTTTTTATTTTAAAAGCAATCAACGTACGAAACACTAATGGCGCAAATCCGACTTGCCCTTGCATTTTTTTCATGGTGTTATTTAAAAAAATCCTTTTTGGCTTTATAATTTTCCATATTTGACAAGTGACACATTTTTCGTCATCATAGTTGCTTTTCTCACAAAAAACAAAATAATTTTTTTGATTCCCCAAACAGGAAACGAGTAGATTGAGTGAGCGTAATAGTAGTAAGTGCTGAAAAGAAATATCAAGCGTTGACCATTTTTGTAAACCCACTAAAAAATGTGCCTATATATAGAGCGCACCATTTAAAAAAAAAGTTTTATTATATTTATCTTCTTTATTGAAAACTAAATTTAGAACAGAAAAAGTTTTCTTGGTATGTAGAATAAGAAAACAGTGAATTACCTAAGACACTTAAAAAATTGTCCCTGTACATGACCAACTTCAGCAAAGTTAGAAAAAGTGTCTTTTCCTCCTTACTTTGCACTATAACGACATGATTGGCGTTTCTAGAATAAAAAATTCTATAATACTGAAAAATAGTATACAAGGTGTTCTATTTTAAAAATATAAGATTTGTATAAAATGTTAAAAATGCTTTAATTGTTTCTACTACATAAACAAAATCTTTTAAAATGCAATAACATATGTTATAGCATTTTAAAAGGTCTAATATAGTTACCTATATTAGACCTGCAAGTCTAGAAACATACTTACTCATTCTCGTAATGGTTAATTAGATTCGGCAGTTTCTCACTTCCCTCACACTACTTCGCCTACCTATCGTTGTCCTTATTTGGTTTATTCTGTTGTTCTACTGTCGATTTTCAAGAAAAAACACCACCAACTATTTCCATAGTGCACTCAAGGATGCCCGAAATTGTCTTCAGACCGCGTATCATAAAACATATTTTAATGAAGTTAGATACAAAAAAGCTTTTGGCGCTAATGGAATACCTGCCATAGTATTCAAAAAATGCGCGAGGGAACTAACACCTGTAGACTTTTCAACCTATCATATTGACAGGGAATATTTCCTGCCTGCTGAAAATGCGTTAGAACTACTGACCAGTCGCACTACTTTCAATAATATCGGAAGTTATAGAAAAGGCTATTAATCTAAAAAGATTCAATATTATTAGCGACCATCAATATGGCTTACGTAAGCAAGGATCCACAGGAGATCTCTAACTTATGTAACACTTTTGGAACAACCCAACTACTACCTAAACAAAATATTTTAAAATGCTATAACATATGTACTTAACATTATTGCCGAACTCTTTAAATAAGATAGTAAGATGATCCGTTTATAATTAATAACCCTAGACTGCGTTTTTAGAATTTTTGATCTTAAACAGTGTATTATAATTACTTTTACAACTAAATATTTGCACGATCTTTGTCCAGGCAAATTTATGCCACTCTGTACAGCACGCAACACACACCTTACAATAGACTATTATACGTGTAGGCGTATGTTTTTTACCTTCATTTATTAAATTTGACATACTTTTTAGTGACTCATTTCACCAACACTTACCATTACGGCTGTTTTTCATCAATATTATAATTGCTCCTTATAATAGACAGCTTGAACAAACGATATTTTTAGGAAGGCGCTGAAAAAGGTATTACTCAAAAAAATATTCAAAAATATACTCACCAAAAAATTTAGGTAAAAAGTTTTTCAAATTCAACAGGAAAATCGTGGCTATTTATTGTTTCCATAATATTTATCTTTAAGTTAATATTCGGTTGTCGAAAAAATATTGAGCCTTTTCTTCGTTAGATAGCTTTAGCGTCACATAATGAGCGAAGTTTTCAATAACCAAGTGGCGACACGTGCCTCCGTGACGTAGTAGTTACTTGCGATGCAGAAGGTCTGGGGTTCAATCCTGACAGGACGGTATACTTTTATTTAAGTATGGTATATGTGGCCTGACAACGTACGTGGGTAGTAGTTGTTTGCAGAAATGCAATAACGTCCGTGGCAGTATTACCCCGTTGTCTAAACACTGCCGTGAAATACAAAAATGTATGTTTCGGCACTTGGATAACATTGACGGGTATTACGACATCCCCGCCGATATCCTCAGGATATGAAAAGGTGTAAACTCTACTCAGGAGGGAAGGTGAACAATAAAAAAATAACTGGAATGATGCTATCGCCGTTGCAGAAAAATGCATACAGAACTTGCGCTGTGTAGATGACACGTTGATTATAGCCGCAAATGAAAGTGATTTAGAGGTCAGTATGAAAAGACTGACAAGAATTAGTAAAAGTTACACATTATAAGTAAACAACAACAAAACAAAAATAATGATCATTAATAGAACGAATGATAATCAACCTCAACATCTACTAGGGTATGAATTCGTAGATTCCTATCAATACCTTGGGTCTCCAATTATCAATACCGGCCAGTGTTACTCATAAATATGTAGGAGACTCTCAATTGCTCGCTCTGCAACCACAAAATTAGTCAAAATATGGAAAGACGCATTTCGCGATCTACTAAATTAAAGCTGGCAAGAACGCTTATATTTCCTATTGTAACATATGCGTCGGAGACAAAACGATAAAGAATGCTGATAGAAATAAAATAGCTGCATTTGAGAACGAAGTGTATCGTGGAATTTTCAGGATATCGTGGATGGAACACCGAACTAACTAGTCTATTTTACAAGAACTAAAAATTACTGACTGAACTCGCTTATAAACCAGACATGCTTGAGGTGTTTCGGCCACCTCAACAGAAGACCTGAACTAGAATCACTGCTCATACAGGTTGAGCAGTGATTCTAGTTCATGTCTGAGGCAGGGATAGATCACCTTCACGGTAGGTGGATCAGATTAAACAGTTAATCGGGAAGTGATTGCATGAAGCATTAAAGCATGCACAGAACCCGAGAACAGTGGCAGATTATAGTTCAACCTATTTATTGAGCACAAAGTCACCATACCCTATCGAGGAGGCTCTCAGGCAGTAGCGGTCATACTTAACGTCAGTTGATAACTGACATTTGACAGTAGTAAATATGCAAGAACTGTTGGAATTCGTTTTTTCAGACTTAATTTAGAACGCTTTAAAGATAAGTGAAATTTCTTCAAAAGTTAGCTACAATTTACAATTTTATTTCGATGAAGGCACAAATGCTACGCAGGCTTGAGTTGAGCAAGACCGGCTTATAAGTAGCCGTGACATCACCAAAGGAACTAGGCATCCATCATCAAAGCATTTTAAGTCATTTGGAGAAAGTTTTGCTATAAAAAAAGCAATAATGGGCAAAGAAGATCCTAACAGAATAAAGATGAAGCTCCATAAAAGATAGTTAAGCCGAGATTGATGCTAAAAAAAGGAATGCTGCGTGTTTGGTGATAATGAAATAGAATCATGCATCAAAAGCTACTGCGGCCTGGCCAAATCATTGATTTTGTACTTTACTGTCCGCAATTGAAAGACAAAAGCAAGCGATACAAAGATCGGCCCATATTTGGCTTTATAAAGTTATTCGAAAATATAAAAAACAGTTCTCTCAATTTTGATTTTAAAAGGCTCAGTACTGTTTCAACAATCCCTTATTACGAGTAACTCTATACTAAACCTTAGGTGTTTCAGTATGCCGGTGGTAATTTGAATGCTATTTCCTGCATTTGTTAAAATTACTTGCTCTATTATCTGCTTTATTACTAATGTACCAGTCTTCTATATCTATAATTTATATAATCAACGTTATATTAAAAACAATATTTCATAACATGTACATGTTGTATAAACAATCTTAGCTATTAAACACAATTTAAAAGAGTGGTTTTTAGCCTTGAAAGCAACATACCTACATCTATTTTCGACTTTGAGTCATAATTAGCAATATTTTATATGCAGTTTTCTAATCTCAAAAACAAATTTAATTACGTGGTGCAGAAATAGTCGGAAAATAATTTATACAGTGGAAAAAATATAAAAAACAAATTATACCATATTTTCCTTACAAGGAAGCATAAAAAAAAGTTTTCAAGTTAATTTTTCTTATCGGCATATCAGAATAGAAAATTCTCTAAAGACTCGTAAAATATAAACATTTTTATCTGTACTGGGGTTAGTTGTATAGACTGGTCAATCTATTTTGTTCTAGCTAACATTACCTTTACTATAAATCTAAAATAATAATAATAAATAATAATAAATCTAAATAACTTAGCCAAAGTATGCAAAGAGAGAGACCATCTCTACCCTTAGCTATTCTCTCCATAGTTACCTATATTAGACCTGCACGTCTAGGAACATACTTACTCATTCTCCTAATGGTTGATTAGATTGGGCAGTTTCTCCACTCACAGTACTTCGCCTACCTATCGTTATCCTTAATTGGTTTATTCTGTTATTCTACTGTCGATTTCTAAGGAAAAACACCACCAACTATTTCCATAGTGCACTCAAGGATGCCCGATATTGTCTTCAGACTGCGTATCATAAAACATATTTTAATGAAGTTAGATACCAAAAAAGCTTCTGGCGCTAATGGAATACCTGCCATAGTATTAAAAAAATGCGCGAGGGAACTAACACCAGTTTTCTGTAGACTTTTCAACCTACCTATCCTATTGAAAGGGAGTATTTCCTGCCTGCTGAAAATGCGCTACAGTTTAGCCGGTACCCTAAAAACACAAGACCTTGGTAGACAACTACTGACTACTCGCACTGCTTTCAATAATGTCGGAAATTATAGGAAAGGCTATTAATCTAGAAAGATTCAATATTATTAGCGACCATCAATATGGCTTCCCTAAGCAAGGATCCACAGGAGATCTATAACTTATGTAACACTTTTGGAACAACTCAACTGAACACTTGGGAGAATCTTGAGTGGTTGCACTTGATATATCCAAGACATTCGACCGTATTTGGCATGACGGATTCATGGCTAAGCTACGCTCATATGGCACGTCTGAAAATAGCTTCACTATCAACGCAGGTGTGCCCATGTCCATACTGTCTTCTACTCTCTGACTCCTTTATATTAACAATCCGCTGAAAAGGACCATAAATCCAATCTACAGCTTTGCAGATGACGGTATACTTATTTCTTCATTCACGTTAAACTCTCGAACATCGGCTACTCATGTATAAAATCCACAGACAACCGGACGTCCTTCAACTTAAACAAAACCTGAAAGAATTGGAGTGATAGTAACCAAGTAGAATTTAACGCTTCAAAAACCTAGACGGCATTTTTTTCTAGAAAAAGTTAACGTTACTGAATCCGACATAGTTATGACGGGACAGTCTATTTCTCCAGCATCGTCACTCAACTTGGTGGGCGTTAATATATGTCTTAGCATGAACATGTTGCATACAAAGCAAAAAGAGATTGTCAAAAGCTGGGAATATTATTTTCAACTCGAAAATTTTACACTCCACAACAACCGCTAATTCTGTGTAAAGCTCTAAATCGACCAATGATGGAAGACTGCTCCTTTGTTTGGGTCTGCTCCCAAACATACACAGTATTTATTGGATTCTATTTAGAAGAAAGCTGATTGTAGACCCAAAGTTCACCAGAAACCCTGATTTCTTGGAACGTCGAAGAACTCTTGGCGACTAGCATCTATTCTATAAGTATTTTCACGGAAAGTGTGTGGATATAACTTGCTTAATTCCTCCCAGAGCGGTACATGCTAGGAGCCAACGTGAATGGCTTTCTCCGCACACGCGTCACTCCTGTAGCGCTTTAGGAATTTTCCTGTGACATGTATGCTATACCCAAAACAAAAAAAACCGGTCAAGCGCAAGTTGAACTTGCGCAATTAGTGTTCCGTACGTTGATTGCGTTTAAAATAAAAAATTTGGTTACAGAGGTATAAAATGATCAGTGACTTCTCAAAACACACCCCAAATGAGTTTTCAACAAAGTTTGTTTCCAATCTTTACTAAAATCTGATGACCTTGAAATTTTTGTTTTTTTTATATACCAGGTAAATTATTAAAGGTAAGGCACTCGTGATAATTTTCGTTCAATCTGCACCCGGTGGAGACTATTCCAGAATTTTTTCAAAATTTTTTGATAAGTACTTTTCGAGATAAGGCGGGGGACAGTGATTTTTCGCGATTTTTTAAAAATAATACAAACAAAAGTGCGCGCAAGTATCACATTATATATATATTTTTTACTCGTGTTTTCACAAGCTTTCATTTGACACCACACTCGATGACATAGTAAAAATTTTTTTTTTCACTTCCGATTTCATCCCCTAAAACTAACCCCTTAAGTCAAAATTTAACTCTCAAAACTACATGGCTCTGATGAGGCCTTCAATTCCTATATTATTACCTTTCAACTTTCTATGTAAAATAGTTTCGGAGAAAATCGGGTGTGACAGACAGACAGACAGACAGACAGACACACAGACAGACACCGGAGTGATCTTATAAGTGTTCCGTACGGAACACTAAAAAGCACTCTCTCTGGAACGCATATTTTGACAATGAAATTTTTCACTTTCTAGCGTTTATTCTTCCATTTTCAATTTTTCTCAGCAATATCCAGAATAGCATTACTGATAACAATATGGTAGTAAAATAAGTGCAATAAGTTTTCTATGAGTTTAAAGATATCAAGTTATTTCTACATTGTTACTAATCTTATACTACCTTAAATTTTTATCAATCTGAGAATAACTAATGAGTAGTTAATGACCTGTTAATTGTGATTGTTTCAAAAAATTTAGACACAAATAAATATAAGGATACCAAAAATATCATAACTTTTTCTTACGTCTTGATGTCTGGCAGTGGGCTAGCAGAGAAGATAACTATATGTTAGACTGTAAACGGTAAATTTCCTTTATTATTTGACCACTTCCACTGCCGTTTAAACCACTAGAGTTCAAAAAAGAAGAAGAATAAACTATTTATTATCCCTAAAAATGTAGCGAATTTGGTGTAAAGTTAACAATTCCTTTTTTAGTGTTCCGTACGGAACACTTATAAGATCACTTCGGTGTCTGTCCGTCTGTCTGTCCGTCTGTCACACCCGATTTTCTCCGAAACGATTTGTCATAGAAAGTTGAAATTTGGTAATAATATAGGAATTGATGGCCTCATCAGAGCGATATAGTTTTGAAAGTTAAATTTTGACTTAGGGGTTAGTTTTGGGGGGTGAAATCGAAAGTGAAAAAAAAAAATTTTTACTGGGTAATCGAGTGTGGTGTCAAATAAAAGCTTGTGAAAACACGAGTAAAAAATATATATATAATGTAATACTTGCGCGCACTTTTCTTTGTATTATTTTTAAAAAATCGCGAAAAATCGCTGTCCACCCGCCTTATCTCGGAAAGTACTTATCAAAAAATTTTGAAAAAATTCTGGAATATTCTCCACGGGATGTAGATTGAACGAAAATTATCAGGGGTGCATTACCTGTAATAATTTATCTGGTATATAAAAAAACAGAAATTTCAAGGTGATCAATTTTCAGTAAAGATTGGAAATAAACTTTGTTGAAAACTTATTTGGGGTGTGTTTTGTGAAGTCACTGATCATTTTATATCACTGTAACATAAATTTTGATTTAAGGGATTCGTTTTGAGGGGTGAAATCGGAAGTGAAAAAAAAATTTTTTTAACTAGGTCATCGAGTGTGGTGTCAAATGAAAGCTTGTGAAAACACGAGTAAAAAAATATATATATATATATATATATATATATATATTATATATATATATATATATATATATATATATATATATATATATATATAATGTAATACTTGCGCACACTTTTCTTCGTATTACTTTTAAAAAATCGTGAAAAATCGCTGTCCCCTGCCTTATCTCGAAAAGTACTGATCAAAAAATTTTTAAAAAATCCTGGAATATTCTCCACGGGGTATAGATTGAACGAAAATTATCATTACCTTTAATAATTTATCTGGTATAGAAAAAAAAACAAAATTTCAAGGTCACCAGTTTGCTGTAAAGATTGGAAACAAACTTTGTTAAAAACTCATTTGGGGTGTGTTTTGTGAAGTCACTAATCATTTTATACCACCCTAACAAAATTTTTTATTTTAAAAAACAATCAACGTACGGAACACTAATTGTGCAAGTTCAACTTGCACTTGACCGATTTTTTATTTAAAAATTAAGACGTAAAAAATTGTTAGATAGTATCAAATTAATGGTTCGAGTCAAGAACAATAAATGCCTAAATATACGTTATTCATAAACTATTAAAGTAATTTTAAATTATTTATTATTCCCATTAATGTCTTTACGTATTTTTTACAGATTCCATATTGTAATACTCCATTTTCTATATTCAATGTTATTAGATTTTATAGCCTTAGATTTCTCGTTGTTATTTTCATTTTGTACTTGTGTTAAGGATAGATAGCTTAAATGCCTACAGATCTTAGACCTCTCACCGGTTCGGTGTACATCTACCTTGAGTTAGGGTTTTGGAAGACCAAAATTCTTTAAAAACTACACCAATCTTCCAAATTAAATTTCCTAACTACATACTTGGTCCAGAATTATTGAAGTTCCTAGTTGAGATCATCTAGCCCTTGCTGAGCAGGACTCCTCCAACTACCATTTGCAATCTAGATTCCTTTAATTACCTTCCGGTTTATCCGAATTAATTTCAGCAAAAGCCTGGTGTACTTAGAAGTAGGTCCGCTTATGAAACTTTTGGATTGTGTTACCTTGGTACCTCGTTCCAATCTCTAACAAACGCATTATTCCACAGACCGAGATCGCTGCACCTACCATAAATAGGAAAATATTAAAGCAGATTAATTCTTACTAATCATGTTCAATCTTGCACAGTTACTGCTTGAAAACTAGGCATAAAGCAATTAAAGTCTCAAAATAACGTTATATCACAAATATTTTAGAGAAAACTGAGTTTAATAAGCATATATAGAATTTAAAATTGATAAAGGATGTTAGTGCCTTCTTTTTCCTGTCCTAAGCTCCATCTGTTATAATATCAAGAAAATGTCCGAAAAAAATGTTAATTAAAGTGGATTCAGATAATTTATTAGTTATATCGTTGGAGCCATATGAGCAAGATAGCTTTGGTCATACGAATTCAATTCAGACCAAGTACTAAGTTATCGTACCTATTTAGAATATTTTATTATATTTTAACTAATTTTTTTATTTTTTATTTCAGTTCGCCGGTCTCCTACTAGCAATTTTCATCATGGAACTTACGGTCGGAATCTGTGCTGCCGTCTTCAAAACCGATTACAAAGTAGCATTTAAAGAATCACTCTCCGAATCTCTCAGGAACGTTTTGAGCAACTCAGGAAGTCGAATCAACAATAATTATTACGATGTTGCCAGAGTAAGTCAACAAAAATAATTCTCATAATACAGTAGTAACAAGCCAATGCAATCTTTTGACTAAGTCAAGAAAAATAAAATTGGATAATTTTTATCTTAAAAAGATTGTCAAAATCAAAATCAAATATGCTGTTGAATGCAAGTCATTGATATTAGTAAATTAAGGTAAATGTAATGTTGATTATATCAGAAAGATTTAATTGGTTACTGCTGCTCACTTCTTATTGAAAATGTTTAATTATTTTACTGAATCTATCCAATCATCTTCTTGATTTACGTAAATTCTATTTTGTATTTTAGAAATTACTAAAATTTACTAAAAGTTTATCAGTATCCAATTATGTGTCAGTTAAGTTGAAACTAGAGCAAATTTTACTACTTAGCTCTATTTTAGAATATTTTCACATCTATCGACAATTGAGCATGAAACTAAACAATGTTCTATTTGAAAATTATACATATAATGATGATTCATTCTCATTAGAAAATATGGTAACGATTATTTTAATAAACATAAATTAATCTTTATCGATGAATCAGGTAACATTTTTATGCAAAGAAGCTCGTGCCCCTCAAATTAAGAAAATGATGTATCATCAGTTTCCAAGATTTCTTTTTTTTTTGATGTGTCATCGGGTATATGATAAAAAGGGAAATAATTTACCACTAATCAAGGACAATTTCCAAACTTAGATACATTATGACGAATTAGTTAAAATAAAATCACTAAAAATTCTTTAGAAATGATTTTATAGATATAAAATCAAAAATTTGACCTTACCAATGTAAATGCTACAATAAAAAGCTGGAAAAAAGACCAAATCTTATAACTTATATTTCTTTATAGTCTGGTTCAGGTACTGATGGCTACAGAGGAGGTACTGCCTATGATGCCATCGATGGGCGTGACAAAAAACTACTGGGATGTCTTACAAAGACAAGTAAGTAATCAATTAATTATACAAGCTTTTTATTAATTTTTTTAAGCAGCAAACTTAAAGACGTATAAAGCATTCTTAAGAGTCGTTGGTAATCTGTTTAACCATGCGACGGATGTTCTTGGAAAATTGCATTAATTGGAAAACCTTAGACTTTAATAACCTATTTTTTATGCATTATCCTCTAGTACCAAATAAATCTTCAATAATTCTTCTACATTCATTTATCGAATGCCTGTTCCAAGTTTACAAATGCGATATTCCACTCTGAATTTTTCATACTCTGGCAATGCTCTAATTCTTCCGAATACAAAATGCTTCTCTAAAAATCTTTCGTAGAACCTTAACACAAAATAATAAAACATATAAAATTTTTCAATACTTAACAATGAAATGTTCGTACTTATTTTAGTTCAAATGTTGTGGTGTTGATGGACCAAAAGACTGGCCCGATAATATCAGACCAATTTCCTGCTGTTTGGACAAATTTTGTTGGGGAGATACTGCTGTGTACCACCAAGTTGGTTGTTACGATACTCTAGTAGAAAAAATCCATGCCAGTACTTCAGTGTTGGTGTATGTTGGCGTAGGGATCGCATTTGTCGAGGTAAGATATAATAAAATAATTTCTAAAATGTAGATAGGCAAGTTTGCAAGTTTCCCTGCTGATCTTAAAAATCTTTTTTTTTTCTTGGCACAAAATTGCACTAACTTTTAAAATATATATGGCAAATATTATTTCACAAATCTTGCGAGCTACTTTAATTTTGCCCAGGGGAAAAATATGAAGCTAAGCTAACCAACAAGCGCTTTTATAGTATTATATGCCAATATACAAATAACTGACCTACTGTGAAGTATATAAACATAACCTAACCTTAGCAATTAACTATCTAATATTCATTCAAATTAACTAAAAAATTAAATAATACTAATCTTTAATAATAAAACATTATTATTCGGCCTCATGGAAACACTTTCAAGATATATATATATATATATATATATATATATATATATATATATATATATATATATATATATATATATATATATATATATATATTTATATATATATATATATATATATATATATATACATATATATATATATATATATATATATATATATATATATATATATATATATATATATATATATATATATATATATATATATATATATATATATATATATATATATATATATATATATATATATATATATATATATATAGTAAGCATCCAGATAAAATGCAAGCCGTCCTTGAAGTATCTAGGTGTCACGAGCAGCAGGAGGCT
>CM032456.1:56398315-56485815 GCA_019049505.1 Pachyrhynchus sulphureomaculatus
TACAGTGTATCCAAAACTCCAGGAGAAATAAAACATTGACACCACAACTAACAGTTTTTTCTTATTTTCTGCTTGCATGCCTCTTACATAACAATATTTTCTCATTTTTCACCTTATTTTTTACTTTTTATGCTGAATTTCAGTTTTGCAGTATATGAAACAAAGCAATGATTTATCAACAAACATAATAAATATTTGCGAAACTGTGATTCACTTTTAACGCTCTTTCACATGAACTTCGAATTGTGCGTTTTTTTAGCTGATACTTTGCGAAACAGACACGTTGAGTGCCTGCAGCTAATACGGATGCTGTGACCTGTGCCTCTTGTGTAGAATACATTATTTATGAGGAAAGCGCTCCGCAAAGTATCATTTGAAAAAAAACGTACAACTATGGTGAAGCTGCGTGAAAATCGTGCGCTTTACACCTCCTTGCAGTTCTCGCTTGTGTGGAAAGACCTTTAATGCTTAAAAACTCAGCATGTATTAACAATTTTAAAGCTTTTAGGTGGTGGTTTGCGAGACAAAACTAAAACAAACTTGTTTGTTTAATTAACAAAAATTTGCTTATTTTCAGGTTATTGGGATATTCTTAACCTGTTGGTTAGCCGGCCTAATAAAAGAAGAATAGTTATATCCCACGAATTATTTTAAGATTTAATTTAATATGAAATACAGAGAAAGGAATTTTATGTGTGATTTCTAATTTTAATTTTAAATTTTAATTATCTGACTTATAATTTTGTAATGAACCACCACCGAAATTTCTATTTCACTTCTTACTGCACAAAAAAATTATCCTGCATAAAAATTGTATAATTTCTTTACAGATCCTAGGAATATTTTTGACGTGTTGGTTGGCCAACGTGATTAAATACGACGACGATGACGTCATAAAATATCCGAGCCATCACGAATCGCATTCACAATCTCAAGCTCACTCTGAAACACACAGTTCTGAGTCACCTGTATAATATTAGAATACGATTTTGTTACATTTATTTTAACTTGGAAGTTTAGAAAAAATATGTATACATTTAAATTATGTAAAATTTTTGCACAAATTTTATTCGACGGAAATTTTAAAACCACCACCGAAAGCGTTTAAAAATTTAATACATGAAATACTAATCTGCATCAGATGAACGACTTCAAAAAATTTCATTGCTATTTAGGCAGCTAACATATTCATGAAACTGATTACATACAATATGCAACTTGTTTCGTTATTTTCATTATTGGATTGGTCAGTCATTTAAATGAGGAGAGTGCCTACTTCACTACTTAAAATGCCAGTGTAATTCACCATCTAAACCTTCCACAAAAAATCCAATACGTAAAGCGATGTTTAATAAAATCGCCATTCAAAATGGAAACCTAAATTTGTGAACAAAAATTAGTTTTAATACGTAGATCAAGTATCAATAGTCAAAAATTGGAAATTGAGTGGAAGGGGTTGTAAAAAAAAAATAAAAACTACCCCAAAAAAGACTTTTTCTTAAATTTCTTGGAAAATATAAAAATTACAAAAAAATCTTTCGAACAAAATCGATAAATAATACAAGTATCCACAAAATCGTTTTAAACCATTTTTCACGTATTTGCGATATAAAACGAGATATTTGCAATTGAAAATTGTTATTTGACGCACAGCTAGTTAAAAAATATCTGAATGTGAAAAAATTTCATAAAAAATTAAAAAAAGTCATTAATTTTCAACTTTTTGTTTTAATTGTATCTATTTAACGTAACTAATTTTTTCAGAGAATTTTTTTATTAACTTTTTAAAAAGTTATAAACAATTATTCGTGCTTTCTGCTAATACCGAAAATATCAAACCAATCGAAAAGGTTTCTGACGCAATGCTGACTAATTTAAAAAAATGTTTGCCAACATCCGTGCAGGCTAGACAGTCTAAGAAAACAACGGATTGTAAAGGATTATTGCCTATTCTTGCCACCGTGTCAATTAAATCCATGAACAATCCAAAAATGAAACAAATTTTCTTGCACGTAACAATTTTCAACAAATTTGCTTCTATAGTGTGTCATTTGTCTTCTAAACTTTTGGAAAAGAGAAAAATATCAATTTTTGACTACAATGCAATTGTGTAGGTCAAAAAAATGCTTAAGAAATATAAACATAGTTGAAACCTTTCATCTGAAGGTTAGTGTAGTTACTTAATCAGATTATTTGATAAAAATAGTACAAAATATAAATTCTGATATATTTGCAGCTTCTAGGGATATATTTAACGTGTTGGTTTACCAACGCGATTCGAGAAAATGATGACGACGAAATTCTACAGTTTCATAAAGGCGTTCCCACCTCGCAGACTCATTCTGATGCTGATACACATAGTATAGAGTCTCCAGTATAAAAAAAAGGACTAACGTTCCTATCATCTGTAATTAATCATAAAATTATTTATTTACACACATTCAGTAAAATTTTACAACCCCAAACATCTACCGTTACAAGCCATAACTAAAAAGTGTTTAAGATTTGGAATTTATTTCTGAGAAATAAAAATTGGCAAAAATATATTGTGTATCATTTGATATACATACACATTATAATTTCTTTCCAGATTTTAGGATTATTTTTAACGCTTTGGTTGGCCAACACGCTTAAATATGAAGATGATGAGGTTGTTAAAATACACAACGGCCACGACTTACACACGCACTCTGAAACATAGAAAAACAACGTTTGACCAACGATTTTTTTTTTGTTTTTGTTAGTTCTATACCGAAAGATAAAGCGAATAGGCTATGATCAAGTTTAAAAAAAGATGTATTCCTTTTTTAGTTCAGGTCACATTTCGGTGCAATTAAAAAGAACTCTGAAACCCGAAAGAATTTTTCTTCATTATCTTCACTGCTATTATGAAGAACTATTTTCAAAAAGAATTTTAATTACTTCAAACATTTAAAGTATAATTTTTTTTAAGGTTGGTCTGGCATTTCGTAGTTCTTTTTTATATTTTTAAGAATGGATAGAGAGAATGATATTATGATGAAGGAAACTTAAATGTTAAGTTCCTTTTGTAGTCCATCCAAACCAAATGGTGTTCATTTCATTGATACCCAGTGATTTAAAAAATGTATTCCATTTTTTAAATCATTGCGTCAACATTTTATTTGTAAGATATATTTTTACTTATCTTAACGTAAGTAATTTAGAGTTTAGTGGTCCGAATTCAGTTGACTCTAATGAAATAGTGGCCATATTATATCTTACACAATATTTTTTCTCAAACTATTCAATATATAATTATCTGAATATGCTGATTCTATTATAATTTTTCTTTAAAAAAAAACAACTTTTAAGTAAAAAATAACTTTTAAATATTTAACAATAAAAGATGTATTAAAAATATAAATAAATAGTTTTCTTATTGTAGCGGCATTGATATACAAATTTATGGCAATGAGTTCATCTGAATAAGGGCCAATTTATGAACTGTTGGAAAAAGAATCTCGAAAAATTATTATTACTTATTTTTGATTTAAATTTTTTGATCATACTTTCACGTAGATCTAGATTTAAACAATACTGGGTGTTTAAAAATACACTGATTTTATTCTAAAATAAATTATTGGAAAATTCACCAAATTTGATATTAAAAATAATTTTGCGCATCGAGACCAGAATTTTTGAAAATCTTGAAGAATATTTAAACATTCTGTTTACGCATGTGAACAAAATCCAGCCATGTTTATTATTGCTACATATAGTTATAGAACCATTTTCTTCTAAGTTACTCACTTAAATCTTATGGTGTGTATGTTTTTGTGTAACAATTTGTGTGCTAAAAATCTAGTTTTAATGTTTTTGTACAAATTATATAAGTACTCTTAATGCTAAGCATTTTATTAATATAAAATTATGTATTTTTGTTTTAATCACGTTTTTAGGGATATATGTATTCTTTTTACAGTAAGTTACCATTTTATTATTTCTTATAAATTGACGTCCATTTGAACACATTTTTTTTAGCTATATTTATTTTTGTGTTATTTGATAAGTTACGAACAACATTGTAAATAAATACTATTTTAAATAAAGGATATACCATTAAAATGTTTTAGTTTTTTTTTTAAGGTATTACCAATGTCGAATAGATTTTTTCGCAAATAACACGTAGGCTGAAAAGTTTTTGGTCTGAAACATAGATGTCGCCCTTTGCAAAAAATTCATATGATTTTTTGGAAGTACCAACCTTCAAACGATACGTGTCAAAATTTCATGACATTTCGACGATTAATCTACAAGTTACAGTGGTTTTAGTGTCACTACTTTTGATATTTTCAAAACAATGGAAAAAATCTAATTTCGTGCGTTGATTAAACACTGTTTTTTCGATGGGAAAAAAAAATACCGATCAAGCAAAGCAATGGCTTGATAAGTGTTACGGAGAGTCTGCCCCTGAAAAATCACTCATCATTTACTGGTATGCTGAATTTAAACGCAGTCGTACAGACACAAATGAAGCTGAATGCTCTGGACGCCCAAATGAGGTTGTTACACCGGAAAACATAAAAGAAATCCACAAAATTGTTTTGGATGACCGTAAAATGAAATTGCGTAAGATAGCTGACATCGTAAAGATATCAAGAGAACGTGTTGGTCCTATTTTGTAACATTTGGGCATGAGAAAACGTTGTTCGAAATGTGTACCGCGTTTGCTCACAGTGGACCAAAAACAATAACATGTTGATGATTCTGAGCGCCGTTTGGACCTGTTTAAGCGCAACAAAAAGGATTTTTTCATGCGATATATGATAATGGATGAAACATTGATCCACCACTACACACCGAAATCAAATCGGCAATCAGCTGAGTGCACAGCAGCCGGTGAAAGCCGCCCGAAGCGACCAAAGACACAATAATAGGCTGGGAAGGTTTTGGCCTCTGTATTTTGGGATGCGCATGGAATAATGTTCATCCACTATGCTGAGAAGGGAAAAGCCATTAATAGTGAATATTATATAAAGTTATTGGTGCGTTTGAAGGCAGAAATCACAAAAAAATGGCCCCAAATGAACAAGAAAAAAGTGCTCTTTCATCAAGACAATGCTCCGTGTCACAAGTCAATGGTTACGATGGTAAAATTGCATGAATTGAAATTCGAATTGCTTCCTCAGCCACCGTATTTTCTAGACTACTATCTATTCGCAGACCTTAAAAAAATGCCCGCTCCAGTGAAGAAGTTATCACCGAAACTGAGGTCTATTTTGAAGGCAAAGCAAATCCTTCTAAAAGAAAGGTATAGAAACGTTAGAAAACGTTGGACTGATTGCATCGCTCTTGAAGAAGATTATGTTGATGAATAAAGTCGAATTTTGCAAAAAAAATGTGCTGAAAAATTTTTAGTCTTGCTACTTAAAATTTTTCAGCCTACGACAGTTTTTATTGCATTTTATTTCTCGCTATTATTTCAGTTGGAATTAATAAGAAAGTCTGAAAATGACACGAACAATACACACCAAAGGTCTTTTAACTGATATGGTTATTACAAATAGACCAAAAGGGCGACTGGAAATTTTCACCTGTCGACTAACCATCTGCCTAGTTCTCCATTTTATCGGGCAAATCGAATAAAAGCCTTTAAAGTTGATTTTGCGGCCCCCGTGCCCCGGAATGCCCAAATGAGGCCCAAAATACTACATCCAAAAACGGACTGTCATTTAACCACTAACCACAACCATAACATTTGTTGACACTAAAAAACGCGAAGGCCCCAAAGGGCAGACGCCGCCGAGACTGAACCCAGCTTTAGAGTCCAAAAAACCCCATTCATTTAACCATATAAAATCAATAAATTTAGTTTGGTCTTGATAAAAGAAAACCTGCAAAAGACAGAGGCCGCGAATACCAGAGGACGAAGCTGGCCCGGTTTTTTTTTTTTTTATTTTTTTTCCAGCCAAAAACGATCGTTTTTCGAGTTTTTCCAGTCAAAAACGACCGTACTTGATTCAAGTGGTTAAATGACAGTCCATTTTTGTATGTAGCATTTTGAGTCTTATCTGGGCATTCCAGGGCATGGAGGCCGCAAAATCAACGTTAAAAGCTTTTATTCGACTCGCCCGATAGAATGAACAACTAGGCAGACAGCTTAAATTTTCGGGTCGCCCTCTTGGTTTAAAATAATTACAAAAATTATTAATCTCGATAACCTTTTTTTTTCATCGTTTTAGAAATATAGTTGAATTATCAAGAATACAAAACTCATAGAGTATAAATGATAGAAACCATGGAAATACCGTCATTTTGAACTAGTGTGTGCAATTTTAAAAACAAAACCTTAAATTCGATTGGAAATTTTTGAATTTGGATGTGTTAAAACTAGTCTTTTCTTTTCTTTGTTGCCGAAATGGTGCTTGGACTGTAATCTGTTCATAAGCAATAGGAGAGCGCTTTCAGAATATAAATAGAACCCTAAAGGATCTATTACCCCAAATTTAAGAAATAATTATTAATTCTTTTAAAACCGTCTGTTCGATAACGAATAGGTATTGTATTTTTTCAAATATAAGACCTAAATAATATCTTAAATGAAATTATTCCTCAAGATTTTTTTTAATACACACCAGTATATATGTTAACATATTTGTCTATCTTTAATATCACGGAGTTCAATAAGTCTTACAAAAAAAAGCATGTATTGTAATTCCAAAAACTGGAAAAACGTACTTTCCATACATTCCAGGTGTATTTAAGATTTCTTGCTTTTATTTAAAAACGATGTAAATTACCATCCAATATCTTTGTTGAGCTCAATTTCGAGGCTACCGGAAAAAGTTGTTTTTGAACAAATAAGTAAGTTTCTTTCAGCGTATCGTATTATTACTGACTGTTAACATGGATTTGTGAAGGCCAGAAGTACAGCTTCTGCAGTGGGATGCAAACAAAAACTGTTTGGACCTAACTAAAGCTTTCAATCTGACCGACCATTAATATCGAATATTGAACACTATTGTCTAAGATGGAAAGTCAGATTGTAGATATTGCTGGAATGAAGTCGAACAGATTGAAAGTCAATATAAGGGTGCAGCAAGGATCTATTCTCGGCCCCCAATTATTTCTAGACGATAATAGTTACATACATATGCTATGATAACGCTATTATTTCAGCTGTAGATAGGTTACGGAGTGCATGTTTGAGCAGTGGTTTATAATAAATAGGTTAAGTCTTGTACGAAGAAAACTGTTCTCTTATAAACTTTATACCAAAAACATCTCGAATAAATGAAAGTTATTTAATTAGGACGGATGTAAGTAGACATTCTATTGCTCAGGTGATGGAGACTAAACTTCTAGGTATACCTATGGATAACAGTTTAAATTGTGGTTATCATGTAAATTAATTGTGCGAAGAACTTTCGTCTGTATGTTTTGCATAAAATATGTTGTCAATTTTAATAGGATAATGTCTTATTACCATGCTCAGTTTATATCATGCATAAAATATATCTTATTATTTTAGGGTACATCCCCTGCTAGCATTAGACTATTTAAGGTACAAAAAGAGCACTTAGAAATAATGCTGGTATCAGATCCAGGCCTTCATGCCGGGAACTTTTTAAGGAATATGCTTTACTGACTCTACATGCTATGAATAGATTAGAGGTGTTGGTATATGTTAGGTGTAGTTACATAATTATAATACTAGGTATAATTCAAATTTAGTTATCTCCGAACATATTTATTTGAGAAAAGTTCCTATTACATGGGCATAGAGCTGGTTAATAGGCTGTCAGCAGATCCTAAAACCATGAATGTACGTGTATTTAAGACTCATGTGTTCAATATATTGGTTAAATTTCTCACTTATAGTATTCAGGACTTTTTTGAAACAGGAAACTTCACAGTGTGAATAATTAGGAGGTGTTGTACATGAACTCTAGTTATTGCAGTACTATAATATTGTTTGCGTTTCATTGCCCCAGAATCCGTATATGCATGTATAATAAAAGAGTGTATTTAATTAATTTTCATTGGTTTATTTATATATATATATTTTTTTTTTTGATCAGCCAGTGGAAATCTTTTATTATATATTTATAATGAATTTCCATCAAGTAGAAGCTACAACCATCCTAAATCTGTACATTCTGTGGTAAGGATCTGACGTTTTCCATACCATGTATATTGGTCTCCTGAAATGAAATAAAAGCTTACAATATAAAGTTATTTATTTTTTTTTTTATGGGTCTAGCAGACGTGCTGCAGGGAAGTCCCTAAAACGCTCCAGGAGCGGCATGAGTGCGGAAAAAGCGATTCACGTTGTTCTTGAATCGCTGTAAATTGTACTCGGTGGGAAACACAGCGCTGGGCAAATTATTCCAAAGGGATGACGTTCTCCATATAAAAGATTGCTTGAAAAGCGTTGTACGCGGAGTAACAAGCTAAACCTCTTACGGATGTGAAGCACCAGCGCGACGTGTATTTCTAACATGCACCGCTTTGGGAGGAATTAAGCGGGCTACATCCTTCGAACACTTTCCATGAAAATACTTGTAGAACAGACTCAATTGTTGGGACAAGCGAGAAGTTTGTTTCTAATTCGTTCATTGTGTGCCTCCTTGGCTTCGTCGATAATTCCCTTGTATCTGTTCCGGGCACAAACAAAGATGTTACGATTTACGGTGTTAGGATTTTCACGCCATTGTCGGTAGGCAATATGTTTAGAAGCAACAGCTTCTTTGCATTTTCGGTCGAACCAAGGCTTGCCGTTGGAGGAGCATTTCTTCGAAAAAGGGATGTAAGCTTCCATACCAGCCAAAATAACATCGGAGACCCCCTGGCGCAGTCAGATGGGTTATCGGATCGAAAACGAACGTCCATCCAAGGGAAAGTTCGAAAGTATTCCATGAGATCTTCCCACTCTGTCACTGATTGGCAGGATACTCGATGTCGAAAGCAGTTTATGGTCGGAAGAACCTAACGGCGGATTTACGGCGAACTCCCCGTCTCGATCAGGGATCCGTGTTGGTTCGTCAATAAGCTGAGTTAAGCCATAACTGATTGAGAATGATTCAGCTTTACGACCTTATTAGTCGGTAGTATTTGAATATTTAAGCCAGTTGATATTGTGGACATTAAAGTCGCCCAGGATGGCAATTTCGGCACTTGGATAGTTAATTTGTAAATGATCGATGGTGTCTGCAAGAGAAGCGAAAGGTGTACGAAAATTGGTATCACT
The DNA here is from genome assembly GCA_019049505.1 of Pachyrhynchus sulphureomaculatus. NCBI lineage: Eukaryota > Metazoa > Arthropoda > Insecta > Coleoptera > Curculionidae > Pachyrhynchus > Pachyrhynchus sulphureomaculatus. The sequence goes on from CM032456.1 coordinate 56,407,527, forward strand.
TAGTGGTTGATACAGGATACAGATGAACCTTGTATATATAAAGTTAAGTTCCGATAAACATCCAGCATTGTCAGCAACATCCATATCCTTGCTTTTTTTACCAACTATGTCGCCTATAAAGTGCAAGCCAAATTTTGTATAATAATAATTTGAATATATGTTTCTACCCTTCCTAAAGGGATCTGTTGGATCCTGCTTATATTCTGGAAACTATATGTATAATAATAACCACAAAATTAATAAACAAATAAAATGGGGAATGCGTCACTTAAATACAATGAAAAAATTCTAATAGGCTAATTACATAAGAGCCCCCATTCATTTTCATCTCTTTTTATTCGGACTGACATCGCTCAAAAATTACATGCCTCTTTTTACTACATCTCTTATATTTCTATTCAGTCTATATATGTATATTTCAGTTCAGTCAGACGTTATTTTGGCAGCAGACAGACATACCATTCCATATTTGAGCAGACTAGAAAAAGCGAATACTGTTTTTTCGTAATCTAGGGAAACTAAAATGTCTTGAAATCTTGAAACCGTTTCGAAAAAAACTGACAGTATATAGTTTTTACAATTCTTAACCAAAATTTTTGAAAAATATTTGCTACCTTATTACACTAAAAATTTAAGGAGTAACATTTTAAAAGTACTCAACACTTTAAAACAATATCCCACTGCTTGGTAGAGTCTTTCAAAATTTTAGAAATGTTTCAGATTTCTAAATAGAGGCCAATAACTGAGCAAAAATCGTTCAAATTTGATAGCTCCACTAGTGCCTGAGATAAATGACTTTAAGAATCGGCAAAACTTACGGATGTTCATAAAAATTCCGTTTCTACATCCCTCAGAAAGAGAAGTATTGTATTCGTGATAAAATCATCCTCCGAGATTTTTCAATTTCTTCACGATTTAAGGTTTCCAATTTTAGCTCACGAACGAAATAAAATGTTGATTTCAGATTTGGTACACGTCTAATACATGCAGTAGGAAAGGAATTGGTAGTTTTTAAGCAATATCGCTTCAGAAAAGTGGGCAAATGAAATCGGGCTCGGAAAGTGTTATGTTTTAAGAATATTATGAATATTTTTTTCCTGGTTTTTGGTTGCGACAATGAATCCATTTTAAGCATAATTTTTTTTAATTAATTTACAATCAATTATGTAACTTAATAAAAAGATGTTTCGAATATACAAGGGTTGTTTGATAAGTACCTGGCCTCGGCCAGAGATGGCGCTACTATTGTTTAAAAATTATATTTTTTGTAAACATAACCTTTCACAAGAATCCTGTCAAAGTTTCAAGTCGCTACGTGATTTGGTTTGTGAGCGGAAGCCATTTAAATAGAACAATTTTGTGATTTTACAAAAATGGAAAAAACTTAATATCGAGCAGTGTTTTTGAAAAAGAAAACAAATGATAAGATAAAAGCGGAACTCAACGAAGTTTATGGGGACTCTGTACCTTTGTTATCGACCGTAAAATATTGGACAGCTGAAATCAAATGCGGCCGTACAAATATTTTTGATGAAGAACGTTCCAGTCGTCCAAATGAGGTTACCACATCAGAAATGATTGAAAAAAATCCACGATATAATGATAAATGATCAGAGTATGAAAGTGCGAAAGATTGCTGAGACTGTGGGCATCGCAACTGAATGGGTGCAGAACATTTTAACAATACATTTGAATATGAGAAAGCTCTCCACAAGATGGGCGCCGCGATTGCTCACAATTGGCAATAAACACACATGTGTGTCAAGTTTAAAAGAATGTTTATCGATGTTAAAGCGTAAACGAAATGATTCTTGATGTTGATTCATAACTGTTAACGAAACCTGGATTCATCACAGCACACTTGAGACCAAGGAACAATCCAAACAGTTTTCCGTGGCTAACAAAGTTATAGCCGCAGTGTATTGGGATGTACGCGGCATAATCCACGTCGACTATCTTGAAAAGAGCAAAACGATTAATGAAGAATATTATTTCAACTTACTGGATCGCTTCAACCATGCTGTAAAAGAAAAACGTCCGCATTTGGCGAAGAGAAAAATTCCCATTTATCAAGACAATGTACGCGTGCACACTTGCGTCATCGCCATGGCAAAATTCCATAAGTTAGGATACGAATTGCTTCCGCATCCTCCATATTCGCCAGATTTAGCCCCCAGCGATGATTTCTTATTACCTATGTGGCTCGGCGGACAAAAAATTGGCTCAAACGATAAGGTGATTGTTGAAACAAATGCCTATTTTGAAGAGTTGGAAAAATGATATTTTCGATCTATCCAAAAGGAGACTATGTTAAAAAATAAAATAAATCTTACACATATTTTTTTTCCTTGTCAAGGCCAAGTACTTATCATACAACCCTCGTATCGTGTATTTATTAAAATAACGGTTTAAGGACTCTAAATCACGGAAAATATAGATTTCAACTCATACGATGCTAATGTGTGCACTGCATTCAAACGGTTTATACACGTCTACCTACACCAATAAAAAATTATAAACATATTTACAAATTAACAAATTAAAATTCTTCGTTCAAATACATAACATCTAAAAATAAACTGATGATGTCAATAAACTGTTAATCAACAATAATTTAAAAAGACGTTAGAAGTCGAAAAAACTGGTATTCAAGCAAATATTGTTCCTGGGATATTTAAATATTAAAAAACGAAAGGTGAAGTTTTGAAGGTAATTTATATAACAACAATAAAAATATTTACAATTACCTCACTGTCTAGCCTTCTGCATTATAAATGAAAGAAAAAAAACAATCAAAATAAATACGAAATTAACAATTGTGAACCGTTACAGTTTAAACTAAAAATATCTTCTTTGGGGGGAAAACATATAAATTAAAATTCTTTACGATTATCAGGGCCGGGTTACGTACAGCTGCCAGATATGGTGCCAGATGTCTGGAAAGCATCGAGCCAAAATCCAGACAGTTCAAAACAAAATCCTTCTTATCATAACAGGAGCCCACTGGTTTCTCCGCAACAACCAGTTGCACAGGGAGTTTCAAATGCCCACAAAAAAAAATTCACCCGGAATACTCAGCTTCACTTTCTTGAGAAAGCGACAGCTCACCCTAACCCTGAGAGAACTAACGGGTTCAGACACAATGCAAACGTAGGTACCCGCTACTTACGACCCTTCGACATACTACAAATAGACTAACAATAGACATGACTAATACTCGACTACCAAGACAGATTATAACATATTACGTACTTAGTATATAGGGATAAGGTCGTAGTGTAGTTGAGCTACTCCTCTCCAAAAAATAAGCTAAACATGTAAACATCACACACCACTAACACTATTATGACACAACACTCCCGAAATTGAAGGGAACTTAGCCATTACTTTTTAATTATATTTGGTAAGATTAAGCATAGATCTACACATTAGAAACTTACTCAGGAGTTTTTAAAACTCACACCCCCTATATAAAGAACAATCGTCACATGGTAAGAAAAAGTAAAGAGTCGCAGACCCAGCTCACAAGGAGGTTTAGTAGGTATGGCAACCACTCCAGCTGAAGAACCACCACATACCTGGAACATTCCGGGACACCCTTAAGGTGACCTAGACTGTTTCATTATCCATAAGGCAGATTCCTTCCTGTAAAAAAAATCATCATCACGATTCATTTCGTCACTACAATTAAGGCCGTGTTCTACATAAGAGACTCACTATACCAGGTGTACGAGTATGAAATGCGGATTTCAGACAACAGATGGTGCACCAGTGCAGTTTGTGCTATAAGGATTTGACACTGCGCCATTTTGTTGTGTGATCAACAAGTGTCAGACGCGCACGAGTGATAAATTGGAAAAGTGTGTGCATAGTGTTGTGTTGTTGTATTCAATATGTCGAAATTTATACTGAACAAAGAGCATTCGCGGACAGCATTAATTTTTTTGTTTCCATTTGAAGAAAACTGCTGTTGAATCATACCGATTACTTCGAGAAACTTATGGTGAACATGCTCCATCGCAAGATACGTGTGAACGATGGTTTCGGTGTTTCAAAAGTTGTGACTTCGATGTTGCAGACAAAGAACATGGAAAACTGCCAAAAAAATACGAAGATGTGGAATTGCAAGCATTGTTGGACGAAGAAGATTCGCAAACACAAAAACAACTCGCCGAGTAATTGGGCGTTAGTCAACAAGCTGTTTCCAATCGGCTACGAGAGATGGGAAAGATTCAGAAGACCGGTAGATGGGTACCAAATGAGTTGAACGACAGGCAAATGGAAAAGCGCAAAAACACGTGTGACATTTTGCTCGCTCGGTACAAAAGGAAGTCGTTTTTGCATCGTTAAGTTACAGGGGATGAAAAGTGAATTTATTTCGAGAATCTCAAGCGCAAAAAATCATGGGTAGACCCAGGCGCACCATCCACATCGACCACAAGACCGAATCGCTTTGGGAGAAAGACGATGCTCTGTGTTTGGTGGGACCAGAGGGGCGTGGTCTATTATGAGCTGTTAAAACCTGGGAAAACGGTTAATACTAAACGTTACCACCATCAATTAACCGATTTGAACCGTTCGCTGCTTGAAAAAAGGCATACCGAAAGAGACAAAACAAAGTCATTTTGCTTCATGACAATGCTCCATCACATTCGGCAAAATCAGTTCGCGACACGTTGGAAGCACTCAGCTGGGAAGTTCTACCCCATGCGGCTTACTCACCAGACTTGGCTCCTTCCGATTACCACTTGTTTGCATCGATGGGGCACACACTTGCTGAGCCGCACTTTGGTTCATACGAAGATGTGAAAAAATGGATCGATGAATGGTTCGCAGCAAGAGGGGAAGATTTTTACTGGCGTGGTATTCACAAATTGCCCGAAAGATGGGAAAAATGTATAACAAGCGATGGAACATACTTTGAATAAAGCACTTTTTATCATTCTTCCGAATTTAACATGTTTTTCTTTAGAAAAAAAAATCCGCATTTCATACTTGTACACCGTAGCTATGCGAGCGGTGCATGCGTTTCGAGCAATGCGATTTAAGTGTCCTGTGTTCTGCTTGTTGCAAAAGTTATAAGCCTGAATATATTTGCTCAACAATTCTACTACTAAGGGGTTTATTTTTGGAATCATTAGGAACAGATTTGCCAACGTTTAATGTGCGAGTAAAAATTTTCTTCGAGCGAAAAAAACTACCAATACCTAATAATAATTGTAGTTTCTAATAAGGCACTTTCCTTCTAATTTAAATTCAACCAAAAGTTTACTGTTTTCATTAGAAAGAATATATAAACCTTTATATATAAATTCTGGTTATTCTGTCAAGTTTTTGCTCCAAATACGGCGTAACATAAATAATTTGATAATACCTATTATAGAACAAAGATAATATTAAAAAAAAATAATATAGAAGTATTTTATTTTCGAAATCAACATAATCCTCTACATATAATTGCATCACGACATCTAAGAAGCTATCTCGAAACTGGTAAACAGGAATGCAAAAAATATAATTCCCTTGCGACAGCTACGAAACTATTTCGAAATTGACAAACAACAATTCAGATACATATACCAAAAAATGTAAAGAAAAACTCGCAAATAGTTACTCCAGTATAATGAAGATGGCGAACGATAGGAATATCAACTAAAACAATTTATACTGGAATTACGTTTCTTACGAAGGCGATAAGAGGTTACTTTCAATTAGTAGTAGACTTCTGTGACTTTTTTATATATTTTATTACTTTAACGGTGCAAATCGCGTAGGCCACTCGTGAGGAATCGGGGAAACATGCTACTTGTAGTAGTTCACATAGACACAAAAACATATTTTGTTTGCTCCTTCTTGTGTTACTTACATTTTTGATAAAATCCGGTAATAAATAATAATAAATGGTGTTTTATTTCACGTATGATTGATGAAACATATATCATAGTGTCGTAAAGATGATGACGTTATATTATAAGGTATCCATTTATCTTTTGCGGGGTAAAATATGGAAAATGTGACACTTTTGTGTAGTTATAATATATCTACAAGGGAAGAGGAAGCTTTCAATATGATAAGATTGCGTGTTTGTCTATGATTTACGTATTTCTGGAAAAGGTCAGATTCTGGAAAAATATTTATATTCCTATCTGTTAAATAATAACTGAGAACTAAATGATGTCCAGTATGTAAGAATATAATTTGATCGAGTAAAACACATAAAACTATTTTGAATATACCAGAATATATGCCGAAATGAGTTAGATCATCGTTCAATTATAGGAATTCCGTAAAAAAAATATCACGTGATATTAGTAAAGTAGCTATCTAGTTTATGTGTTTTTACTTCTCTCTGTAAAGGGACTATGTCATTTATTCTTCCTAGATTACAAATATAATTTCCAATTCAAGTTAGTCTGTCTTTAAAGCATAACATAAGTATCTGAAGTCTAAACGATATCATGAATTTGGCAAAGTGAATTACGCTAAAAGAGGAGTGCAATAAAGTCAATGACATGGCGAGAGGAGCATATGGATGCAAAGAGTTTTTTAAGAACAAATAGGGATGATATTACTTATCTCTCTCTCTCTCTCTCTCTTGAAGAAAAAAAAGCCTATCTGGGTGGGTTATAGGTTGGGTGGGAGATTATGCCTGTTTGTGCACTGCAGCCTCTTGGCTTATTGTCCTCCCCTTTCTTGGTTCCACAAGCATCGTCGCTTTAAGAGGGTTTATTAGCTTCCTCTCAGGTCCTTCATGTGGTAATTTATCGCCACGATGGAGATTCTCGAACAGTTTGTGTCTGTTCCGACTGAAAGCCGCACATTTATACAGGATGTGCATAGCGGTTTCGTCCTGCATGTCGTAGGACCATTGTGGATACCCATTTCCTGTGAATATTTCCACAGATAACAGTGGCGCGTGATCAGTCTACCATTAGTTTCGTCTGGGCAATTGTTAAACAAAGAACGTTAGTTGTAAGTTTCTTTGATGGACCGCCAATTAGTCCGTCGCATGTATTTGGCCAGATGTTGCAAGCCAGCTATCTAGATGTTGCTGATATGGCCATCTGTTAATTGTCATTTTTACCACCTATTTTGATATACCAAACGCTGGCTCTGGATTCCTGTATGGTTTTGTAACTCCAAAACTTGCTAGTTCGTCCGCTTCTCCGAGTGTCCTGAAACCCAGAGTAGTTCAACCCTGTCGTTCCTGAAGGATAAATCTAACAGCTTACCTTTACGTTCCATCGTGATCTTGGAGTTGGCCTAATAGGTATCTTAAGCTTTTAAAGCAGCTTGACTGTCTTGGAGAATATATATTTCTTAGTTGCGGTAATTATGTCTCTCGTGAACATACGCTTGTATTGCGTGAATTTCTATATGAAATATTATTGCACTTATCCCTAGTGGAATGCTAATGTTCTACTTAGACATTTCTGTATATATGCCAGTCCAATTCCTCTCGTTTTTGGTCCGTCTGTGTATTAAAACGTTGTTTTCGTCGGCGTCTCCACCTTCAGTCATAGAATTGGATCTTCGCCCTTACTGAAGCTCAAAGCCTTCTCAACACAATAAGTCCGAAATTGATGACCGGCGAGGGAGATTTTCACAAAGAAAAACCCTAAAATCTAAAAATTTACACCTAATTTCAAAGATGATGACCGGGCGAGAGAGCTTTTTCAGGAAAAAAGCCTTTCGTACAGTGAAATCTTGAAGTCTTCAATCTAATTTAGCAATCAATGACCGGAAAGCGTTGAGATTCTTAAAAAAAGAATACTTTTCTGTAATGGGAAGTTTAAACCCAATCTAAGAATTGATGACCAAGGGGTGAAGATGTTTCACAATAAAACCTGTCATACAATGAAACTTCCGCCCCGGAAGAAAAACTCCTGCTTCGAAGAAGGCGCTATTTTCTGCACTGATGGGGGCGGTAAAGAGCCCATAACCCACTGGCGCCCCTTGGCTACGGCCTTAATTAAAGCCTAAAATTTATAATTATTTATCTGGTGGTACGGAATCCAGTGATTGATAAAGCTTAGAAGAAGATATAAGATAGAAGTTTAAAAAATGCTCCTTTTATTATTTCGTTTGTTAATTACTGCTATTATTTTGTCTTTTATAACTTTGATGATTCTTTTAATTTAATTTACATAATATAAGTATTTTTATCCAGTTTAAAGTTAAAGCTTATTAAAAAAATCAATTCTTATTTCAATAAAACAAGTTTTGATTTGAACTTAAAAATTCTTCAGATCGGAAACTAAAAATGTAAAAAATCGTTAAGAGGTTCTGTTTTCTTTGTTCTCAACTTTATTATATATATATTAAATAAAACCCAAAGCTTTTTTTAAAGTTCATTTAATTTGATTGATATTTCAGGCTGACGATAATATTTCAATACAATATTGTTATTTTATTCTTCCAAAAATACATAAGAACCCAGTTATCAATAAAACCTAACAAGCTAAAGTAGTATTTTCCCACAGACAGCATTGCCCCACATTCGTTTCACATACACTTTATGAAGAATAATACATAAAGAAGAAATTTGTTAAAATTATTTATTTAATGAGAAATGCAACCTGCAAAAAATATCTTAACCTAAAGAATATCCTATGTATAGAATTATTGTTAACATAAATCCTTAATTATAATATCACGTTAACAACAGTAAATAGTATTTGTTGTGATACTATGCAGAAATCAAATAATTTTTCGACCCCTAGAGTATTGACCCGAACGTAGTAAACTAAAAAAAACCTAGTTATGCATTAAATCACATAGATAACAGATTTGTTACATCTTTACGAGGGTTGTTCAATAATTACTCGTGCTTGAAGACAAATGGCGTCGCTAAAGCCAGTTGATGTTACCATCATGTGCTGTTATCTGATAGATGACACCAAATTTGTCACTGATTGATAGGTTAGTTTGCATTTGGCAGCCCTATCAATAAGTAATGTAACGTATTTGTCGCTAAGATGGAAATAGTGCATTGTCGTTCAATAATTCACTTTTTGCTTTTGGATGGGAAAATGTGTGAGGAGATAAATGCGAAATTGGATGCTGTTTATGAGGACCCTTCGTCATCCACGCCAACAGTCAGATATTGGTTCAACGAATTTAAACGTAGTCGAACATCCGTTTTTAATGAGGATCAACCGGGACGCCCATCAGAGTCCACGACATGATTCTCGCTGATCGTCCAACGAAAGTGCGCGAATTAGCAGAGGCCATAAGTGTATCGACGGGTACGGTAATTAATATTGTACATGATAGGTTGGCTATGAAAAAAGCGGGTGCGACTTTCAACTTCGAAGCTGTGTTTGGAGCAATTTAAACGAAATCCAAAGGTCTTTTTCCGTCAAGTTGTCACCGTCGATGGGGATGGATTCATCATTATACATCTGAAACCAAGCAACAATCAAAACAATGGGTTGCTTCCGGTGAATCTGCTCCAAAGAAGGCGCAGACGGTCCCATCGGCCGGAAAAGTTATGGCGACGATTTTTTGGGATGCAAAGGGCATCATACTCATTAACTTCTTAGAAAAAGGAAGAACGATCACTGCACTATACTATAATGAGTTATTGGACCGCTTCGGCAAGAAATTGAAGGAAACTCGGCCTTATTTAGCGAAAAAGAAAGTGCCGTTTTACCACGACAATGCTCCAGCACATTCATCTGGAGTTGTCACCGCCAAACTGCATGTATTGCGATATGGATTGCTGCCACACCCCCCCGTATTCGCCCGACCTGGCTCCCAGCGGTTTCTTCTTGTTCCCAAACGTGAAGAAATGGCTCGCAGGAAAAAAATTCAGCTCAAGTGAGGAGGTCATCGCCCAGACAGAAGCGTATTTTGGGGAGTTTAGACAATTCCTATTTTTTGGAGGGGTTAAAATATGGTGAAGATGTTGGAAAAAGTGTATGTACCTAAAAGAAAACTATGTTGAAGAATAAAAAAAAATGTTTTTGAAAAAAATGACACTAACACGGGTACTTATCGAACCACCCTCGTATGTTACGTCCAAATGAAAGGTATTTACAAATTTAAGGAATATATTCCACTTATCGACTCTGGGGCACAAGTTGTCATTTTAGGAAACTGTAAATTCTTTTGATGATTTAGTGTTGCATTTCTCGGACTAGAATATTCTATATGCTGACGTGGCCGTTAAAAAGAAAATGTACCGAGAATAAGACATTGGTATATATTGACGAGCGTTCAAACATACCCCTAGAAACAATTACAGTATTTGGTCGTTTGCGTATTGAGGAGTCGTGATTCTCGCCAACTGACACTCGAGCATACTCCACATTTGTATCGCTTCTTGATATTCTTGGTTGCCCTGCCTAAGATTTAGTTAAAGTCGAACGAGTTTCTTTAAACTGCTGGAAAATTATTATTTTTATATAACTCACAATAACAATCCACTTTCCAAAAAATAAGACCTACCTTCTCCAACTAAGTTTCTATTATTTCATGCAGAAATTTCGTTGTAACCTTCGTCCTGTGAATAACTTTTCCGATCTTTAATAACAGTCAGTTTTCGGATTAGATCTTCTCGTGACCAAAAGAGGAGCCTGAGTGTTTTATGATAAAGTTCTACTAAATTCAAACGAAGTGAGGTAATATCGATGTTACTGCCTATGTCTAAACGCGCTGAATTTTAGACGTAATGTTTGATGTAGCGTATGAATAAGTCGAAAATGTGGCCGATGGAAACTATGCACCTACACTCTAACAGCGAGGAGTAGCACCATACACTATAAATGTCACAGTAACCGTTGACCAAATATTAGAGGAGCTTCGACTAAGAACGAGACTGAAAGTGCGCTGGAGTAGTGTTACAGATAAAGACAGAACTAATAAAAGGAAGAAAGAATAAGTACTCCATGAAAAATTTTGCTGAGAGCATTAATGTTACCCTTAACCATTTTTACCGATTATGGTTAGGGATCGATCGTCAGTGGTAACCTACCTATTGACTTTAACTTATCGATACATCCTTAGTTATAAATATATAGGTAGTTATAAATATATAGGTAGTTATCGATATGTCGATAACTAAATATGACTTCATAGGTTTACTTATTTATTGGTAACTATTGATATATCGGTAACTGTCAAAACCTAGATATGTATCGATATATCGATAATCCTTAAATTCCGTTGAATGATTGTTATTAACGTTGTTTTTTAATGAAAAGTAAAGTTTTAAAAAAAATCATGTTACATAGCACTTTTATGTTAATAACAATCATTTAATGTATTCCCATTATCTTGAATAACGGCCTCCATTCCCGGTCTGAAGAGTCAATAGCAGCCAGTAATAATGTCACACCGGAAAGCCAAAACTTGTTTGTGACCGTTACAACTACACCCCATACGTACTAGTCCTAGGGATTCAAATCTGGACTATTACAATGAAGAGAGAATTCCTTAGACCTTGACTTCAGGTGTCCTCACGGCTCCTCCTCGCCGCCGTACTGGAAACATCGTTAAACTGTTCTTGAGTCTTATACTTAGCCACAACGTTATAAATAGTTGAAAAACTGAATTATTTCCGGTGCTGATAGGCCAGCGCGAAGGTCTTCGTTGATCGCGGCTCTTTAATTATACTCTGCACTTGTTTTCGACATATATATATATATATATATATATATATATATATATATATATATATATATATATATATAGATAGATAGATAGATAGATAGATAGATAGATAGATAGATAGATAGATAGATAGATAGATAGATAGATAGATAGATAGATAACTCTCTATTAGTTAGTTAAAACTTGGCGCTATGTTGAAGAAAATTTCCGTCTCTAATGATTAAATATTAAAATAAAATAATAAATGAAAATACCTTTATTGTGTATCAAACTAAAGTGCTTGGAAAATTATTTCTTAAGAACAATGTGTTCTAAATGTGACCCGTTACTTTCTCCCTTTTAAGCGAGTGATTAAATTAGTATCCAGTGTTCGGAACGTCATTTCATGATTGTTGCCATTTTATGTTAGTTGTTGCTAATAGCAAGTATTATTACTGTAAACATTATTTTTATGTTTTCTCAAAAATACAGAATACCTCACTAACATATTCGAGTGCCTATAAAAATGCAATTTAACTTCATATAGCAAATGATTGCCCTTATTACCAGATCCCTGTCCTTATCCTTTTGAATAGATAAGTAGATACATATTTCTATAGGCTTGCACGCTCGAAAGTCCCGAACATAAAAACCATAAATTGAAGTTAATTTTACCACCAACAATATAAATTAAATGGGCTGCTATAGCAACATAAATGTTTTGACTCCCCTTTATCCAATTGGAAACGTAGGAAATGTTTATGTATATGTGGAATGGTTAATGATGTGTGTTTACTGGAATTTTATTCCCTATAACCTCTGACATACAATTTTTTAGGTAATTTTCTTTGCTGAGTTGCCAAACTATAAAAACTTTAGCCTACTTTAGTATAAAAAATTTATATTTGGGATCTTAGAGAAAGTTCATTAGGGCAAATAGCTTTATCAAATTATGAAATGTTTGACGTCTTGACGATTGATTCCAACTACTTAAATACGTCACTTCCGGCTCAATTGGAAACCGAAATTGGAATCGAACAATAGATTTCGGATGGTAAAAAAGTAAGGAATTAAAAGCGAAAGTCAGTTTTCAATTATCTTTTTCTTTTCTCAGGTTATGGACCTATAAGAAAGATTCCTGGACGGAAGAATAACGAAAAAAACATTAATCAAGAATCAAATTTAGAGTATATTTGTGTATCATGTCAATTTTAAAGTTAAAGTCCGGTTTCTTCTAACTTTTTAAGCTTCAAATTATAAGTCAATAAATTGGAAAAAAACTAATTCACTGTAGAAAGAAAATATTTTAATTCCAAAATCTATTCTCCAAATTACAAAACTCTTCCGGTTTAACTGGCAGCCGGAAATAGAATAGAGTGTCAAATTCAGGTGATTTGGATAATAGAAAATTCGAATATGAGGTTTGCTTTCCTTTATTTCTTTCGTTTTCTGTGTTTCAAGCTTGACTAACGGATCGATGAATATATAGTCTTAAATCACCCAATCGGAAGTACCCCCTATCCAATTAACTAAAATAGATACCAAAAAATCCATAAGCTATGATTGTAGGATTTAGGTATCGATATTTCAATGTATTCTTTACATTTTTATTCTTTCTTTTTCCGAATGTTGTGGCTTTCGACGTAAATTCAAAATTGTAATATTCAGCAATAGAATTTCCCGAACTAGTTCAAACCGAATTATTTTCCATATAATTTTATCAGGTAACAGTAGGCTATGACATATGTTGTCATTGCCTACTGTCCCCTGGTTCGAACAGATCAATCCAGCGTAGCCGCAAGCCACTATATACATAGCTCAAAAACGGGGCACACTGGGCAGTTTCATAATCAACTAAAGAAAAAAGTTTCTTTCTCCCTGGAGGTGATGATTGAAGTATTTGTAACAACACACAATACTCCAACTTTGGGTTGAAATTACATTTTCTGAAAATATTCTTCTTTCAGTATTATAACAAATTCAGATGTTAAAAAGCATGAGTGTTGTGTACTTGTCACTCTCTTAAATCGAACTCGTTAATCAGACCGATTTTTAACTGTGCTTTTTGCAAACAAAGACATATCCCAACCAAGACTTGCACGCTCAGCTTCCTTACAATGACATAAGATATTTTAGTATATAACTTATTGAACGCATCGTGTTTAAGTAACTAGCTGACAAAACTTCTTAAGGGGCCATATCAGTGTAACTGCTTAAAAATAAAAATATTTTTCTAGAGTTTTTTTAAAGAAAACGACTACATCAAATATTTAAATATTGGGTATCTATTTATTATTTGTTTACAAATATATATAATTTTTTTCCGACCAAAATATTGAAATTTACAGGACTTATGCCGCAGTAACGGGACAAGTGAAAAAAAAAAAGTAGCTGGAGCAGTGGACTGCTACCGTGATTGGCGCCTCCACATTGCCTGGAATCAAAAAAAAAACTAAATAATCATTAAAATAGATATAATATTCCTTACTTTCAACGATAGATTTTAAAAAATATTGAAAATTTTAAGAATGGCGTCGTTTAGAAAAAAATTATAATTTTTTTTTTATGGGTCTAGCACACGTGCTGCAGAGAAGTCCCTAAAGCGCTCCAGGAGCGGCATGAGTGCGGAAAAAAGCAATTCACGTTGTTCTTGAATCGCTGTAAATTGTACTCGGTGGGAAACACAGCGCTGGGCAAATTATTCCAAAGGGATGACGTTATCCATATAAAAGATTACTTGAAAAGCGTTGTACGCGGAGTAACAAGCTGAACCTCATACGGATGTGAAGCACCAGCGCGACGTGTATTTCTAACATGCACCGCTTTGAGAGGAATTAAACGGGCTACATCCTTCCAACACTTTCCATGAAAATACTTGTAGAACAGACTCAAGTCGCCAACCGTTCTTCGATGTTCCAGCGAATCAAGGCCGCCGGTCAATTCCGGGTCCCCAATCAGAGGGACCGCTCTTCTCTGAACAGAATCCAACAAATGCAGTGTATGTTTGGGAGCGGAGCCCCAAACGTGGGAGCAGTAGTCCATAGTTGGTCGAATTTGGGCTTTGTAAAGAATTAACAGTTGTTGTGGTTCTAAATAATATTCCCAACTTTTGAGAAGGTCTCCTTGCTATGCCTGCAACATGTTCATGCTAGGACATATTTGCTCCCAAACTAACGCCCAACAAGTTGAGCGACGATGCTAGGGGAATGGAGTGCCCCGACATAATTATGTCGGGTTCGGCAACGTTAACTTTTTTAGAAAAAACTGCCGCCTGGGTTTTTGTAGCATTAAATTCCACTTGGTTACTGTCACCACAAGATAGAATTTCTTCCAGGTCTTTGTTAAGTTGAACGACCTCCTACTGTCTGCGGATATTCGCCTGAGCAGCCGATGTCCGAGCGTTCAAGGTGAATGAAGAGACAAGCGTCCTGTCATCTGCAAAGCTGTAGATTGGATTCCCGGTCTTTTCCAGCAGATCGTTAATGTAATTGAGAAAGAGAGTAGGAGACAGTATGGAGCCCTGGGGCACACCGGCGTTGATGGTGAGGGTGTTAGAAAGAAATCCGTCGACCGCCACTCGTACAGAACCTTTCAGACATATCATAAGAGCGTAACTTACCCAACAGTCCATCGTGCTAAAAACGGTCGAATGCCTTGGATATGTCAAGAGCAACCGCTCGAGATTCTCCAAAGTGTTCAATTGCGTTGTTCCAAACATGTGTTACATAAGTCAGAAGATCTCCTGTTGATCTATGTTTACGAAAACCATATTGGTGATCGCTAATAATATTGAATCGTTCAAGATATTTTAGAAGATGCTCATTGATAACCTTTTCCATGACTTTCGATATTATTGGAAGCAGTGCGATTGGTCGGTAGTTATTTGGCAAGGTCTTCTTGCCTTTTTTAGGTATCGGCTGAACCGTGGCACATTTCCAGCAGGACGGAAATATTCCCTTTCTGTAGGATAGGTTAAAACTGGTGTTAGTTCCCTTGCACAGTTTTTGAGAACTATGGCAGGTATTCCGTCAGCGCCAGAAGCCTTCTTGGTGTCTAGCTTCATTAAAATACGCTTTATGATGCGCTGTCTGAAGACAACATCGGGCATCCTTGACTGCAATATGGGAATAGTAGGTGGTGTTTTTCCTTGGAAGTCGACAGTAGAATGTGAAGCAAAGAGTTCAGCCAACAAGTTCGCACTCCCAACAGGTGTGGTTGCAATGGAATTATCTGGCCGTGTGAGTGGTGGTATGGTGGATTTGGTAAAATTTTGACTAACTGCCTTAGCGATTACCCAAAAGGACCTGGAATTGTTGGGACAAGCGAGAAGTTTGTTTCTAATTCGTTGATTGTGTGCCTCCTTGGTTTCGTCGATAATTCCCTTGCATCTGTTCCGGGCTCGAACAAAGATGTTACGATTTACGTGGAGTTTCACGCCATTGTCGGTAGGCAATATGTTTAGAAGCAACAGCTTCTTTGCATTTTCGGTCGAACCAAGGCTTGCCGTTGGAGGAGCATTTCTTCGAAAAAGGGATGTAAGCTTCCATACCAGCCAAAATAACATCAGAGACCTCCCTGGTGCAGTCAGATGGGTTATCGGATCGAAAACAAACGTCCATCCAAGGGAAAGTTCGAAAGTATTCCATGAGATCTTCCCATTTAGCAGATTTATAGTGCCAAATCTTGCGCGGCCTATGCGCCTCTCTGTCACCGATTGGCAGGATACTCGATGTCGAAAGCAGTTTATGGTCGGAAGAACCTAACGGCGGATTTACGGTGACCGTGCAAATCTCCGGATTGGTGGTTAAAAACAGATCAAGAAGACTGGCGAACTTCCCGTCTCGATCAGGGATCCGTGTTAGTTCGTCAATAAGCTGAGTTGGGCGATAACTGATTGAGAATGATTCAGCTTCACGACCTTGTTCGTCGGTAGTATTTGAATATTTAAGCCAGTTGACATTGTGGACATTAAAGTCGCCCAGGATGGCAATCTCGGCACTTGGATAGTTAATTTGTAAATGATCGATGGTGTCTGCAAGAGAAGCGAAGTGTTTGAAAATTGGTATCACTTGGTGGTCGATACAGGATACAAATGAACCTTGTGGTTTGTTGAGTCGTTATTTTTAACCACATAACATCAAAGTTTGGGGGCTCCAGAGCTTCTTCTCGTTGACAAGAGAGGTCGCTTCTGACAAAAAGACAGATTCCAAAGTTACGCCTAAATCGGGAATAGAAGTCGTACCCAGCATCATTAAAAAATGCCAAATTAACATTTTTGGTCCAGTCAAAAAATCCATGGCTCATGGTACGACAAAACATGTCCTTAACATGCAAAAAAAAATTAAGTCGATACAATGAATTGTTTTCGAGTTACAGCGGGCAGCAAATTTAAAAAATGCAGTTTTGAAAAAAATGCGTTTAAAAAATGACTAACGTCTAACACATAAATAATGATCCCTTGCCACGTATCTACCTTTGTGACTATTTTGAGTTCACTGAAGAATTAGATGTTTAACTTTCACTTACGTGATGATGTCACGACCTTGGAATTTTAATTCCTGCTCCGGTTCGCGTTACGCTTCGAAAAACGAGTTTATGCCCCCCCGAGCAGCTGTACCTGGCGACAGCTGTATTTTGGAAAATAAACTTCGACCTCTTATTCTATACATATAGAAGCATCGAGATAAGTAAGAAAAAAATCGATTTTTTGAAATTATCACACTGGTCTAGCCTCTTAAACGTTTCTCAAAAATGCACAATTGTACGAAATACGATCACCCAAAGGGGATTAATTTTTCAAAGTTACTCTTAATTTCTATAGTTATACATAAATACATACAATACCAATACTTAATCCAGCTCTGTTTATTCCTTTTCTTTAAGGGTAACCGATCCCTTTTTCAGCTATACTGGCAACGCCGCCCCCTATTTCATTTGTTTCCTTTACAGCGCGCGTAAAATTTTATTCGAAAAGTTAGTTTCGACCGTCAAGCTAATGGACTAAATAGAAAAATTACCGTTCTAATCACGATAGAGTAATTTTCAACTAAATTTTTTTCAAATTTATGGAGTTTTGATTTAATCTTCAAAATGGAGTCGTGCGGAATGAATTTTATTAAATATCTTTTATTCGTCTTTAACTTAGTTTTTGCGGTAAGTAAATATTTATATTCGCTTACTTTTTTACTATTATCATCGCTACTACATATCCCGAATATAGTAAGTAAAAACGATTTTTGATAGAGAACGTTTAAACGCTTAATTATTTTCCTGTTATTGTCTTTTCTACAAGAAAATAATAAGCTGTTATTAATATTTTTAGTGCCATATAAATTATCTTCCTTTCTTAAACTCCCCTATTAAATTCTTTCATACATATACAGGGTTACAGGGAAAGTCGTCCTAGATAATTAAGGACGTTATAGTTTAGGTCGTTTCTGACCGATTTGACTCTATGACATGATGTCCTAAACTTAACCGTTTTCGATATATTGAAGTTTAAAGATTTTCTAAAAAAAACATGCTTTTATATCGATTTTTTTTATTAGAGGTTCTTGAGTGCGATTTTTTGGTTATTTTTAGTTAGTCTGTATGTCCAGTATCAAAAATCATCAAAAAAATTTGAACTCATTACTAACAGTTTCACATGGCGGCTTGTTAATCTTTCTAAATTACGAATTTTTACCAAGTGTTTCCTACTTTAAATCAATAAAGAGAAAAAAAAATGTATAGAAGTTATTCTGCAAATTATTTTAAAAACTTTTACGTCTTTTTAGCTATCTAAAACGGTATAATATCTACTGGATCTGTTGAAAATTCTAAGAAAATGAGATTTCAATAGGCCCAAATGTAGAGTAACATAATAATAGAATTTAGATACTACCAATTACCGGTTTACTACCTGCACCTTCAAACAATAAAAAGGGTTGGGTAAGCATTTTTTTCGTTGGGGGTACTCTCTGTGCGAGTGACATTTTCTGTTCACTAAACATTATTGAATGATTTTTAGTCTGCTCATGCGATTCATCCGTGGTAGATGTGCTATATCGTGCTTTTCAATAATATCTGTGTTTCATCTTCTGACTGTGTGAATTGGCTCGTAACTGGATTTTGATCTCTGCTTGTGAATATGGCAACGTATACCAACGAGGAATATGCTGACATCCTAATGTGTTACGGATTTTGCGAAGGAGTGTCGTCGCGTGCACGTGATGAATACATACTGCGATATCCTACTCGTCGTTAGCGTATTTTATGGAACTTATCGAAGACTGCGAGAAACTGGTTCCGGACAAAGACGGCGGACTGACATGGGACGACCACGTATCTTTGACGAAGACGAAGAAAACGAAATACGACGTCTCTTTGAGGTGGACCCAACCACATCTACAAATGTTGTCGCACAACAGCTTGGTATTTCGCAGTGGAAGGTATGGTTTGTAATGCATAATGTTGGGCAACACCCTTACCACTATACGCCCGTGCAAGTCATTGAAGAAGGGGATCCGTTGCGACGATTAGAATTCTGCAGATTTATGCTCAATACCGATGTCGAAGATGCATCTTTTTTTAAGAAAATACTATGGACTGACGAGTCGAAATTCGACAAAGACGGTCTTACAAACTACCACAATGCTCACTATTCGGCTTCTAAAGAGGAAGGCAACCCAAACAAAAAAAAGAACGAAAGTATCACAAACAAGATTCAGCTTAAATGTCTGGATGGGTATAATTTCAAATTATTTGGTTAGGCCATTCTTCCTGCCAGATAATTTGAATGGCGAGGAATACGACAATTTTTTGCGGAACGATTTACCTAATTTGATGGAAGACCTACCTATTGGTTTGAGCCAAAACATGTACTTTCAACACGATTGCTGCCCAGCTCACTACAGAGGAAGTGTTCGTGCATGGCTCAATGACAATTATCCCAACAAATGGATTGGAAGAGGCGGACCCATACCTTGGCCGGCGAGAAGCCCAGACCTAACACCGATGGATTTTTATGTGTGGGATCACATGAAAAGTCTCGTATACTACCAGATGACTCCTATCGAAAACGTGGATGTCCTAAGACAAAAAATAATTGAAGCGGCTGACGAAATGAGGCGGCACCTCACAACCAGCGTTGTGAAAAGTAATTTAAGAAAAAG
Organism: Pachyrhynchus sulphureomaculatus; assembly: GCA_019049505.1. Lineage (NCBI taxonomy): Eukaryota > Metazoa > Arthropoda > Insecta > Coleoptera > Curculionidae > Pachyrhynchus > Pachyrhynchus sulphureomaculatus. Next base: position 56,427,275 of record CM032456.1, read on the forward strand.
AATGAGAATTTGTGTTAGAAATAGGGGCGACCATATAGAACATGAATTATAATTAATAAAAAATATTAAATTGCAAGGTTTTTTGTTTTATTTGTGTATTTTTCGTATTTTCACCTAGAACTAAAAATTTACCTTTTGCTACCCGAGCCCGCTTTAGGTGTCATTCTGTGTACAGTTTTCCTATTAAACTCCTAGTATTATACCTTTTTTGATAGCTAAAAAGACGTAAAAGTTTTTAAAATAATTTGCAGAATAACTTCCATACATTTTTTTTTTTTCTCTTTATTGATTTAAAATAGGAAACACTTGGTAAAAATTCGTAATTTAGAGACATTAACAAGCCGCCATTTGAAACTGTTAGTAACTAGTTCAAATTTTTTTGATGATTTTTGATACTTGACATACAGACTAACTAAAAATAACCAAAAAATCGCACTCGAAAACCTCTAATAAAAAAAAATCGATATAAAAGCAAAAAAAACATGTTTTTTTTTAGAAAATCTTTAAACTTCAATATCTCGAAAACGGTTAAGTTTAGGACATCATGTCATAGAGTCAAATCGGTCAGAAACGACCTAAACTATAACGTCCTTAATTATCTAGGACGACTTTCCCTGTAACCCTGTACTATATTTACCTTCAATATTATTAATAATAATCGACGTTTCTAATGCCAAAGAAACAAAAGTATAGAATTCGTTAAAAAATATATCAAATTTGATGCAGTATCATATATAAAGTTTATGTAATAGAATATATAAAAGAGAAAAGGAAGTGCAAAAATAAGAAATATATAATAATAATAAACGTCTTTATTTTATACTCGGTGAAATGCAGCAGTGCTGTTTTTAACAATACACAAAAAAAAACAAAGAAAATAAATACAACTCAAATACAAGTCAAGAAGTCACATTCATAATTTAATTCTACTTACTCTGTCTGAAGTTGAAATTCCACATAAATTGATATTAATACCCATATACAAAGAAACCGTGATCCCCAACTTACCCTATAAAAAAACATAATAGTAATAATTAAAGTCATAATAATAACAATCGGTAACTCTGAAATAACATTTCCTTCCTTTCTTCTGAAAGAAAATTCAGACAGAGCAAGCAAACCTCCAGGAATCTCGTTCAAAAGTTTAGCATACGTATAACCGAAAGACTGTTTAAACACACTTGTACGATGCCTAGGTATTTGAAAGCGGTCGTTGTACCTATTATTAGGCTGATGTACCGAGCTTCGATAATGCAGCCTTGCACACAGATACTGCGGCACTCTAGTCCGCAACAATCTATACAGAAAGCAACCTTTCTCTATCCTTAAATACGCAACCATTTCAACTCCTTCAGCCTAACACTCACATGATCTCTCCGCCTGCATCCAAAAATGAAACGCACCCAGGGATTTTAAATTTTTTGCATCTAATTCTTCGACATAGAGTCCAGACACGGGCCATAAACAAAATTACAATAATTAGAGTGAGAAAGGACAAGAGCCTTGCACAAATATTTTTTTAAGGTCAAATTGAGAATATGCCAATTCTTAATTACGTAGCCAACAATACGCTCTTCAGGTCACCAAAGAAACCTACTTTCTAAATCTGAGCTTACTATCAAATGATAATCGCAAATGTTTATATTTAGTAACAAAGGGAATTCTCTCCTGGGCCATACTTAAATTTAGATTAGTCGAAGTCCAATCACTGCTGTTCCAAAATACATTACTGCCGACTTCTTTCGATTTATCCTTAAACCATTGTTACTAACAGTAATTAATTTCCTGCCCCGCCCATAATGCGTTATATCACACATCATTTTCTATTTAAAAGCGAAACCATCATATATATTGATAAATAAAAATAATGAAACTTTCAGATTTCATCTACATTAAAAAATGCTCATATCGATTTATAAAAATAATAAATTTAAATTTACTCTTGAAATGAGTGGTAGTCTATCAAAGACAGCTGACCCTAACTTTTGGGGAGTAATTTACGACTATTTAACCTACTTGTTGGTATACACAGCATTTGGGCGCCACAATGACTATTAAATTATATGAGGTTACAAATAACATCAGAATTGGGCGAGGCGTTCGGCAAGGAGACACACTATCTCCAACCCTTTTTATAACCGTCCCTCGAATACGCTTTCAAGATGTTAAATTGGGAGAACACAGAGGTATAACTATTGATGGCGAGAAACTTAACCAATTACGATTCGCAGATAATGTGGTCATCACACGCCTCAAATAATTCTAAAATCCTGGAATAGACAAATACATGTATCTAGGCAACGAAATAAGCATCCTCGACCGAAACTCAACATCCGAAATTAGAAGAAGAATCGGTCTAGCTTGGGCAACGTATGGAGCTCTAAAGAATATATTTAAAAGAGATATTCCAAATAGTCTGAAGAAGAAAACATTCAACCAGTGCCTCCTTCCAGTCTTTACCTATAGAACTGAGACGTATGCACTTACTGTAGAATCTGCACACAAATTGAGGATTGCATAATGGCTATCAGTGCTTGGTGTGACTCTTAATGGACTGGAGTCACAGATGTCATCACGCGCGTAGCTACTTTAAAATGGAAATGAACAGGACACATGACCAGACTTAGAGACATGGATGGGGACGCTCAAAATATTGGAATGGAGACCTAGGCCAGATAAGCGCAGCAGAGGGAGACGACATTGGTCAGATGTTATTAGATGGGTCGCTAACAACTGATGGCAGGTTGTGCAGGATATATCCAGGAGGGGACTCAGAGAGTTGTTTGATATTGATGATGTTGTTGGTATACATAGGTTGTCCCTACGGCGAGCCAAGTTATCGTAAATGTATTGCAAAAAAAAATATTTGATTAAAGTTAATAAATTTACATGTACAGATATTTCTGTAAACGTTCCTATTTTTTAAACGTGCAAATTATATCCGGCAAAATGTATCGTAAGAAACAGCAAGACTGTGAATATGGCCCTTTTTTGCGTAATAAAACCATCCCAAGATAAAGGTGGACTCCAAAAACAACTTGTATCCACACATGCCTTATAAACTAAAAGAAGCTTCTTCATAACCAAGACTATTCTCAGATTTCTTATCATAAAACACAAATTATTTAACTAAGACCATAAGATACCACAATGTTTTCTCCAGTTAAGATTTGGTCTATTAGGCCAAATAATTTCAAAAAAGTTCAGCGAGATATAGTTACCTTGGCGACTATTCAACCGGGATCATAAATTCGCTTGTTTTGTGTTGTATGAAACCTAATATCGGTTATTATAAAAACTATTTAGGTAGAGGTAGGTAGAGACATATCCAAGGCATTCGACCGTGTTTGGCACGATGTCTGAAAAGTTCTGTTTGTGGCTCTCATGTTTCCTCAGAGAGCGTTCTTTACGAGTCACAGTCGACGGATTTCTTTCTAACACCTTTACTGTTAACGGCGGTGTGCCCCAAGGCTCCATACTGTCTAATACTCTCTTTCTTATTTACATTACCGATGTGCTGGAAAAGACCGGGAATCCAATCTACAGCTTTGCCGATGACAGTACGCTTATCTCTTCATTCACTTTGAACGCTCGGACATCGGCTGCTCAGGCGAATATCCGCAGACAGCAGGAAGTCATTCAACTTAACAAAGACCTGGAAGAAATTCTATCTTGTGGTGACAGTAACCAAGTGGAATTTAACGCAAGGAGAGCTTCTCAAAAGTTGAGAATATTATTTCGAACCAGAAAGCTTTACACTCCACAACAACTGTTAATTCTTTACAAAGCTCAAATTCGACCAACTATGGAATACTGCTCCCATGTTTGGGGCTCCGCTCCCAAACATACATTGCATTTGTTGGATTCTGTTCAGAGAAGGGCTGTTCGTCTGATTGGAGACCCAAAACTGACCAGCGGCCTTGATTCGTTGGAACATCGAAGAACGGTTGGCGACTTGAGTCTATTCTACAAGTATTTTCATGGAAAGTGTTCGAAGGATGTAGCCCGCTTAATTCCTCCCAGAGCGGTGCATGTTAGAAGTACACGTCGCGCTGATACTTTACATCCGTATGAGGTTCAGCTTGTTACTCCTCGTACAACGTTTTTGAAGCAGTCTTTTATATGGAGAACATCATTCCTTTGGAATGGCTTACCCAGGACTGTGTTTCCCACCGAATACAATTTCCAGCGATTCAAGAACAACGTAAATCGCTTTTTTTTCGCACACGTGTCGCTCCTGTAGCGCTTTAGGGACTTCCCTGCAGCACGTGTGCTAGACCCATAAAAAAAAACAACAATATATTTTATATATATTATTAAACATATTTGTGAGGTTTCTCCGCATCTAAGATAAAAATATCATTCACACATCATCCGCAGACAGAACCACTGTCACTATTTAATTAATTTACAGCCATAATTTAGTAAAAATGTCAAATATATTTTGTTTTGTTTTCAAATATTCTCAAAAATATCTACGAACAACGTAAAAGTTTGTATTTGCACGGATACAGTCTGTCAAGTAAGAACGTGTCCGCGATAATTCATTTTTTGTAGATGCGATTCTAGCGATTCAACAAAAAATCGGTAGAGGGAACCTTTGTCTACGACGTCATTTGTTTGCGTGTTGGTTCGAGGCAACCTTTCTTTGTTCCCATCCCCATTCCGCGGCCGCTAAATATATTAAAAAGTCGGTATCATTTGAGAAGAAGGGGGTAAATTATTTTAACGAAACGACAAATATCGAGGACTTGCCAAAACGTGGCTCGGTAGGTAAAATCACTCTGAAAGTCGAAAAATGAATCGTGTCTTTGTTTTCACGGGACCCGAAATTGACGCTACGCCAAGGGGAGTCAAAATTAAGAAAATCGGGTTTGAATGTATCCCATGATACCATTCGACAACATCTTTGTGCTCATGAGGTGAAATTCCGAAACACGTTAGAGAGACCTTTGCTGGGCGAAATCACGTCGAGAAGCGGCTCGCTTGGGCCCACAATGAGATACTAGAGTGGCTCTCACAATTGTCGCACGCCAACCCTATTGAAAACGTTTGTAAAGAGAAAGATCAGAGGGAAGACTCTGAGGACTTTAACTCAGTTGTCTCACGAGATTCGAGAAATTTGCAGAGTATGCAGAAAATCTCGTCGACAGCATGCCTCGAAAATGCCAGGCGGTTATTGATGCAGGAAGCGATTAGACAACTTACTAAGGTAATTGCGCCGTTGTTAGCACACCGTTCTTACTTGACAGACTGTATAATACTAATCCCCAAAAATGTGTGCATGTAAAAGAGAAATCCGCTATACATATACAGTGACAGGCAGAAAGTGTACGACATACGGTATTTTTCTTTATTACTAAATTCAGAAAAAACGTGAATTTATAGGTGGATTCTGTATAACTTTTGCAGACATTGTCATTTGTGGTTTGAATTATTTAAAGTCCAAAAGTCACTCCGTTTGTTAAAATATCGATATATTTATTAGGAAAAAGTATTTAGAATTACATTCTGTGATAGTGTAGACAATTTTAGATCGATGGGACAAAAATCGTATTCGTCAGTTTTTGACCTATAAAAATTTGATCGCAAGGAGATTTATATTTCTTTAATTTGAAATATAATTTGACAGATGCTAAATTTAAATATCATCTTTACTGAAGAAACAATACAAACCTAATTCTTCTGTTTCATTCATAGCCAATTTTATAAAAAGCTAAAGTAAAATTGCATTATGTTATTTACGGCAAATATGTAAGAAGCTATTAGGAAAAAGACGAACTATTTTAAGTTCACTTAGTTTTTTGGTTTTCGGGACCAAAAAAAATTTTTAATTTTTGGGGAAACATAATTACTTAAATATTTGGAATGTTCTCTGTATTTCTATACATGGTATGCCAATATACGTGAATACAAATTTGTACTATACGGAAAATCTCGAAAACATTCAAAGTATTGAAATAAATTTATCATTCGTTAATAAATATTAATGTACTTACTTTCCTTTATATTTTACAATAATTTATGACTTTAAGTGTCCTTTAAAAAACCAGAACCTCAAACTGCAACTAATAGGGTAAAAATTTTCAATAATTGTCGGTTTTATGAGAATCGGAATTTTTTGAATATTGATTGCAAAATAAGTAAAACAACCTGAAATAAAAAAATAAGTGTTTAAATTCTTGTATCAATCTAACAAATATATTTCAAATTTAGCCCTAATGAGAATATTTCCAAATGGGTGTGAGTAATACCTTTACCGCTGCCTCTTAAATCTGCCACTGTTATAAGTAACAGACTTATGTTTTTCGTAATTCAGGGCCCTAATACTTGAAGAAATTTTTTATGATTACAAAACTTCCCTTAGCGATATAAATAAAAGTTTGTAATATCTGACTGCGCCCTGAACGTGCGGATTCGTTATATTCGTTTGTTATAATTTTCGCCAAATCGATTATGATGCACGGTACTGTATAGAGTATTTTTTTTTTAAATAACCATGTGGTAAAGTTTTTTAACCGGTATTTCTGTCTCAACTATACAGGAACATTTTTTTGACGTCACATTCTAAGCCCTTCAAATCGAAATAATACAAAATAAAATGATTTTTGGATTCGTCGTCTGTGACACAGACAACTGAGAAGGACATATACGGTATATATGAAGCTATCCCGCTAGGCCCCTTCCATACCCACATATACTTAATTATAAATTATTATACGTAAATCTGTTCATTCTCACTATAACGAGAAAAAACAGGAAGAATTCCTATAATGCGTTTGAAATAAAATTTATTGTCCTTCATGTCTTTAGTTTTCGCTTAGAAACTAGGTTTCTTTATTACTTTTAGCACTAAATGTGCACTAAATTTGAAATCGGTATCTTATTTCATTTAGGAGTTATCATGCCAACAAACGGACAGACAGACAAACGGAAGGAACTTGAAAATGATGTTTTTTTGGAATTTAGGTGCCTAAAACTTTAAGAAAACGAGAAATTATAACGATTAATTTCCTTAGCTACATAAATAAAAACTATACTCTGAACGAAGCCGCACATTTATTATAATTTTCTCAAAATCAATCATGATACACTTAGTGAGTTTTGAAAACAGACAACTCAATTAAGCCTGTATACAAGTATGCAGAGTAAAGATCTATTATGGGGATTGCTTTTTAATATATATAACTGTAGGATATTGCAAGTGAAGTCAAAGAAAAACCCAATATTTTTATTGCCAAAGTCTCGATTTCTGTAAAATCTTCTTCGGGGCTCTACAGATTTAAATAACAGCGAAGATATTATTTTTTTTATAATAATATATAAAATTGTTAGAATTGGTTATAATTTTGAATACTGTGCGAAAATTTCTATTATTATTACAGTCTAACTTCTTTCTACCTTACAATACGTGATAATGTTTTTTTAGACTCGGATAAATAATAACAAAAGATAGAACATTTTTATTGAAATTTAAGACCACTGGCTATAAAGTCTAACCGTTTCGAGCACATTTTTAAAATTATTTTTATTTTTCATTTTTCACTTTGAAAATTGTACCCAAAAGAATAAGGTTTTTTAATTATTCAATCCTCCGAAATATCATCAAAAATTGTCTTTCTTTTTTTTTCTTATTTTGTTCTTTCATAAAAACATTAACATTTGGTGATGTAATGTAGTAAGTCATAATATAATGATAAAACTTAACTCAAACTACTCAGTATATATCACCACAACACTAAACACTTTATTTTTGCACTCGACGCCCGTTTCGCTAACCATGTTAGCTTCATCAGGAGCGATGATTGACTACGTCATTACGTCAATCATCGCTCCTAATGAAGCTAACATGGTTAGCGAAACGCGCATCGAATGCAAAAATAAAGTGTTTGGTGTTGTGGTGGAATATACTGAGTAGTGTCATTGGGCCAAAGATTCAACATTCCCAACTTAGTTAACTTAAACTACCTAGCATATTAAAGTTTACAGATCGGAAATTTAAAGTACTGTAACATGTCCCAAATGAGAGAATACCTTGAAAATATATATATATATATATATATATATATATATATATATATATATATATATAGATATATATATATATATATATATATATATATATATATATATATATATATATATATATATATATATATATATATACACACTCCTGGGCAAAATTAAGGCAACAATCTGAAAATTAATTTATCTTTTTCTTATGTCGGTTTTAAAGTTTATCGAGTATTTCAATAGTAGGCTATCATATTTCGTTTCGTTGTTCATGACAGAAATCAAAACAATTCGTTTAGATTTACAGTTTTAAAGAATTTTTTAGAAGATAAACAATTTTCTGTAATAATGCGATAGATTTTCTTTAAAAGTAAGCTTATAAATTATTCCCTTTTTCAAAGTAATACGTTTTAACTGAACACAAGGTAGTGCGAGCCTCAGTTTTATTGGACGAGGGATATTGTTGCCAATTTGTTAGGCAAACATCGTTCCACAATAAGTCGTATGGCATGACGCTTGAATGAAGTAGGAACTTATTCTAGAAGGCTAGGGCAAGGGCGAAAACGATGCACTAGCGACCTAGATCAACGTTTTATAAGACAATATGCTTTAAGAAACAGGACTATCACTAATTCTATAATAAGAAACGAACTCAAAGCTGTTCGCAATGTCACAATTTCTTCTAAAACAGTTAGAAGACGGTTAAATGAAGCTGGATTAAACAGTAGGAGACCAGCCAGTGCGCCCTTGCTTACTAGAGAGAACAGATTTGCCAGGTTACGTTTTGCTCGAAATCACGAAAACTGGTCTGTGGATGATTGAAAACAAGTTTTCTTCACAAATGAAACTAGGGTTAGTCTAAAACATCCAGATGGTCGTGAGCGAGTATGGCGAAGACCAGGAGAGAGGTTTGCTCCTTACAATATCTCTGCAAGGATTCCATTCGGCGGTGGCTCTATTATGTTCTGGGGTGGCATCTGCTTTGATGCTCGCACAGAGTTAGTTCCTGTCCGTATGAGATCCATCTTGAGAATATTGTAATAGAACATGTGATGCCTTTCGGTCATTTTGTGGGGCCCAATTTCCTGTTTATGCAAGACAACGCTCGACCTCACGTGGCTAGGGAGGTACTCAATTATCTTATCAAGTGGATATACCGATTATGCAATGGCCACCAAAAAGCCCGGATCTGAATCCGATAGAACATGTATGGGATCACCTTAAGAAAAATGTGAACCGTCATATACCTGCACCTAGAAACCTGAGGGAACTTGAAAATGCAGTTATCACAGAATGGGAGCAAATTCCTCAAGATTTTATCCAAAATTTAATTAGAAGCATGCCTAGGCGCATAAACGCTGTCATCCGAAGTAGAGGAGGCAACACAAGCTACTAGTGTCCCAGTTACACCATTAATTTTGCTACTAGTGTCCCAGTTTATTTTTTTCATTATTACATAATTTCAACGATTTTGTTATTAGGTCTTAAGAATAATTTTAATTCGAATCTTATAGAGAAATTTGGTAGCTAATTCACTTTTAAAGTATCCGAATAAGTTTTTTTTCTAACTTTTAGTGTAACCAATGTTCATAAAAAGTTATTAAAATTAATTCATTATAGAGATTTGTATGATTTAATATATAGTTGCGTTAATTTTGTCCAGGAGTATATATATATATATATATATATATATATATATATATATATATATATATATATATATATTTTTTACATATATATATATATATATATATATATATATATATATATATATATATTTACATATATATATATATATATATATATATATATATATATATATATATATATATATATATATATATTTACATATATATATATATATATATATATATATATATATATATATATATATATAAAGTAAAGTGATTTACTCAGTATTTTTTCTCACAAATACGCTTTCACTTTCTCACACCTTAAGAATAACAATACAAACATTGCAACTCGATACTTCAAAAGATAGGTACTTTAGAATGAGGTATTAATCACAATAAAATTGGGCAAAGGAAAGATTTCTACTAATATTGAAGAAAATGAAAAAAATAATACAATTTCAGAACACGAAAGGTAATCCCTCTTATTAAATATGTTTAATTACAAATAATTATGTTTAAACGTAACATAAATATCTTAAATAAAAACCACCACGGTCCTTTGAAGTGATATCACTCCAAATTTATAGGGTCTTTTCCTGTTTCAAGTACTACATGTGTACCAAACTTGAAATCAATAACTCTATTCATTCGAGAGGTAATGTACCGACATATTAACAGACTGACATACAGACAGACTGACCGAAATGGAAAATTATGTTGTTCGTGATCTAGGGCCGCAAACAAATAAAGAAAAACTGGAAGGGTGATTTTTTTACAAATATATTAAACAAACGAAGACAACTTATACCCGAAGGAAAGAGATTAACTGTCGAATATGCAGAATTGAATAAGACAGTACCAAAAGCGGCGAAAGAAGACATAAACAAATACAAAGAAAACATGGTTAAAGATCTTATAGAGAAAAACAAAGGATTAAAAGTTTTTAGAAGAGCAAACGCCTGTAAAAGTGAGATAATCAAATTGAAGGACCAAGAAGGAAACATAATCAATACCAAAAAAAATATCCAGAACAGAATTACAACGTTCTATCAAGACCTCTACAGTTCAAAAGCCCAAAATGTCGTAGTTGAAAAGGACAATTCATCAACAGACAAAAGAGTAATTAATATCAACTTAGAAGAAATTCCTGACATAGAAATGAATGAAGTTAAAAAAGCCTTAAAACAGATGAAAAGTGGAAGAGCGGCTGGAGAGGATGATATTGTACCCGAAATGCTAAAATGCGGAGGTGAAGCCCTAATGAATGAATTAAAAGATCTTTTTAATGAATGCCTCAAATGTGGAAATATACCAGAAGACTGGAAAAACGCCATAGTCATCTTAATATACAAAAAAGGTGACCCCAAAAACCTAGAAAACTACCGGCCAATTAGTTTACTTTCCCAAGTTTACAAGCTGTTCTCACGAATCATAACAAACAGACTGGAACACAAAATGGAATCATACCAACCGATAGAACAGGCTGGATTCAGATCAGGCTTCAGTACGATTGAGCACTTGCACACATTGAGAATACTAATCGAGAAGGCCACCGAATATAATATACCAATGTGGCTCACATTTGTAGATTTTCGCAAGGCTTTCGACACAGTGGAAAAATGGGCGCTTAGAAATGCTCGTATAGACCACAGATACAGCGAACTGATAGCCAGAATATATGAACGAGCAACACTCAAAGTTATGGTAAACCAAGAACTGACAAACAAGGTCCCAGTGAACAGAGGAGTAAGGCAGGGCGATGTAATATCGCCTAAGTTATTTACAATGATCTTAGAAGATGTATTCAAAGAACTGAATTGGGACGAAAATGGCCTTCTGATAGCTGGCGATCGGCTAAACAACCTGAGATTCGCAGATGACATTGTAATTATAGCAAACAATAGGAATGAAATGATCCAGATGATCACAGATCTCCACCACCAAGCAAGAAAAGTGGGACTTGACAAAGTACATGAGTAACGAAGACACCAATGATAAAAATATAGTGATTGAACATTCAACAATAAAAAAAGTAAACATGTACATCTATCTGGGCCAAATAATAACGATGGGAAAGGAAAACCAGCAGCTTGAAATAGAAAGAAGGATACGTATGGGATAGGCAGCATATGGAAAGTTGAAATATGTACTGAATATGAACTTTCCTCAAAGATCAAAACCCCAAATTTATAATCAATCTATCTTACCAGCTACAACGTATGGAGCCGAGACATGGGTTTTAACTAAAAGAACAATAGAAAAACTACAAGTTCACCAACGAGCAATGGAAAGGAAGATGTTGAGTGTTACTTTGAAGGACAATAAAACTAATAAATGGATTAGACAACAAACAAAGGTGGATAATATCACCAAACGGATAACATCTCTGAAATGGAGCTAGGCCGGCCATGTAGCGAGAACGACGTATAAGTGGAGTGGCAAGTTCATTAGGTGAAGACCATGGGGTGAAAAGCGAAGCATAGGAAGACCCCAACAGAGACGGAGCGTCGATCTGAAGAGAATCGGAGGGCTTAACTGGTATCAACAAGCACAACATAGAGAATAATGGAAAGATTTGAGAGAGGCCTATACCCGACAGTGGGTAGAGAGCGGCTGAAGGAAGAAGAAGAAGAGATATTAAACCAAAAATGAAGTTTGTTTGTAAGATAGTCTTTCATTTTCTCCTAAACCATCTACAGTAACTATTCGAATGATAGTATTGTTAATGAAAATAACATAACATTATGGCTCATGAGCCGACACTAATGAATATAATGAAAAACTTCATTTTTAAGATTGAGATAACAACTGGCAGGAAAAATAGTTAATTACATTTTCCATAGAATTGTTATTAAAAAGAATAGTCAAACCTAGGAAAAAAATTAATGTTTCTTTGTTTTTAGCGTACGTATTTACATTGTTTAATTTATATAATGAATAAGATAATTGCTTTAGCTTCATTTACAAATAAAAAACACAAATAATTCTTATTAACTACTTTTCTTTCCAGTAAAAAAAAACTCGACTTATTCAACTTTATCGTACCCCAAGCCAGCAACAATATTTTTTAAATATACAAAAAATAATTTCATACAGTTAGAATAATAAGTATAAATATGGTGTAATTACCATTTTGTCCAAATCTGAATTTTTACTTATTTTTGAAGTTACTGATAATATAAAGAATAGTTTGTTCTAGCAATTCCAAATTTACATAATTTCATTTACAATGTGTCCTTTAGAATATGACTAATTGTTATTTTCAGTAGACAGGGGAAATCCACCATTTTAGTCATCTGGCTGTAATAACCTGACACATTATCCGGCATAATTGTATTAGATAACAGGCAGCTACTATATCGGAATACACATTCCAGTCAATGATGTTGACAGGGGGGCATTTGCCTCCCCCGCCCTTGTGGATGAAGAAAGTAACACCTTCCTAGGAACAGGTCTTTATTTATTTATTGTGGAAATGGTTGAAAATTTTTAAAATTCCGTTATATGAAAGAGTTCTTTTTATGAACGTTTCCTTCTCTCGGTCGGCAATTTTATGAGGTTAAAGCTATTACAATTGCACATATGAAAAGACGCCCGTCCCACTGTCATTGATTTTAATTTCACTAAGTTGAGAAAGGCCTAAACTTTTGAAGATCCAATAAGAGTCTCCTTTTCTTCGAGTGGCAGTCCCATCCTTCAATGTTCTCTTTTTATTCATCTGCCCCTCTCCCTTAAACCCGGCTAGGCGGCTGATTCCAACATCAGTAGTATACGACGCTTAGGGTCGCTTTTGTGATTATTTTGGTCAATTCTGTGTACTGGAGTTAACTTTATTACTTGATAGAATTGCTAAAATAAGATATTCCAATACTTATATAGAATAGATTTCACCGGCTATTGAGAATTAAATTGTTGACTCATTCCTGATTTTTGGTAATTGCGCTCTATCATAGACATGGAGAATGGACTGAGCATTAGCCTCACAAATTGACCAATCTCTAGAGAGAGAAAAAGTGACCATGCGGCCAATACCTGTCCCTTTTCTGTAGGCCTGTTAACCAAGGCGCCGTACCCGTACATTCGCTTTATCTCTCTCACAATTTTGCGTTCGTATTTACTTCACGCGGAATACGGAAAGCTCGATTCACCCTCTATGTCTATAGGGCTCCATAATATCGACCGCCTTTTTTATTTGCATATCCAGTAGTCCTGCTTCTCAAAATTTCTGATAGTATCGTCCATATATGGTGCCAATAATTTTATTTATCTGTTTATAAGTTGTATTCATTCAGTAATACTATTCAATCAAATTCCTTATACTCGTTTCAACGTCGAACGTTTTAGTTGGTAAGAAAAGTCTAAATCGTGCAATCGCAGCATGTATTTTAGGTTCGATTGCATCAGATTATTCTAAGGAAGTTTCTTAAGCTGTTTTCGCTGACATCCTTTTTCCGAAGAAATGTTCTTCTAACATCAAGCCTTAGTTAAATCCAAGATGTAAATAAGCTTTTTAACGGTACTCTGAAAACTCTAATGTCACAAATCGCGACATGGTTATTAATACTCAAAATAGAGTTCAACAATCAATCGATGAAGCCAAAGAATTAAAAACAAATTTCTGGTACCTACAAACACTAAATTAACTATACCCCACTTTACACGGCTAGACAATACTATTGGAACAATATTTGTTGGAAAAGACACGTTGTTAACTGAACTCTTTAGTTTACTAAGGTACAATCAAAAATACCTGATATTGTTTTCAGACATCGTATCACAAGAATATCCTGACGACGCCATAATAGATTCAGGAGCTGTTGAAATACCTGGAATCGTACTCAGCGTGGTAAATTTTTTAACTTATAAGTAATCACCAATATTACTTTCGTAAGACGGAATCAACACCATTAAAAAAAAACAACAACCCGCCCTCAGACTATAAAAAAAATCGATAACCTGGAGTGGACAGCGATTTCTCGCCAAAAAGGATGTTTTTAATGGCACTTTTACAACTTAAATTGTTTCTAATATCACGTAAAGAAAATTGATCGCCGATAAGCGACTTCTGGAAGAAAACGCCCTTCTTTTATAATGGAGTAAAAACATCGATGACCCAAGAAAAAAGTCTTCTTTCAAAATGAAACTTGTAAAACTTACAAAAGGAAAAGGGCAACTGCCGCCCTCCTAAATTCTGAGCGGTTGCTGTTGATATGACCAATACATTCGATTTCCCAGAAATTGTCCTTCTCAAGTGATCATTAATAGATTTCTTTTTGACATCTTCACTATCACCGTCAGTGTACTCCAAGGCTGAAAAAAAATTTTCACTTCGACCAGGATTTGAACCAGAAACCTGTTGTTTCAATTTTTATGTTAGTATGTAATGGCCTGCAATGTTTTGTAAATACAAGGGGGATGAGAATGTAAAAAGGAGGAGGATGGAAGAAACCACATCATTCTAAATTATTAGTTTTTAAGCCCTAGTTACCCTCTCTCTGCATAATCCACAGGTTATTCAGGCCGAGGTACAAACTGTTTTCAAATTTAAAAAGTGTCCGAATGCCATATATATTTGTTAGCAAACAGATTTATACCACATTGAAAAAATCGTTAGTTCCTTAAAAAGTAGGTATATGTTTCTCTCTGAATATTTCCTAATTACACATACATATGTACAACTATTAATTACCATATAATGACAAATGAGGTAAACCTGTGTTCTAACCTCTAACATTAATATGTTTGATTAAAATACACGCTTGCACGCAATCCATACATTTTCTATCAATGGCTGTTTTTTTTTTCAAAAATAATAGATTTAAAATATTAAAAACATTTTAAATGAAATTTTAAATTTCATGATTTAAAAAAAAAATCCCATTTCTGTTTATAATACCCTATTTTAGGAACATACAAGTTAAATTTTTAGTGAATATTCACTACCAGTCTTTCTCGCTGAATATGTCCTAATTATGGATCATACAATCAGCACAAGTCAAATAAAATTTTTAACTTTGCAAAGGCTTAACTTGCATAAAACTGAACTGGATATATCTCATGGTCAAAAACAAATATGGTTGCTATGGAGATTTAAGATTTAGTAAATATGTACGTATTAGCCCAGTCGCCAGGGATTTTGAGCTCTCATGAAATATTATCAGGTTGCATTTTGGCACCCAGGTAGTTTTTGGGCGTTTAATACGATTTGATGTACGCTAAGCCCACAAAATCCAAAATAAAATCAAAAATTCGGTTTTTTGGTAATATCTTGAAAAATAAAAAAGATATCGAAAAACTAATAGCATCACGTGAAAGAGCGAGAAATTTTACAAAAAAAAAATGGTAAATATATTTTTTTTTTCCAGATTTTTTTTATTAGGGTGAGAATTTATTAAAAATTTGAACAACTAATTCAAAAAGTGTAACACGCCCAACAGGTTAATTTCAAAGTCTACGCGCACCGCCCGAAGGATAATCGATATTACTTGTTTCCAGAGTGTAAGGAAACATTAAAAGAGCTTTTTGAAGAAGATACTTTCAGCTTTCCGATGATACTAATAGTTTCTATTTTTGTTGCTTTATAATTTATAAAACTAAAAACTAAAATTTTGTTTGCATGATTTTAACAGGCATACAGTAAATTACAAATATTTTATATATATAATATATTATTGAAAAAAAATTCTTGTGCATATATCATTATTATACCTTACCTTAAGTTTTAATATAAAAATAATTAAAAATACCCACATTGTCTGTGTTATTTAAAACTTGAGTTTTAAAAAATATGAGAATATGTCTGCTGTAATGCGCCGCCGGCAATTTTACGTTCAAAGCAGTACGGAATGATCAAAAAAAGTCAAACAATTTTTTTTTAGTTACAGTTAAAAGTATACTTGATATTAGAAAATCATTAAAAATTTTAAAAAAGTTTCTCTTTTTTTGTAATTTTGCTCTTAAAAAGTGTTCATGATAAACGTATCTGATATGTATTAATTATACAACTTAAACTTAAAATAAAAAAAATATTTAACGGTGGGAAATGAAAGATAAAACTCTAAGTTTTAAGTATAAAGTATTTATATTTCATTTAAACATCCAGGTACAAAGAAAACAGTTACTGGTAACACATAATTCTGAATTACTCGAAGGAATTTTGCGCGTCATCTGTGCGACGCTCACATTTGTATCTTGTATATTGTTAAGTAAACTATTAAATGAAAAATAATTAACTTTAAGTGTAAATTAAACGTTGGTTGCTGTTTTGTATTTATATAATTATTATTCAATATATTCATTTTTTATATAAATAAATATATTTTCATATATTTTCACCCATTTTGAATTTTTTAAATCTGTCTTCAGATTCTTAATCAGCACTCCAAAAAACCCCTTAGTAGAGACTTTAAAAAGAAAGTCGGAAAATTAAATGAATTACGTACTCTCTGACCGCCGTATGGATACGCCATTTTGAATTCTTCAAATGTGTCATCGGATTCTTCATCAGCACCTCGAGAACCTCTTAATAGCCAATTTCAAAATACATAGCTGTATACAGAAACGTAAATTTGACCATAAATGAGGTTGGAAGCATGATTCCCACTACAACTGAAAGTTAAACCAGCCATTTTATTTTAAATATTTTTTTTAAATTACGGTAAATCTAAAAAAAAATAATATGTATACTACTTTTTTGTAAAATTTCCGGTTCTTTCACGTGGTGCTATTAGTTTTTTGATATCCTATTTATTTTTGGAGATATTTGCGAAAAAAACGAATTTTTATTTCCTTTTCGATTTTCTAGGCTTAGGCACTTTAGAACAGCAAACTTTTTTTTATCGTATTCTACGTCCAAAAAAACTACCTGTATACTAAAATGCAGCCTGTTAACATTTAATGAGAGCTTTCATCAAAATTTGCCTCTCACGACTGGGCTATATATAAAGTTTGGTTTCTCAGATTTTATTATGCTATTTATAGTAAATTTTTGTAGAATATAAAAACCGTAAAAATTGTATATTTGGTAATATCGAATATCGATCGGTGATTAAATATCTCTTTTTGAAAGGACTATCTGCTAAAGAAATTTTCGACGACATAATATATTGAAGATATCTATATAATATATATAAAATGCAACGTCTCTCTGTCTGTCTGTCTGTCCGTTAGTGCGCTTATCACTGGAGAAGCACTTATCCGATTTACGTACTTTTTTTTTTAAACATATATATGTTCTCTGGTCAGATTATAGGCTATATTTTATTACGATAGGTAGCATAAGGAATGAGCAGTGACGATAATAGTGAATGAAGTCGCAAAAAAGTTTGTCGCTAGTACGTTCCCTTGCAATACACAGCCTAAACCATTAAATATGGAACAATATTATGTAGCAGAGAATATCTATAATCTATAATATATATATATATATATATATATATATATATATATATATATATATATATATATATAATGCAATGTCTCGCTGTCTGTCTGTCTGTCCATTAGTGCTTTTATCACGCGAGAACCACTTATCCGATTTACGTATCTTTTTTTAAATTCATACATATATTCTTTGGCCAGGTTATATAATAATAATAATAATCTATATCTATAATATATATAAAATGCAACGTCTCTCTGTCTGTCTGTCCGTTAGTGCGCTTATCCCTCTTACCGATCTTATCCTATTACCGTAATTTTTTAACTTCATACATATGTTCTTTGACCAGGTTGTAGATATATATATTTTATTACATCTATAATATATATAAAATGCAACGTATCTCTGTCTGTCTGTCTGCCTGTCCGTCTGTTAGTGCGCTTATCACTGGAGAACCACTTATCCGATTCAAGTACTTTTTTTTAAACATACATATGTTCTCTGGTCAGGTTATAGACTATATTTTATTACGATAGGTAGCATAAGAAATGAGCAGTGAAGATAATAGTGCGTTCTCTTGCAATACACAGCCTAAACCATTAATTATGGAACAATATTATGTAGCAGAGAATATCTACAATCTATAATACATATAGAATTCAATGTCTCTCTGTCTGTCCATTAGTGCGTTTATCACGCGCGAACCACTTATCCGATTTACGTGTTTTTTTTTTTAATTCATACATTTGTTCTCTGGCCAGGTTATCTATAATCTTCTATCTATAATATATATAAAATGCAACGTCTCTCTGTCTATCTGTCTGCCTGTCTCTCTGCCTGTCTATCTGTTTGTTCGTTAGTGCGCTTATCACTGGAGAACCACTTATCCGATTTACGTGCTGTTTTTTAGAAACATACATATGTTCTCTGGCCAGATTATCTATCTATAATATATATAAAATGCAACGTCTCTCTGTCTGTCTGTCGGTCTGTCCGTTAGTGCGTTACGTGCTTTTTTTTAAAAAACATACATATATTCTTTGGGCAGATTATAGGATATATTTTATTGCGTTAGGTAACTGAAAGAATAAGCAGTGACGATAATAGTGTATCAAGTCGGAAAAAAAAAGGTTACCGTTAGCGCGTTCTCTTGCAATACGCTGCCTAAACCATTAAATATGGAACAATATCATGTTGCAAAGAATATAATATATATAAAATGCAACATATCTCTGTTTGTGTGTCTGTCCGTTAGTGCGCTTATCACTTGAGAACCACTTATCCGATTTACGTGTTTTTATAAATTTATACGTATGTTCTATATAATTCGATATAAGCCTAGATAAAGGGAGATAAGTATAAATAATGGGAGATAAGAGAAATATTGCGAGATAAGTCGAGATAAACACAGATAATGGGAGATAAGGTGAGATAATGGGAGATAAGGGGAAATAATGGGAGATAAGGAGGAATAATGGGAGATGAGCAGAGATAAGCCTAGATAATGGAAATTATGTAGAGATAATGGGAGATAAGGAGAAATAATGGGGAAATAATAGCAGATATTTTATTACGTTAGGTAACATAAGGAATAAGCAGTGACGATAGTAGTGAATCAAGTCCACGTGAGCGGAGCCGCGGGCACTGCTAGTAATATATATAACATAACACAATGTACTTCCTTTGCCATTATCAAAAATTGCTTTTCGGATTTCAAGAGGGACAAAACCGACGTCAGTAATGAACACCGTGCTTCAAGACCTGTTATTGTGTCTACCCGGAAGAATATTAAGGCTGTGGATGAAAGCGTATAGCAAAGACTCTGAACATTTCATATGAATATATTTTTCACACTGTTCTTTTTCATTTGGATACGCGAAAATTATCAGCTTAATGGATCGCTAAATATGTGAACGCCGACCAGAAAACAATAAAGCCACAAAATTCAAACCGATTTACAGCCGTTTTAAAGAGGATTCATCTAACTCTTTGAATCGAATGGTAACTATGGATGAAACCTGAGTCCATCATTACGAGCCGGAGATAAAGGGATACTCGAAGGCGTGGAAACATGCAGCCTCATCTTGCCCCAAGACGTTTTACTTATGCAAATCAACAGGAAAAATTCTTGCTTTCGTTTTTTGGAACAAGGATACTTCTTACAGATTACCTAAAACGCGGCAAAAAGTGACTGGAAACCTTATTCTTCATTATTAACTAACCTTCGCCAAAAAATTGTGAAAAAGTCAAAGAAAAATTTCTGAAGGGGTACTCTTTTTGCAAGATAATGCTCCAACTCACAAATCCCTGTTCGTTTTGAAAAAAATAATTAGACTTTAAACTGATCAATCCCCCATATTTCCTTAATTTAGCTTCCTCGGACCATTACCTGTTCCTAAAACTGAAAAAAACTGGTTTGCAAAACATGCCAATCAACTTCCCTGAAAGTTCTACAATTACTTTATAACCGTTGTACTAAGTGTATAAAGTTTGAAAGGAGATTCCGTTGAATAAACAATTTTTATTTTTGAGATTAGCTTGTTCTTTATCTATTAGGCTAGAAACTTACCAATACGCCCTTGTGTATCTCAACCACTCTAACTTGTGTAGTGTTTTTAAAATGAATCATTGTTTTTATTTAATTGTAGAACCGACTCACTATTTAATGCACCTCACCAAATCTAACCTAGATGAGCTTTTTCATAAAAGTATTTTAAACAACTACCCTAAAATTGCATAAAGTTGTACTTTGGCGACAAATTTAGATCGATATAAATTCCTTTACGACTTTCCAGTGTTATTTTGTCACGGAATACCTCACCGTGAGGGCTTTGAAGATTTGTATCGATTGCACAATAATGTGACGATCATATATGTAATACTATAGCTAGCGCTCTATCTTCGCCTCTAAGCGAAGCGAGTACCATTAAAGAGAGAAGCAAGAAGAGAGCAGATTACTAACGCCCAAAATGAATATTTTATATTACCCCCTAATCCTTATTACTGCTTCCAGTCGGTTTTTCATGGCGCGAGTTAGCTTTTTCACCACTGTCTGTGTGATTCTTCCCCACTTTTCCGCCATCGCAACCTTTAGGCCCCTCCGCGATGCAGGTGCTGGATTTCTGGCTCGAACCATTTTTTTGAGCTCATTCCACATGTGCTTGATTCGATTGAGGTCAGGACTCCGCGCAGGCCAGTCTAATGTGGGTATTCCTACTTCCGCCAGGTAACGCTGCACCGATGCAGCAGCATATGGCCTCGCATTGTCGTGCATTAGCACGAAGCTATCGCTAACAAACCCAACGTAAGGAACGACGTATTCCTGCAGGATCTCCTCGATGTACCAGTGAGCAGTTAATCCACCGCTACGAGTCTCGTCAGCGATGAAAACCAAATCGGTTTTCGCATTAAGTGAGATGCCTTCCCACTGCTACCGGAGATACGCTTCTCTCTCAATCTATCTATAGAGAAGAATTACATATATTGATGCCGATAAATACTTCACTATATGTTGCCAATTTTCTGGCTCGAAAATTAATCACTGCCATTAAATATCCTCCTTATTTGACGGAACTGGTTTCAGTTGACTTTGTTTTGTTGATCATGAAAGAAGGAGGAGATGGTGCTCATTCAAACAATATTGATAGCGATCCTGAATATGATTCCGGTGGAAGACTCTGGCAGGCACTTTCAGCAGCTCTACGAAAGATGTACTCATTGTATGAAGAGGAGAGGGAACTATGATAAAGTTTACGTAATAAAATTAAACCGGAATACACTTGTATTTCCTTCGAGCATCAGTTGAAAATTTTTTGAATAGACTATTTATATATGTAGATATCTTGAGACTGAATTAAAACTTTTTGCTGACAATTGGGCCCATTTTTTGACACAATTTTTATTAAGATATTTCGAATTGTTATCTTAACGTTAAAAGGAAAAAGCACAAATTAATGGGAGATATATTTTGAATTGTTCTCATGTTTAGGAGTTATGCCGAACAAAACTTAATTTATCAAAGCATGCATTCGCCTTGAAAGGGTACAAAACTTTTTATTATGCATAAAAATTATAAAAAGCCTATGACTGTGATAAATAATTCAGTAAATAAACATTATTTTCCATGGAAATTATTAAGTAACTTTAAATTACAAAAATACTCAAATCGCTTTTGATGTGGGTTTGTTTTATTACAAATTTATTGATTTTGGTTTTGTTCTTTTTAAGTTAAAAAAGCAATTTATTACTTTTTGAAGGAAGTAAATTGAGGTCAGCTATTCAATTTCAATTTATTGAGCTTGCCTTTGTTGTTTTGACAAGATAATAAGAAAATTCGACTAAACTTTACCTGGAAAAACATGGTAAATAAACTCATAGATTACGGATGCTATTATACTTATGTTATATACATAATTATATTATAATGATTAACGATTCTCAAAAGTTTAATATGGTAAGATAGAGCAGGGTTAACAGGATCATATTAAACATTCGGCAAAAAAGTTGTGACGTCAATCACTGATCGAATACTACGAAAAATAATAGACAAAAAACTTCCACAAAAAACAGGAAATTTGGCAAACAGACCACATGAAAAATATATTTAAATTCTACTAATAATTAGAAATAATTTATTTTAGGTGCGTTTAAAACAAAATAAGATTTTTTCTGTCTGAATAATTGGAGTTTTCAACAAAAATAAATATTTAAGATGATTGTAACTTCTTAAGTATCGAGTTTTCTTGCCTTGAAGCTATCAGATAAGCGTGGCATATCTAGTTGGAAGCTTTATTGTAATTGATTAAGCGCGCATTTTGATTTTGATTCATATCTATGAGCCATTGTGCTAGTACATTCACTGCGAAGAGTGATTTCCGTGTATCTAGACCATCTCAGGACCCAACTGAGTTTTACTAATGCCTAATTTATTGTAAATTCTGTTATGAATCTCCTAGAACAGGGATGTCAAAGGCCCGCGATCGCAATGTGTCACAGAAAGAAGAATCATGTTTTTTAGAGCCGTATATTATATACTATATAATTAAATAATTCAGTACATTTTTTTTATTTGAATCTGGCCCGCATACACATTCTAAATTTAATATATGGCCCTCTGCAAAATTGAGTTTGACACCTCTGTCCTAGAAATATTTTTAAAATGTGATATTAACTTGAGGTTTCGATGGTCAGTACTGGGTTATTGATTATAAAATAGACCACCCCTTTAAATCGTTTATTTGAAAAGCTGGGCAAAAATATTAAAAACAGTTGGTTTTTTTAAAAAGTTAAAACAGAAACAATCATGCGTCGCGTGTTTGATATATGCCACAACCTTTGAATTGTTTAAACGCTCTGTACATTATTTTTCAGTTTTATAGAACTCTTAATTTTAAAAAGACCAATATAGAAAATAAGAAATGAAAAAACTTTTTCTAACTTCGTCAGAGTTAGCTATGCACTTCTGACAATAACGCAAATTGACAATTTTATTTGCATGTGTTAAGAATTTTGACAGCAGTAAGCTTAAACTAGTATAAAAATAGTTTTCATACACTAAATAATTATTAAAAATGGCTATAACAAAAGACAAGCACAACGGAAATATATAACAATTTATGCAAGAAAAAGAATAATCCCAAGCTTAAATACATGAGTTAACAAAGAGCCTAACATCTGGACAGCTAGGTATTGGTGTTATTTCTTCTATTACAAATTGGAAGTCGCAACGCGCGTGTTTGTTCTTGATACATTAATGAAAAGAAATAAGAAACAGATCTATTAAAAATCTAAAAGAGGTAGACACTACAAAAAGAAACTTGAAATAAAATTACAGAATGAAAAAAGGAGAAAATAGAACATCAGTGATTAAGAATCTTAACCTTCCTTTGGAAAAATGGAAAAAGGGACTCGACACCTCCAGGAGAGCTATAGTACTGTGTTGGATTACTCCTCAAAGTAGGCCCCCTCATAAGCTTTTCATTGTAGAACATCTCTCAGTATTTTAAACGTGTTTTTTTAAAATCATCGTACTCGAATACAACCTAAAATCGATTAACTAGTAAAATATATTTGAACTTCATCTGTCCCTTGTCGTGCGCTTTTGAGATGTCGAACCTCCCTTTTTCCAACTGACCAATAAGCTTCGACCATCGAGGCCACTCGTGTCACTGGTAGTACTATCTTTAAGTATTGATTTCTTCAATTAGTAAGGTACTCTCTTTAGTCGCAGATTTGAAACAGCTAGCGCCTTCGAGACCAAGTAGTCTGTATATCAATTGATGACTAGAGTCTCTAGACATGAATTAAATTCTCTTCTTCTTCTTCTGCAGCTTATTCTGCCCATCGTCGGACTTAAGCCTGCCTCAAGTTGTTCCATTCTTCTCTATTGTGTGTTTTCCCTATCCAATCGTACCCTGCCATCTGTTTTATGTCGTCCGTCCACCTGGTCTGTGGTCTTCCTCTACTTCTCTTATTTTCTCTGAGTCTAGATTCTATGATCCTACGCATCCACCTGTTATATTGCATTCTCCCTATGTGTCCAGCCCAATTCCATCTTAGGGTACACAGTCTTTCTATTACATCGGTTACTTTGGATCTTCTTCGTATTTCAGTATTCTGTATGTGATCTCGTAGTTTAAAGTTTAGCATCTTTCTTTCCATGAACCTTTGTGTTACCTGAAGCTTATATACGATATTTTTATTGAGGTTTCTGTACCATACGTTAAAACTGGCAACACGTATTGGTCAAAAGTCTTTGCTTTCAGCGTGTTTGCTATTTCCGACTGGAGTACGTCTTACAGTTTTCCGAACGCCGACCAGGCCAGAGATATTCTTCTTTGTAGGTCTGCTGATTGTTCTTTGAAAGTTGGATTTTTTGCCCCAGATATACAAACGCGTCTACTTTTTCTATTATTTTTCCTTCCAGACTGATCTCCTCTTGTTCCTCTATTTCATTTGTTAAATACTTTGTTTTGTTCATGTTTATTTTTAGTCCTATCTGTTTGGAGGCTTCGTTTAGTTCTTCTAACATTTCTTGGAGTTCTATTTTGTCTTTTGCTACCAATATTACATCATCGGCAAACCTCAAATGATTAAGTTTCTCGCCGTCAATATTTACTCCTCTTTCTTTCCAGTTCAGCTTTCTAAACATGCCTTCCATTGCCAATGTGACCAATTTAGGAAAGATTGAGTCACCTTGTCGTTCTCCACGATATGTCTTGAATTTGTTTGTTTGTATATCTGTCGTTATTTGCATTATTGCATTTTCATATATATATTTAATAAGGGTTGTGTACCTGTCATCTCTTGTGCAGTTAGTTAAAGCGTTAAAAACTGCCCATTTCTCTATCGAGTCAAATGCCTTTTCATAATCTATCACTGCTATCCATAGTTTTATGTTATATTGGCTTATCTTTTCCACTAGTATTCGCATTGTCTGTAGGTGATCTGTCGTGCCGTAACTTCGTCTAAATCCAGCCTGTTCGCGTGGCTGGTAGCTATCCAGTTTGTTTGTTATTCTCTGTGTTATTATTTTTGTAAGTATCTTGTACATTACCGAGAGAAGGCTAATAGGTCTGTAAATTTCTAGTTTGTATCTGTTTCCTTTCTTAAAGATTAAGACTACTATGGCATTTAACCAGGTATTTGGTATTCGGGAATCCATTAGGCATTTGTTATAAATTCGTTTTAATTGTTTCAGAACTGAGTTTCCTCCATACTTTATCATTTCCACAACTACTCTATCTTCTCCTGGTGCTCGCTTGTTAGACATATTCTTCAAAGGGTTGCTTGAAATAAACAACGCTTTGAAGAATTAAATTAACGTATCGTTAATTGTTACAAAATCCACTAGTGAAGTGGCCATTTATGTGCTTATTTATACTTAGCTGACAACAAAAAAAATCTACCTATGATTGAAAGTAAGGAACTTTTGAAATAGGTAATAAAAACCCTCTGGCTCCTTTATTATTTAAATTTTAAGAATATAGTAAAAAACCACAAAATTTAGTATCTTTCACCTAGCTAATATTCGAATAATTATGGAAATGATATTTTAGCTGGTAGTTGTCTACTGTTATCTTAGGTAGAACCATTTCGGACTACGTTTCGTTGTACTAGTGCGGCTTCAATATAAGGTTGTTGGCAGTCAAAAATATATATTGTATAAATCTTACTGATAAATTACACATTCTAACTCTATTTTTATATTCTTTCCAGATATCAGGGTTGGGCATCATCATCTGTGGTGGTCTGGTGCTACGCAGCATTTCAGACCTTAATCACTTCGCAGACAGCGACCTGTTAGGACCACCTATAGTTTTGATCGTAGCAGGATCAATAGTATTTATTATAGCATTCTTGGGATGTTTCGGAGCTATCAGGGAATCATATAGTCTACTTATGGCAGTAAGTAAAATAACATATTATTTTCCTTTGATTCGATAAAAATTGGAAAACTCTACAATTGTTCCAATATTATTTTAAAAAAATCATTCGAATTAAAGTTGCAGTACGGTTGCAGCAAACCACAGGGAATTTTATCGATTCCCTGAAACTGTAATCAAGAGACCCTGATATGCTGGTTGAAATTAGTAGACGGGGAGAAACCATGGTGAAATCCATGGCAATATTGTTTTTACAGCAAATTTTACACAAAATAATTTATTTTAATATATGAACTTAATAAACCTATTTTTTAGCATTATAGCATATTCGATTTATTTTGTTTTTTATTCATTTATTTATCACCGAATCTAACACAAATTAATTTATAGAGCGGTATAAAGCAATAAGTCTATCCTGAATTATGTAAATAAAGAACAGCGCAACAAATGCACGTATATATGGCATTGGCGCTCAAAACAACACAGTATAAGCACAGTAAACATAAGAGACAGTAGCGACGCTCAAGGAAATGTTTAGGTTCTATTTTTTATCACGCATGAGTACCCTATCATACCAACAACATGGCTACCAGCGAGGTCTCGGGTCGTGTTTACATCTGGATTTCAAGGAGAATCTTTTTATGACGTGTTCCAAAATTCACTATTAATAATTTTCCAATAAGTAAATGACTCGTTTGACGTTATAATTGAAAATAATTATAAAAAAGATGTCAAGAGGAAGTTTTTGTTGTGCAGTTAGTGCTTGTAAAAATATATGTCGTATCTCCAAAGGAGTTAGTTTTTTTAGATATTCCAAAGATCCTAAAAGGTAATTTATTCATAATTTTTTATTTCTATTATGCAATATATTATATAAAGATTATGATAAGTGTACCTTCATATTAGAGATACATTTTATTTGTAAAACAGTGTTATTGTTAAGTATTGATTTATGTTTTTCCATTTGCGTTTTTTTTTTCTAATTCAGGGTAGAATTATGAGAAGGTTATCAATTTTATAGCCACTTTAGAACTTATAATTCTAGTACAGATAATGCTTTTAAGAGTCTTTATATACCTCATGATGATTTCATCATTTACATTAAGCAATTGGATGAAATTTTCATGGAAAATATTCAAGAGCTAATTTTATCACGTTATGTAATTGCTAATATATTGTCTCATTTAGTCGAAATAGAATTCACGTATCCTTGTCCTAACTTTCCGAAATCTTTCATATTAAAATTGTTTGCTAGAGTTATGTTATATTATCTGCTAAAATTCGCTAACCAAACTTTCAAAACTCAATCTGGGCATGCAAAAGTAGTAATTCTCCAGCACGAATGAGTTTGAATAAATCAGTGCATGGATTTAGTTTTTTTTTATAAAAGCAGCATATAGGCACGAAGTCAGTAGTTGTATGAAAATTATTATATTAGATATATATATATATATATATATATATATATATATATATATATATATATATATATAAATATAAAATCCGTTTATAGTGTTTTCCGCCTTTGGTTTCCTAATCGCCAGTTATTTCTATCCTCCCAGTCATCTTCTGAGAGATTCCTTGCAGACATTGCCCTTGTTATTCCCTGCAGCCATGTTGTGGGTGGTCGTCCTCTTTTCTGTAGGGATCCACTCCAAAATCTTTTTTGGTAGTTTTTCCCTTGGAATTCGTTTTATATCTCCATACCAAGCTAGTTGTTGTGTTTCGATATCGTCAATTATTGTGCGTTCCACTTTCATTAAATTCCTTACGTCCTCATTTCTAACATGTTCGAGTCTAGATTTACCTGCAGATCTTCTCCAAATCCATTTCCACTGCAAGTAGGCTGTCTTTTTGTTTATTTGTCATCTACCATACTTCCAAGTTATAAGTTAGTGTGGCTTGTAATATAGAGTCGTAGATTTTCTTTTTTGTCACCGCTCTAATATTTTTTTGCCATAGTATTGAATTCAGTACTCCAATAACCTTTTTTTCCTTTTGTTATTCTGTCTTGTATTGTTTCGTTGTTTCGGCCAGTCTTGGTGAGTCTCGTAACCAGATATATGTATTCTTCACAGCACTAGATAGTTTCATTGTTTAGAATCAGATCTCCTGGTGACGGTCCTTGTCCAATGTTTAAATATTGTGTCTTCTCTGTATTTATTTGTAATCCCCATTTCCTGTATTCTTCGAATAGTTTCCGGGACATGTATTCCAGGTCTTCTTTATCTTCAGCCACCACCACCTGATCATCTGCGTAATATAATGTGTATAGGGTTGTGTCCCCTATTGCTATTCCCATGCCATTACACTTCCGTTTCCACATTCTCAGAGCTTCATCGATGTTTATATTGAATAAGGTGGGTGACAAAGAACATCCCTAGCATAGGCCTTTGGTTACATTGAAGCCCTTTCAAAGTTTATTTTGTAATACAAACCGCTTTGAAAACCGTAGCAGTGTGCTTCCCATGTTTATTATTTTTCAATATATACATATATATATATATATATATATATATATATATATATATATATATATATATATATATATATATATATTTATATATTATATATATATATATATATATATATATATATATATATATATATATATATATATATATATATATATATATATATATATATATATGTATATATACTAGACTGGCCAAAAAAAAACTAGTGTCGTTTTTTTAGACGCACTTTTGTTTAGGTTCCACTATATCTCAGGAATAAGCTTTCCAAATTTAATCAAAAAATATTAAAAATTAAAGGCTCATTTTTTACCAGAATAACACATCTTTTTAAGCATAAGTTAAATTCGATAAAAAAATATTCTGAGTTTTCATTATGCTGTTGAAGTGTATATATATACATATATATATATATATATATATATATATATATATATATATATATATATATATATATATATATATATGTTTTTGAGGCCTCTGAACGCGATTCCATTGAGTACTTGGCCCTTATAACTCGAGTAATCAACAAAAATATTTAACAAAAAAGGCATTTTTTACGTATTTTATCGATTAGGACGGGCTCCATAAGAAGTCAGGACTTATTTTCTTTATAAGATAATATACTTTTGAGGTCCCTGAACACGATGCCGTTACTGTAGTAGAATTCGAGTTATCAACAGAAATAACCAACCTTATTCGTAAAAAATGCATTTTTTACGTAATTTATCGATCAGATCAGGCTGGAATGGGCTCTATAAGAATACCGTACAAAAAGAAAAGCGGTATTATAATAACTTTTATTATACATACATTCAATTTTCGATTTGAGGACAAAAATATATTTTCTAGAATGCCCAATAATAAAATTATTGGATATTGAAAAGTGCCTAATATTAGCATATGATTTGAGATCTGAGAATGACATTTTTGTGTCAAAATATTTACTAAAAAAAATAATTTTTTCTATAACTGTATCATCTACCTAATCCATTAGGTTCTGCTTTGATATTGTGTATCAAGGAATCCTTAAAATTATGGAACTCTATACATTAGACAATAAATTATATTTTAATATAAATTTATGAAGGCTTAACAGTGCTTAAATTTTTCTTCACAGACGTTATTTTTCAGTTTAAATAATGTGCATAGTTACTTTCATAAACGAGGTTACCCTATAGGTGGGTATTATTTTGTAAATGTGTTTTATTTTAGTTTGCTGGACTTCTTGTTGTAATATTCATACTGGAATTTGCTGCTGGAATCGCTGCTGCAGTTTACAAGAGCGACTTTGAGGTCACACTAAAAAAAGCACTTCAAGCATCTATGGCTAATTATACAGATAATAAGTACGAACAATTGGCCTGGGATAACTTACAACAAAGGGTAAGCATAATAGTTTGATTAGGCTCCAGTTTGTAACATTTCAATCCATCTTACATAGTCTTGTACATTGAATATGTTCATAAAAGAAAAGTAGGTATTATGCAACGTATCTAGGGACCAAAACCACCAAGGGTAGATTGCGTCTTTGATGATCTATTCGGCTATTTGTATATTCCGACATTAGTGCCTGCTGCTATAGACGAATGGCCTAATCGTTTGTGGGCTTGTGTAAAAGCAAGAGGGGGGCATTTTGAATTAATTTTGTCATTATGATTATAAGAATTAATTCTCTAATAATTTGTTTTAATTTTCATAAAAAAATTAAATGTTTAGGCAATGTTTTAATTGTAACAGTATTTATGGGAGTACTATGTATAATAAACAAACCAGTATAAGAATAAAATTAATCTTAACCGTCAAAAAAGTGCATTTTATAACATGGATGGAAATCTTTCACTACTTTAGTTCTTTAGTGTCAAATTGAAGTGTGAAGTTTCGCTAATGTATCTTCAGGGATCTATGCTCTTGAAGATTAGAATACTAAATCCTTAGTTTCCTGAAGATGCAATTCTAATTGCAATACTAGGCGAAAGGTAAGAAAGTCATTTTAATTTGAAACGGTCTGAGCCAAATAATTATGATTTTTTTTTTAAATAATACTTTTAATCCTGATTGTGAATAAGCATAGGCCCTTTTCAGCAATGAGACTGAATGGCTAAGCCCACAGTTAATCTGTAATGTGTTTCTTCCTAAATTGTTATTAACGATGCTAGTTAATCTACAATTCACCGTTTTTAAAGTTTTGTTTTTATATCGTCTTTCATTATTACATCAGAACAGTACTCTCGCAACATAACATTAAATATTTACAATTTCCGGTGAAAAATGAATATTTGTTCCAACTGGTTCCGACCCAAAACATGATATGGTAGCACCGCTTTACCCCGTAGTACTAACCCATACACTTGTCAACTTAATTATCTTAGCAAATAAAAATGCTAGAACAGCTACAGTTGAGACTTAAACATGGTGATATTCGGGGAATAAAATAGCCAGCAGATATCTTTAAAATCAAAAATATAAAACATTTCTAATATGCATAAGGATTCAAGCCTAGCCGAAATGAAACGAGACAAAAACGAAGATTATAGACTATGAAATTTTAAAGAGAAATGAAAGCCTTCGCTTTCTCTTTCCTTTTTTCCTTATCTTTGTTCCAGAATCCCAGCCCAGGACACTAATAAAATATCATTTTTTTAGTCGTTGCTGTATGCCTCTATTTTATTGTTAAAGTAAGGCGTTCCCATATTTACTGTACAGTACGTTACATTCAGTACTAGTAATTGTAAAAAACCCCATTGTTTTATGTATTTTTTTTTTTAAATCTAGAAGGTAAATTACTCTTGGACACAGTCTGACTCTTCGAAAATAATGGTCATACAAACTTGCACTAGCGTACATTTTTAGTGTTCCATACGGCGCACTTATAAGATCACTTCGGCGTCCGTCTGTCTATCACACCCGGTTTTCTCCGAAAACTATTTGACATAAAAAGTTGAAATTTGGCACTTATATAGAAACTGATGACCTCATCAGAGCCATGTAGTTTTGGGAGTTAAATTTTGACTTAAGGGGTTAGTTTTGAGAGGTAAAATCGGAAGTGAAAATTTTTTTTACCAGGTCATCGATTGTGGTGCCAAATGAAAGCTTCTAAAAACACGGTTCAAATATATATATATATATATATATATATATATATATATATATATATATATATATATATATATATAATGTAATACTTGCACACACTCTTCCTTGTATTATTTTTTAAAAATTGCCAAAAATCGCTTTTTCCCCCTTATCTCGAAAAGTACCGATCAAAAAAATTTTGAAAAAATTCTGAAATATTCTCCACCGGGTGTAGATTGAGCGAAAATTATCACGAGTGCATTACCTTTAATAATTTATCTGGTATATAAAAAAAAACTGTCAAGGTCATCAGTTTGCAGTAGAGATCAAAAAAAAAACTTTGTTGAAAAGTCATTGGCGATGTGTTTTGTGAAGTCGACGTACGGAACACTAATTGCGCAACTTGCACTTGCCAAAAATATGATACAGTGTTTATAAACTTTGAGTTCCTTACATGGAAAAAGAAAAAAATTAATTTTCTGTTTGTGTGTACTTGTACGATAACTATTTTTGACGTAACTTATTACTAATCACAAGAAACTAATTTTTGTAAATTCATTTTAGTTTTCTTAAAATCGTTTCTATTACGGACATATACATTTAAATATTTTAATACAAATAGAGTAAATTTTAAAAATATTTATATTTATTTTATATTTATTAAACATGAAAAAAATTCTAAGCCTGTGTTATGTAAGAATATTTGATGGACTAAACTTACCCTAATTTTGCGTGTTAGAGAGGTGTTGGCTAAAACGGGCGTGAAATGTCAGAACACAGATAAAATATTGTAGTCACCTGTTAAGGTTTATGTTCTCTGATGTCCTGAAAGCCTAATAAATAAATACAAAAAAATAGGTCACCAAACAAGTTAAAGTAAAATAAGGGCAAAACTATTTTGGATGTATTCAAAAGGCCATTGGGAGTTACTAAAAATAGAAATATAAACGTAATAACGAGGATAGGGAACTTTAAGTAATTTTCATGTAATTTGAATTCATTATATTATTCCGTTTTTTTTAGATGGTTGTCTGTAAAGTAAATCGCAAAAAAAAAAGACAAAATAAAAATATAGTAATAAATAAAGTTAAATAAGATATAATGATATGTACATAGATAGTTATATGTATATAGATAGTCATTTAATTGTGCTTTTTGATAAATAAAAATTTTGTTACGCGGCATGATTCTTAGTAAGCGTGATTCTTGTAACATTACAAACAGATGTCAAGCGCCGTTGTTTGTTGACAGCTATCATAAGTGATCGGTGTTTCACCTTTAGTGGAAATGAATAAAGCCGAGTATCGTGCAGTAATAAACCATTTTTAGTGTTCCGTACGAAACACTTATGGGATCATTTCGGTGTCCGTCTGTCTGTCTGTCACACCCGATTTTCTCCGAAACTATTTGACGTAGAAAGTTGAAATTTGGCACAAATATTGGAATTGATGTCCCAATCAGAACTATCCAGAAAGTTAAATTTCGATTTAAGAGGTGAAGCTTGTGAAAATATGAGTTCAAAAATATGGGTCATTCTTTTACAAACCGTACACCTTTTGACTTCACATTTTTGATTTGCCCGAAAAATTCTTTATGGCTTTTGTACATGAAATTAGTCGACGCATATATCGAGATTTTTTCCAACTATATATTTTGCAAAATATGAATGTTCGTAATCCACTAATCGGCAGCACATTAAAAAAGCAATATCTCTGGTTCTGTTTATCGTATAAATTTCGTTCTTCCGCCATTTTATTGCTCTTTATGTTGTCTTTCACAAAGTATAACCGTACAATTTTTTGTTTATTTTTATATAACATAGTAATATCAGTAAAATTGTTTAAAGGATTTTTTTGTGCTATTGAGGGGCAACTAACAAAATTGAAAAAAATATTATTATATTCGCTATGTTTTAATCTAAAAAACCCATATTTTTGAAAAGTGAAAAATTAAATAAAGTTCTAACGGAGTCTCATTCACATTTGCGCCCATTACTTGCTTTTTCATCCTTTTATATCAGTACTTCTAATGAAAATTATATATACATTATCCAAATAACGAACAAGTAGAAAGTGATCCTTATTATTAGACTAAATTTTCAAATCGAAAACTTAGAAATGTAATTACTGAATATTGGAACAGAGACAAACACAAATTACATATTTTTCTGACGGGGCAAGTGCGCAATACAAGAATTTAAAAAAAATTATCAATCTCACTCATCATCTGAAAATTCTTGGTTTAGTTGCAGAGTGGTACTTTTTTCCAACGTCCCATGGCAAGGATGCATACGATGGTTTGGTTGGGACTTTGAAAAGGTTGGCTGCTAAAACCAGCCTTCTTAGAGGCAAGATTTAAAATGGCTCTAACTATAAAAGGAATGTTGACATATCATTATACCAATCACGAAAAAAAAGCAAAAGCAAAGCATTTTTCTTTTCAGGAACATTCAACTGAAGTTGAAGTTATGAAATAATTACTTACTTTGCAACATATCGTCGAAAATTATATTATACCGTATGTATTATTATATCATATCCTTGCAAATAAATCTGCTTATGACAATATTTTATAGACTTTTAATTTATTTTAATACTCCGATCGTTTTTTGTCATAAAAAAATCATAATATTCGATTTCAGTTGAGTTTGACTCTATTCCAGTATTACGTTTCGTTTGTGATTTCGATGAGTCTGCATACGAACATTCAGTCTAATAATAAGGATCACTTTCTACTTGTTCGTTTTATGGAAAATATATATATAATTTTTATATAGAAGTACTGTTTAAAAGGATGACCTTGCAATAGGAAGAAATGGGCGCAAACGTGAACGAGACTCCGTTAAAACTCCATGCACGCGGCGCGCGCCTGTCGCGAGCTCGAAATTATTTAATATTTTCCAACCTAATAGAGACCCCACTTTTCAAAAATAGGGATTTTTTAGATTAAAACATAGCGAATATAATGGTATTTTTTTCGGTTTTATAAGTTGTAGGGGCAAGCATGAAAAAATTATTTAAACAATTTCATCGTTATTATTTTTTATAAATAAACAAACAATTCCACGGTTATACTTTGCGAAAGCCAACATAAATAGCGATAAAATGTGGTAAAAAAGTTATTGGTGCGTTTGAAGCCAGAAATCGCAAAGAAACGGCCCCAAATGAACAAGAAAAAACCAAAACTCGGGCCTATTTTGAAGGCAAAGACAAATCCTATAAGAAAGGTATAGAAAGGTCGCAAAAGCGTTGGACTTGATGAAAACTATATTGATGAATAAAGTCGAATTTTGCAAAGAAAATGTGTTTTACGTAGCTAGACCAAAAACTTTTCAGCCTACATGTTAAAGTATATATCACCACTACACCAGACAGTTTATTTTTGCACTCGACGCGCGTTTCGCTAACCATGTTAGCTTCATCAAGAGCGATGATTGACAATCATCGCTCTTGATGAAGCTAACATGGTTAGCGAAACGCGTGTCGAGTGCAAAAATAAAGTGTCTGGTATAGTGGTGATATATACTAAGTAGTGCCATTGTGCCAACTTAGACTACATGTTAAATATATTTAATAACATCTTTTAGTTTAAATGCTGTGGAATCGATGACCCTACCGACTGGAAAATTCCACCTGCACCTTGGCCAAAATCTTGTTGCTACGAGGATCATGAAGAGGATCATTCAAGACGTCCCGAAAATGAAGTGCCCAAGCAAGACGTTTATTGCTCAACACAAAACTATGGAGCTTATGTATATTCCAGAGGTTGTTTCTTGAAATTGAAAGATCGAGTTGAAACAAATATTAGGGTGTTGATTGGTGTAGGAATTGGTATCGCGTTTATTGAGGTAAGATTTTCTAAAGTTTACAAAATCATACGCTGTTAACTAGTCGATTTCAGGTTTATTTTTTATTACGCCATAGATGCTGAAAGAATGGTCAACATTGATGACGTAGTTCTTGGAGCGACTAATAGAATTTTTAAAAAAGAGAAAGGATTTCCAATAGCAATCTGTGGACCTGCTATATTGTTTCTTATTTTTAAGTAATGTAAATGAAAGTACTTATTTACTTTGTTAAACAAAATTTATGCAGTGGTTAGCAAAATTAGAATTGGTTTTTTCTGTGTCTGAAGTAGCAAAGATGTTCTTTGTATCTGACTTCAAAATTTCTACCGGTCTGACCTACATAACAGCTATTGCATTGAGAACATTCTAACTGTTTTACACCAGATTTTTTATACTTTTTTGTTTTGTCTTTTGCACTGCATATTAAATTGGATAGATTTTTGAGACGGTTTAAATGTAATTTTTTTGTTGACGCGAGATTATTCTTGAGATTTTTTTCTGAAATTGGCCCAAAGTAAGTAAAGGATGCAAGCTGTCTGTTGTCTTTCTCGAACTATTTTGGGTATATTTGTTGTATAGTAAGATTGTACTTCTTTAAATTAATTAAATAATTTATTAAAGTGTCTGGGTAACCATTATTTATACCTATCTATTTTATTGTGTCCAGTTCCTTCTGTAATTTTTCTTCTGATAGAGGTATAGAAAAGGCTCTACATGCAGCTAGCTTGTGTGACGTAGGGTGTGTAGAGTTGTAGGGAATAATTGTGTCTAGAAAACTGGGTTGGCTGAGAAAGTTGGTTTTCTGAAAATGTCAATCACTAATTGATTCTGTTCGCGCTTTATTGTTACGTCTAAGAAATTGATTTTTTATCTTTTTCGACTTCCAGGGTAAACTTTATTCTGGGATGTAGGATGTTTCGAAATACTATGATATCGTTCAGTTTTTGTTTACTCCCGTTGTAGCATATGAGTATATCGGCGACGTACCTATACCAGAAGAATATGTGCTGGGCTAGTTCGGATTTCATGAAATTTTCTTCCAGAACTGACATGAATATTTCTGCTAGGAGAGGACTTACTGGTTAGCCCTAAACTTTGTTGGTAAAATTTATTATCAAACCGAAAGTAGTTTTCTTCTGTGCATAAATGGAAAAGGTTCATGATTTCGGCATGAATAGTAGGATTTATGTTGTTGGATATTAGTATATTGTCCATGATCCGAAGGCATTCGCCACTGGAGATATTAGAAAACATACTAACTACATCAAAGGGTGTTAGCATGAAGTTTTTTGGTATATCTATGTCTTTTGGTTTTAGGGAGAGATCTACACAGTTTTAACACTATGTCGGTTGGTTTTAAGTTCAGAACGTTTGAAAATGTAGAATCATCTACGAAACCGTGGTCACGTAAAAGAAGATTTTAATTTAATATAGTGATTTGTTTAGCAAAGTAAATAAGTTCTTTCATTTATTTATAATGTAGTCACAAAGTAACGGACACTTCAATTAATTATTCTTATTTTTAGTTAACTAACCAACGCAGTCATGCCTTTAATTTTTTTTTATGTATAATTTGAATATAAAAATAATTTTTTTTGCAGATTGTTGGAATAGTTCTGGCGTGTTGGTTGGGATTCACCATTAAAAATGAACCCAGAAAATGAGAACAAAGCAAATACAAATATGAAGAAACTACTAAAAATATTTATGTTTATTGATTTTGAAAAAAAAATTGTATTATAAAATATTTCATATTACCTTAAATTTAAGCTAAAAATGAAGTTTAGAATTCCTAATATTAAATCAGTTTAGTGACGCACTAATAGGAACCGTACCCGATGAATAAAAATTAGATAGATCCGGATCAACGTGCAAACATAGGTCTTTGGAAGAAAAAAGATAATAAGAAAACGCAAAATAGTTCTGGTATGTCGGAAAGTCATTTGGATCAATCTGATTTTTCTCGATCGAATCCAAGGAAGGTTGCCTGATACCTTATAACCCAAGACGGCATTTTAATATGTTATACTAACTAATTCAAACATTTATTACAAACTCTATATTATAATTAATTCCTTTATTTTGCGATATTTATAATATGTAATTATATTTTATTGTTATTAGTCGTACAATTACAACACATATAGACCAAGAGGGCGATCCGAAATTTTGAGCTGTCGACTGACCGTCTGCCTAGTTATTCATTCCATCGGTATAGGCGAATAAATGCCTTTAACGTTGATTTTGCGGCTCCCGTGCCCTGGAATACCCAGATAAGGCCCAAAATGCTAAATCCTAAAATGGGCTGTCATTTAACTACGTGAATCAAGTATCATAATATTTGTTGACACTAAAAAAGTCGAGCGCCCCAAAGGGCAGACGATCCAGAAGTGGACAGTCGTTTAACCATATAAAATCAATAATTTTAGTTTGTTCTTGATAAAATAAGAGGGAACCTGCAAAAGGCAGACGCCGCCAATACCGGAGGACGAAGCTGAACTCGCTTTTTCCAGCCAAAAACGGTCATTTTTCCGAGTTATATTGGGCATGTGGAATCTTTGGCACAATAACACTACTCAGTATATATCACCACTACAGCAAACACTTTATTTTTGCACTCGACGCGCGTAGTGGTGATATATACTGACTAGTATTTTATCGAGTTCAAAAACTCAAAAAACAACCGTTTTCGGCTGAAAAAACGGGTCCAACTTCGTCCTCCGGTATTGGCTGCGTCTGCCTTTTACACCTTATTTTATCAAGAACAAACTAAATTTCTTGATTTTATATGGTTATATCACAGTCCATTTTTGGATCGATGTTTTTTGGGCCCTAAAGCTGGGTCCGGTCTCGGCGGCCCTGTTTGCGCTCGACTTTTTTAGTGTCAACAAATATTATGTTATTTGATTCAAGTGGTTAAACAACCTTCCACTTTTGATTGTAACATTTTGGGCCTTCCAGGGCACGGGGGCCACAAAAATGACGTTTAAGGCTCGCCTGATAGAATGAACAACCAGGCAGAACAGTTAGTCGACAGGTCAAAATTTCGGATCGCCCTCTTAGTCTAATAGCAGAATTCGAGAACGTACTCACTACCTTTTATTCACTAGACTTCCTAGGGCTCTTTACCTACTGAGATGATATTTTGTAACCAATCCAGAACAAAAATACTAATATAGTGCAAAAAACAAACTTACAGGTATTGACCACATTCCAACAGCATAATCATGTTTAGTATTCCGTACGGATCTCTTCGGTGTCTGTCCGTCGGCCACACGCGATTTTCTCCGAAACTATTTATCATACAAAAGTTGAAATTTGGTACTATATAGGAATTGATGGCCTCATCAGAGCCGTCTAGTTTTGGGAGTTAAATTTTGACTTAAGAGGTTAGTTTTGGGGGGTGAAATCGAAAGTGAAAAAAAAATTTTTTACTAGGTCATCGAGTGTAGTGTCCAATGAAAGCTTGTGAAAACACGAGTAAAATATTATATATATATATATATATATATATATATATATATATATATATATATATATATATATATATATAATGTAATACTTGCGCACACTTTTCTTTGTATTATTTTTAAAAAATCGAGAAAAATCGCTGTCCCCCCTTATCTCGAAAAGTACTGATCAAAGAATTTTGAAAAAAATTCTGGAGTATTCTCCACGGCGTGTAGATTGAATGAAAATTATCACGCGTGCATTACCTTCAATAATTTATCTGGTATATAAAAAAAAAATTCAAGGTCATCAGTTTTCAATAAAGATTCGAAACAAACTTTGTTGAAAACTCAGTTGGGATGTGTTTTGTGAAATCACTGATCATTTTATACCTCCATAACAATTTTTTTATTTTAAAAGCAATCAACATACGGAACACTAATTGCGAAAGTTCAACTTGTACTTGACCAGTTATTCTTTTTTATTTTAATTAAAAGCCTATAAATGAAAAGTTAAATTTGTTATATTATTTATACGAAGCTCCCATTTTCAATAGTTGATTTCACCTCTTAAATATGCATGTCAACAGTTGTGGCGTAACCAAGGCGCGAGTCAGGAAGGGCATAAACGCTTCTTTTCATATAAATATTGAAA
This sequence comes from Pachyrhynchus sulphureomaculatus, assembly GCA_019049505.1. NCBI lineage: Eukaryota > Metazoa > Arthropoda > Insecta > Coleoptera > Curculionidae > Pachyrhynchus > Pachyrhynchus sulphureomaculatus. The sequence goes on from CM032456.1 coordinate 56,467,186, forward strand.
ATTGCCTCCGTAGAAACAAGAGTTTTTTTATTGAGGGTGTTTTGTGAGAAATTGTTTTTTTTAGGGATTAGTTACAAAATATCAACCTAGGAAGTATCAATGAGATAACTTTCCTTGTAAATAAGCCATAATAAGTAGATCATCCTTTATAATTATTAATTGGAGTTACAAAGAGAGGTGTTTCTAGGCCCATAAATGCTGAAGGTATATTCTTCCTACCCTCTCCTTGTAACATTTCCTATTCTTTTTTAATGTTATATCTGTATATTGCAAGATAGATATAGTAAACGAAATAAATAATGTGTGTCAACATTTTTATGAATGCACTTTGTTGTTGATAGAATATGTATTTGTTGTATCTGATAGACCTAATATAAATTAACTTGATCAGTTTGAGATTATTTTAAATGCTGTGCTCCATATTGTTAAATTTAGTTTTTGACGTTCTGTTGTAATTTCTAGGGAGAAATTTTTTTGGTCGAATTTAAGAGTAGTGGATGAGGGTATTAGAGGCAATTTATTGAAGTGGATATAAGACTTCTTGACCGACAGAATATCAGAAGTGAAGATAGAAAAGATATCGTGTCAGTACAGGACATTCAGTGACATAACTCAGAGTTTAGTACTTGGACCCATTGTCTTTAATGTTTATTTATGTGATCCTCCATAGATAGCTGATGAGACAAAAATTTATAATAATTCAACAATCCATTATATTACCATGGGTGTTATTATTAGTGATGATTTGAAATGGGCATATCATATCATGTGGAATATATCATAAATATAGCAAACTCGGGAGCATACACAGCCAAAATTTTTCTAGAACTCGTAAATTTGATCAAAAAATGGTTTTTGTTATATATAAGTTTACTTTTAACTGGAGCATACTTTTAAAAATCGCTTACTAGATATGCTTGTTGCACAAAGTTACCTAAATCATTTAGATTTGTCTACAATTTACATTTATATGAAGAAAAAATAAGTGTATAGTAAAAATATGATGTCAATAAACAAATATTGGGTGATTGCAAAAGTTCGTGCCTGATCGGAAACCAAATTAAATACAACACATTTTCATGAAAAATAGTATTTATTAATCAATAATGTACTCTCCCTCATTTCCTAGAACTATCTCTCATCGTTTTACAAGTTTTTGAATTCCTTCTTTTAGAAACTGCGTGGTTTCTCTTCAGAGAAAGTCATAAGGTAGTTTTTAGCTTCTTCTATAGAATCAAATTTTCTGCCATTCGAATTATTTTGCTAAGAACGACACACCTAAAAATGTGAAGGGGCAAGGTTAGGGGAATACGACGGGTGCTGGAGATTTCCCTCCCTAACGTATGGAACCCATACATCGATGTGTATCCAAGTTGCTTTAAATGACAAAATGCAGTTGAATTGTCAACATTTAATCTCTTCAGCGGTAATCCGTGGATTATTATTTACTAATTCACAGATAGATAGAGCGAAGTTTATCGTTTAGATTGAAGCCACCACTTCAAAAATCGACCAAACCACTTTTTAACTACGGGACTAGGATCTAAATAAAAGTCTTGAATATTTTTTGTTGCAGTTCCACCACTCATACCCTTTTTAAATTCATATAACATAACAGGATTTTTGTTTGTAAGCGAGTTGTGTGTTGAAGAGGTTAGATGTAAGAGTAACCCATAGACATAGAGGATGGACTGAGTGTTCCGTATCCCGCTGTGAAGTAAATATGGACGAGAAGGGTGAGAGAGATAAAGCGAATGAGTGGCCAATAGCTGCCTCTTTTTAGAATGCCGCTAATCTACGGCGCTCTAATATTTCTAATTTGAACTAAAATCGGGTATGGGGCTTTTCTTCCCTTGCATTCCGTCTCGGAGTACTACACCTTGTTTATTACAGGCCTACAGAAAAGAGACAGGTATTGACCGCACAATCGCTTTGTCAATTTTATGAGGTTAATGCTCAGTCCATCCTCTATGTTTATGGAGTAACCGATGTTAAATCTCGCCTCTTCTACTACACGATGTGTGTGGGTAATATGTACTCACATCACACGTATTAACATCTTAATAAAGACGATATTTATTTATTTTCCATTTTGAGTATTAACCTTGCTCACAAATTAATTTAAATAAACTTTTTTTAAGGTTATGTTAACTCATTTAGATAACTGTCAGTTAATATGATTATAAACGAACATCAGCATAGTCCTGCCATCTATGAAAATCGGGCACGAACTTTTGCAATCACCCAGTAGTGGTGCCTTCCATTTTTTTTAATGTAAAAACTCTTAAAATCCAGAGAATGTTACTTTAATCCTAGTCAAATGTTAAAAATTAAATATGAAGTGTATGTTCAGGCAATTTTAAGTTTACAGTGCCCTAAGTAATAAAATACTTTTCAATACATATATAACGCGGCAGTCCTCACGGAGCACTAAGCAATTCAAATGGTATACTTTTTTATTGGCTGGACGACACCAAAAGGTGGTTTCTAATTATTTTATATAAACCTCTACTACATTTCATGTAATACTTTTAACTGATTATGAGTGTTTGTTATTGTTAAATACAGTTGATTCTTGTAACTACACTTTGTTTTCAATTTACAATTAATATAATATGGCTAGAAAGTTACCAAGAAAAAATGTTATTACTCTAGTGCATCTACTAACTTACATGATAAATTTATATTCTTAAGCCGACTTAACACTTCGCCATATACACAAATAAGCTGTTTTAATACGTCATGAAAACATACGGCTCGGCTGGTATGGAAGCAAACATCTCTTTTTCGAAGAAATGCCCTTCCAACCGCAAACCTTGTTTCGAACGCAACTGCAAAGAAGTTATTTCGAAACATCTTGCCTACCGACAATGACGTAAGAATCCTTACGTCATAAATCGAAACATCTTTATCCGTACCTGAAACAGCAAAGAAATTATCGACGACACCAAGGAATCACACAATCAAAGAATTAAAAACAAACGTCTTGCTTGCCCAAACAATTCCAGGTTTTTTTTTGGTCAATCGGTAAGATCATTAGTCAAAATCTCTCTAAATCCACTATACCACCACTCACACGGCCAGATAATACTATCGCAACAACACCAGTTGAGAAAGCCATCTTTTTAGCTAAAGTTTTTGCTTTACATTCTACTGTCGATTTCCAAGGAAAAACACCACGAACTATTCCCATAGTGCAGTCAAGGATACCCGATATTGTCTTCAGACAGCATATCATAAAACATATTCTGGCGCTGACGGAATACCTGTCGTACTACTCAAAAAATGCGCGAGAGAGCTAGCATTAGTTTTCTGTAGACTTGTCAACATATCCTTTAGAAAGGGAATATTTCCCTCCTGCTGGAAATGCGCTACCGTTCAGCTGATACTCAAAGAAGACAAGAAGACCTTTCCAAACATCTACCGACCAGTCACACTACTTTCAATAATAAAATCATGGAAAAGGCTATCAATCAGCATCTTATACACTATCTTGAAGGATTGAATATTATTAGTGACCATCAAAATGGCTTTCGTAAGCCATAATCAACAGGAGGTCATCCAACTTATGTAACACATGTTTGGCACAACGCAATTGACTACTTAATATATCCAATTCATTCGACCGTGTTTGTAAGTTGAATTGTTGGCTAAGCTATACTCTTATAGTATGTCTGAAAAGGTCTGTTTATGGCTCTTGTGTTTCCTCAAAAAGCGTTGTTGACAAGTGGCAGTCGACGGATTTCTTTCTAACTCCTTCACTTCTGACGCCGATGTGGCCCAAGGCTTCATACTGTCTCCTACTCTCCTTCTCATCTACATTAACGATCTGCTGGAAAGGACCAGGAATCTAGTCTACAGTTTTACAGATGATAGTACGCTTATTTCTTCATTCACTTTGAACGTTCGAACATCGGCTACTCATACAAACATCTGCAGACAGCAGGAACTTGTTCAACTTAACAAAGACCTGTAATAAATTCTATTTTGGGGTGGCAGTAACCAAGTAGAATTTAACGCTACAAAAACCCAGGCGGCAATTTTTTCTAAAAAAGTTGCTGAGGAACCAGACATAGTTTTGTTGGGACCATAGACATAGAGGATGGACTGAGTGTTCCGTATCCCGCTGTGAAGTAAATATGGACGCAAAATGTGATGAGAGAGACAAACCGAATGAGCGGCCAATAGCTGTCTCTTTCTTGAATGCGGCTAAGCTACGGCATAATATTTCTAAGTGCTCTATTTGACTAAAATCGGGCAGGGGGCTTTTCTTGCTTTGAATTGCGTTTCGGGGTACTGCGCCTTGCTTATTACAGGCCTACAGAAAAGAGACAGGTATTGGCCGCACAGTTGCTTTGTCTCTTTCTAGAGAGTGGTCAATTTTATGAGGTTAATACTAAGTCCATTCTCTATGTCTATGGTCGGGACACTCCGTTCCTCTAGCATCGTCACTCAACTTGCGGGGCGTTAATCTGAGCGCAAATATGTCTTGGCATGAACATGTTGCAAACATAGCAAAGAGGGTTTCTCAAAAGTTGGGAATATTATTTCGACCTAGAAAGCACAATAACTGTTAATTCTGTATAAAGCTTAAATTCGACCAACGATATAATACTGAACGGTGTTATTTTTTTATTATTACTTATGTTCAATCATATAAGGAATTAATGAGGTAGGAGATTACAGGAGCTGCTTCGTTTACGTCGTATTAAAGGTCCGTTTCAGGGTAAGTGAAATACCATACAGATTGTAAACAAAGAACGCAGGAGGATGTTTAGAGCGACAATAATTTGGCGGGATTAACAATAACAGTCAAAACAGCCAATTAACCCCACTAAATTCTGATTGCTACAAATGTCTTCTTTACGCCCTTTTGTTTGCAGTATTGTGAAATGGTGGTCCCCCTTAATTCATACGCAAATTGGTAGAAACTGAAATCGATTTAAAAGTATCATGTAAACAAACAAGTTATTTTGAAACGACATATAAAAACATAATTCTTCTTTTTTAAAATAGAATTTAAGCATGTATTACCTAGCAATATAAACCTTATGGTCTTCATCATATTATGTAACCGACATAACGTAATATAAATTGTTTCTGGCGACATCTGGGAAAACTGAAAGGAATTATTAAAATGTCACTGTCATTTTTTCATTCCGCAAAATAACCTCTTCTTGACAAACCGATTTGTATTATAAAAAATGCAAAATAGTTATGAGTTTTTTAAATTTCAAGGTAGTGTGTGTAATTAACAACACTTAGTTATTCTGTTACAGACCTCGAGATGTAATTATCATAACGTGAGAATTAAAACAAAGAGAACGCATTCAAATTAGCGCTAATTATAAATGTAACAAACGTTCTCCTTTGGCGTCCTACCACAAATGAGAATAAAAAACTTTTTAATAACATTATGCGTGATTGTGACTATAAGTTTGGCGTTTATCATTTTTGGCCAACATAGGCCTGCAACTATAAAGAACATTGTTACGAGTACAAATGAACAAATACAAAACTTTAAGGTAAGTATTCAAATATTGTTTTATAATAAATTCAGGTAGTAAAAGCAATTAGTTTAACAAAGTTAAGTTAAGGGTGGATGAAAAAATTATTCAGTTATTATAGCAAAGTCAAGTTCAAAATGATGTTTCCAAAGACCTCAAGTGTTCACATTAGGTATTTAGGTACACAGAGAAATTTATTTTTTGGTGCATATATTAATGGGCACCATTACTCATAAATGTAATTTGTATTATTCATGGTAATTGAAGAATTTTTTTTGTTCATTGTTAATGCCCATTTTTGTACATATAATTCAGTTGGTTAAAAATAGAAATTGTCAGTTTGAAATAAGGTATTAACTAAATATCAACAAAACCATAAAAGTTGTCTTCTATATAAGGTATATATTTGTATAATTTGTAACACTGATAGATGTTTTATTGTTTATTCAGTTTATAGTTTATGTATACTTGTCTATCTTTATTACATTTTACATCCTTATTGCACTAATAGGGCACATAAAAATTTGAAAAAATTTAGGTGTGTAGTAACCTTCAATAAACAGTTTAACAGTTTTTATATTTATTAGATTGTATAAATTTAGACACAATAGGATGACTTAATTTAATAGCTATTTTGTATATCCTACTAAATTTGCCTTTTATTTTTTGGTGTACCAGTTTACTTTTGGCCCCTACTTTTAACTGCAGAACCTATTCAAATTGAATTTTCTCTTCATTTTTTGGTTAAAGTGCCATCTTTTACATACTACTTGATCCCGCTATTAACACAACATGAAAAATCAGTTGTAGGCCTGATATCATTCGAAAAGTAACATTTGAGGCACTGCCATCTTTTTGCATTTCCACTTTAAAAAAAACCGAGGTGAAAAAATGATTTGTTTTGCTTTGAGTAAAATCACTATATCATACAAAACATGTAATAATTGGTTTGAGTAGCTGCAGAAATTTGAACCTCCAAGATGGATAACTAAAAATGGTCAAATGCAACCAATTTTAGATTAGAATCCTTGCCAAACTCTACTTGGACTTAGCACTGTGACTCTGCAGCCTATTTTCCAGCACCTACAGAAGCTAGGAAGGATTTACAAAAAGTCTTGGGGTGTCCTTCATGAACTCACTTCCGAGAACAAAAGCAGACACTGCAATACTGCTGCCTTTTTTGAACATATTTGTTCTTTGTGATGAAAAGTTGATATTGGTTCAAAGTATAGGATAAAACCTGTTTTGCCCATATAAAGTATGTTTTTGCATAATTTGGGACAGTAGTAGGCATTTTATTGTTTATTTGCTGAACAGATAATGTTAATTTTCCTATTTTTACTATAGTTTACATTCTTATTACATTACTATGGCTCATAAAAATTACCTGATATTTAGGTGTGTAATAACCTTCAGCAAGCAGTTTAGAAATTTTTATATTTATTACATTATGTAAAAATATAGATGCTAAATATGAAGTTAATTAAATCAGTTCTTTCATAGCATATTAAATTCATCATTTTAGTTTTTAGATGTTCTGATTACCTGTATCCTTACGTCTCCCTCTTTTTTAAGAGTCTTCAACTCTACTAGGTATATTCGGTCATCTTATAGCTAGACTTATCTGTGATCTTAACTATTTGATTGAAAACGAGCTTTAGGACTGGCAAGGAATAAAACCCAGTGAATATTTGAATCAAAACCCTGTTTTGATTCAAAATAGAAACTCATATGGAGCTTTGAATTTCTAGATTGTTTTATTAAAATTAGAATTAATTTTAAAAATTCTATATTTGGCTACTGCTTCTTTTTTTTTTAAATCTGAACCACATATAAGTAGTATATTTTAGTAATCAAATACAGTAGAGCTGTTCTCATTTTTGGGTGTTAGTAATTATAAAACTACAGTTTTGAATAATTTTGGTAGTTCATTAGTTTATAATCTATTGCTACTATTACTTCTACAACCAATACACGTTAATAGATATAGATAGATAGATAATAGAGCTGAGAATGCTGGTTAGCTGTCAAGACTTAAAAATAACTCTGCTGTATTTATCAGTGAAATATCTTTCTTTTAAGCAGTAAGATTATTTAGAAAAGAAAACTTTATGTTAAAGCATAAACACAATATTCAGTCAGCTGATTCCAGCGCCAGATTTTTGTCAATTCTATTTTCTACTTGCTGTAAGTTTTTTTAATATATATGAGTTATGCACAATTTTGGAATTTCCTTTTTCACTTTTATTAAGGATTGTTGAAAATAAGAATTTTATTGGAATTTTCGCTATAAACCAAGTGTTCCTATAAGTTTCAGTATTTCTGTCAATAGCATAATTACATTTTGCCCTTGAAAAATAATATTTGTTTAGTTTAAATATTTTAGTCTTTTACTAATAAATAGGTTTTTTTGTACCAAGGAAACATTGGCCTAACCAGGCTCAGGTTAGGACCGGGGCCTTATTGATACAAGGGGTGTTTCAGTAAGTAAAAAAAGAAAATACTAATGACGGAGCTGTTTATAGAAAGGAGATACCAATCAACAAACAGGGAGCACGAAACGACAACCTAGGGGCAAAATCTTTTAATGAAAAAGAGAAAAAAAGATCCTCTTGTATTAGAACTAACTAACAATTAAGCCCAAGAAGTAGAGATTTTGCACAAATAACATTTGACCACAAATCCCTCCTTGGCTATGCCACAGCAAAGAGATAGTTCCTACCAAATGATATTTTTAGTGTTCCGTACTGAACACTTATAAGATCACTTCGATGTCTGTCTGTCTGTCTGTTTGTCACACCCGATTTTCTACAAAACTATTTGACATAGAAAGTTGAAATTTGGTACTAATATAGGAATTAAAGTTGAAATTTGGTACTAATATAGGAATTGATGGCCTCATCAGAGCTCTATAGTTTTGAAAGTTAAATTTTGACTTAAGGGGTTAGTCTTGGGGGTGAAATGAAAGCTTGTAAAAACACGTTCAAAAATATACATAATGTAATACTTATGCACATTCTAGAAAACATTCTAGAATATTCTCCACAGGGTGTAGATTGAATGAAAATTATCATGAGTGCATTACCTTTCATAATCTATCTGGTATATATATAAAAAAAAAAAAAATTCAAGGTCATCAGTTTTCAGTAAAGATCAGAAAAAACTTTATTGAAAACTGTTGTTTTGTGATCATTTTATACCTCCGTAACTAAATTTTTTATTTTAAAAGCAATCAACGTACAGAACACTAATTGCGCAAGTCCAACTTGCACTTGACGGATTATTTAAGTTTTAGTATTATTATGTCCTTTCTTCTGCAATGTCATTAGTTGGATAAGTCAAATGGAACCAAATGCCTTTTTTCAACTTTTTATTCTATTAATGTAAAATATCTGATTTACTGTATATTTCCAGTTTTTAAAATTAAAATAAATAAATTAATATTTAGTAGAATTCAATTTGCTCTAATTATGGATTTTATAGTTTATAAATACATTAATTTATTTTAATTTATTCAAAGAAGTGTGTTTATTAGTTGCTTTCGTATTGCATATTCGTCTCCAAATTGTATACATTGCAGGTTTTAATTTAAAAAGTAGTTGTAAGGAGCATAGTCAACAAGCCAAAACAAGAATATTAGAATTTTTCCGTTTTTTTTTTACATATTGAAATGGCTAAACATAATATACCCATAATAACTAATAAACAGAAGAACAGGAATAAGTTTTCTTTACAGTAGTTCATGTAAATGTTCTCTGGAAACCAGTGGTATTGCACGTGCAAGGTGCGGAAGGAATATGGATACAAAGGGCGTTTCTCCACAGAAAAAGAAAAGAGAACACTAAGCGGGCAAAATCCCTTGATGAAAAAAAAACCTCTAAAAGTTTGTGCCCTTTCTAACACCGTACACTAAAAATCGGTGATCGGGGCGAAGACTTTTCACAAAAAAGAATGGTTTCACGCAGTAGAAACTGAAAAGAATTGATGCTCGAGGGAGTCCAAATAGGAACCCTTTCATACAGTCATAGACTAAAAAATTATGTTATATACACTATGAAAGTTAAGGTAAATCAACATACTGGGCACCAAAAATAGAAGAAGCAAACTTTTATTCCGTGTCCCCATCACCTCTGTTGCTACTGTTCATCCAGGGATGCTTCTTATATTTACGCTGCTCACTATTTTGATTTACGTTGAGTTCCATATCTATATAACAATATCAGAATTCTTTAGGCTATGAACAGTGGAATTCACCTAATTTCAAAATTGATGGCCGGGGATAAAGATTTTTTACAAAAGGAGCCCCCAATAAAAAGAAACTCTTTCTAATAGAGCACTATTGTTTGTTTCTAAGGACGGCAGGGTGTCATATACCCCCTTAGCCACTCTTGGTTATACCATAGGGAGTTTATCTATATTTGCTGGTGTCGCTATTTCTTTAATTGTTAAGCTACAACATAAAAGTAATAATTTTTTAAAATAAAATATGCTATATTTTTATTGACATTTCGACTTTTTTATCCACATTTTGTATAACATACGTTATTTAATTATAATGTGTTAAGTAGATTTTCAAAATTTTAATCTCAGTATTTCTTGAATGACTAAAGTCTCAGCTTACTAGCAGAACACAGCAGGTTGTGTATTAATGCCTTCTCTAAATGTAATGTGTGTAGTGTCAGAAGGGGCCCCGAGACCCATCCCACACCACTATTATTTAGTGTTTTTATCAATGACATTTCTGGTTGTTTCCATTACAACATTTTTAGTGTTCCATACAGAACACTTATGGGATCACTTCAGTGTTCGTCTGTCTGTCCGTCACACCCAATTGTCTTCGAAACGATTTGACATAAAACGTTAAAATATGGCACAAATATAGAAATTGATAACCCACTCCGAGCTATGTAGTTTTGAAAGTTAAATGTTGACTTAAGGGATTAGTTTTATGGGGTGAAATCGGAAGTGAAAAAAATATTTTACCAGGTCATCGAGTGGGGTGTTAGATGAAAGCTTGTAAAAGCACAAGTTCAAAAATATATATGATGTAATACTTGCACATTTTTCTTTTTATTATTTTTAAAAATGGCCAAAAATCTTTATCCCCCACTCTATCTCAAAAAGTACTAATCAGAAAATTGTGAAAAAATCTGAAATAGTCTAAATAAAGTGTAGATTGAGTGAAAATTATCACAAGTGTATTACGCTTGATAATTTTTCTGGTAAAAAAAACTATGCGGCATGACAGAATAGTCGAGGTTTGGAAACTTGGGAGTTCAACTAAGAGCTATGAAATATCAATACGTATTTGGTGCAGTCAGTAGTATTGTGATGACTGGTGACCAATGGACAGGTACCGAAGACAAAATAACTTTGTTTTATTTATTTATAATTTATTATTGTTAGGTAGCTAATTTTTAATTGAAAGGTATTCACGGTACAGAACACTATTTGCGTAAGTCCAACTTGCACTTGACCGATGTTTAGTGTTCCGCACGGAACACTTATAAGATCACCTTGGTGTCTGTCTGTCCGTCTGTCACACCCGATTTTCTACTATGTATCCAACACATTTGAGGAGGATTGCAGACCAGTATGATATATACTATATAAGTAGTAAAAGCCGATAAATGTAAATATTAAATATATACAGTTTGATAAACTTAGGTTACCTATTTTTAGTGACTATATCTTTAACAATATTTTAAGTATTTTGTGTATAAATCTACACTTTTTTAAATGACTTAAATTTCAATGAATTAGAGTTATAGCTTAATATTTAAAGTTGGAGGGCGAAGAAAGCTATCTTTCATGCTGTGACGATTTCTAGATCTGCTAGGAGTGTTGTAGATTGTGCTGATATCTTAACAGCACTTTACGTTGGATTTCTACAAAGACTGGTTTGATATACTCATACATTCGATATTGATTTTTATAGAACTAGTTACGGGCAATTCCTTTATTACCTGAATAATGATGCCAATAATGTTGCTTTGTATACTTTTAACGTCGTAAAGAGCGTCTTTCAAATGTACCTAAAAAGGCAGTTAATCTGCTTTTATTGTTTTGCGTTTTTGTGGGCTAATCTTCATTTAATAAATGTTCCTTTGTAACACTGTAAAAACTCGGTAGCTTTTCCGATAAAATTCTACTTGTGAAAGTGTGAAATAACGAATAGATGTGATGAATAATAAAGTTAAATATCTTAACTATTTCTTTGTACTTAAATTTTTAACAATAGACTTATTGTCTAATCGAAAACTATTTGGTCATTGCCCGTTTAAATCAATAAACAAATTATTTTTCACTATTTTCTGACTGGGTTAATTAAGATTGGAAATAACAAGAATCTTCATGATATTCCAATTTTTTAGCCCTAAAAAAACTCATGACGTATTTGAGGACACTCCACTACCACCCTTTTCTTTCTCCCCCTACTATCAACAATATACCTAAAATGTGGACATTTGGTTGATAAAATTAAGAAACAAGTCTGGTATTGCCGAAGAAACCCAACAAAATATATCGACTGCCACCCCATTTATCTACTGCCCCTTAAGCAAGTAGTATTTTTATACGAAATTTAAAATTGATTTTTCATTACTTTCGTAAGTTATCGTGCCAAACGACGGACAGAACGACCAAAGAAATCGAAAAACACCAAATATATTTTATACATAAACTATGTATGTTATTTACAGAATGATTTCCCACCAAATCAATCATCCATTTAAGATTTCAGAGAATTCTGTAAAGACAAGTAAAAAACATGGGCTAAATTGCAACCATATGCAGAAAGTACACTTACTCTAATTCCATGTAAAACAGAAAAGAAAACTGAACGGCCAAGTACTGTTTTGTAGAACAAATCGCTTTGGCTACCGTAACGGTATTGCTACTTATAATTATTAATTTTAATAACTGGTAATATATAATCTATAATGTGTATAAAATCTAACGTCTCTCTGTCTGTCTGTCTGTCTGACTGTATGTCATGTAGCAAGAATTATGTAGAATAAGATCTAAAAAAAAAATCCGCGGTAGCATATATCTATCTATAACAGAGAAATACTAATGAAAGTTTTTACCATTCAATTTTTAAATAAATAAATACGTAAAATTCAAGCCGTTTATTCCCCATTAACAACCTAATATTTATCAAAAAAATCTATAATATATATAAAACGCAACGTCTGTCTGTCCATTAATGCGCTTAGCACTCAAGAACCACTTATCCGATTTACGTGTTTTTTTTTTTAAATTTATACATATATTCTCTGGCCAGGCTATACGATATATTCTATTACATTAGGTAATATAAGGAATAAGCAGTGACGATAATAGTGAATCAAGCTGGAAAAAAAAAATTGCCGCTAGAACGCCCTCTTGCAATACGCTGCCTGAACCGTTAAATATGGAACAATATCATGTAGCAAAGAATATAATCCATATAAAATGCAACGTCTCTCTGTCTGTATGTCTGTTCGTTATTGCGCTTATCACTCGAGAACCACTTATCCAATTTACGCATTTTTTTTTTTTTAAATTCATACCTATGTTCTCTGGCCAAGTTATAGAATATATTTTATTACGTTAGGTAACATAGGGAATAAGAAGTGACGATAATAGTGAATCAAGTTCACGCGAGCGGAGCCGCGGGCACGGCTAGTACTCTATAAAATCTACGTTTTCATGTCGTTACATTTCGGCTAGGCTCGAATCCTTATGCACATTAGAAACGTTTTATATTGTTGATTTTAAAAATATCTGCTGGCTATTTTATTCCCCGAATTCACCATGTTTAAGCCTGAACTGTAGCTGTTCTGGCATTTTTATTTGCTAAGATAATTAAGTTGACAAGTGCATGCATACTACAGGGTAAAGGGTGCTACCATATCATGTTTTGGGTGGGAACCAGTTGGAATAAATTTTCATTTTTCACCGGAAATTGTAAATATTTAATGTTAAATTGCGAGGGTAGTCGCCCTTTAAAAAGTACGGAACACTAATTGTGCAAGTCCGACTTTCACTTGGCCGGTTATTTACGAATGTGATGCTTGGAATAAATTTTCATTTTTCACCGGAAATTGTAAATATTTAATGTTAAATTGCGAGGGTAGTCGCCCTTTTAAAAGTACGGAACACTGATTGTGCAAGTCCGACTTTCACTTGGCCGGTTATTTACGAATATGATGCTTCCCCCAGTGTGAAACAGCAGAAAAGGGCTTACGTGTTGGTATCTAAATTTTTTATTTTCAACACAAAAATGTCAACAAATCAATAATTAATATTGGTTAAACCAAATTAACTTTTTGAGGTAAGAGATAAACAAGAACATGAAGGTCGTTGTGCTTGAAAATATTTCATTTATATGCTACAGTTTGTCAAAAGGTCACTTTTCAGGTGTGAATATTTCAAAAACTGTTTGGTTTAGATAAATTAATTAATATATAGCATATACTAATCCATCTCTATGCTATGGCCAACAATAAAATAATAACGTCAAAGTTTGATAAAGAATTAACCATTTATAACAAAAGTACTAATAAAAACCTTTTTTTTTTTAATAGGACAATTTAAGAGATGCAGAGACCAAGAAGCTAGTAGCAGATGAAAAACTACTAGAAATCTTAGGATTTTCAGACGAAAATCCAAGATTGTATCCTAGAGATGTCTGGAAAAATACATCCCTACCTGTTGTTGTTACCTACGTCCTTGAAGGACAAGAGAGCCAAGCTGTGGGACTTATCGGCAATGTGGCCAGGGTTCTACCCAATAATACAGTTTTAATTTATAATCTGGGTTTGACTGAATATGGTCTAAAAACTGTGAGTACAATGTTTACTAAGTTGAATTCCATAAATACCTACGTCCATTTTTTTTATCCCTTTTAAGTTTCACAACCTACTGTGTTTAAAAATTAAGGACATTTTTTTTTTTTTTAAAGACAAGTGCTAATGCTATTTATTAAATTAGTTGTTTTTTTTTTAAGTTGGCCGAACTGCTACTAACATCTGTCTGTCTGTCATAACATGCCAGAAAGGCGCCTAAACCGCGCAAGATTTGTCACTACAGATCGGCTAAATGGAAAGATCTCATGAAATATTTTCGAACTTTCCCTTGGCTAGACGTTTGTTTTCGATCTGACGACCCATGTGACTGCGCCAGGGAGGTTTCAGATGTTATTTTGGTTGGTATGGAAGCTTACATTCTTTTTTCGAAAAAATGCCCTTCCAACGGTAAACCTTAGTGTGACCGAAAATGCAAAGAAGCTATTGCTTCTAAACATCTTGTCTACCGACAATGGCCGTGTAAGTCCTAACACCATAAATCGTAACACCTTTGTTCGTGCCCGGAACATATGCAAAGGAAATTAATTATCGACCAAACCAAGGAGGCACACAATCAATGAATTAGAAACACACTTCTCACTTGTCCCAACAAATCCTGGTCCTCTTGGTCAGTCGCTAAGGCAGTTAGTCAAAACTTCACCAAATCCACCATACCACCACTCACACGACCAAATAATTCTATTGCAACGACACCTGTTGAAAAAGCGAACTTGTTGGCTGAACTCTTTGCTTCACATTCTACTGTCGATTTCCAAGGAAAAACACCACCTACTATTCCCATAGTGCAGTCAAGGGTGCCCGATATTGTCTTCAGACAGCGTATCATAAAACGTATTTTAATGAAGCTAGACAGTCTATATTTTTATGCTTCAAACGCCACTGGCGGCTGAACTATTGAATTTTGAGCATTGTGCCCATGAGAGCGAGGTCCTTTTGTTGGCGATGTTGGTAGCTGAACCCGACATAGTTAGATCGAGGCATTCCATTCCTCTAGCATCGTCACTAAATTTGCTGAGCGTTAATTTGGGAGCAAATATGTCTTGGCATGAACCTGTTGCAAACATAGCAAAGAGACCTTCTCAAAAGCTGGGCATATTATTTCGAACTACAACAACACAACAACTGTTAATTCTGTACAAAGCTCAAATTCGACCAATGATGGAATACTGCTCCTATGTTTGGGGCTCTGCTTCGTTGGATTCTATTCAGAAGAGAGCTGTTCGCTTGATCGGTAACCCGAAACTGGCCAGCAACCTTGATTCGTTCGAACATAGAAGAACGGTTGGCAACTCGAGTGTATTCTACAAGTATTTTCATGGAAAGTGTTCGGTGGATGTAGCCCGCTTAATTCCTCCCAGAGCGATGCATGCTAGAAATACACGTCGCGCTAATAGTTCACATCCGTATGAGGTTCAGCCTGTTACTCCTCGTACAACCCTTTTCAAGCAGTCTTTTATATGAAAAACCTCATCCTTTTGGAATAATTTGGCCAGGATTGTTTCCAACCTAGTACAATTTACCGCGGTTCAAGACCAACCTGAATCGCTTTTTCCGCACAAATATCGCTCTTGTAGCTTTAGGGATTTCTCTGCAGCACGTGTGCTAGGCCCATATAAAAAAACGTTTAAGGCGAACCGCGTTTTTACGATTTTCAACCGAAAACGTCTACAAAATCAAGCAGATTTTGAAGAATGATTTGAATTTGTCTGCTGTTGTGTTATCTCCTCTTGGTTCAGGATCGCTAAAAACATGCTTTCTTTGAATGTCTGTACTTTCAAATTCATATTTACTGGAGATGAGACGTGGATCTACACATATGACCAGAAAACAGCACTACAATCAACTGCATCTCGTACAGAAGGTGCACCAAGCCGAAAAAATTGCGTTAAAAAAGACTCCTTTAAGTGACCAAAAAGTTAATAAGAAGTATCATTTAAGCGTTATTTCGTAAAAGAAGGTTTGAGTTGTGGCAGCGGTTTTGCATCACCATAACTCACCATCACCAAATGAATGTCGTCATTTTTAAACTAAAAATGAAACAATTACCATTCCACAAGTACCATATTCACCAGATATGGCACAATGTGGCGTTTTCTTCTCTAAGCAGAAATTACTCTTCCTTGAACACAGTTTTGATTCACAAAGCTGTAAAAGAGAAGTCGCTGGCCGTCTTGAAAGCTGTGCCCGAAATCTGGCATCTGGTGTTATGAAGATTGGAAAAAAACGTTGCACTGATAAGGGGTTACTTTGAAAGGGATGATGATTCGGCTAAATAAATTAATAGTTGGGGTTTTAGTTAATCAGACCCCTTAATTTTTGAACATAGTAGTACATAGTTTTCTTAGAGATTGTTCTTTGCAAGTGGAAATTGAGTATGCTGCCTGACAAAAGTTTTTGTTTTTTTTTATTGGGTATAGAATTAATTAGCCTGTTATTTTATATATCTTTAATTTTTCTTAATTATCTTTAAACTGTTGTGACTTTTGCGAAATCAGTAAATTATTTTCAATAATTATTTTGATTTTTTTTTTTAGCTACAAAATTATTGTAATAATTCGCGATGCCAAGTGATAACATTTGATCTCTACGATTTTCCTTCGCACATTCAAGATGAGGTCTTACATGGGTATAGACCGTTAGTAATACAGGTGAGATTTACACTGTTTATTATATGCTCACAGTCCAAGCAACCGTGCAGGGTAAGATTTAAGAGCAATTATATAAACAAAAAATGATGAAAAATATCAGCTTCTCTTAAGTAACTTGTTCTGTAAAAGTTATTTATCTATTTATCCAAAAAGTTAATATATGTAGATCTTATAATTTTATGTTCGTCAATATGTAATCAGTGGCATAGCCAGGTTCAAAGGTATGTATGGATACAATAGGCGTTTCTTTAAGGAAAAGAAAAGAACACTAAAGGCGGCGATATTTATGGTGCGGCGGGAAGCCTCTCGATAAAAAGATCTTATTGCACTGAAGCTCTAAAGCTTAGACCCTTCCCTGCAGAATAAATTCATAAGAGATGACTGGGAAGTGAAATTTTTTCCCAAAAATATTCCTTTCATACATTGGAACGTTACACTTCCACTCAATCTAAAAATCGATGGCTGAGCCGTCATTTTTATAAAAAAAAAACAATAAAAAGCCTCTGCTGAATGGCAGGTGGAGGAGGTATATGCCCCCCTTCGATTACAACAAAGGGGAGCATATGTTATATATAATTCTTTACCACGATACTTAAATTTGTAGAAGTGTTAACAATACTGTTTTATCATAGAAAAACAATTATAGTGAAATACTTGATGTTAGGATATGCGTAAATCGTCTTGGAAACATTTTTCTCGAAAAAAAAAAAGTAATAAGAGATTCAGTATAAATACCTTCTTTTGTTAATACAATAGAATTTTAATCAGAATTATATTAATGAAGTGTTTCTGTTGAACATGCCACCACTTGAGTGACTTGATGATATTGTCAAGTGGTTATTATTAATCTAAATAATAGACTTAATATAACTATTGCATAAACGCACAGTGTCCTTCCATTTTACACGTAACTAGTCAGTTATCAATAAACTAAATATATTTGAACACATTTTGGTGCTTTTCAAAATTATCCTCACCGTCTTACCCGGTCAATTGCGGAAACATTTAAAAAAAATTGCCAATGAACTTGCGGTCGTTGATTAATATGAAAATCGAAATGGATAATGCACCGAAGCTACCGGATTTTAACGTTGGAATTCCGATAAAATTGTAGTCTTAACTAGGGATGGAATTTTTTTAGACTGAAAAATTATTATATAATAAGTAGGCTGAGTTTTCGGTCTAGCTAATTAAAACACTTTTTTGCAAAATTCAACTTTATTCATCAATATAGTCTCCTTTAAGAGCGATACAATCAGTCTAACGCTTTTCTAACATTTCTAATCCTTTCTTGTAGAAGGATTTGTCTTTGCCTTCTAAATAGGCCTTAATTTCGGCGATAACTTCTTCATTGGAGCCAAATCTTTTTCCCACAAGCATTTTTTTGAAGTCTCCAAATCGATATAGTCGCTGGGGGCCAAATCTGGAGAATACGGTGGATGAGGAAGCAATTCGAACTTCAATTCATGCAATTTTGCCATCGTACCCATTAACTTGTGACACGGTGCATTATCTTAATGAAAGAAAGAGAACTTTTTTCTTGTTCATTTGGGGCCGTTTCTTTGCGATTTCTGCCTTCAAAAGCACCAATAACTTTGTATAATATTCGCTATTGATGGTTTT
>CM032456.1:56490815-56655815 GCA_019049505.1 Pachyrhynchus sulphureomaculatus
TTTAACCGAACACAAGGAGCAAAAACCTTTAGGTTTGAAACACACCAGTGTTAAGCAAACACTGCTATTATTTTGACCAAGCAAAATTCATCTCCTGCTACAAAAAACGTAAGTACTTTGTTTATATTTATTTTTATATACATATTTTTTGTTGAAACCTCAGCACAGTTGATAAGTTTTTAAACAATAAAATATTTTTTGCCTTAATGGAATTTTGCAGTTACCTTTCAACAGTTTTAGTTATTTTTATTGAACCACTGCTATTATTTTGACTACAACTGTATGTATATATATATATATATATATATATATATATATATATATATATATATATATATATATATATTTATATTTTATATACAGTGTGTCCCAAAAAGTTTTATACAAATGGAGAAAAAGTTTATCTTACATATTACAAAAAAATGTATTCTTGATCAAAAGTTCTGCATCACATGAAAATCCATAATTAAGCATCAGAAGTTTAAAATATTTGATGGTATATGGGGAAAATTAAAAATAATAATTTATAATGAGTATAATATACAAAAGTTTAATTAATTTTGTTTTCCCTTATTCAATAAATAATCCGACAATTACTGACGTGTTTACTGGAGTTATTTTGAATTTTTAACTAGGAAGGCCACAAATCTAAATGTGAGCATAATTTTGTAGTTCCTATTAATATTTGCAATTAATATTTTGCTCCATATTTAAATTTAAACACACTTTACTCTTCATTATAAATAATTATTTTTTATTTTCCCTGTATACCATCAAATATTTTAAACTTTTGATCCTTGATTATGGATTTCCATATGATGCAGAACTTTTTATCGAGAATAATTTGGTTCATTCTCTCAAAATTCTGCTGACTCGTCAACCTCCTGAAATTAGCGGTATTGAATTAATTAACTAAGTTCGTTAAGATATTTTAAAAGAAATGAGCTTTCATAGCATAAAAAATCAATTACAAAAAAATATTTATTTTGATTTTTTAAATTTACTTCATTGGAATCATTGGAACCATGATAATATAGAACAGTAATCACCACTACACCAAACACTTTTTTTTATACTTAACGCTTGTTTCGCTAACCATCATAAGGAGCGATGATTGACTGACAGTCAATCATAACTCCTGATGATGCTAATAGGATTAGCGAAATGCTATGCAATCGATAAATATTAATGTGTGTTTAAATTCTTTCAATAGATTTATTTTCCAATTGCCACTACTTTCAAACTTTTAGACGGTAGTGTAGATTTGTAAACTACAAAATATATTTATCGCAGGTATTCCGGATGCCATAGCTACGACTCTTCAGCCCTCAACATAATCCTAGGGCTAAGATATAAATTTATAAGCAATGAGTACACTTTTAGGAAACCCATTACTTTCTTTACTCAAGTCCCCTTACATAAAGCCGACGCCATTTTAAAGGAACTCGAACAGAACGCGACGACAGACGGACATCTCCAGCTGGTACCAGTGAGTTAAAATTAAATTAAAAAATAGTAATAAATAAATCAACCAAATATAAATTGTGTGATACTTAGCGATAAAATTCTAGTGATAGGATTATAAAAGTGATTTTTGTAAGTCTGATAAGGAACTTTGGTGTATTATTTTTTGTGAGTTGATTCATTATATAGGGTGATGATAAGGTATAAAATAATGGAAATATTTTAACGATGGTATATTTTTATGGAAAACGTTGGGAGACACCAACTTTCTTGTATTTTTTTATAGTTAAAAAATATTCTGTTCTATGCAGAGTGGCTCAACAAGGTTGGATATCTACCAACTTTATGTGAAATACCAGGAAAGTAAACAATAGAGAGCAGGAAATTATTCATTTTTTATATATATATATTATTTATAATATATATATATATATATATATATATATAGACAAACTACACATTTTGAGAATCAACAAGTAACAGTCTATTTAAAAATATATAGGATGTGCCGACGTGGACATGTTACATTTCTAGGGCTATTCGACCAAAAATACAACAGAAACTTTATAAAAATTTGCGTCAAAAAATTATTGGGGAAAATCAGCAACGAATTTGCTTGAAGATAGAGATCCAACATCCGATTTGCTTGATTAAATTGGTATACTTTAAAATACCATATATTTAAAATATTTTTTCAGAGACCTCCGCCAGTACTTACAACATATTTTTCCATAACGTTTTTACTTTTGTTTTATTTCGATAATATGAGTTTTCGAGTTGCTGCGTCTAAAAAATAAAGTTTTAATAATAAAACACTGTTTTTCTGTATGTGGAGCTATAGCCTGAATATTTAACTTAAACTCTGATAAGCTAATAATTGTTACTTATTAACCGTATTCGATTCTTCCTCTGCGAGTATCTAGATTAAAAATATTAGGGACGTTCGGTTATTTTATTAGAGGCTTCAAGCGCATTTGGCAACTGATTCGGTTATTACAAGAGCGAGCATTAAACTGGTTATCGGTTTCCCCGAGTTTTCAGATTAATGCTAGATAAACACAAATTTATTGCCAAAGGTATCAAGTGTCAATAATAAAAAAATGCAAATCTTAACAAATCATTATGAAGTAATGATAATTATGAAGTAATGATAAACGAAGTAATGATAAACGAAATCATTATGAAAACATTTTAAAACATTTTCAAATTTTATATATATACATATATATATATATATATATATATATATATATATATATATATATATATATATATATATATATATATATATATATATATATATATATATATGCTTATGGTATCTTACCACGATGTTACGCCATCTCTATGGTTCCTTAATTCCGTAGGTAATAGTTGCTAAATGCTGTCAGGACTATAGGCTGTATGGATAGGGGTATTGCCGTGAATAAACGAAACACCGCTGTTAACTTTTCCACACCGTTTTTCTTCTATAACTTGGTAAACTGTGCCAATTAATTCAACCAAATAATTTCCTATTATTGTAGCATTCTTTGAAAGGTAATCAATAAGAATAATTCCTTGTGTATCCCAACAAATTGTTGCCACAAGCTTGGCTGAATCTTTGCGGATTTCTTTATTCTATCGACTTCATTGATTCTTATTTTGATTCGCTATCATCGCGTAAATCCAAGTTTTATCAGAGGCTTTAATAAAATCACAAATTGCATTCGAATTATTCCCGCATAAGGCAAGAAACTCGGCGGTTGTGATCAAGCGGTGTCATTTGTTATCAAGTACAAGTGGCTTTGTAAAATTTCACCAATACGTTGTTTTGTAATTTTTACTTTGTCTTCTATCTGCCTTGTACGAAAACTACGATTTTGAGTCACTAAGTACTTTATTTGTATATTATATTATTGTAACATTTTCTTGCGTTACTACTGTGTGACATGGGCCAAAATGTTCATGTTGACGTCATTTGCCTCCCGTCCTTATTTGAAAAGACAGGTTCATCGTTAACAGTAGCGTACTTTGGTGTTGCTCGCTCATAAGTAGGCTCCAAATCGTCTTAGTACTTTTTCCCTTCTTTGCAAGTTATTTTATTATTGCACGATATTCTAATGTTCTTAAATTTTTATTTTCAACTGACATCATGTTGCTTACGCACAGCATTTCCGTAAATTGTTGGTATGTTAGCAGTTCAAAAAACAAACAAATTTTTTTTTGAAAGTGACACTCATTAGACCCGATTTAAATCGTTCCTTGGACCCCCAGAAATAATTATTTACGGCTGAACACTTTTTTGAGAATTTTTTTACGGCTCAATATGCAAATTTTCGCGGAAAAATGGAAAAATTCGCTTAATTGCCGCAAAAAGCGTCATATAATAACAACGCGATGAATCATATTTATAATAATTTATAAAATAAAATGCATATTTATTAGGAACATTATTCTACTTTTAGCAAAAAACACTTGAGAATATGGGGCATAAGTATACTTTTTTTAATGAAAGTGTCCTTGTGACGTTCTCGAAACTTAAACATCAGTCCTAATATTCTTTTTCGTCCTATAAGAACCCGAGTGGATAAACTAGTTACTCTACATACCCCTATTGTACCTAAAGTTTTAGACAAGCAAATACAGCAAATGATTTATCAATAGTATTCCTGAGATACAGTAGGAGAGAAAAAGCTAAATTTAATTTTAAACTGACATAATCAACATGGTCAGCAAACGACAGTTGTCAATTGAATGAAGTCCCAAAAAATTGTTGATTTGTGGGTTATTCCATGGCCATTTAGCATGCTTTTACCACTAACATCTCAGAATTTCATGAAATTGTGTGACCCGTTTTAGTATTTGAAAAAAAAAAAAACGAAAAAAATTCCGTTGAATGTTTTTATTTTTGTGTGTATTAAGATGAGGAATTTTACCACTTGAAACCATTATTTTCGTAAAAATGGTTGTCCAGACCTCATACTTGGGCCTTTGAAAAAGTCTTGAAGAAGATTTTCTAAAAAATCAAAATTTGTGCAATGACCTAACTTGTATATAAAAATAGAAAGGGTATTTTGCGAAAAAGGCAGATCAACAGCATAAAGTATTGACGTGAAAACCGCCATTTTCCGACGTGCCTTCATTACGTTAACCTCTAATATCTTTGAGCCACTTCCCCTCCTATTACTTGTCCACTCCCTTCTCACCTTTCATGCCTGTTCAGAGGCAGAGTCCTTTGTTCCTGAAAGTTTTCTGATTTGAGGGGTTTGGTCTAAGAGCGGGTTTCGTTCTCGGCCTATCTCTCCCCATCCTCCGCTCTAAGGCGCTTCCCGTGATGACGTGTTGGAGCAGGTTAGTGTCATTAGTACAGCACTCATTGATGTTAACATTTACTGATTTTTGTCAATATTCTGAAAAAGTCTTTGATTTTCACAAAGCTTCAAATTTTGCAGACAGCGTGGACAATTTCTTATTTTCGAGGTTATAAAAATTAGAGAAAACGTTCTCAAAATAGAGTTGTAAGCAAAAGCGCTTATAATGGTTTTCCTAAGCATCTCGGTGTCATTTTCTGTAACAAGTTGACTTTGAAACATCAAAATTGAAATAATACTACAGGAAAACCAAAAATCCTATATAATGTAAGTACAATTTGATATTTTCGAAATTTGTTAACTGTTCTCGATTTGTGTAAGGATACCGGTTATATAAATTCTGGGCAAAACCGTATGAACAGAAAAAATACCGTATTTTGATCCAAAGCTTGTAATGTTCATTATTTTTTACATCTTGCAGTTTTTTTTTACTGAAGTTCCTCAGACATAGACTGTATAGGTTTAAGCATTAAAAAATTTTCAAATTTTCTACTAATAAAAATAAGTTAAAAAAAACTTCGGCTATGAGACAAACCTATTTCTAAGTCTATAAAAATTTGCTAACAATTATTTGGGTATCCTAAACTATGGCTGTCAAATAAACACTATCGCAATAAGTGTAAAATAAGTTGATGTGTATACAGTTTGTCATTGAAACTAACAATTTTTTTATTTGTGATTTTGTTGTATAAGCTGAAACTAACAATATATTATATAGTATGCAGTGTGTCCCAAAATGGTACAGTTAAATTAAGAAAATTTGAAGCTTAATAAACTTTAAAAAATTAAGGAGGACTAGTCTAAAAAATCTATAGGCAAGTAAAACTCTAACTAATAAGGATTTTTAGTGACTTAAAGCTGTTAAAACGGTGAAATACAACACTACACTTAAGTTACTTGCTGTAACTGACTGTCGATGCTCACGTCTTGTGTCAGACGCATTAAGAGTCTAATTTAAAAAATCATAGATTTAAATATATCTTGATTTCTCAGCTGCTTAAAAATCGAGACACCATCTATTATCAAAAATATGAACATTTTTAAAAGCCCCAGCCTATAATTTTTTTATAGGTTATTTTGTTTAGTTGATTTGGTTGATCGCGTGAAGAGTGCTTAAATGGAGAGTAACCCTCTTAAAACTAACGTAAATCGTGCAGTTACGTGCAGAACGTAACTCTATCTATTGTCGAAAATGTAAAACCACCATTTTTACTGACAGAATGATATTAAATGAAAGTGTGGTTTCTAGGTATTAATAGTTTTTTAAAAACTTGAAATACAACATTTTTTTTCCGTTTTCTGTGGTAATTATCTGCGCAACACTTTAAAATTTTTGAATTTTCTCAGCCTGCTACTTTTTAGACTCCCTATATAATTACCATCCACCACCACATTACTATCAAAAGTTAAAAATAACAAACAACAACAATAGTTTTGCCCCTATAGCGCATACTTTTTTGATGAACCCTGTATATAAGCCTCCATTATTTTTTTCATTCTGATATCACCTGGTTATATTCGAGGCTTAAAGAGCTTTTGAAACGTGTACTAAAAATACAGATTCGTATCTAAAAATTCTTATTTTATAGAAGATCTGCACTGCGAAACGACTTAAACAGGAAACAATAATCTTGTTTTAAAGGTTATAAGAAAAAAATGTATTGAATATTTTTTAAGGTTAAAAAATAGAGGATACCTAGAAAAATAAAAGAAAATTCGCTTAGTTTCAGTTTTCACGAATATCCCCGAAAATAACAATTTCGTACAATTCCTTAATTTTATTTTATTAGGCATCAAAGTTTCTAAAACAATATGTAGATAGTTAATATAGCCTGGATAACGAGGTGTTTAGGAATTCAGTGGATCGGGGTGCATTCTCAAAAATCAGATATTTTTTAGACAGTATCGTTATTCCAGACTACATTAACACCATGTATAATTAAAATATCTATTTTTCATCTTTTAAATACAGGCTTTTTATATTTTCTATATCAATATTTAATTTTTAAAACCGGGCTTCCCCAACTAACAGTACCTATCTTAATTGACCCAAAAACAAATTGTAAATAATACAAAAGCACGAGAAAAGATTCCTGGGAGGTTTATTTTACCCCTTCTACTACTACACCTTTTTTTTGGAGGACTTCTATATTTTTTCTATTGGGTAAAGCTTTTTAATGCTAATCCTACGAGATAATATTTGACAGAGTTATCTGTCATGGTTCTATGAGAATCAGTAAAAAAACTGTGCCTACAACATGAATTGATGGCTCGAGTTGTTTTACATGTGTCTCTGTAAAGCACGTTTGAGTTATAGTACACACAGATAGACCAGTCAATTATTACATAGTTCAATTGAAATGCTCAATTCTTTCCATTCAAACGGAACTCTGTATTCTTTTTGGTGAATCTTTTTCCACTTTTAAATATGATTTGTTATCGAGTCACTTGAGGGCGATACTTGTCGTTG
This sequence comes from Pachyrhynchus sulphureomaculatus, assembly GCA_019049505.1. Lineage (NCBI taxonomy): Eukaryota > Metazoa > Arthropoda > Insecta > Coleoptera > Curculionidae > Pachyrhynchus > Pachyrhynchus sulphureomaculatus. The sequence continues at coordinate 56,498,103 of CM032456.1, forward strand.
AGACCCCTTGTATTTGTGTTGTATGAAAACTTGAGCTCACATTACGTAAGTGTTTAGTCATAAGAACTTTTGAATGACAAAGTATATAAAATTATATACGAAGAATTATTTATTTCAATATTTTTTAATGCAAATTTTTTACTTAACGCTAATAATAATTGAATTTACAAACTATCACTGCAAAGACCTGAAAAAAAGTATGTAACTTTTTATTGTATTTTTTGTTGCTGCTAATGAAGCTTTCCATTTTTATAAGAGTTTTGTGGCCCGTTTTAGTCTTACGTCTTGCTGGTCAATTAAAACCCGAGTTTTTCCAAAATCTGATAAGTGTTAATGGTCAATTAAACTTTTTTACGCCATAACAATAAAAAAACTTTTTCAAGGGCATTTGCAAGATCAGAGAAAGTTTGTTAACTCAATGCATACCATGGTCAATTCAAAGTATTGCTTTAAGCTAATCAAATCAGGGGATGACCAATATAGGCTTAAGTTAATTTCATAAATAAAAATGCGTTAACATGTGAACTTTAATTGTTAACTTTTAGTGCGGTAAAAAAGCATTTGAAATTGCAGTCTAGTTACAGCGATATTACGATTTTATCCTCTCTGGGGTATCACCAGGAGTATTTTCCTGAGTTTTGGACTCTAGAAAATTTATGCTCTTTGGTTTATAAACAATTTAAGTTTTCAAAACGCGTTTTTTGTGCTTAAAATGGTAATAATTCCGGTTATATACGTCGGATCGAGACAAAAAAACCCATACTCTTCATAATGAAATTTTCAACAAATCTTCGTTGGTTTTAACTCGCTCAAGTGCGTTCATAACCTACAAAATTGAAAAAAACTGGCAAAAAAAACTTTTTTCATTTTATTGTACAGGTCCGTTAAGTGAACCGATCAGCTTGAAACTTTCAGAAAATATGCCTTTTGTTATAGCAAAAATACTCTGAAATTTTGGTACACAAATATTGAACCCAGTGGACACAATTGAATTTGTTATTTAAAATTTGAATTGCCCGCCATTTTATGTCGTTTGATCCAAAATGGGTCTTTTTTTTTTCAACATTCAGGTCTCGATGCCATTTTTTTGTTATTTTAGCGTTTTTTTACATTTGTTTATTAACCAAATAACAATAAATGCGTTTTTTCGATCATTTCGAAAAAAAAATTTAAATTTTTTTTATCACATCTAGTAGGAAACCGCGACACCTTTATTAAAAAAAATCATTTTGTCGTCGTCCTTTTAAGAGAGCTTATTGTCTTCCTTCCAAGCCCGTCATGTGGTAATTTATCGCTACGATGTATATCTCCGAACAGTTCATGTCTGTTCCGAGTTAAAGCCATATAGAATATCCATAGAGGTTTCTTTCTCCTCACCACATAGTCTGCATGTCGTGGAACCCTGGTGAATACCCATTTTCTGTAAATGTTTCCTTAGATGATAATTGCCGATGATCAGTACCACCACTAGTTTCGTCTGAGCCTTTGTTAAACAAATAACGTCAGTTGTTATTTTCTTTGAGGGGCCGCCAATTATCTCTTTGGCCAGATATTGCCAGCTAACGATCTAGTTGTTACTGATATAACCGTCTATTCATTGGCATTTGGTTTGTAGCTCCAAATCTCACTAATTCGTCAACTTTTTCATTACTTTTTATCTCCGAATTTTCTGGAACCCACACTAGTTCAACCCTGTTGTTCTTAGATGATATGTCTTAACAGGTCACGTTTATATTCTGTTGTGATTTCGACTTGATAGGCTTCTAAAGGCTTTAGGGCAGCTTGATTGTCTGAGAGAACATTTTTGTTGCGATAGTACCATCTATTATTCTCGTTAACACATGCTTGTATTAGGTGAATTTCTACTTGGAGAATTAATACACTTGTCCCTAGTGGAATGTCAAAACTCTACTTAGACGTTTCTGCATATATGCCAGCGCCTACTCCGCTCGAAGTTTTCGATCCGTTTGTATGATAGACCAGATCCATTGCTTCCTCCGTCTATAGATTTGGATCGCATTCTGGTCTATAGGTTTTTTTCGAAATTTTACTACGTTCTCATATAATCAGATTGCATATTTAAGAGTTTGTCGTCGATTAGATCCATAACTCATATGCCTAAATTGTATAGGTTGTTATTTCCATTCCCCATTTGTCCTTATTCGATAAGGGTTATTGATAGCTTTATTTTTTATGTATATATATATATATATACCCCTATATATATATATATATATATATATATATATATATAGGGATGTTATTCCTAGAATTATTTCCATAGATATGGTGTGGGGGCTACTTAGAACCCTGGTGGAACATAAGTTAGTCAACCTTTGCAGACGCAGATCCGTAGTTGTCGTTCTCTGCTCTGTTTTAGTCCACCATCCTACAGCTCCGTAGGTAACCTTGGGTCTAATGACCGTGACGTATAGCCAAATCACCATGTTTGCAATAGCAAAATTTTATACCGTTAATTAACAAATTCTTAATTAACTTATTCGGTTTTCCTGTTCGGCATCAGGACAAATCTGGGGTCCCATGTGTCTGCTTTAGGACCATCGACATTTGTTCATTACTGCGTCAGTTATTATAAAGAGCATAATGAATAAGTTGAAACAGATCATTAAATATCCAGAACTATTGTATGCAAGAATGTCAGTCACTCATAGCGTTGAATTGCCTGTGCCTAAACCAACGTGTAAAATTATAAAATTTATAGGAACGAAGAACTGTTGATCAAGACACAAAGCTTTGGGACGATAGATGTTAAAAATACACGTCCTGTCTTGAAGTACTTTCAAGTTTGCTTATCTTGTAATGCTCTTGCTTTAGTGATGAGCAGTTGATTCCCTTCGTGAGTAACTCGCAGCCTTTCGCGTTTCAACTTTGAGTCATATTACGTAATCGAAGCAGCGAAAACACGGTCCCGCGCCTGGAAAACTGGTACAGCAACTCTTTTTTTGTTATCTAACCTACTGACTTATGTGCTGGGTACAGACAAAATATGTCAAGGAAGGTCGTTTACAATGGCCCCCGCACTAGTCGTGGGTGTCTTAAGAAGACTGTGACAGACTATCGGGTCGCGAGAACTACCATGTTAAAGACATGTCGACGTAATGAACGATGAAAAGTCTCAGAATTTCGGGTTAGGAATTAACCCTTCACTCTGCGTGATTTTCTCACTAACGTCTCTAGCTGAGCGCCTTTTGAGATGCCAATACATGTTCACTCGACGACCTGCGCGGCAAAATTGCCTTAATGAGCAGTGATACGGGAAAATGGTGGTGTAATTTGTAATTTATTAAGTGAATATATTTGGTAGGTAGATTTTTCTTTTACATAAAATATTGTTCATGAAGTGTGTAGAAAACCGACCGATAATTAATTTCATTGTTGCTTCGATCAGTAGACCTAACTCTCATTCTACGAATTCACCATTTTAGTGTTCCGTATGGAACACTCATAAAATAAGATCACTTCGGTGTCTGTCCGTCTGTTACACCCAATTTTCTTCGAATCTATTTGACATAGAAAGTTGAAATTTGGTACAAATATAGGAATTGATTGCCCCACCAAGTCGTGTAGTTTTGAAAGTTAAATTTTGGCTTAAGTGGTTAGTTCAGGTTTACCAGGTCATCAAGTGGGGTGTCAAATGAAAGCTTGTAAAAACAAGAGTTCAAACATATATATGATGTAATACTTGCGCACACTTTTTGTATTATTTTTTATAATTTATCTGGTATTTAAAAAAAAAAAGAAATTTCAAGATCATAAGTTTTCAACAAAGATCAGAAACAAACTTTGTTGAAAACTCATTTAGGGTAACTACATTTTTTACTTTTAAAAGCAATCACCGTACGGAACACTAATTGCCCAAGTCCGACTTGCACTTGGCCGGTTTTATTTTTTATAAATAACAATACAGCTCACATGAAAACGCATGTTAAGTTTATTTTGCAAAATTATGCTTGACCAATGAAGAATACAAAATTAACCAATGCAATCTTTATTCTAAGTACCTAAATCTGCCAGTTTTAAGTATAATATTTTTTTGTATAAAACAACAAACATTGTAACAGCATTATTGTTGGATGCACTTAGATTCATAAGTTGTACATTTCAGACTGTAAATTCCATTTTTTTTTTAAAGATGGAATCAGTGCAACATGTATAGAATACTTATAGAGCAGTGATAGTTGTAGTAAAAATTCTAACTATTGCATCAGAAAGCTACTTATTTGTAATCAATAACAGTTTTTTTATGTTAATTGAAAATGTCATACGTATATACAGAGTGTCCCAGTATACTTATCACAATTTTCAAATTCATGCAACTATTGAAATTGGTTTCATGATTGTTTCCACCATTATTTTCTCAGTGTAGACAGTTTTTAGCCGATTTTAAAAAACTTAGTTGTAACGAATATGTTATATATTGAAAAGCTCTATCTATTATAAAAAAATATGCACAGTTTGTTTCGAAAATCTCACCGTCGACCATACCTTGTGATTTGTTACTTTCGTTTGTCATTTTTAAAATAATACACGTCAGGACTCGCTATCCAGGAGCTGTAAAAATATTGTAGCAGGCCCATGCAGTAGCTAGAAATATTGTTGATACATGACGTAGTGAATAAAATGTAATATTTTTAAAAGTAGAATCTAGTTTAAAATTTAAAAATTGCCAATGTTATCGTGATTCACACCTTAATTTATTAGTTTGTTTTTTTTTTGTAATTTAATAGGAGGAGCTGGGTTTTTGTAATGTTTTTTTTTCAGTACATGTACGTTTTACCCATGGTCTAATGCTTGACAAATATGAAGCGATTTAATAGCTATAGATAAACATGTCATGCCGCATCATGCTTTTTTGTAAACGAATTGCATCACAAGAACTCTTACTGTTATTTGACCAATCGCAATTTGGTTACAATGAAATAAAAGACAGTAATGAAGTCAATAAAAAAAAGTGCAAATTGTTTCTATTTTTGCGTTATTTGGAATGCTTTTAGATAGTTAATAGACTATCTTACATTAACTCTTACTTTCTTCTTTATATTAGTTTAATGGCTACAGCTACCAGGGCTATATGGTTACCTATTTCCGTTTTTATTTAATGATTTGTTATTATTAATCCTGTTTTCTTTGTATACAAATTTTATTTAATTAATAAATTACACAGATATAAACATAAACTTCCAATACAAGGTGTCCAATAAAAGGTTTAATTTCGAACTATTTTTGGTAAAAACAGATTAATAAAGGAAATTGACCTTAACTGTCTATCAAACTGTAGTTCTTGAAAAGTTATTTCTTAAACATAATGATGCCTAAATGAAGCCGTTATATTCTCGGCCCTATTCTAGGCGAGCTGTGACGCTATTGGTTCCTGCATGGCACAGCGTGGCCGTAGTCGCTTCTTTTCTTATAATTGCTTTAGAAAGCGAGGGCTATTTGTGTTACTTTTAATTTTAAGATTTCTCCCCAAGAAAAGACACATCGACGTCGGATCAGGGTTACTTGGAAGTCATGTCACTTCTTTTGGAACTCAATTCAATTTGATTATTTGCTGCAGTTGAGCCTCTAAGGAATATTAATTGACATTACTTATTTCACAAGCTATATCTGGTAACCGTGCAGACATAAGTCTTGTACGTTTGCCTATCGAGAAGTCGAGGTTTGCCCAGCTTCTTGATGAACTTGGTTGCTGGCTCTAAGTCCAGTTTCTTCAAGCTATTGCTCCTATTTTTTTATTAGTTGAACACTCGAGTGTTTCCTTTATATTGTATTACGCTATATGCATCCTACGTTGGCCATCCATTGAGTTCGCGCAATGAGTCAAATAAATTTAAACCTATTTGCAGGACACCCATATTTATAGTAAGATAATTGGTTGTATATTGGTGGCAGTTATTAAACTAAAATAAGAGAAAGATACAAGTTGGAGTCTTTTTAGCGGGCTATAATAATTATTTTTTATGAACTTTAACAAACTTAATCAATACTCATATATAGTTGCAGAAACTCAGGCTTGCGGTCTTAGTTTTTTGAGAAATCAATGTCACTAATGGTTTATTTCTCAAAAACTAGTTCCTAGTTCCCTTTCGTTTTTTGTGATTTGTCACATATCCTTAAATATGTATTGTGTACGATGTATAATTTATTTATAAACGTAAATAAAAGAAGCAAAACTTGATTGTAATTATTATTGGTTCCTTGAAAAATAAACTAGTCCTAGAGTGCATCTACGTTTAGTAGTTCGCTTACAATTTAACGCCGGATCCTTATAGGTTTCTCAGTGCAGCAGTTTTAAACATCACCATTAAACTCTTATTTTATTTAATTGGCTCCAACTGGTTCGAAACTAGCATTTCAGAAACTTGAGAACGACTTTGTTTTTTGTTTTTTTTATGGGTCTAGCACACGTGCTGCAGGGAAGTCCCTAAAGCGCTCCAGGAGCGGCATGTGTGCGGAAAAAGCGATTCACGTTGTTCTTGAATCGCTGCAAATTATATTCGGTGGGAAACACAGCGCTGGGCAAATTATTCCAAAGGGATGATGTTCTCCATATAAAAGACTGCTTGAAAAGCGTTGTACGCGGAGTAACAAGCTGAACCTCATACGGATGTGAAGCACCAGCGCGACGTGTATTTCTAACATGCACCGCTTTGGGAGGAATTAAGCGGGCTATATCCTTCGACCACTTTCCATGAAAATACTTGTGGAACAGACTCAAGTCGCCAACCGTTCTTCGATGTTCCAGCAAATCAAGGTCGCCGGTCAATTTCGGGTCTCCAATCAGACGGACAGCTCTTCTCTGAACAGAATCCAACAAATGCAGTGTGTGTTTGGGGGCGGAGCCCCAAACGTTGTTGTGGGGGTTGTGTGTTGCTATACCTGCAACATGTTCATGCCATGACATATTTGGTCCCAAACTAACGCCCAACAAATTGAGCGACGATGCTAGGGGAATGAAGTGCCCCGACATAACTATGTCTGGTTCAGCAACTTTTTTAGAAAAAACTGCCACCTGGGTTTTTGTAGCGTTAAATTCCACTTGGTTACTGTCACCCCAAGATAGAATTTCTTCCAGGTCTTTGCTGGGTTGAACGACCTCCTGCTGTCTGCGGACATTCGCCTGAGCAGCCGATGTCCGAGCATTCAAGGTGAATGAAGAGACAAGCGTACTGTCATCTGCAAAGCTGTAGATTGGATTCCCGGTCTTTTCCAGCAGATCGTTAATGTAAATGAGAAAAGGAGTAGGAGACAGTATGGAGCCCTGGGGTGCACCGGCGTTGATAGTGAAGGTGTTAGAAAGAAATCCGTCGACCGCCACTCGTAAAGAACGCTCTCTGAGGAAACATGAGAGCCACAAACAGAACCTTTCAGATATACCATAAGAGCGTAACTTAGCCAACAGTCCATCGTGCCAAACACGGTCGAACGCCTTGGATATATCAAAAGCAACCGCTCGAGATTCTCCAAAGTGTTCAATTGCGTTGTTCCAAACGTGTGTTACATAAGTCAGAAGATCTCCTGTTGATCTATGTTTACGAAAACCATACTGGGAATCGCTAATAATATTGAATCGTTCAAGATATTTTAGAAGATGCTCATTGATAACATTTTCCATTACTTTCGATATTATTGAAAGCAGTGCGACTGGTCGGTAGTTATTTGGCAAGGTCTTCTTGCCTTTTTTAGGTATCGGCTGAACCGTGGCACATTTCCAGCAGGACGGAAATATTTCCTTTCTGTAGAATAGGTTAAAAAGTCTACAGAAAACTGGTGTTAGTTACCTTGCACAGTTTTTGAGAACTATGGCAGGTATTCCTTCAGCGCCAGAAGCCGTTTTGGTGTCTAGTTTCATTAAAATACGCTTTATGATGCGCTGTCTGAAGACAACATCGAGTATCTTTGACTGCAATATGGGGAAAGTAGGTGGTGTTATTCCTTGGAAATCGACAGTAGAATGTGAAGCAAAGAGTTCAGCCAACACTAAACTAACCGTGGTTGTAATTAGTGAGAACGATTTATTTTGGCTATTACTTTCTCAAGCTCGACTTTGTACTCGCTCTTTTTGTTTTGAATTTTGAAAAACTCTGGGTCTTTTTATTTAAACAATATGGCAGCTTACGAGTGTGTCGAAATTCAGAAAAAACAAATCCATGATGTGAGAAAAGTCAAATATATATAGACTTGTTCTCACCTGTCTCATACACGCAATATAATATAATAGATCATCGAAAAGGTGTCGAGAACAAATAATAGAAATTGTTACATTTATTTCTTCAATCCAAAGTTACAAGGTCTTAAAATTGAGTAAATATTTTTGAAAAATTCGCCATAATTGGCAATTTTGCGGCGCGGAGAAATATTGCACCGGTCGTGAAAAAATTTGTTTTGGTTACAGTCAAGATACATTATCAAAAAAAAAAAGCCAAAAGATCGATCGTTCGCTTTCCTTCTGGAAATTTCTATCTCAAAGATGTACCTTGCTCTGGTCGACCAATCACTGAAAAACTCAATAAAATCATGGAAAAAGTTGAGACAGTTCGGCACATAAGCAGTCATGATATCGTTACGAAACTTAACATCCAACACCAAAGCTCGATGTTCAGGTTAGTTCAGGCCACATGAACCTAATTGATCAAATTTCCATCTGCCTCCCTTTGCTGAGGCATCTCATTACTGGTAATGAAAAATGGATCCATATGACAATAATGTGAGAAATAAGATCGTAATCGGGTCGTAATGAAGTTGCATAAGCGATAGCAATGTCAGAATTAAAGCAAAGGAAGGTAATGCTATGTGTTTGTAAGACCAGAAGAGAACCGTGTATTATCAGATGCTTCAACGTGGTCAAACGTTTAATTCTGATCTCTGTTGTCAATAATTAACCAGATTCAGCGAACAATTGAGAGAAAGCTGTCGGGATCGATTAACCAAAAAGGCGTTGCCTACAATCATAATAACGCTAGACTACACATATCTTTGACAACCCGACAGAGAGTTTGATGGGGAAGTGCCGATGCTTTCATCATACAAACCAGACCTTGCACTGTCATACTGCCATTCATTTTGGTCTCTACAGAATTCCCTTAATGGTGTAAAGTTGACTATAAACTAGGCTTCTGAAAATCACTAAAGTGCGTTCTAGAAATCTCAGAAGTCTACAGTGAATGGATTTGGATCTAGTACCTTTTGGGATAAAAACTTTTTGTAATAATATAAAGGAGTTACGCTATGTGTCTTCCGTCATCTAGCCCTGCACCCTACTTCACCGGTCCGAATGTTTTTTTTTTACCCACATTCTTTGGAAGGTCGAAACTGTCCCTGCCTTCAACGCCGCCTACAATTCACTTTGTATCTCCCCTATTGTCTCGAAGGGGAAATAGCTCGAAGTCACAGGGTGCTAAATCAGCCGAATAATCATTTGTTTGTTTTCTAGTATAATACACAGAATTAAAACAATATTTTTTAATATGGTCCAATAAGAATAAATCATAATCGTTTAAAAATTCCTTTACTACTTAATTCTTAAATTAAAAATATAACCTAGATTATAAGTTTTAAAAGTTTAATAAAATATTCATTAACAGATACCGTAAACGTACACATAAGTTGACGTAAAAATAACGGAATACATTCCGACTCCACTTGTTTTTGTAAGGTGAAAACTTGTAAGGGCCCTTAATTATATCAACATGTTCAAGATTTTGACAAATATCAAAATAAATCAGGTTACGAGTACTACCTGTTGAGATCACTGAACGTTATAAATAAAAAAGTCGAAAATGAGGCTATAATCCGGCAACATTGGTCTGGACGGTATCGCAGGGCGAACAAATACATTCCTAACAGATTATTAATTATATCTGGGATATAAATAACATCTTTTAAAACCTCTATTTTCATAAGTAGATGTCTGAGCGAAGACTGGATGTTTTTTTGACAACCTTTCATCTACGATTTTCAACAAATCCTCAATGTGGAAAGCTTTATAGTGTCTTCCAAATACTTCACAAATACTCTGAATGTACCAAGATCCTGTTTGTACGTTACGATACGCAGGATACCCTAAAGATTAAAATACGGATTAGAAAAACGATATAGCTCGATAGAAAAAAAAAAAATCAGTTATTTAAATATTTGATATGAGATTAAATTTAGAATGTTTTCATTTTTATCACTAACGATGGTTATTATTATGATAATAAATTCATTACCGAAAGATTGTTCATTTAATTTTATCAAATAATTTAACATGAATTGCTTAACTTTTGGATGTTTTATCCAAACTTATAGAAAAAAAAATATGGATAAAAATTAATTATATTTTATAATTTTCAAAATATTATCAAAGCAAATAATATGAAAAGATAAAAGAATAAAAAAAATATTTTAATAGTTAAAAAATAGGTAATTAATAAAAAATGATAATTAGAAACCTTAAAATTCCGGTGTCTCGAAGCGGCAACGCTGTAACATAATTTACTGTTGGCTCTACTGATATGCTTATCTGGTATAAGAACACGTATTAATATATACATAAGATTATATAGACTAGCCGAGCCCGCAGCTCTGCTCGCGTGGACTTGTTTCACTATTATCGTCACTGCTTATTCCTTATGTTACCTAACGTAATATAGAACATATGTATTTTTATAAAAAAAAAACACGTAAATCGGATAAGTGGTTATTGAGTGCTAAGCGTACTAACGGACAGAGAGACAGAGAAACGTTGCGTTTTATATATATTATAGATTTTTTCTGATAAATATTAAGTTAAGATTTAAAAAAAAAAACACGTAAATCAGATAAGTGGTTCTCGAAAGATAAGCGCACTAACGGACAGAGAGACAGACAGAGAAACGTCGCATTTTATATATATTGTATTCTTTGTTCCATATTAAACGGTTTAGACAGCGTATTGCAAGAGAGTGCGCTAGCGGCAAACTTTTTTTTGACTTGTTTCACTATTATCGTCACTGCTTATTTCTTATATTACCTAACGTAATAAAGTATATCCTATAACCTGGCTAGAGAACATCAGTCAGACAGACAAAGAGACGTTGCATTTTATATATATTATAGATTATTATTACAAAAAGTTCTTCTTTCTCACATTTGATCAATGTGGTTCCATGTTTGGCTGACGGGCCAAAACCAAGTCAGCACAAACGCTATTACCATTCCGTATTAAGGAACGACCTGACAATGTTACATGTTTTCAAAATCACTGACTTCTGAATGTTTCTGTATATGTCTGTGTTGAGTCCTAATTGCACTAAATGTGGTGTGAATGTTATTGGTGTAAGGCCTGTGGCTGATATAATGAGGGGGACAATGATGACTTTTTCTTGTCTCCATAGCCTTTTTATTTCCGTTGCAAGGTCTGTGTATTTGGAAATTTTTTCTGTGCATTTCGTTTGGATGTTTGTGTCGTTGGGGACAGCTATGTCAATTAGATAGGTGACTTTTCCTTTTTTGCACTGAAAAGTAATATCGGGTCTATTGGCGGAGACTGTTTTATCTGTATGAATACCGATGTCCCAGTAGAGCTTGTAATCTTCATTTTCAAGTATGGATGTTGGCGTGTATTTGTAGTAGGGATCTGTGTTTTCTATGAGTTTGTATGTTATGGCCAGTGCTTGGTGAACTACTTTGGCAGCTGAATCATGCCTGGCTGTGTACTCTGTTCCGGCCAATATTTTACATCCGCTCGTTATGTGTTCGATCGTTTCTTTCTGCTGGTGGCATTTCCTACATCTGTCCTCTGCAATAGTCGGGTCTTTGATGATATGCTTTTGGTAGTTTCTGGTTAATATGACTTTATCCTGGATGGCAAGTAAGAAGCCTTCAGTCTCAGGGAATAGCTGCCCATCCTGTAACCAGGTGTATGATTGTTTTTTATTTACGTGGTCTTGTTCTATGTGGTATCTGTGTTTTCCGTGGAGTGTTTTCTCTGACCACGTTTTCATCTTTTCCTGTTGTAATTGGGTGTGACTGTGTGTGTCTGCTGAGTGGTCTGCCCGGGCTAAGTCGAGAGGTGTGTAGTTTTTGTCTGCTTTCACTGTCGCTGTGTGGAGGCTGGTTTGCTTGCTGTGAAAGAATTTCCTAAGTGCTTGTATTTGTTTTGTGTGTAATGAAATGATGTCTATAATTCCTCTTCCTCCTGCCTTCCTCTCGATGGTAAGTCTTTCTTTGCATGCGTTGGGGTGTAATTTCCTGTATTTGGTGAATTGAGATCGTATAAGGATGTGAATATTTTCTATGTCTGTTTGTGACCATTTGATGATACCAAATGAATATGTGAGTATAGGTATAGCGAACGTGTTGATGGCTTTAGTGAGATTCTTAGAGTTGAGTTTTGTTTGCAAAAGTTTCGTCAGTCTGTTTTTGAATTCGGTTCTGAGCTCTGTTTTGATGTGAGTGTGGTTGAATTTGGTTCTTTGTTGGAAGCCTAGATATTTGTTTGTTTCTTTGTCGAACATGTTATCGTGTGTTTCATTGTTGATGGTTTCTGTCTCATGGTGGCACTTCCATTGGCCTTTGTTGATGTGGAGCACTTTGCATTTACTTATACCAAATTCCATATTGACATCTAAGGTGAATATTTCTGTGATTTTGAGGAGTTCTTTCAGCTGTGTTTGTGTGGCAGCGTAGAGTTTTATGTCGTCCATATATAGGAGGTGGTTTATTTTATGTTGATTCACTTTTTGGTGTCTGATATTGAAGCCATGCTCTGTTCTGTTTAGTATATTTGAGAGTGGATTGAGACAGAGGCAAAACCATAGAGCACTGAGCGAGTCTCCCTGAAATATACCCCGTCTGATGTACAGCTCTTCTGTTTGGATCCGTTCGGTTTGTGTTTCTAGGCGTATTTTGGTTTTCCATGTTTTCATAATTTGCGCGAGAAACTGCCTGAGGTGTTGGTTGATTTTATAGATTTCTAGAGCCCTGATTAACCAGCTGTGGGGTATGGAGTCGAAGGCTTTTTTATAGTCTATGTAACCGATGTGAAGGTTTCTGTGTTCTTTTCTGGTTTGTCCCATAATCACGCTATCTATAATCAGCTGCTCTTTGTATCCTCGACTATTTTTCCTGCATCCCTTCTGCTCTTCTGTGATAATATTGTCGTCTGTTAGGTGTTGTTCTATTTTCTTCGAAATTGTGGCTGTGATGATCTTGTATAGGGTTGGAAGACAGGTGATAGGTCGGTAGTTTGACGGGTTTGTGGTGTCTGACCTTTTGGGTTTAACGTATGTTATTCCTTGTGTGAGGAAGGTGGGAAATGTGTGTGGTTGTAGAATGGCTTTGTTGATTTGGTGTGTGAGTGCTTCGTGTGTGGTGGTAAACTGTTTGTACCAGAAGTTTTGTATATTGTCTATTCCAGGACATTTCCAGTTGTGTGTGTGTTTGATTGTTTCTGTAATTTCTTCTGTAGTTAGTGTGGAATTTTCTTGTTCTGTCACATGTTTATGTTTGTCTTCTTCGGCTTTGATCCAGGGGGTGTTATTATTGTGTAGTTTGGGTTCTGACCAGATACTTTTCCAATAATCTGTGAGTTCTTGTTTGTTTGGTGGTTCAGTCACTGCTATCTGTTTGTTGTACATAGTTTTCCGGTAGAACTGTTTTTCGCTTCTTCGGAAGAGGTTGTTGGTGTCTTTCCTCTCATTTGATTCTTTGTATCTACGGAGTCTTGCGGCATATACAGATAGTTTTTGTTTCAAGGTATCGAGGATTTCTGGCAGTGTTCTGTTGGGAGACTTAGATTTGATCTTGTTTGTCTCCTGTGTGACACGTTTGGACGCGTTCCCGCTTATAAACTGGGCAAGATGTCCTAGATCTCTCCTGATGTTTGTTTTCTATTTCTTATTTGCCATTTGAATTTTGGTTTTGTCCTGTTGGGGTTTCCTTGTCGTTGAAGGAGTTTTTGATTATTTTGTGTTAGAGTGGTGATTGCTGCTGCGTATATTATTGTGTGAATATCTTCGATTGTGCTTAAGTCTGTTATATACCGAGGTATTATGTGCTTGTTTAGTGTGTTGAGGATTGGTTGCGTGCTCTGTCTGAAGATTAAACGAGGGATGGAATTTCTTGTTGTGGGGTCGGTGCCTGACCATCGAGCTAGATGTGACTCCATTTTTTCTTTAAGTGTTTGTATGAGAGGTGATTCGGGGTGGTGTGTGGATGTTGTTGAGGGTGGCGAGTGATTCATGTTGTTGTCTGTGATATGGTGTTGCGCGGTAGTCGCAATATTATTTTGCGTTATGCTCCTCCTGGGTGGTGGGTCTTGTTGTGTTCGACTGGGTGGTTGTGTGTGTGAGGCTGGTTCGGAATCTGCTTTATTGTTTCTATTGTTTGGTTGGTCTGTGTTCAGTTCAACAGCCACTGTGTCTTTGATGGTTTGCAATTCGAGAGGTGTGAGACGATTGTTCTTGGTAATAACTCTTTTTTGGTCTATTACTCTCTGTTCTGAAACAAGTAATTGCAGATGTGGATATTCGGTCAAGAAAAGTCTGTGCAGTTCCGGTCTGTAGCCCGATGTTATAGATTATTATTATTATTATGACTGTTCTCGTTTTTCTTTCTCACATTTGGTCAATGTGGTTCCATGTTTGGCTGACGGGCGGAAACCAAGTCAGCACAAACGCATTATCATTGTGTATTAAGGAATGACCTGACAATGTTACATGTTTTCAAAATCACTGACTTCTGAATGTTTTTGTGTATGTTTGTGTTGAGTCCTAATTGTACTAAGTGTGGTGTGAATGTTGTTGGTGTAAGGCCTGTGGCTGATATAATGAGGGGGACAATGATGACTTTTTCTTGTTTCCATATCCTTTTTATTTCCGTTGCAAGGTCTGTGTATTTGGAAATTTTTTCTGTGTATTTCGTTTGGATGTTTGTGTCGTTGGGGACAGCTATGTCAATTAGATAGGTGACTTTTTCTTTTTTGCACTGAAAAGTAATATCGGGTCTATTGGCGGAGACTGTTTTATCTGTATGGATACTGATGTCCCAGTAGAGTTTGTAATCTTTATTTTCAAGTACGGATGTTGGTGTATATTTGTAGTAGGGATCTGTGTTTTCTATGAGCTTGTATGTGGTGGCAAGTGCTTGGTGAACTACTTTTGCCGCTGAGTCATGTCTGGCTGTGTATTCCGTTCCGGCTAATATTTTACATCCGCTTGTTATGTGTTCGATCGTTTCTTTCTGTTGGTGGCATTTTCTGCATCTGTCTTCTGTAATAGTTGGGTCTTTGATAATATGCTTTTGGTAGTTTCTGGTTAATATGACTTTATCCTGGATGGCAAGTAAGAAGCCTTCTGTTTCTGGGAATAGCTGCCCATCCCGTAACCAGGTGTATGATTGTTTTTTATTTACGTGGTCTTGCTCTATGTGGTATCTGTGTTTTCCGTGAAGTGTTTTTTCTGACCACGTTTTCATCTTTTCCTGTTGTAATTGGATGTGACTGTGTGTATCTGCTGGGTGGTCTACCCGGGATAAGTCGAGTGGGGTATAGTTTTTGTCTGCTTTGACTGTTGCTGTGTGAAGGCTGGTTTGCTTGGTGTGAAAGAATTTCCTAAGTGCTTGTATTTGTTTTGTGTGTAATGAAATGATGTCTATAATTCCTCTTCCTCCTGCCTTCCTCTCGATGGTAAGTCTTTCTTTGCATGCGTTGGGGTGTAATTTCCTGTATTTGGTGAATTGAGACCGTATAAGGATGTGAATATTTTCTAAGTCTGTTTGTGACCATTTGATGATACCAAATGAATATGTGAGTATAGGTATAGCGAACGTGTTGATGGCTTTAGTGAGATATTTGGAGTTGAGTTTTGTTTGTAAAAGTTTCGTCAGTCTGTTCTTGAATTCGGTTCTGAGCTCTGTTTTGATGTGAGTATGGTTGAGTTTGGTGCTTTGTTGAAAGCCTAGATATTTGTATGTTTCTTTGTCAAACATGTTATCGAGTGTTTCATTGTTGAAGGTTTCTGTCTCATGGTGGTACTTCCATTGGCCTTTGTTGATGTGGAGCACTTTGCATTTACTTATACCAAATTCCATATTGACATCTAAGGTGAATATTTCTGTGATTTTGAGGAGTTCTTTCAGCTGTGTTTTTGTGGCAGCGTAGAGTTTTATGTCATCCATATATAGGAGGTGGTTTATTTTATGTTGATTCCCTTTTTGGTGTCTGATATTGAAGCCATGCTCTGTTCTGTTTAGTATATTTGAGAGTGGATTGAGACAGAGGCAAAACCATAGAGCGCTGAGCGAGTCTCCCTGAAATATACCCCGTCTGATGTACAGCTCTTCTGTTTGGATGCGTTCGGTTTGTGTTTCTAGGCGTATTTTGGTTTTCCATGTTTTCATAATTTGCGCTAGAAATTGCCTGAGGTGTTGGTTGATTTTATAGATTTCTAGGGCTCTGATTAACCAGCTGTGGGGTATGGAGTCGAAGGCTTTTTTATAGTCTATGTAACCGATGTGAAGGTTTCTGTGTTCTTTTCTGGTTTGTCCCATAATCACGCTATCTATGATCAGCTGCTCTTTGCATCCTCGACTATTTTTCCTGCATCCCTTCTGCTCTTCTGTGATAATATTGTTGTCTGTTAGGTGTAGTTCTATTTTCTTGGAAATTGCGGCTGTGATGATCTTGTATAGGGTTGGAAGACAGGTGATAGGTCGGTAGTTTGACGGGTTTGTGGTGTCTGAGCTTTTGGGTTTAACGTATGTTATTCCTTGTGTAAGGAAAATGGGAAATGTGTGTGGTTGTAGAATGGCTTTGTTGATTTGGTGTGTGAGTGCTTCGTGTGTGGTGGTAAACTGTTTGTACCAGAAGTTTTGTATATTGTCTATTCCAGGACATTTCCAGTTGTGTGTGTGTTTGATTGTTTCTGTAATTTCTTCTGTAGTTAGTGTGGAATTTTCTTGTTCTGTCACACGTTTGTGTTTATCTTCTTCGGCTTTGATCCAGGAGGTGTTATTATTATGTAGTTTGGGTTCTGACCAGACAGTTTTCCAATAATCTGCGAGTTCTTGTTTATTTGGTGGTTCAGTTACTACTGTGTGCTCGTTGTACATAGTTTTTCGGTAGAACTGTTTTTCGCTTCTTCGGAAGAGGTTGTTGGTGTCTTTCCTCTCGTTTGATTCTTTGTATCTACGGAGTCTTGCAGCATATACGGATAGTTTTTGTTTCAAAGTATCAACGATTTCTGGCAGTGTTCGGTTGAGAGATTTAGATTTGATCTTGTCTACACCCTGTGTGACACGTTTGGATGCGTTCCCGTTCATAAACTGGGTAAGGTGTCCCAGATCTCTTCTGATGTTATTGATCTTGTTTTCTATTCTTATTTGCCATTTAAATTTGGGTTTTCTGCTGTTGGGGTCTCTTTGTCGTTGCGGGAGTTTTTGATTATTTTGTGTTATAGTGGTGATTGCTGGTGCATATATTATTGTGTGGATGTCTTCGATCGTGCTTAAGTCTGTTATGTACTGTGGTATTATGTGCTTGTTTATTGTGTTGAGGATCATTTGAGTGTTCTGTTTGAAAATTAAACGAGGGATGGGATTTCTTGTTGTAGGGTCGGTGCCTGACCATCGAGCTAGATGTGACTGCATTTCTGCTTTGAGTGTTTGTATGAGAGGTGATTCGGGGTGATGTTGTATAGATGTTGTTGAGTGTCGTGTGATGCTTGCTATTTGCTCTGAAATATTATTTTGAGTTATGCTCCTGCTGGGTAGTGGGTCTTGTTGTTTTCGACTGGGTGGTTGTGTGTGTGAGATTGGTTCGGTATCTGCTCTACTGTTTCTATTGTGTAGTTGGTCTGTGTTCAGTTCAGCAGCTACTTGGTCTGCGTTAAGTTCAGCAGCTACTGTATCTTTGATGGTTTGCAATTCGAAAGATGTGAGGCGATTGTTCTTGGTAATAACTCTTTTTTGGTCTATTACTCTCTGTTCTGTAACAAGTAATTGCAGATGTGGATATTCGGTCAAGAAAAGTCTGTGTAGTTCCAGTCTGTAACCTGATGTCACTGTTTCTAGTTTGGTGGCGGTGTAGTAACAGCGCATCACTGTTTTATTCATTTCATCTGTCCACTTTAACCGCTGTCTTGGTTTGCCAGCCTTGGTAGTTGCATGTTGTCCTTGCAAAACATACGCGGTTTGGCCTGGCTTTGGTGGTTGTATTTGTCCCGCATTTACGTTGATTGCGCTTGGGATTGGTGGTGGTGGATCCAAGCGGCGAGTGATTCTCTTGTCAGTGATTTCTTTGTCAGGTGTGATTTCATTACAGCAACGCATGGCGTGTTCATTGATTCCTGTGGTGCAACTCATGCATTATTATTATTATTACAAAAAGTTCTTCTTTCTCACATTTGATCAATATGGTTCCATGTTTGGCTGACGGGCCAAAACCAAGTCAGCACAAACGCTATTACCATTCCGTATTAAGGAATGACCTGACAATGTTACATGTTTTCAAAATCACTGACTTCTGAATGTTTCTGTGTATGTCCGTGTTGAGTCCCAATTGCACTAAATGTGGTGTGAATGTTATTGGTGTAAGGCCTGTGGCTGATATAATGAGGGGGACAATGATGACTTTTTCCTGTCTCCATAGCCTTTTTATTTCCGTTGCAAGGTCTGTGTATTTGGAAATTTTTTCTGTGTATTTCGCTTGGATGTTTGTGTCGTTGGGGACAGCTATGTCAATCAGATAGGTGACTTTTCCTTTTTTGCACTGAAAAGTAATATCGGGTCTATTGGCGGAGACTGTTTTATCTGTATGGATACCGATATCCCAGTAGAGCTTGTAATCTTCATTTTCAAGTATGGATGTTGGCGTGTATTTGTAGTAGGGATCTGTGTTTTCTATGAGTCTGTATGTTGTGGCTAGTGCTTGGTGAACCACTTTGGCAGCTGAATCATGCCTGGCTGTGTACTCCGTTCCGGCCAATATTTTACATCCGCTCGTTATGTGTTCGATCGTTTCTTTCTGCTGGTGGCATTTCCTACATCTGTCCTCTGCAATAGTCGGGTCTTTGATGATATGCTTTTGGTAGTTTCTGGTTAATATGACTTTATCCTGGATGGCAAGTAAGAAGCCTTCAGTCTCAGGGAATAGCTGCCCATCCCGTAACCAGGTGTATGATTGTTTTTTATTTACGTGGTCTTGTTCTATGTGGTATCTGTGTTTTCCGTGGAGTGTTTTCTCTGACCACGTTTTCATCTTTTCCTGTTGTAATTGGGTGTGACTGTGTGTGTCTGCTGAGTGGTCTGCCCGGGCTAAGTCGAGAGGTGTGTAGTTTTTGTCTGCTTTCACTGTCGCTGTGTGGAGGCTGGTTTGCTTGCTGTGAAAGAATTTCCTAAGTGTTTGTATTTGTTTTGTGTGTAATGATCTGATGTCTATAATTCCTCTTCCTCCTGCCTTCCTCTCGATGGTAAGTCTTTCTTTGCATGCGTTGGGGTGTAATTTCCTGTATTTGGTGAATTGAGATCGTATGAGGATGTGAATATTTTCTATGTCTGTTTGTGACCATTTGATGATACCAAATGAATATGTGAGTATAGGTATAGCGAACGTGTTGATGGCTTTAGTGAGATTCTTAGAGTTGAGTTTTGTTTGCAAAAGTTTTGTCAGTCTGTTTTTGAATTCGGTTCTGAGCTCTGTTTTGATGTGAGTGTGGTTGAGTTTGGTGCTTTGTTGGAAGCCTAGATATTTGTATGTTTCTTTATCGAACATGTTATCGAGCGTTTCATTGTTGATGGTTTCTGTCTCATGGTGGTGCTTCCATTGGCCTTTGTTGATGTGGAGCACTTTGCATTTACTTATACCAAATTCCATATTGACATCTAAGGTGAATATTTCTGTGATTTTGAGGAGTTCTTTCAGCTGTGTTTGTGTGGCAGCGTAGAGTTTTATGTCGTCCATATATAGGAGGTGGTTTATTTTATGTTGATTCTCTTTTTGGTGTCTGATATTGAAGCCATGCTCTGTTCTGTTTAGTATATTTGAGAGTGGATTGAGACAGAGGCAAAACCATAGTGCACTGAGCGAGTCCCCCTGAAATATACCCCGTCTGATGTACAGCTCTTCTGTTTGGATCCGTTCGGTTTGTGTTTCTAGGCGTATTTTGGTTTTCCATGTTTTCATAATTTGCGCGAGAAACTGCCTGAGGTGTTGGTTGATTTTATAGATTTCTAGGGCCCTGATTAACCAGCTGTGGGGTATGGAGTCGAAGGCTTTTTTATAGTCTATGTAACCGATGTGAAGGTTTCTGTGTTCTTTTCTGGTTTGTCCCATAATCACGCTATCTATAATCAGCTGCTCTTTGCATCCTCGACTATTTTTCCTGCATCCCTTCTGCTCTTCTGTGAGGATATTGTTGTCTGTTAGGTGTTGTTCTATTTTCTTCGATATTGTGGCTGTGATGATCTTGTATAGGGTTGGAAGACAAGTGATAGGTCGGTAGTTTGACGGGTTTGTGGTGTCTGAGCTTTTGGGTTTAACGTATGTTATTCCTTGTGTGAGGAAAGTGGGAAATGTGTGTGGTTGTAGAATGGCTTTGTTGATTTGGTGTGTGAGTGCTTCGTGTGTGGTGGTAAACTGTTTGTACCAGAAGTTTTGTATATTGTCTATTCCAGGACATTTCCAGTTGTGTGTGTGTTTGATAGTTTCTGTAATTTCTTGTGTATTAAATGTGGTATTTTCTTGTTCTGTCACATGTTTATGTTTGTCTTCTTCGGCTTTGATCCAGGGGGTGTTATTATTGTGTTGTTTGGGTTCTGACCAGATACTTTTCCAATAATCTGTGAGTTCTTGTTTGTTTGGTGGTTCAGTCACTGCTATCTGTTTGTTGTACATAGTTTTCCGGTAGAACTGTTTTTCGCTTCTTCGGAAGAGGTTGTTGGTGTCTTTCCTCTCATTTGATTCTTTGTATCTACGGAGTCTTGCGGCATATACAGATAGTTTTTGTTTCAAGGTATCGAGGATTTCTGGCAGTGTTCTGTTGGGAGACTTAGATTTGATCTTGTTTGCCCCCTGTGTGACACGTTTGGACGCGTTCCCGCTTATAAACTGGGTAAGATGTCCTAGATCTCTCCTGATGTTGTTGATTTTGTTTTCTATTCTTATTTGCCATTTGAATTTTGGTTTTGTCCTGTTGGGGTTTCCTTGTCGTTGAGGGAGTTTTTGATTATTTTGTGTTAGAGTGGTGATTGCAGCTGCGTATATTATTGTGTGAATGTCTTCGATTGTGCTTGAGTCTGTTATATACTGAGGTATTATGTGCTTGTTTAGTGTGTTGAGGATTGGTTGCGTGCTCTGTCTGAAGATTAAACGAGGGATGGGATTTCTTGTTGTGGGGTCGGTGCCTGACCATCGAGCTAAATGTGACTCCATTTTTGCTTTAAGTATTTGTATGAGAGGTGATTCGGGGTGATGTTGTGTGGATGTCGTTGAGGGTGGCGAGTGATTCATGTTGTTGTCTGTGATATGGTGTTGCGCGGTACTCGCAATATTATTTTGCGTTATGCTCCTCCTGGGTGGTGGGTATTGTTGTGTTCGACTGGGTGGTTGTGTGTGTGAGGCCGGTTCGGAATCTGCTTTATTGTTTCTATTGTTTGGTTGGTCTGTGTTCAGTTCAACAGCCACTGTGTCCTTGATGGTTTGCAATTCGAGAGGTGTGAGACGATTGTTCTTGGTAATAACTCTTTTTTGGTCTACTACTCTCTGTTCTGAAACAAGTAATTGCAGATGTGGATATTCGGTCAAGAAAAGTCTGTGCAGTTGCTGTCTGTAGCCCGATGTTATTGTTTCGAGTTTGGTGGCGGTGTAGTAACAGCGCATCACCGTCCTATTCATCTCATCCGTCCACTTTAACCGCTGTCTTGGTTTTCCAGCCTTGGTAGTTGCATGTTGTCCTTGCAATACATACGGGCCCTGGCCTGGATTTGGTGGTTCTGTTTGTCCCGTATCTACGTCGGTTGCGCTTGGGATTGATGTTGGTGGGTCCAAGCGGCGAGTGATTCTCTTCTCAGTGATTTCTTTGTCAGGTTTTGTGTTTTCATTACAGCAACGCATGGCGTGTTCGTTGATTCCTGTGGTGCAACTCATGCGCTGCTGTGATTTTCCCGCCTTGGTGGGTGTCGGCTTAGTCGCCAACACAACACTTTTGGCAGGTCCATTTTCGGTTGCCTGGTCTTCATCATTTTGGTCGAGCTGCCATTTCCCGCGACGTCCTCGACCGTTACGTCGCTCGCCCGATGCTTCTTTTATTGGTCTGTTGTTCTCTGGAATGTTTTCAGTGTTTTGTGGTGTCAGAAGCTCAAAGTGTCCCGACATTGGGTTGCCTGTTAGTAGAAGGTAAATGGTTTTGTTGTATTTTCCCGTGCTTATTATTGTTGGTCTGTCCGTAAAAGTTATTTTTGTATGTCTTGTTCTTCGTTGTTTTGAGAAGATATGAAAGTTGCTATTTTGTGTTTCCGAGAGGGCAAGTATCTCTAGGCTCGTTCCATAGGTGCCATTTTTCCGCATATAATTATAATAGTTATTGAAGTCTTTTATATCGTCGACTTCAATTAATGAAAATGTGTGAAGTTCCGACCAGTTTTGTTGTAAATATCTTAGAGCAACCTCTCGGAGTTTCTCATGATGGTTCTGGTGGCCATATAAGTATAAGCTAACTGCACGGAAAAGGCAATTTCCATCACCTACAATGTCGGATCTGGTAAAACTATCGGGAGTAGTTTCGGCTGAGGCGGTTGTTTGATTCGTCTGTAGTTGTTGTTGTGGTGTTGCTGTAGCTGTTTGTACGACAGGGGTCCGCCTCCGCAACACCCTTCCATTTTCATTATTATAATTATTATTGTTTAACATAGTATTCCCACGAGTATCCTAGGAAAGAAAAGTCGACTGCGGCAGAGCCTGGATGCCACAGCAAGGCTACTTACTCCCGGAGGGCGCCCGGTATCCGGGGGAACCGTTCGCGACTCATAAACGCTGAGCCATTCATCTTCTCGGCACGGTAAACACCTTAAGATTGCGTTTTTATTACACATAATCTGGACAACACAAGACAGCACAACTAATTATTATATTATACAACATATAAAACAACAACTAATTATTATTATTATTATTATTATTATTATTATATAACCTGGAAAGAGAACATATGTATGAATAAAAAAAAACATGTAAATCGGATAAGTGGTTTTCGAGTGATAAGCGCACTAACGAACAGACAGAGAGACCTTGCATTTTATATATATCATATTCTTTTCTGCATGATATTGTTCCATATTTAATTGTTTAGGCAGTGTATTGCAACAGAACGCGCTAGCGGCGAACTTTTTTTCCGACTTGATTCACTATTATCGTGACTGCTTATTATGTTACCTACCGTAATAAAATATATCCTATGTTACCTAACGTAATAAAATATATCCTATAACCTGGCCAGGGAACATATGTAAATTTTAAAAAAAAAGCACGTAAATCGGATAAGTGATTCTCGAATGATAAGCGCACTAACGGACATTTCATATATTATAGAAGATTATAGATTACCCGGACAGAGAACAAATATATGAATTAAAAAAATATACGTAAATCGGCTAAGTGGTTCTCGAGTGATAAGCGCACTACCAGACAGACAGAGAGACGTTGCATTTTATATATATATCATAGAAGATTATAAATAACCTGGCCAGAGAACAAATGTATGAATTAAAAAAAAAACCTTTAAATCGGATAAGTGGCTCTCAAGTCATAAACGCACTAAGGGACAGACAGAGAGAGGTTGCATTTTATATATATTATATTCTTTGCTACATGATATTGTTCCATATTTAATGGTTTGGGCAGGGGATTGCAAAAGAACGCGCTAGCGGCAAACTTTTTTCCGACTTGATTCACTATTATCGTCACTGCTTATTTCTTATGTTACCTAGTGTAATAAAGTATAGCCTATAACCTGGCCAGCGAACATAGGTATGTTTTAAAAAAAAAACACGTAAATCGGATAAGTGGTTCTCGAGTGATAAGTGCACTAACGGGCAGACAGAGAAACGTTGCGTTTTATATATATTCAACAAATATTGATAAAAATGTTAAAAAAAATTTTATGTAGAAACGAAAACGCGTTACTGAGGCTGTATACAAACAAAGATTAAGCCAACAAAGTGGTAAACGGAACAGAAAATCAAGTGAGTCTCCTAACCTCTGTCGGTCGTCGAATTGTTGACATGCTATCACTTGGAGAAAACTTAAAATGTTCTGCATGTAATGAAACACTTTTATTATGTTATATTACTAATGAAAAACGCTGTGGTCTAGCACTACTACTAACCATAAAGTGTGATCACTGTCTAACGTACAACACAGTATCAATAGACTGTACACATATATCGAAGGACACTAAGGAACATTGTAATGTTAACACTAAAGCTGCACTAGGTAATTATAAGTTAAACAAGTAAATTAATTTGTAAAGCTAATGATAATTAATAAGTAATTGCAAATCTGTTATTAGTTGAACTTAATATTATTTACTTGCACCATATGTTTTAATTATATAAACTTGTACTATACAAATTAAAATATTTAAATTTCCCGCCATTACTACTAAATGCAACGTTGCCGCTATTTCAGAGATAAAAGGTAAATCATTCACAAGTATATCCAATTGTTATTTTTCATAAAGTTAAAGCTTCCTAATTAAATTTGAAATTTTTTAAAAATAATCGCGAAATTTCAATGTCTAACATATGTAGTTAAATTTCCTATTGATGGTTTTTTTTTCATTTGTTATAACAAAAAATGTGTCATTTTTATATTAAATTGTCGTATTCTCGATACGACCATATGTATTGTTAATTTCGATTTTTATTTAAATACGATTCCTAAAGACCATAAATTTTTCATAGAAAATTTCTAAACTAATTAAAAAATCGAAATAAATCTATACAAAATAGTTTTCATATTTTACGTTTAACGCCTCAACCTCCTTAAATTTTAGTAAACTATATAAAGTAAAACTTAACGGGAAGACAGAGAGAGCATTATGTTAGAGAAAGACGTGAAATAATTTGGTTTTCAGGGTATAATGAATGTGACAACGTAGCTTCTCGCTTGCTTCACGCCGCATGCAATCACGTGTTATTTATTTAGTGTCGATGTATATCAATTAATTAAAACGATACTTGGGACTATTTATTAAAAATATTTCAATTAATAAATATTGATAACTGAATAAATGCGCGTGCGAGACATCAGTGTGATGCGTATATGCGATTCAAAATTTGAAAGAACGCCCGCGTTCGCGCGCGCAATCTTCAAGCTAGGTTGCCACAGCGAAAATTCACCTCATACAATACAATAAAAAGTGATATTTATCTAATATTTTTGCAACAACTGCCTTCATATTTTAACAAACGAAAGCAAAGTATTTTTTTTTATGTATTTATATTTTTTGTGACTTTTTACTTTTTTATGCACATACGACAACAAAAATTATAAAAAACTGATTTTGATCAAAGAAAAAGTGTGGATTCCTATCTTTTACGTATTAAATATGCAAAACTTTTACAATTAAGTATGGCAGAACGGCATGGTAAACCATCTTCATATTGAAGCAGATGCTAAAATCTATTATTTCTCAAAATTTCAAGCAAAACTACTTTTAACAGTTACTCGTAAGAAATACCTTAACTTAATCACTGTTTTATAGGGGTGTGTTACAATTAGTTTTTATTTAAAGATTGATATTTGACGGATATATAAACGATATGAATAATATGACGATTCGAACTAGAAATCGATGTTGATTTCTTGGCCATACAGAAATATATTTAAGAAACTAATCAATATAACAATATAAAGTATTCTCTACAAATGCAAGGTTTTATATTTTATGTAGTTGGTATCTATAATATATAAAATGCAACGTCTCTCTCTATGTCTGTCTGACTGTCTGTTTGCCCCTTAGTGTGCTTATGACTGGAGAAGCACTTATCCTATTTACGTGCTTTTTTTTAAAATATACATATGTTCTCTGGCCAAGTTATAGGATATATTTTATTACGTTATGTATCATAAGGAATAAGCAGTGGCGATAATAGTGAATCAAGTCCACGCGAGTGGAGCCGCTGGTACGGCTAGTATCTGATAAAAGCGTAAAACTATATGACGTTTTAAATGGTATTATTAACCCCGCTAAATTATCGTTGCTATAAACATCTTCCCCGTGCTCTTTTGTTTGCAGTGTTGTAAAATTGCGTTTTTTTTCTTAATTACAAGCTCCCGTAGCAACTACAAGTTGGCTGAATTAACAATATCAATCAAAGTACGCAATTAATCACTCCAAATTCTAGTTCTCTGCCGCTCCTTTGTTTACATTATTGTGTAAAATGGTGGCCCTCTTGAATTATAATTGCCGTACTGGTATTATTTTGACGTATGGGTATTTCTAAATTACATATATTGGTTTTCATGTTAAGATTATAAATGTTACGTCTTAATTGAATTCCATTACAAAACTAGTCTGGTTAGGTTAAATAAATGCCGTACTGGTGTTAGTTTGATATATGGGTATATCTAAATTATGTACATGGGTTGTCTAAAAAGTTCTCGGCCTAACAATGAAAGAACATTTTTTTTTTGACGTGAAATATGTTTTATTTTTCAATATAATCTCCTGAAACTTCAATACATTTTTCTAACGTTTTTCCAATAATTTAAAACCATCATTAAAGTGTGATTCCGGAAGGTCTGCAAAATATCCATCCACGTCTGCTACAGCTTCGTCGTATGATGTAACATAAAACGCTTTTCAGTTAGAAATTTTTTCAGGTTTGGAAACAGATAATAGTCAAAGGGAGCCAAATTTGGCGAATACGCTGGATGTTCAAACAATTCGTACTTTAATTCGTTGAATTTTTCCATCGTCAAAACACTTGTGTGAATATGTGCGTTGTCTTGATGAAAAATTATTCTTTTCTTCTTTAAAGCAGTCCATTGTTTCGACTGTTCTTTTCGATCTGGTATATAGAAGTGGATCCAAGTTTCATCAACAGTTATGAAACGATGCTTGACATCCACTTTATTATGCTCAAAACGATCCAAACACGCATGAGAAATACGCATTCGAATGCGTTTTTGGTCAAATGTCAGCAGATGCGGCACTCATCTTGCGCAAAGCTTTTTCATATGTAATTCTTCATGCAAAATATTTCCAATTCGTTCTTTTGAGATGCCTATGGCCTCTTCTATTTCACGCACTTTCGCTCGTCAATCATCTGACACCATACCATAGACTTGTTGAATGATTTGTGGTGTGGTAGCAGTTTTTGAACGACCTTCGAGGCTTGTATGACCAAATTTAAAAACAGCAGCCCATTTTTTCGTAGTGAAAAGTGAAGGTAAGGCATCCTTATACACTTTTAACAATTTCGGATGAATTTATGTTGATGTTAAACCATCCAAAACAAAGAATTTAATCACTGCACAATATTCAATTTTTCCATTTTAAAAAAAATCAATGACACGTCAATATTAAACAGCTGCTACTACTTGAATGAATTGACAGATCGAAATATAATTTTTCATGTGTTTATATAAAGGATGGAAGTTTCCAATGCGATTATGGTTTCAAAGTTTCTAACATCAGGCTAAGATTATAAATGTTACTTCTTAATTGAATTTCATTACAAAACAAGTCAGGTTAGGTTAAATAAAACTGAATGATAAATAATCGTACTTTTGAGACCTATTGAAAATCTGAGCCATTCATAACATAAAATTTGTAGTTTTCTTTGTAAATAACATTAAAAAGTAATATCAATTTACTTATACTCAAATTTTCCGAGATATTTGTATTTAAATAGCGACATTTTTACATTTAAACCGCACGTGGTTTCTAAAGAATGCATTTTGATACAAAACAGCTCCATTGTCCATTCTCCTCCATGGTCAGTCTGAAGTTGTTTCACAGGCAGTAGTAATTTTCTAAACATAAGTGACCGAAAATGTTGCGATTAAAATG
Organism: Pachyrhynchus sulphureomaculatus; assembly: GCA_019049505.1. NCBI lineage: Eukaryota > Metazoa > Arthropoda > Insecta > Coleoptera > Curculionidae > Pachyrhynchus > Pachyrhynchus sulphureomaculatus. Next base: position 56,526,158 of record CM032456.1, read on the forward strand.
GATAGAGAAGAGAATTGACAATTAAGATAGGAACATTTAGACAGTTTTGTTCCCAAATACATACGCTACATGCTGTCAAAGCTTAAACAGATGCCATTTGTTAGATGTAGATATCTCAGAAACTATTTAAGTTTAAAAAATGTTACACCCATACAAGTGAACCAATATCATCAGAAGGAATAAAAAGATAGTAATATTTTATTTTAAATCAGTATCAAAAAAACTTGGATCTCCCAAATATTAGGACTCTACACGGGGAGTACTTTTCTACACCCTTTTAATAGAAGAATGTCGTGATATAATATATCAATTGCATGTATTTTACCTGGTAATGTAGAAAATGCTATAAGTATGTCCGACTGCTCTTCAACTACCTCCCTTCTTGGAACAGTATCACGGGCCCTTTGTCGATCCTCTTCTCCTCTAGAAAAAAGAAAAAACTTTATGTGACTTTAAACTTTAAAAATTCAAATTTCCTCTAGAAAAAAGAAAAACTTTATGTGACTTTAAACTTTAAAAATTCAAATTTCCCCCCAAACAACAGTCGCCACAGCAAAATTATTTTTTGGGTTTCAAGTGATGCAGAATCCACCTATAAATTATTAGATAGGCAAAAGGACGACACATAAACATGCCAACACTCAAGTAAAGTAAAGACGAGCAAGTTTGAAAGGAATTTAAAGAATAAAGACAAATATATATCCGTCACAAACACTCGTCTTAAAATTCTCTGATTGTAATGGTACAAAATTATAGTGATATAACACACACACAACAACAAAAAAAATTGAATAAATGATTTACCCAGTACTGTCTTCGAAAACATGCAGGTCTAAAATGAACACTAACACCACTCATACTAAAGAATACATTCCGCTTTATGGTGAAATATTAATAAAACAAATTTATAAATTAACCTGGTTTATATATTCAAAAAAAGTATTTAATAATTAAAAAACTGCAAACCCCATCAAACAAACTACGTGGACTTTGTTAACGTATATTAAAGAATAAAATTCAAATGTGGCTGATACAGGTAAAAACATTGTCAGGTATGCCAAGTAAGAACGTCTCGATATGTTAGGAAAAATAAAACTTTTTTGTGTTGTGTGGCTAGATTTAGGAATTTTGTTACACTAGCAACGGAAAATGAAAAAAAGTTGCATTTAGAAAGTAATTTTCGATCTAGTAATCCAAAAAATAATTGGAAATGATTGAGGGATTTGGATATTTCTTCTAAAGTATCTAGTTGTGTTCCTAAACATTTGGAGACTGTAGAAGATATTAACACATTTTTTGTTACTGCTGCTGGCTCTTCGGCTCCAGATCCAGAAACCTTAAACTTTTATTTACAAAATAAAAAACAGGGCCACAAGTACATTTCATTTTAGAGTGGCAACAACTGGTGAGATTGAGCAGGCACTTTTTTCTATTGGCTATGTTGTTGAACTATTATCCACGCATAATCCCTTTTATTGTGCATTTAGTTAACTCATATATAGAAACTAACTGTTTCCCCGACACTTGGAAAAGTTCCTTTATAATTCCGTTTCCGAAGATGACGTCCCCTAAGGATCTGAAGGATCTTAGGCCCATAAGCATATTGCCAACGCTGTCGAAGGTCATTGAGAGAGTGATGGAGCGGCAAATGCGGGAGCATATTGAGCGGTACGGGCTCCTACCAGATTTCCAATCTGGTTATCGCAGGGATCACAGTTGTGCTACCGCACTTCTCAAAGTTATGAACGATATTCTATAGGCGGCGGACCGTGGTAAGCTCACTGCCTTGGTGCTCTTGGACTACTCGAAAGCTTTGGATCGAATAAATCATACTTTGCTTTTGGCCATTCTTGGTTTTCTTAATTTTGAGGGAGATTTGTGGGCTTATTAAGAGCTATCTCGAGAACAGAACACAGTGTGTAAAACTTAATCATAAACAATCCAGTCAAGTAGTCGCTAAGTGTGGTGAGCCTCAGGGGTCAATCCTTGGGCCTCTACTTTTCATATTGTACACTTCTCAATTTACTGTCAACCTAAAGAATGTCTCAGCGCACCTATATGCAGATGACACGCAGATTTACATGTAATTTCGACCCGAACAATCAAGTAACAACGGCGGAATTACCTTAGTAAATTGTCCAATCACCTCCTGCATCAATAATCGCCTGGCATCTTCGAGGCATGCTGTCGACGAGATTTTCTGCATACTTTGCAAATTTTTCGAATCTCTCGAGACAATTGAGTCAAAGTCCTCACGGTCTGTCCTCTGAGCTTTCTCTGTCCGGCGATTGTGAGAGCCACTCTAATATCTTATCGTGAGCCAAACCGAGTCGCTTCGCGACGTGATTTTCGCCCAGCAAAGGTTTCTTCAACGTGCTTCGGAATTTGACATCATGAGCACGAAGATGTTGTCGAATGGGCTCTTCTTCTTTTTCTTACCTTAGGCCTAGGGCCTGTTATTCCGGTGTTTCCGCTATTGTTGGTCTTGAGATGTTGACTGCCAACTATCGCGCCATCTTTTCGGGGGTCTTCCAGCTCTTCTATTCCCTGGAGGTATGTTGTCTCTTGCTAGTAGAGCAAGGCGTTCAGCTCTCATTCTACTGACATGTTGGTTCCATTCGCGCCTTCTATGTCGGCCCCATTTAACGACATCTTGGATTCGGCACATCTCTCTAATGTCTTTATTCGGCACTCTATCGATCAGTGACTTCCCCACTATTGATCTTAGGGTTTTCGTCTCTGTTGTTCTAATTATTTTCTTTGTCTCTGCGGTGTCTGGTCTTATCTCTATCGCGAAGGTCAAAATTGGTCTCACACATGATTTGAACACACGAACCTTTCCCTCCAATCTCATATTCTGGTTTCTCCATACCACATCTCGTAAACAACCTGATACAAATGCTGCTTTATTGGCATTCGAACCGCTTCTCTACTTAGACAATCAAACTTTAGTACTTGTATAATTTTCTCGTTTATAACTAGCTTACATCTTCTCGGTTCTCTAGATATTACTAGAGATTTTGTTTTAGAAGTAGATATTATCATGTTGTATTCTTTTGCTGTGGTTTTGAAGGTATGGACCATTCGTTGTAGATTATTCTCATCGCTTGATATTATAACATCATCTGCGTAGCATACTATTTTTACTTCGTTTCTTCCCATCTTGTAGCCGGAGCCCACAGATTTTACTTTACCAATTAATTTGTCCATTATTAAGTTGAAAAGAGATGGTCTTAAACTATCAGCTTGACGTATGCCTGACTTGATTTCTACTTCTGATGTTAATTTGTTTTTGAGTTTTATTCTAGATTTATTTTCTGTATTAATATCTCGAATCACATTTATGATTTTTTGCGGTATATTTTCCTCTCATAATATCTTGAGTACGTCTGCCAGTCTGACATAATTGAAAGCTTTTGTGAGGTCTATAAAATACATATAAATGGTCTCGCGGGACACATTCAAACCCGATTCTTTTAATTTTGCCACTCCTTGACGCAGCGTCAATTTCGGGTCCTGTGAAAACAGACACGATTCGTTTTTCAACTTTCGGAGTGACTTAGCTTACCGAGCCACGTTTTGGCAAGTCGTCGTCACTTTTCGTTTCGTCAGAAGGATTTACCTACAAACGATACCGACTTTTTAATATATTTAGCGGCCGCGGAATGTCTCATTTTACGGCCCTTTGAATGAGAACAAAAAAGACTGCTTCGAACCGACGCGCAAAAAAGTGACTCATTTTGAATTTTACGTGATTTCGACGAAAGTTCGGAATCGACTGAAAAGATACAGTGGCCCTCGAACCCCTTTTAATTTATTCCCACGTTAGCAATGGAAATAATGAAAATACGTAATGTTTCAGTTCCTTGACTGAAAAAACTTCGAAAAAAAATTATAACAAGACAAATACGAAGTCACTCTTCTGTCTCCTTTCTCCACCCCTTTGGCACCTTATAGATTTTACTATAAATAATTCTGCTTAAAATTTGCTCATTCTCTCAGCCAAAAATCCTGGAAAATTTCTCATAATACTATTGAAACTGTGCAAGAACCTTCCATCTTTTTCACCCTCTTCCCCTATTAAAAGTGATAATAGTGAAAAAATAACTTAACTTTCATATTCATACAGTTTAACAACCCTGAAAAGGGCATATAGCACGATATATATCAAGCAACCCTTCTAAAAATGAGAGAGAAAATGCTTACCTGGAGCACTGAAAGATAAATATTTTCGGTTTCCCATTTAAACTACTATGACTTTTACCGGTTCTGAATTTCTCAATCATATCATCAACTAACACTGTTTCGTTATCAACACCAGCAATTTCTGTATATCCACCCTTCACTCTAACAAATTTGCCTCCTTTGTCTTTGGTATTTAAATTATCTCCAAAGCTCATAACAACTACCATTGATATGTCATGATTGGAAAAGTCCATTTGGCTAAACTTATTAATCTCTTCTAACATTTCCTGTGAAAAATTATGAGGAAGGTGCTACTCAGTATATATGACCACTACAGTTTATTTTGGCACTCGACGCGAGTTTCGCTAACCATGTTAGCTTCATCAGGAGCAATAATTGACTATACATCGCTCCTGATGAAGCTAACATGGTTAGCGAAACGTGCGTCGAGTGCAAAAATAAAGTGTTTGGTGTATTGGTGATATATACTAAGTAGTGTCATTGTGCCAATGATTCCACATTCCCAACATAGATAAGGAGGAGGGATTAATTTTGAGGGATTTCTAAAAGACAGCGTAACTTGTATTGTATCGCATCGGGGCATGCTGTTCCTATATTCATGGTGAAGCACCATCATTAAACTTTAATTTTTAGTATACGAGGCTGGTTTGAAAAGTCCGTGCAAAGTCCGAGAGATGGCACCACCGGCGCGTATCGAGGTCATGTTTAGTTAGTAGCATCTCTTGAATGAACGCACACCAAGTTTCAGCTATATTGCTCTATTTCTTTGTGTTTGGCATTCGTGTGAATCAAGGAAGTCGAGTGATTTTCAAGAAATCGACGAAAAAGAATTTCGTGTGGTGATTAAACATTACTTTATGAAAGGCAAAACGCCTCAGGAGACTAAAGAGAAGCTTGATAAATATTATGGTGACTCTGCACCTTCGATTAGAACAGTTTATAAGTGGTTTCAAAATTTTCGGACTGGCCATATGGGCACAAGTCACGCTGAACGTTCTGGACGGCCTGTGGAGGTTAAGACTCCAGAAATCATTGATCAAATCCATGATATGGTGATGGATGAGTTAAGGTGCGTGAGATTGCTAGTGCTGTGGGCATCTCGACTGAACGGGTACATAATATTTTGCATAAACATTTGAACATGAGAAAGCTATCCGCAACATGGGTGCCGCGGTTGTTCACGCTTGACCAAAAACGGAATCGTGTGAAGTGTTGCAAGGATGGTTTGCAGCTGTTCCAGAAGAATCCGGAGGACTTTAAGCGTCGTTTCATCACTATGGATGAAACATGGATACATTACTATACTCCTGAGACCAAACAACAATCTAAACAATGGGTTACCAAGGGGGAATCTGCACCAAAAAAGGCGAAGACGGTTCCTTCGGCCGGAAAGGTTATGGCGACTGTCTTTTGGGATTCGCAAGGGGTAATCCTCATCGACTATCTGGAAAAGGGTAAAACTATTACAGGTGAATATTATTCATCGTTATTGGACCGTTTGAAAACCGAGCTGCGAGAAAAACGCCCGCGATTGGCCCACAAGAAAGTCCTTTTCCATCACGACAACACACCAGCACACACCTCAGCAGTTGTGGTCGCAAAATTAATGGAAATAGGATTCCAACTCGTTTCACATCGCCCCTATTCTCCAGACTTGGCTCCCTCGGTCTACTATTTGTTCCCCAATTTAAAGAAATGGCTGGCGGAACAAAGATTTTATTCAAACGAGGAGGTGATTGCAGACAATAATGGATATTTTGCAGACTTGGACAAATCCTATTATTCGGAAGGGATCAACAAACTAGAACATCGTTGGACGAAGTGTATAAGCCTAAAAGGAGACTATGTCGAAAAATAAAAAAGGTTTACTCCAAACACATAAGTAGTTTTTTATTTTTGCACGGACTTTTCAAACCAGCCTCGTATATTGTTTTGCCGAAGTGTAAACCACATGTTTTTTGAGCATGGAATTTGTCGAATTACGACTATCAAAACACCATTTGCGGGAAGCGTTACTTTTCTTGTTTAATTCGAAGAAAAGCGCTGCTGAAAGTCATCGACTTCTGTCAAAAACCTATGGTGATTATATTCCATCGACAAAAACATGTGAGTACTCGTTTCGAAGCTTTAAAGGTGGTGCTTTCGACACGGAAGACAAAGAACGTCCAAACCAGCCGAAAAAGTTTAAAAATGAAGAATTGGAAGCATTACTCAAGGAAGATCCGTGCCAAACAGAAAAAGAAATTGCAGAATCATTAGGAGTTGATCGTCCAACCATTTCCAAGCGCTTACCTGCACTGCGAATCATTCAAAAGCAAGGAAATTGGGTGCCGTACGTATTGAAACCGAGAGACGCTGAAAGGCGATTTTTCACCTGTGAATGACTGCTTCAACGGCACAATCGGAAAGGTTTTTTGCATCGTATCGTAACTGGTGATAAAAAATGGATACGCTATGATAATCCAAAGCGTAAAAAATCATGGTTGGAGCCAGGTAAACCATCAACATCCTTACCAAAGCCGAATATTCATGGCTTCAAGCTTATGCTGTGTATCTGGTGGGATCAGCTGGGTATAATGTATTATGAGTAGCCCCAACCCAACGAAACTATTACTGGGGAACGTTACCCACAACAATTGATGCAATTGAGCCAAGCGTTGAAGGAAAAACGACCCTAAAAGACATGACAAAGTGATTTTTTAACATGCTAACGCTCGGCCACCTGTCATGAGACCCGTCAAGGAAACGCTAGAAGTACTTGAATAGGATATCCTACCTCACCCGCCGTACTCACCAGACATTACTCCTTCTGATTATCACTCATTCTAATCGATGACGCACGGCCTGTCTGAATGGCGCTTCCATTCCTATGAGGATAAAAAATGGGTCGATTTTTGGATAGCCTCAAAAGATGAGTCGTTCTTTCAACGTAGTATTCATATGCTGCCACAAAGATGGGAGAAAGTACTGATGGACAATACTCTGAATAAACAACTTGTAACCATGTTTTACAATCAAGCGATATTTTTACCAAAAAATCCCTCAAAATTAATTCACACACCAATATAAAATATAGTTTTAATAATTATATACGTCACTCATACATGCTAGGAAGTCTTGTATGAGCTAGTGCAGGGGTGCTCAAACTTGAACTGCTGGCGATCTACCTCAATATTGTTAGACTACGATCGATCGACTCTGAGAGGCTGCAAGTAAGTGTGATGCAGGATTGTCGTCTAGGTAGGGTGTATCGTGGCATAGGTATTAGTTTTCCGCATAATATGCATTTTTTTAGTCAAGGTAAGTGTAGGTCTGCTCTAAAATGTCAATGAAAAAACTCATAATTATTCAAAATTGCGAGTTTATTGGTTCTTACAAAACAAACGAGTTCTAGTGTCTAAACTTAACTAAAGAGTGACTTTGGATGTTGAAGCGTGGCACTGCATGTCCTCAGCATACTTTTCATAAGATGGTACGTAATTACCGAGTGCTAATCGCAAGCATGATGACATATGTTCGTCAGTTAGTCGATTGCGATATTTTGACTTAATTATCTTCATTTCAGAAAATGCAGACTCGCACAAGTAAGTTGACCCAAACATTGCCGTCAGTTGAAGGGCGATTTGCCTTAGATTCGGATATTTATCTTCAGATATAAAACACCAGAATTTTGTATCAGATGCTGTGACTTTGAGATGTATATCTGATATAATCTGCACTAACTCATTTTTAACAGAACATAAGTCCATGTTAAACTGACTTGCTATTTCAGTAGCTAATTCCTCAATGTTTTTACACGAAAAAGGATAACTCATAAATGATGCAATATTTGCCAATTTGCTGAAATCATAAAAACGTATTTCGAATTGGCCCAAAATATTTGATAATTCTGCCTCATAAATATCATAATTCAACTGAGGAATCCTTGCTTTCAAAGACGGAAAATTTTTCAGATTCTTTCTTTTCAGTTGATCTATCATAAGTTTTTTTACTTTTGAATGCGTTTATTGCGCTAATCATCTCAATAATAGTTTTTCCTTTACCTTGAAGCTCCAAATTAATGGTGTTTAAATGCATTGTGATGTCTGTCAAAAATGCCAAATCAGTCAGCCACTTTCCGTTTTTCAGCATCTGAGTATCATCACCTCTTTCGTCCAGAAAAGCTGTTATTTCGGGCAATAATTCTTGAAACCTTTCTAGGAATTTTCCGCGACTCAACCACCTGACGTCCGTGTGAAGAACTAAATCAGTGTGTTCAGCTGACTCACTATTTTCCAACTGCAATTTAAAGAGCCGTCGTTGCAAGCTACGTGCACGGATAGAATTCACAATTTGTATTGCAATGCCCATAATCTCCTCCATGTTTAGAACTTTTGAACACAAAACTTGTTGATGTATAATGCAATGGAAGGAGAAAAATGAAGGGAAATCATCATTAGCTCGACACAATGCCACAAAACCGTTTTTGTTTCCAGTCATTGCTGGGGCTCCATCGGTTGTAATGCACACTAGTTTATATATTGGTAGCTTGTAGTTTGTTACAAAATTGAAGAAAACGTCATATATATCTTCGCCACGGGTCTTTCCTTTCAGAGGAATCATTGTCAAAAACTCTTCCTTAGCCGACATGTCATTGAATACCATTCGAATAAAAATACACAGCTGGGCAGTGTCTGTCATATCGGTGGATTCGTCGAACTGTAACATTCCATGATATCATGTTTTAGTTTATCTGCCATGTCCTGACTCATGACTTCAACACGCCTTGTGACAGTCGGACGAGATAACCGAAGTACTCTAATAGCAGACATAATCTCTGTTTTATTTTTAAAATCTCCAAATAAAGTCTCACCCGCTTCAATAAATGCTTCCTTCACAACCAATCCATCATCAAATGGTTTTTTGTGTTTTGGCTGGTCTTGTGAACATGGTTTGTTCTTTTTTCAAACAAGTTATCAAATCACGTACTTTTCGTTTTCTTAATTCACTCTGTGACGGAAAATCCTTTTCATAGTTTTTATGAACCGTTTTATGATGCCTCTCTAAGTTCTCACGCTTAGGTATTGCAACTGACGCACGGCAAATGAGACAAATGCACTTATCCTTTACCATACAAAAGAAAAATTCTTCCTCCCAATCGTTATTAAAATGATTAGTTTTACTTTTCTTCGCCGCACTCATTTGGGCTATTTATTAATAAACTTTGTATCGATGTATAGCCTTCAAGTTACAACTCAGACTGACTCCTATTCCTGCAGGCAACATTCATATCGGCGCGAACGAAGTCTCGAATGTTACCGTCAAACACGCCGCCCGAAGTTTCTGGAAAAATCGGCGGGAATCAAAAAACGCGGCTTTTGTTTGACAAGTACCGCGCGTTCCTTTGATAAAGCCGCCTTTTGCCGCTAGCAGGGGGTTATTACGATAAAAGAAAGTGATGAGGGCGTTATTCTGGCCTAATTGTGGATCGAATAAATTTTAGTAGTTTATTCATTACATTTTGTTTTAGTTACCTAAAACAAAATCTGTGAATAGTTCTATATCGGAATTTTTTTCTCGAGATCGACTCAAAAAGCACTCGACCGTTTGAGCACCCCTGAGCTAGTGTATTCAGTTAATTTGGCTATGCCTCAGTTATCAAAGATTACACTGGCCCAGAAAATAGTTCTTCTGCTCAACAATTATATAAATAACTGTTTTATTATTTTTATTTTTGACATATTTACCTTCCCCGTTAAATTTTCCTTAGTGTCAACTTCAAAACCCATCATTTTGAAAAGCTTCAGCAGATTTTTTAAATCTTCTCTGGCTCCTGGTCTTTCCTTTGGTTTATTAATAAAGTTTATTATTATTTATTATTATTACTCTACCTGTAAAACGATAAACTAATACAGTTTCTTGCTTCTTGTATCTCTTTTCCAAAATTCAAGTTTTTCAAAAATTTTATACCAGGGTCAATACTTATTTAATTTTACCTTTAATAATTATTAAAAAATTTTTTAAAGTGTTTTACCCAGTGAACTATTTGACTTTTTCACACTAAAGCATAACTTAACTAGCTTAAGTTTTACCACTCGGTATTTTACACAACAGATATGACGAAATAGCATTAAAAAAAGTTGAGTGGAAGAAGGAATTCTTATAAAGTTAGAAATAATAAATAATGATAATTTTCGTTCAATCTACACCCTGTGGAGAATATTCCAGTATTTTTCCAAATTTTTTAATCAGTTGTTTTCGAGATAAGGGGGGGGCAGCGATTTTTGGCATTTTTTTAAAAACAATGTAAAGAAAAGTGTGCGCAAGTATTACATTATACAATCGACACTCTATATAGTGAAAGACCAAAATGTTGACCGAAATTTCACTATAGAAAGTTTTTCACTATATAAAGAAAAAATCCGTATATATTGCTAGGTATGTATTTTATATTGGTAATTGAAAAAATTGCACTATAAAGAGTTTTTCACTATATAGAGTTTCACTATAAACAGTGTCGACTGTATATATTTTTGAACTCATGTTTTTCACAAGCTTTTATTTGACACCCCACTCGATGACCTGGTAAAAATTTTTTGTTCACTTCCGAGTCAAAATTTAACTACACGGATCTGATGGGACCATCAATTCTTATATTAGTGCCATTTAAACTTTCTATGTCAAATAGTTTCGGGGAAAATCAGGTGTAACAGACGGACAGACACCGAAGTGATCTTATAAGTTTTCCGTACGAAACACTAAAAATAATATAATTTTCAGATTCCTCGACTCCAAGCATCCTAAAATATTATAGTACATATATATATATATATATATATATATATATATATATATATAAATATGTATATATATATATATATATATATATATATATATATATATATAATATATATGCAGCCGCCCTAATCCCCCTACCCACCCCGTTCATCTCATATTTCTTTGACTATAATTAGCACAAATAATTATGCTATAATTTTTTAACCAGAAACCAGTATTGACCGATTCTCGCCCATTTTATAATGACAAAATAATAATAAAATATCTCGACTTCAAGACTTTTGAAAAGGACATGTATCATGATATAAGCACCCCTTTAACCACTTCCCTAGCCCTTTTAATACCTTCTATGTTGTAACTATTTTATATTATGTATTTATTTTTCAAATTAATTAATTAATTAATTAATCGCAACCAAAAACCAGAAAAAGATCTGATAATACTACGAAAATTATACAAAAAAATACCTCCTCCCCTGTTATAATTGAGAATAATGTAAAAATAATATAACATTTAGATTTCTCCATTCTAAGAACTTTGAAAAATGCTTTACATGATCAATACGAGGCCACCCTTTATATATATATATATATATATATATATATATATATATATATATATATATATATCTATATATATATATATGTATATATATATATATATATATATATATGTATATATATATATATATATATATATATATATATATATATATATATATATATATATATATATATATATATATATATATATATATATATATATATATATATATATATATATATATATATATATATATATATATATATATATATATATATATATATATATATATATATATATATATATATATATATATATATATATATATATATATATATATATATATATATATATATATATATATATATATATATATATATATATATATATATATATATATGAAATAATATAATTCTACAAAAAATTAATGGATTACCTCAACAAAAAACTAGAAAGAATGACCATAATATTATGAAAACCATACAAAACTGACCGATACTTGTCCCTTTCCCCTGAAGCGATATCGCTCAAAAACGATAAGTTTCTTCTCTGCTTTAAATATTAGCATTTGTGTTTAGGAAGGACCACCGTTTTTCCATCACTGTAAACAAAAGAACACAGAGAGTATGTTTATAGCTATCAGAATTTGGAGGTATTAATTTTCTATTTTGATTATTATTATTAATACTTCCAAATTCTTGTTCTCTCAATATCTTCTGTGCACTTATTTGTTTACAGTGTTAAAAAGTGGTGCTTTTTTTTAATTACCAACTCAACAAATTTGCAATTGATGTCACGTTCTCCAACAGGAGATAGTAGACAACCCATGGGTGTACCTGAATTTTCTTCATAAAATGTGCCCTGACAAATGAACCATATAGACGAATTAAGATTATTATGTCAGAATATGCCTGATATCGTAGAAAGCGAATCGATAATTGGAATATTTATGACCCAACGTTAAAACTAACCAGAATGTCTTCAGGGTCCAATTTTATAGTTTTTAACCTGCCATTGTTATGTTGTGAATTTTTATTAAATGAATTAGTTTTTTCTAAGAAAGCATTTAGAAGATATGCAAGCTATTTGTCTAATTTGTATGTCGGAGAATCTATGGCACTGACGATTAGTCGAAGTGGTACGGTAGCTTTATCAACTTTTGAAAGCCCATAAAATTTAGGGAATTGGGGAATTGTCCGGCTTGAGAGATTTCTGTTTTCCAAAAGATTAAACTGCAGGTGCAGTCATGGGTCCTCCACTATCTCTTTAATCTTGTAACAAACAAGGTAAATAACATTTGTTTGCAGAAACAAAAATTAATTTCTTAATATAATCTTCATTGATTTCAATATAGTTGGTCCAGGGAGATTCTAATTTTTTTATTCCCTCAGAAAGAAACACTGTTTCAATGCATAATATTCGTTTACATCACAGATGACCTCTTCATTCAATGACAAATTTTTCCCCCAAGCCTATTTTTGAGGTTAGGACACAAAAAAGTCACAGGATGGGTGGGAATCTAATTCGTGCACTTTTGCCTATGCAATGGCCAATTTATGAGCAGGCACATAGTCCTGGGGAAGGCCAGCTTTTTTGCACGCTAATTTTGGTCGCTTCTGCTTCATTGCATTATGCTGACAGTCCAATAACGCTACCTAATAAAAGTCAGTCACTATTTTACCCGTTTTCAAACAGTCAGTCATGATGATATCGTTTGAGTCCCAAAAATCAGTTGCATGGCTTTGCCCCCCGATGCACTTTTTCCTTCGGCAAATCACTATTTGGACTAGCGTTTAGTCTTCAGGGTGTAATAGTGGATCCACATTTCATCTATAGTCACAAAATGACGCTTCGGTTTACGCTGCAGCTTTTCCAAACACGATTTTGACCTCCTCCTTCCTGCGTTATTGGTCTGGAGTCAACAAGCGCTTAGAACTAAATGCAACATATTATGTACCCATTCATATGAGATGCCTACAATCTCAGCAATCTCACGAAGCTTAATGCGATAATCTTCCATGACGATTCCATGAATTTTATCGACCATTTTTTCAGAAAAAAAACCTCAATCGTGCGTGCAGCATCTGCAGCGCTCGTACGACCCCGTTTAAATTCATTTATCCAATAATAAATGGTCATGAGTGCTGGTGCAGAGTACTCATGAACTTCTTTTAATTCAGTTTCCATTTGGACCGCAGTCCACTTTTTTAAATTTAATTTTTTTTTGTCGCACGTGTAACACCGGTCACTTATGTCAGCTGCCAACATACAACTGCGCCTTCCATCGATTTAAAATAACACAACCATTACAAGAATCACGCTTACCAACAGTCATGTTGGCTCATAAAATTTCTCGCCATTTCGTAGAAATTTACCACACTTATCAATCCACTCTCATATGCTGAGTACAGTTTGTTATCTGGACCTAAATATATTTTTAAAATACCTCGAGCAACAAGATTCAAACCTGAAATTTACAATAGAGACTCAATCAAATCGTACCGTTCCTTTTCTAGAGGTACTGGTACAACATGAAAACATTGGGACATTCAGATTACAGAAACTCATGCCAATAGATGTCTGAATCCGAACTCACACTTCTTAAAAACGATCTGTCATCAACTCACTAGTATTTAGAGTATTATCAATATATAATGAATATTCTATCTCATCAGAAACAAACTGACCAGTTCTCTAAAAAGTATTGGATATTGAACTGAAGATATTAGATTTTCGTTTAACCGCTTTAAAAGTCCGGCTCTAACCAAGATAGTGATAAGAATCCACCAGTGGATAGAGCAGTTTTACCTTGCATACGCATTACTATAGATAAAATAGCCAAATTACCTTAAAAGTCCACAACATTCACACAAGAGGTTTCATTTTAAATTTTTCATGTTTCAGATTCGCAGCTGTCAGTCTTTGACATTTGAATAGTAAAAACTATACGGTTAACGAAAATGGAACGATATACAGTTGAACAATGCACTGAAATTGTAAGAATTCACTACAAAAATGGTGAAAAATTTCGCGGAGACAGTTCCCAAAGTTCGTACTACTTTCGGTCGAAATGAAGCGTCTTCTCGTCCAGCAATTGTGAATTTAATCGTCTCGGTCAAGTTTCGCATGTAAAGAACCCAACTCGTGCTCGCTCATTCCCATCAACTGAAAATATTGCTGCTATAGCTGAAAGTGTTGCGGAAGTTCCGCGTATGTCAATTCGAAGACGTTCACAGCAATTGAACGTATCCAGAGCCAGCCGGCACCGTATGTTGCACAAAGATTTCAGTATAAAGGCTTACAAGGTCCAACTGACACAAAAATTAAAACCTGCAGACCATGGACAACGCCATTCATTTGTTAATTAGGTGTTGGAAATGTCAGAAAATGTCCACAATTTTTTCAAGAAAATCATTCTGATTGAGGAGACTCATTTTCATCTGTCTGGCTACGTAAATAGCAAAACTGTTGCATCTTGGGCTCCGAAAACCCAAGAGAAATGGTTGAACAAACTCTCCATCCACAACGAGTGACAGTTTGGTGTAGTTTTTGGGCTGGTGGTGTCATTGGACCGTATTTTTTCGGTGGTATGACCGTTTCTGTGAATGGTGTGCATCACCGTGAGATGCTGACTGATTTTTTCGCCTGAAGTAGATGCTTTGGATGCGTATGACCTTTATTTTGAACAGGATGATCCCACATGCCACACAAATGGTGAAACAATCGGATTATTACGCGAAAAGTTTCCTGGTCGTGTAATTTCTCGAAATGATGATTTCAACTGACCATCCAGATCGTGTGATTTAACACCTTTAGACTTTTTCCTTTTTGGACTATGTTAAAGATAAAATCTATTCCAATGCTCCAGCGACGATTGAAGCGCTCAAAGAAAATATCAGAGCAGAAATTGGCGAAATAGAGCGCCAATTATGCGAAAATTTCCTTAAAAGAACGACTACTTGTAAGAAGAGCCGGCGCCGCCATTTGGCAGATGTTATATTCGATTATTAATTGCATAGTTTGTACTTTGGATTTAAATAAAAATATCACGAAAATTTCAAAAAAAAAACTTCATTTTTTCAATAATTTAAAATGAAACCTCTTGTTGAAATACCCCTTATAATGATAGAGACCACTAACAGACACCATTCCTTTACAAATTGTAGATGTCGATAAAATTTCCTGTTCATGTGTTGTGGCGTATATCGGAAAAACTAAGAGAATAAAATTAACTAGAATTGAGGAACATGAAAGATGTAACAAAGAGGAACAAATTCAATGATCAGCTGTAGCTGAACATTGAATTGAACACATAGACAGACCGCAACATCAGTGTAAGGGAAACCAAAGTTCTTACTTCAGTATTCATTTGCTACGAACGGAAGTTTAGAGAATAGGCTAGAGATTCGGTTCATGGTCTGCATCATACGTAGAAACTAATTGTTATCGAGGAGAATACCGATCAGGTCTAAATACCCGACTTGTGCTCTGTGGAGCTCGTTCTGGGTTTTAATTTAAGAGACCGAAGATCTCTAAAGATGTCTGTGCAATCGTCGGAAAGGTGCCCCAATTTAACACGGTCTAATCTCACGGTTCATGATTTATCATTTAATCGAAGCCGCAAGAGCTTCCGTTCCAGTTTTTAAGAAAATTTTATAAGAGTAAAGTTCTAAGAAAATTTTATAAAAGTAAAATTCTAAGAAAATTTTATAAAAGTAAAGTTGTAAAATTAATATAACAATATTCTAACTATACTTTATTACAATCTGTCAAGTAAGAACGTGTCCGCGATAATTAATTTTTGGTAGATGCGATTCAGCGACTGCAACAAAAAATCGGTAGAGGGAATCTTTGTTTACGGCGTAAAGGCGTAAAAGTATCAGTCGATTCCGATCTTTTTACGAAATCATGTAAAATCAAAAATGAGTCACTTGTTTGCGCTTCAGATCGAGGAAGTCTTTCTTTGTTCCCATCCAAAGGGGCCTAAAATGACACATTCCGCGGCCGCTAAATATATTAAAAAGTTTGTGTGTATTGTTTGTGAAGAAGTGGGTAAATCGTTTTAACGAGACGAAAAATGTCGACGACTTGCCAAAACATGGCTCGCTAGGCAAAGTCACTCCGAAAGTCGAAAAACAAATCTTGCATTTTCTGTCATTTTTCCTCATTATTTCCAATTATTTCGCCTTATCTATCATAATCTCGAATTATCCCGTAATACAGGGGCTTATATCTCTTTATCTATCATTATTCAAGCCATTCTCCAAATATTTCTCCTTATCTCCCAGGATCTCCAACTTTCCCATATTTTAAAGGCTTATATATTGCATTTTCTGTCATTTTTCCTCATTATCTCCAATTATTTCGCCTTATCTCCCATAATCTCGAATTCTCCCGTAAAACAGGGGCCTATATCTCTTTATCTATCATTATTCAAGCCATTCTCCAAATATTTCTCCTTATCTCCCAGGATCTCCAACTTTCCCATATTTTAAAGGCTTATATATTGCATTTTCTGTCATTTTTCCTCATTATTTCCAATTATTTCGCCTTATCTATCATAATCTCGAATTCTCCCGTAATACAGGGGCTTATATCTCTTTATCTATCATTATTCAAGCCATTCTCCAAATATTTCTCCTTATCTCCCAGGATCTCCAACTTTCCCATATTTTAAAGGCTTATATATTGCATTTTCTGTCATTTTTCCTCATTATCTCCAATTATTTCGCCTTATCTCCCATAATCTCGAATTCTCCCGTAATACAGGGGCTTATATCTCTTTATCTATCATTATTCAAGCCATTCTCCAAATATTTCTCCTTATCTCCCAGGATCTCCAACTTTCCCATATTTTAAAGGCTTATATATTGCATTTTCTGTCATTTTTCCTCATTATCTCCAATTATTTCGCCTTATCTCCCATAATCTCGAATTCTCCCGTAAAACAGGGGCTTATATATCTTTATCTATCATTATTCAAGCCATTCTCCAAATATTTCTCCTTATCTCCCAGGATCTCCAACTTTCCCATATTTTAAAGGCTTATATATTGCATTTTCTGTCATTTTTCCTCATTATTTCCAATTATTTCGCCTTATCTATCATAATCTCGAATTCTCCCGTAATACAGGGGCTTATATCTCTTTATCTATCATTATTCAAGCCATTCTCCAAATATTTCTCCTTATCTCCCAGGATCTCCAACTTTCCCATATTTTAAAGGCTTATATATTGCATTTTCTGTCATTTTTCCTCATTATTTCCAATTATTTCGCCTTATCTATCATAATCTCGAATTCTCCCGTAATACAGGGGCTTATATCTCTTTATCTATCATTATTCAAGCCATTCTCCAAATATTTCTCCTTATCTCCCAGGATCTCCAACTTTCCCATATTTTAAAGGCTTATATATTGCATTTTCTGTCATTTTTCCTCATTATCTCCAATTATTTCGCCTTATCTCCCATAATCTCGAATTCTCCCGTAAAACAGGGGCTTATATCTCTTTATCTATCATTATTCAAGCCATTCTCCAAATATTTCTCCTTATCTCCCAGGATCTCCAACTTTCCCATATTTTAAAAGCTTATATATTGCATTTTCTGTCATTTTTCCTCATTATCTCCAATTATTTCGCCTTATCTCCCATAATTTCGAATTCTCCCGTAAAACAGGGGCTTATATCTCTTTATCTATCATTATTCAAGCCATTCTCCAAATATTTCTCCTTATCTCCCAGGATCTCCAACTTTCCCATATTTTAAAGTCTTATATATTGCATTTTCTGTCATTTTTCCTCATTATTTCCAATTATTTCGCCTTATCTATCATAATCTCGAATTCTCCCGTAATACAGGGGCTTATATCTCTTTATCTATCATTATTCAAGCCATTCTCCAAATATTTCTCCTTATCTCCCAGGATCTCCAACTTTCCCATATTTTAAAGGCTTATATATTGCATTTTCTGTCATTTTTCCTCATTATTTCCAATTATTTCGCCTTATCTATCATAATCTCGAATTCTCCCGTAATCCAGGGGTCTCTTTGTTTTCACGGAACCCGAAATTGACTATGCGTCAGGGAGTGGCAAAATTAAGAAAATCAGGTTTGAATGTGTCCCATGGGACCATTCGACAACATCTTCGTGCTCATGATGTCACATTCTGAAGCACGTTGGAGAAACCTTTGCTGGTCGCAAATCACGTCGCGAAGCGGCTTGTTTGGACCCACGATACGATACTAGAGGGGCCTTCACAATCGCCGAACGCCAAGCCTATTAAAAACGTTTGGTCCCTTAGAAAGAGAAAGCTCAGAGGAAAGACTCTGAGGATTTTGACTTAGTTGTCTCGCGAGATTCGAAAAATTTAGAGTTTATTGCCGTAGTATGCAAAAAATCTCGTCGACATCATGCCTCGACGATGTCAGGCGATTATTGATGCAGGAGGCGATTGGATAACTTACTAAGGTAATTGGGCCGTTGATGGCAAAAAATGTTCTCGAAACAAATTTTTTCAAGAATACGAGCGGTCACGTTCTTACCTGACGGATTGTATTACCTATGTTTTTGCAAATAATGGGATATGTAGGGATGACATCTTCAATAAGTGCAGATTGAACAGTGTTTTGGTTTTGAGCTGCAGTTCTATTCTGTGTGGCTCTAAGTGGCAAATGTGGAAGTGAACCCTGTAAATCGGGGCCAGGATCTGAAAGTTATCAATGTGTCATAAAAATTCATTGAATTAAACTACAAATGATTATATAATATATATTATTAATATATATTGTTTGGTCGACCATTACATCAGAAAAATGGACCCAAAGAAAATGTAAAAAGATCTCATAAATTATAAATTACTTTAAGTTCAAAAACAAGCAATAACACAGACGAAATCAGCTCAAAAATAAGAACTGTTAAAAATTGCTTAAATCACTCCGAATATATTTTATAACATTATCAATATTACGAACAGCTTGTCCAGAGTGCAAAGAAACACCATCAACCTATTTTAGTCTTTTAAAACTAAACCTAAATTAGTTTTAAATAAATTTGTATTTAGCAGGTTCTAATTTCAAAATATACATGTAGATATATGAAAATATTTTACCTAATAAACTTGATTGTAGGGAAGTTACGGTCTTTTCAGTTGTGTTTGTAATCTGGCTGGATTCAGAAGGTATTTTCCTGAAATATACATAGTCGTATCAATTTTTAATGCAAGCAATGTAGCAAAAGAATAAAAAAAATTGCCTTAATTTCTGTTTTGAATGAAAACTTAAATATATAAATAGCATATTGATTTTTTCGGAGGATACAGTTATACTTTTAGTGTTCTGTACGGAACACTTATAAGATCACTTCGGTATCTGTCTGTCTGTCCGTCTGTCACACTCGATTTTTCTCGAAACTATTTTACATAGAGAGTTGAAATTTGGCACTAATATAAGAATTAATGGCCCCATCAGAGCCATGTAGCTTTGAAAGTTAAATTTTTACTTAAAGGATTAGTTTTGGGAGGTGAAATCGGAAGTGAAAAGAAAAAAATTTTACCAGGTGGGTATCAAATGAAAGCCTGCGAAAACACGAGTTCAAGAATATATATATAATGTAACACTTGCGCACACTTTTTTTTGTAATATTTTTAATGATGATTTTATACCTCCCTAACAAAAATTTTTATTTTAAAAGCAATCAACCTACGGAATATATATAATCCGACTTGCACTTGGCCGGTTATTTAGGGGATAATAACTGCAATAATAATGTTAATAGTAATCATTTAATTAATTAATTAATAATGTATGCCTGGCTTGGTTTTTCCTGCTTTAAAAATCAGCTTTTATAAACCATGGTGAAATAAGACGGTATCAACACGGATTTCAAAGAACTACGACTAGCTTCAACGTATAAGTACACTTTAATGCAAAAAATAGCTACAGTATGGCAAGGGCCGACGATAAAATTGGGGACTGGTTTTCTTCACACGGGTCATTTGATACCCGTTCACCAATTTCAGAAGGTTATAATAATTTAGTATATGTAAGAAGATCCTTGTTCTTCTAACAAGGGCATTTTTTGCGGAAATCTTATCCCTTTCCCCTTTTTAGCAGTTCATCTCTTCATCTATTATTGGAAAACCTTTACCCCCCAGTTATCCTTTCCAAGTTTTACTATAAGCCGAAGGTCTTCGAGGAAAGTAAATTTAATCCCCACCGACGGTGATTTTCCTTTCATGGCCCTGCGTGTGAGAACATCTTCAGATTATTAAAGACTACATGACATATAGCCACAAATTCGGTTATTTTCTTTAGGCTTTGTAAATGTCAGTGGCAGTCCGTTTACCAAAAGATATAACCCTTGATGTTTATTTTCAGTCATAACCGATATAGAATTTATTGAACCGAATTTTAACTTCTAAGTGGCTCACCCGATTTACTATTTTCCTATTTGATATATCGAAAAATTTCTTTCACTACTAAACAAAGTTTTTTTGTGGGGAAGTCAAATATGATAACAAAAAATTTGTCACTTGTCAAATTTGACAAATTACAAAACCAACTACGATTTTTTAAAATTGCACGCTTTACTTATGAAAACACCATTAAATAGCATTGCTCAGTCCGTTTACAAAAACATAATACTCTTCATATTTATTATCAGTCGTTACTGATATTGGTTCAATTTATTGAATCGACTTTTAACTTTTACGTAGGTCGCCCAATTTACTATGTGAAATGTCAAATATGTCAGCTATGTTTTAAACAAAAATGTGTTTTGATCATAATTCTGCATGGTTTTCATGATAAATTTAAGAGGTATCACACTTAAAATTACGACTTACCTCTGCTCTGTTGTTAATTGGGATGCACGTTGGCCCATGTTTAAAAGTCTTTTTTTATATTTTCCTTAAATTCCACGTAAAACTAGGTTGTCACATCCATCTTTTTAATTTATCAACGAATATTATCACGACTAGATAAGATAGAATTTTTTATTTTAAATGATATTGATATTGAATTTTTAATTTCTCTGCATTTATGAGCAAGGGAAATTCCCTAAGTTTTGGTTTTACTTAATAATACCATGAACCGATCCCTCACTTCCTATGAAAATTAAGTGTGAACTTTTTGATATAACCTTTAATGATAGTCCTGCAAAACTAAATTTACCAGTACATCATTTAGTTAAAGGGTAGAAACCGAACTGATGAATTTTAAATGAAAAGTTTTCAAGACGACTGCTTAAAATCCACTTATTACAATTGCTCTACGCCGAACAAACATACTGAAATACAGTGAAGTCCGTTTAGAACGAACTCCAAAAAATCACTAAAAATGGTTCGCTGTATCCGAAGTTCGTTACAAATAGTAAAGAAAATCTAATATCATTTTTCACTACTTTTTTATTTGAATTAATCGCTAATACTTAGAAAAATTATTAAATTAAAAGAAAACGTTCAAAGGAAAATATAACAAGTCAGACTAAAGTTATTATTATGTGTGTTGGTACATATGCGAGTATAAACGGAAACATTAAAATACGTAATTCATACAATAAAATCAGTAATTTTCGTTTGTACAATTTTACTTGAAAATGAAATCGTGTAATTGTCAAGGTCAAAAAAACTACTCCATATATGTTCAGGAACTTCACAACATTCCAAAAAACTGCGAGTTTCAGTCATTTTCTTAGTCATTTCTGAAATAGATGGAACATAAATATTATCTCCTTCTCCAAGCTCGTCTTCGTCGTCATTATCGCATAAAATCTTTCCAGAAGTCATTGACCTCACAATTTGATCATCAGTTAATATTTCTCTCGTCATTAATTCATTATCAGCACAGACATATTCTTCAAAATTAAAGTGATTAAACATTTTTTTAATCTCGATTTCCACTGTACTTTGTTGAATGTCAGCATCGTAAACAAATCCTAGACAATCAGTAGGATCTTCTCGATGTTTTTCAGTCCACTGAGTCAACAGCAGCTCATCCTAGTCATATCTACATTCCTTCCTGAAAAATCCGCCATGCTTAAAACAGTTTGCAATGGTTTCTCTACTGACTCTTTGCCAAGCCATATGGATAAAGTTTATAATGTCCAAGAGAGTTACAGAAAAAATGCTTCATAAATAAAATCTTTCTATAATGACATTTTAAAGAATGTATCACACCTTGATCCATAGGCTGGAGCTTTGCACTTGTATTTGGAGGCATAAAAACCAATTTTATTTGCTGTAGATTAGCTTCAGGGTGCGCTGAATAGTTGTCAATCAAAAGTAATATTTTTCTGTTTGTGAATTTTAATTCTGTCCCATTCGATGAGTTCGTTTTTAAAAATGTCTGGTATCATCCAGGCTTTGTGATTTGTACTTTACTGGTAAATGTTTCTTTTAAAACACTTTAAAACTTCAGGGTTCGCTGGACAGTTGTCAATCAAAAGTAATATTTTTCTGTTCATTAATTTTAATTCTTTGCCCCATTCGATCAGTTCATTTTTAAAAATTTCCGATGTGATCCAGGCTTTACTGTTTGATTTGTACTTTACTGGTAAATGTTTGTGTTTAAAACACCTGGGATTGGCGGACTTTCCTATCACCAACAATTTTCTTTTCTCTGTTCTAGACATATTTGCAGCTACCAACACAGTAATCATTACTATTGATAATTTTCCACAAGCACAATTCTCTCCGACAAACTTTAATGTCTTATCAGGCGTCATCTTGTAAAACAAACCCGTTTCATCCGCATTAAAAATGTCCACTTATTCATAACTTTCTTGAATTTTCGGCTATACTTGGCCAACCACTGATCAACAACAGTCATATCCACTCCTGCAGTTTCTCCTACTATCTTACCCCCACTAATATTATGTCGCTTTTTAAATTGTTCAATCCAATTTATAGAACAGTTTTACTCGGTGTTCTCTATTTTCCTTCCCAATTCACCAGCTTTTTCTTGTAAAGTATAGCCGATAATAGGAACATGTTCATGTCGTTTTTGACTAAACCATTTAAGGAGTCCTTTATCGACTTAGTCATGTGTAGATTTTCTTACTTTTTTACAACTAAAGTTTCTTTTTATCATAGATTGATAAGATTTCTTGCCTCTTCTTCCATATGGTAGAAACCGTAGATTTAGTTAAATTCAACTGTTTGCAAACATCACTTTGTTATTTTGATCAAATATGCATTAGAACCGCGTAACACAACAAGTGAATTAAAAATAATACTGCTCGAACTAGCGACGCGGCAGAAACAAGTAGAATAGGAGTTCCCAGCGAGTTTCGGTGGATTCCCTAGATCAAGTCACGTGACATCGAGCACGGGGAGTGGCAAGTTCGTTATTAACGGACACAGAACATTCACATTTGGTTCGCTTGCATGCCAATACGAGTGTTTTTTTAGTGTAGGGGAGACCCAGGCAAAGCGAACACCCCGGAGAGAGTGAATACTTCCCACTAAATCCAAATTCTTGGTCCGCTGGCAAGTGCGAGTCCATAGCCATGTTCGACTATCTTCGTTCAGTAATCGGCACACGGTTCGGGGGAGAGGTCGTGTCGCTTATCGACCTTAAGGCGCGAATTGTGTTTTTGACGAAAAAATATTGATTTTACAAGGTCTTTGGTTATTAATGCGACTTTATACGGATGGCGTGATTGGTTTAGTAAGGATTCTAATGCATGTTTGAGTAGCATTCTACGTTGTATGTATAATGAAGATTGAAGTGATGGTTTCCGATAAAAATGGGTTAACCTCAAAATAGGTTGTGTAGGGCAAAGTGGATACCGTATTGGCATTGTCCGTACTTTTTTATTATTTCTACGACTCTTTATTATTATTGTACTTTGTTTCAGATAATATTTAAGTATAAAAAGAAAACAAACCAAGGGTCCTAATCCGAGGCGTTATGAGGACAACAATAAATCTTTGCAAAGCTGGAGAATCAGTGAAAGGAACTGCCAAGAATATGGATTATCATATGCTACTTTATATAGGCACGTCAAAAGTGGTAAGTTTTCAGCACAGCTTGGTCGATTCTGTCCAGTTTTCAATAAAGATCAAGAAAGTGACTTAACGAAATATATTAAAGACTTGGATGGAGTCGGGCTCACTACCGACGAATTGAAGAGTTTAGTATTAGTGTACGCAAAGAAAAATGAATTGCAATATCCTAAAAATTGGGACAAATACCAAAAAGTTGGCGAATATTGGATGTGCGGCTTTTTATCCCGTCATGCTGACATAACCCTTAGAACTCCAGATTCAACGTCTATTGCCAGGGCGAAAGGATTTAACTGTCGCAAAGTCAACCGTTTCTATAATCATCTTGAAGTTCAAATTGACGCCTCCAGATTGTATAATATGGATGAAATCTGAATGTCCATAACAACAAATAAGCCTCCAAAAGTGCTTTCCACGAAAGGGAAAAAAAACAGGTGAGTATAATTGCCAGGGCAGAACGTGGTCAATTGCCAACGGTTATCGGTTGTTGTAGTGCTTCTGGTTCATTTCTTCCACACTTCAAGATTTTTGCTAGAAAAAAGATATAGCCTCGACTTCCTGATGAAGCTCCTCCAGGAACCCAAGGCACTTGTACTCCGAACGATTGGACGACAAGTGAAGTTTTTTTGAATTGGTTGACGTTTTTTGTAAAGCATGTATGTCCAACTCTTGATAGAAAAGTCCTACTCTTAGTGGATAATCATAAAAGTCACAAGTATTATCCTGCTTAGCATATGTAAGCAAGAATAACGTGATAATAGTATCTTTAGCTCCGCACAGCATAAAATCAAGCCTATGGACATTTCTGTCTACAGCCCACTGAAAACAGACTTTAAAAGGGAGGTCAATGCTTTCCAGAAATCTCACCCTGGCCGTATTATTAACCAGTATGATGTGGCCACGTTATTAGCGACACCTCACCTGAAAACCGCAGTAGCTCTAAATGCAGTTCATGGGTTTGAACGACTTGGTTTTGGCCAGTAAATAGATATGCTTTTGGTGATGAAGATTTCAAGCAGGCTGCTATAATTGCAGGCAGATCTGATATAAAAACCAGTACAGCAACAATGCCTCCAATAGAAAGTATAAATTTACCAGAATCCATTATTGAGGCATCATCTACTCCAAACAAATCAACCGGAGACGTATCTAATCTCCTAAAAACAGTACAAGAAGAGAATTTCGAAATGGTTGCTAAAATTGCAGACAGATCTAATACTGAGGCATCCTCCACTGTCCAATCTGTCATACTAATTCCTGATTCTTCTAAAATCATAACACTTCAACCCAATTCTACCCTTGAAGAACCTTTAGAAACTTTAGTTTATGACTTACTATCAAAGACGCTTGAAGAGACACAAAGCAATGACCGCGATACTCCAAGAAAACCTAAATGTTCCAAGACCTATTTTAGTCCTTTAGCTTTGAGACCCATACCACCACCGGCTAAACCAAATACCACACGGAAAAGAAAGCTATAAAAAATCTGAAATTCTGACCAGCACCCCGAGAAAAAAAAAGAACAGAAGGGAGAATTTAAAAAAAAAAACAAAGTTAAAGTTAAAAATGTGACTAAGAAACTAATTACTAAAGAAAATAAAAAGACTGCTAAAGGAACAAAAAATACTGCTAAAGACGCCAAAAAGAAAAAGAAAGCGGAGAAAAAGAATTCAACATTTCGTGTTTTTTTTTTTTGTTGCGAAATATATATTGAAGAAGATAGGGACCGAACTGAAAATTGGATTCGTTGCAATGTGTGCTATCAACGGTTTCACGAGGAATGCTTTTAAAGGCACTGGGGATTATACTTGCGATAACTGTACATAAACAGTAAAACATATTTTCTAGTTTTCACAAATTATTTTTATATTATGTTAGGTTAGGGTAGGTAATTTTATCATTTCTCGATCAGTATTCCTTTTACCTGAGAGTCCTGGCAAAGTGGATACTACGTCATTTTTTGTTTTTTATTATATAAGACGTAAGCTGGAAAGTCTTTAGTCTGTCACATAGATGTAGCCTTTTTCAAAAAATCCATATGATTTTTAGGAAGTACCAAACTTCAAACGATACGTGTAAAAATTTTATGATATTTCAAGCAAGCAATGGCTTGATAAGTGTTACGGGGACTCTTCCCCTGGAAAATCACTCATCGTTTACTGGTATGCTGAATTTAAACGCGGTCGTACAGACACAAATGATGCTGAATACTCTGGACGCTCAAGTGAGGTGATTACACCGAAAAACAAAAAAAAAATCCACAAAATTGTTTTGGATGATCGTAAAGTGAAATTGCCTGAGATAGCTGACACCCTAAAGATATCAAAATAACGTATTGGTCATATTTTGCCTGCATATTTGGACATGAGAAAGATCTGTTCGTAATCGCTACCGCGTTTGCTCACAGTGGACCAAAAACAACGTGTTGATGATTCTGAGCGCTGCTTGGATCTGTTTAAGCGCAATAAAAAGGATTTTTTCATGCGATATGCAACTACACACCGGAATCAAATTGACAGTCAGCTGAGTGGACAGCAGCCGGTGAAAGCCGTCCGAAGCCTCTGTATTTTGGGATGCGCATGGAATAATTTTCAGAGTATGCTGAGAAGGGAAAAACCATCAATAGCGAATATTATATAAAGTTATTGGTGTGTTTGAAGGAAAAAATCGCAAAGAAACGGCCCTAAATGAACAAGAAAAAAGTGCTGTTTCATCAAGACAATGCACCGTGTCATAAGTCAACGGTTACGATGGTAAAATTGCATGAATTGAAGTTCGAATTGCTTCCTCATCCACCGTTATCTCCAGATTTGGCCCCCAGCGACTATTATCTATTCGCAGACCTCAAAAAAAATGCTCGCGGGAAGAAGATTTAGCTCCAGTGAAGAAGTTATCGCCGAAACTGAGGCCTATTTCGAAGAAAAAGACAAATTCTTCTGCAAGAAAGGTATAGAAATGTTAGAAAAGCGTTGGACTGATTGTATCCCTCTTGAAGGAGAGTATATTGATGAATAAAGTCGAATTTTGCAAAACAAAATGTGTTTTAAGTAGCTAGACCAAAAACTTTTCAAATTTCGAATGGTTGTAGCTTCTACTTGATGGAAATTCATTATAAATATATAATAAAAGACTGTTTTTAGTCAATTTCCACTAGTTTATTTATAATTGCGATGACGCGATTCGCTGTCGATGCAGCTTCTTCAGATCTACATTTTACACTGTCAATTTAGGTTTAATGTTTACGTTTTTATATAATTTCTTAATTATAATATTACACGTAATTAAATTATATTGATAATATTGGAAAACCCACAGAGACATGAAATTTAATAATGGGAATTGTGTAAATCTACCTGGTCGTTGAGTAAAGTACCTGTAGTCCTTAGTCGATTTATTTGCATTGCATCTAAAAGGTTTAATTTTAAACCCTTTTGTTGGGTATGTAAAATTTTGAAATTCTCTGTTAAAAGATGATTAGTACGAAAAAAGTTTCATCCATAGAAAGTCTAATTCAACATATGCTAATCATCTTTTAACAGAGAATCACACATTTAATAAGAATTTCAAAATTTTATATACCTAACAAAAGGGTTTAAAACTAAACCTTTTAGAGACAATGCAAATAAATCGATTAAGGACTACAGGTACTTTACTCAACGACCAAGTAGATTTAAGCAATTCACCATTATTAAATTTATTGTCCTAATTTCATGCCTGTATGGGATTTCCAATACTATCAATATAATTTAATTAGATGTAATATTATAATTAAGAAATTATATAAAAATGTAAACATTAAACCTAAAATGTATCAACTTTCAATGCCAAGAAATTCAGGTTTACCCGCGCGGTCACCCTCCCGGAAGGTGTGAGGATACACCCCGAGACCCCCCAGGACTTTAGAAATATAACTAGATTCCTGGAGGAGAACAGGGAACCCTTCCATACCTTCCAGTTCCAGGAGGACAAGCTAAATCACGTCGTGTTGAGGGGAGTCGTAGAGACTCTCACAACCGACGAGATTGCTAGTGACCTGCGTGAAAAAAGGCCACAACCCTCATAAAGTTATCCGATGGCACTACAAATCAGGGTAAAGCCATTTTTGCTATTACTGAAGTCAGGCACAACAAAATAAAAGCAGAACCCCAACACTCCAAGTCTAAAAATACCCAATGCTTCAACTGCCAATTATTTGGCCACTCATCCCATCTGTGCAGGGCCCCGCCCAAATGTGTTAAATGCGGGCAGGGGCACCTCACGTCCACATGCCAAAAAACGCGGGATTTACCTGCCAAATGTGCAAACTGCGAGGGTGAGCATACAGCCTCCTACAGAGGCTGTCCCAAACACCCGTCGCAGCGACCCGCAACTAACCAAGCTAACTCCCAAGCCACCTTCTCCTGGGCAAACCGTCGTCAAACGGCGGCTCCCCCAGCGACCTCAATTCCAACAAACATGACCGACGCCCTTACATCTATCAATAGCATGAATTCTGCCATGCAAACCTTCTTTAAAAACATCCAAAACTTTCAAAAGCTTTCCGCCACTTTCATGCCCCTGCTTAATTCCAACGCCCAAGTATGAGTAAGCGACCAAATAAGATCTCTCCTAAAATGCTAAACATCTTGTCATGGAATGCCAACGGCATTCGCGACAAAAAGCATGAACTTCTCCATTTCCTACAAGACCATAACGTCGACGTAGCTCTAATCCAAGAAACCTTTCTAAAGCCCGGCATCCGATTCAGTCTTCCTAACTACACTGTTTACCGCAACGACAGAATCAGGGCCCGCCTAGGGGGGACCATGATTCTTGTCAAGCACTCCTTAAATCACTACCAACCACCCCCCCTTCCTCTTGTCCAAACTGAAGCCACGCCCATTGCCATAACCATGGCAAACAACACCACCATCCACCTATTCTCGGTCTACCAACAAAACGGTGACCAACATCCCATCGATCCTGCAGACTTCCATCTGCTGTTTGGCCCTGTCAATCAAAAGACCGTTCTGGGCGGAGACTTCAATGCCAAAAACGTTCTCTGGGGAAACCTAGCTACGAACGCTAATGGCATTGCTCTCGACGCCATCCAGAACCAAATCCCATTCAATCTCATAGCTCCAGACGAGCCCACCCACATTGGACACGGAAGACCGGACTTTCTAGATACTTTTCTTCTAAAAAATATCAACCTCCGGCATAACCTTACTGTCATTCATGACCTTTCGTCTGACCATCTACCGGTCATTTTTACACTGGGAAATCCGGCCGACAAAATGAATGCCACAGTCACCACTTCCAGCACAGACTAGGACCACTTCCAACGCCTCCTGGCGACCACGGGTCCCATCCCAAAAATTTCCACAACCCAGGATCTGGATTCGGCAGTCAATAAACTGACTGCTGATATCCAGACAGCCCTTGCCCAGGCCACAACGTCACGAACCCAACCAGTCTCTTCTCAAGGTAGACTACCCCCAGCTATCAAAGAGCAGATCAGGGATAAAAACCGGCTGCTCAGAAGAGCCCTCAGGACGGGAGACCCCCGCCTCAAAAGGCTCGCAAATCAAGCAACGCAGCAGGTGAAAGACTCACTTGCTGAATTCCACAGCAGCAGGTGGGAGTCCAAAGTAGAATCCCTCACTACCCAGGACTGTTCTCTTTGGAAAATGGCAACAGCCCTTTCCAATGACGAGCCAAGGTCCATGCCAGCCCTCACCCACGCCGGCACCACAGCCTCCACAACCCAGGAGAAGGCTGACCTTCTGGCAGATCTGCTAGAGGAACAGTTTTCTCCTAACACTCCTGCCCATCCCGATCCAGCCCGTGATCTTAGGGTCGCTACAACCATACAGACCCTAAATCTTGCCCAGCCCCCTCGCAATACGTACTTCACAACCCCCTCCGCTGTTAATGAGATCATTCGATTTACCTCAATCCGAAAAGCCCCAGGTCATGATAAAATCACAAATAAAGCCCTCAAAAAACTCCCCAAGAAACAGATCTCAGAAGCCACCAATATCATTAACAGCATACTGAGACTCAGCTATTTTCCACTCTACTGGAAAAAAGCTGAGGTCATTATGATCAAAAAACCAGGCTCTCCATCCCACGAGGCAAGCAGCTATCGGCCAATCAGCCTACTTCCAGGCCTTGGCAAGATAGCTGAAAAAGTCATCCTCGAAATCGTCAGAGCAAAGTCCACAGCGCTCCGTGTTGTCCCTGACGAACAGTATGGCTTCCAGCCCCTTCACGGTACCATCCATCACACCTCGAAACTCGCCCAAACCATTTCCAACAGCTTCAACAAACGTCACAAAGTTGGAGCTGTGTTTCTCGATGTAGCAAAGGCCTTCGACCGAGTCTGGCACGAAGGCCTCATTCTGAAACTGATCCGACACGGCTACCCCCTTTTCATTAACAAACTCATTCAATCCTTCGTCTCTGACAGAACATTCCAAGTCAGAGTCGATAAGGCCACCTCCGAAGTCAAGGCCATTAGAGCCGGAGTCCCTCAAGGCTCCGTCCTCTCTCCCCACCTCTTTAACATTTTCACAGCCGACATTCCAAAAACGGATCAGACTAACCTACTCCTGTATGCTGACGACACAGCCATCATAGCAGAATCCAGCAGCTACAGAATCATCACCAGTAGATTGCAGCGCCACCTGAACGTCCTCGCCCCCTGGTTCGACCGATGGAAGATCCAGCTAAACCCATGTAAGACACAGGCCATCGTCTTCGCCAAAGGCAACCGCACTCCTTATGGACAACTCCAGCTCCAGGGATCCCGCATCCAATGGGCAACCACCATCAAGCACCTGGGAATCCAGTATGACAAACACCTCATCTGGAA
This sequence comes from Pachyrhynchus sulphureomaculatus, assembly GCA_019049505.1. Taxonomy (NCBI): domain Eukaryota; kingdom Metazoa; phylum Arthropoda; class Insecta; order Coleoptera; family Curculionidae; genus Pachyrhynchus; species Pachyrhynchus sulphureomaculatus. The sequence goes on from CM032456.1 coordinate 56,557,548, forward strand.
AGACCAGGTCTGTGCTGCCTCAAGGAAAGCCAAGCAACTACTGGGCAAGCTGTACCCAATCATCAGCCGGTCCAGTAAGTTGCAACCAAAAATCAAGCTGCTAATTTATAAAACCATCGTGAGGGCAGGACTCACACACGCCTGCCCTACTTGGTCTAAACTCACCAAGACACGCAGAGCTCAACTTCAGGCAGTACAGAACAAGGCCCTGAGGATGATCACGGGAGCCCCATGGTTCGTCCGAAACCGTCAATTGCATAGAGACCTCGGTGTGCCAACAATCAAGGCACACATGAGGTCCACCAACATCAAGTTCTTCGCAAAGGCGCTACAACACCCAAACACCACCATAAGGAGCGCATTCCACGTGCCCGCCAACGCCCGCCATCACTATCCAAGACCTTCTGACCCCATATCCGACGAAGACGATGGCCCTCCCCCACCCCCATGAAGATTGTAACCTAGATTAAGTTTAGAATTAAGTTCTAGATTAGTTTAGAATTAAGCTCTAGTTAAGTTAGATTAGTCAACCAATGTAATTAAAACCCAATGTCCTAGGTTAAGTTAATTAGGATTACTGTATAGAACCTAGGTTAAGTAGTATAGGAATATAAGCTATCATAAATGTAAGTAAGAGGCATAGCCTAACTTAAATTCAATAAAGACAATGACAATGACAATGACCTAAAATGTAGATCTGAAGAAGCTGCATCGACAGAGAAATGCGTCATCGCAATTATAAATAAACTAGTGGAAATTCACTAAAAACAGTCTTTTATTATATCTTTAAAAACTTTTCAACCTACGTGTTAGTTCTTTAATATTCAAATATTATTTGTAAATGTTGTTTTCAAAGATTATTGAATAAAGACTGATTTGAGATAACTGTTTTAATTCTCTATCCATTACTATTCCTGCAATGACCGCATAATGCTTAAGGTTTTCACTTTGCCCGGATCCCCCCTACCTAGTCATGAAAATGACATAAAAGAACTGGTTAGTTGTCAAATTACTATACTGTTCTAAATACTAAAATTTTATATGAATTCATTGGATTTTGCTGTATTTACGATTTCTTTCGGTCCGAAAAATGTGTGAAAGTAATTTAGAGCACAGCGCAATGATAAAGTTTCTCACTAAAGAGGAAGTTGGACCAAAAGTTATTCATAAAAGATTACCTTAGGTGTATAGTAATGATGACCCATCCTATTTTCAGGTAAAATTCTGGTCTAAACCATTTCGATGGGTCTGAGACTTAATTCAGGATGATCGCAGATCAGGAAGACCGGTGGAGGGAAGAACCGAGGAAACCATTAGGATTGGTAAAGATTTGCTATTGTCAAATTGACAAATGAAAATCCTAGTACTTGCTAAAGAAACTGGAGTATCTGAAACTACAGATTTTAAGATTGTGAACTACCGGATATTTGTAAAAGGTCACTGAAGTCTACTATCATAATTTGCGTTTTTGCTCTATTTATTTAGAGGCTAAAGGCAGCACTTGTCACTTTGATGCGTTGAATTAGTTCTACCATTTCTTCAGCATTTGCCGCTATAAGTGTGGTATCATCGGCAAAGCACATATTTAAGATCTTCAAATCCGCAACGCTCATTCCACCCTGCCAGTCATCAAGAGCGATTCTCATGATGTATTCACCGTATAGATTAAAGCAGGGGTTCCCAAACTGCGCGGCGCTATCCTAGGGACGTCGCGAAACGATACGCACAGATCGCCTGCACGCGACGTAATGAGCTAGTGCGCGGCGTGGCGCGCGTCTCATCAACGACTCCATTTCCCCGCGCTTTCGCTCGTTCATCGTTCGGTCTTTTGTTTCGGTGCGTTATTTATTCGTCGATTACAAGCGTTGAGGAATGCAGTGTTTTGATTTCAAGTGTGTTGTATTTAATTGCCGCGCGCGTATTCTTTACTTAAAATGGATAACTTTATTCAAATAAATAGAAAACGTGTTGAAGACGCAGGAGAGAGTAGAAAAGAAACTGTAGAAAAATGAAAAAAGTACAGAAAATATGGTAACCAATATTTAGATTTTGGATCTACCTACATTAACAAAGAAAATATGGACCTTCTCCAATGTGTTGTTTGTCATAAGGTGCTGGCAGCTGAAAGTATGCTTCCTAATAAATTGAAACGTCATTTAGAAACAACTCACGGTAATTAACAAGAAAAGCCGCGAGATTTTTTCGCAAGAAAATTGCGAGAACTGAAACATCAGTCGACATCCTTGTTTTCCAGAGCATCTATTCCTTCCAAAGCATTGCCCTTCTCTTACAAGGTCGCTCACCGTATTGCCAAATGTAGAAAACCACATACGATTGCTGAAATAACAGTCAACGAGAGAAGTGTGCCGGTGTGTGTACGGATGGAGCTCGCGCGATGTCAGGGCAGTATGGAGGACTTCAAGTTCTCAGTAAAACCAAGGCTCCAGATGTAAAATGGACACATTGCGTCATACATAGGGAGGCCCTAGCTGCAAAAAATATTTTACCTGAATTAAATTTTGTGATGGATATAATTATCAAAGTGGTGAACTTCATAAAAACAAGACCCGTGAAGACAAGATTTTTCCATAAACTTTGTGAAGATTTGGGTGCCGAGCATACATCTTTAATTTATTACTGTAACTCTCGTTGGTTGTCGAGAGGTAACGTACTCTCACGTGTACACGAATTAAAAAATGAATTGTACACGTATTTATTGACACAATCGCATCGTGACGCAGAGAAGTTTAAAAATACTGACTTCTTAATAAAATTAGAGTATCTTTGCGACATATTTGAGAGATGAAATGTCCTTAATAAATCGTTGCAGGGAAACGAAACGCATATACTGCAACTGTCTGATAAAATTGCAGCGTTTCAAAAGAAGTTGCTGTGGTGTGGAAAAGAAAAATAGAAGAGGAGCAAGGAAATACTGACTGTTTTCCTGTTTCGAAAGGCTTTCTGAAAGAAAAATCTATTCAAATTCTGGAGCCAAGTTTGCAATTAATATTTATCCAACACTTATCAACATTGAGCACCCATTTTAGTAAGGGAATCTGAATCAATATGACTGGATTAGAAACTCATTCCAATCGACCCCACCATCATCTACACTTTCAACAGTCGAGGAAGAACAGCTGTTACAACTACCTTGTGATACGAGCCTAAAACTACAATTCTATAAAGACAAACTGTTTCAATTTTGGAGTAATGCATCCCAAGAATATCCTACTATCTGTACTACGGCTTTGAGGATTCTTTTCCCATTTGCTACGTCATACTTGTGTGAAACTGACTTTTCTGCAGTTACAGTAATCAAGTACAGGTCACAAATAAATTTAGAAAAAGAAATGAGAGTAGCAATTTCAAAACTTCAACCTCGTTTTGAGAAGTTATGCTCAGAAAAGCAAGTTCATCCTTCTCATTAATTGTATTGTTTGTAGTTTTTTTTATGTTTTTCTAATAAATAATAATTAAGATTCTATATTCTTTGGAGTTTTCTTTGAATAATAAAGTAATTTTATTGTCTGCTAGAGCTACACACAGGTATCTTCTTTTAGAAGGGCGTCGCAAAAAAATTGCAACCTGTAAAGGGAGTAGCAGTAAAAAAAAAGATTGGTAACCCCTGGATTAAAGAGATCTGGAGGAAGAGTACATCTCTGTTGGGCTCTCTTCTGCCTTTTGAATTAGGAAGACTATTTGTTCTCAATTCCTACCACAACCACATTGGCAGAGCTTTCTTCTTTCGAGTAGTATTAGATGTTGCGGTAATCCCATCTCAACCAGTACTTTCCACATTTTGTTCCATTTGACACAGTCAAATGCCTTTTTAGAATCCAGGAAATAAAGTATAAAGGGCGTATAATATTCTCTTCCCTTTGCTATTAATTGTCGCATGTTCAAAATTTGTTCCTGCGTGTCTTTTTCTTTTACGAAACCAGCTTGATCTTCTGGGATTTGAATAATTACTTATGACTGTAGTCGTTATTTTATAATATGTCAAATGATTTTACTAGCATATGACCGAAGAGTAATATCCTTACCATTGTACGGTGGTTCTTGCATTTTGTGATTGCACCTTTGTTATGTAATGGTATGATGACTGAGGTAGTCCATTCTGCAGGCCTCTTTTCAGTTTTCCAAATATTGTCGCAAATATCATGAAATTTTATTACAATATTATCACATCCAGGTAATTTGTCATGTTTAAGTGATTTAAGTGATTCCTCAACTTCTAATTTAAATATGTTAGGCTCTAGAGTAACGTTATTCCATTCCAGCCCTTCAGGAGTTACTTGATCATCATTAGCGACATAATATTTGGTCAAAATCAAAGGTCGTGTAATATCCCGTCGTCCTCGTTCTCTATATACCAGCTTTTGGGCTTAAATTCACGTGTCATGTGTCTCTTGATCCCCTTCGTTAACAATATCATTCGATTTTCTTGCAGATATTGCTTATGTATTATTTCCTCTCTTCAATTAGTTGCCAAGGGCTATCCGTTATCCGATGTTTACGGGTCTTGGGAGATAGTTTAGAGCACTGTAAGTTTCCCTTCTTAATATTTGTCTTTAGCTCTAGCCATGATGTCTCGGCATCTGGGTTTGGATTCAGGTTTTTCCCAGAAAGTAAATATATATATATATATATATATATATATATATATATATATATATATATATATATATATATATATATGATTTTGTTATTTTTCTCTGACCCTGTATGTATTTTTTTTTATTTTTATTTTTCAATTTTCTTAGGTTTGGAGGTCAATTATAGAATGAAACTGCCCAAAATTTATTGTGATCTTTTCCTTTTATTATAACATTTCGGCACAGTTTGAATTTCTCAAAATTCTTGTTTTGTCTGGCTTGGACGTGAATGTTTAGGTTAATATTTATCATAGCCCATGTCACTGAATTACACCATACTCTTTTTTCATTTTTTCGTTACAAGAACCACATGTTAATCAATTGTCGTCATATATTTTTATTTTAAAAACTGAGACGAACACAACATGTAAACTACGTTTATAGTACTGCCATATATATTTGGCTTAAGTTATAATATAATATAAATAACCTAAGTCAAATATATATGGCAGTACTATAAACGTAATTTACATGTTGTGTTCTTCCCAATTTTTAAAATAAAAATATATGTCACTGATAATTGATTAACATATGATTCTTATAACGAAAAAATGAAAAAAAAGTACGACGCTAGTGCTGGTGACAATGGAGAGCCCATGGGTGCACCTTCTATTTGTTTGTATTTTTATTCAAATCATAAAAAACATGCAGCTAGAGAAAAATGATTTACTTGTCAGTTTTGATGTCGTATCCCTTTTCACGCAAGTACCAGTTACCGAAGCACTGTCTATCATAGAGAGAAAATACAACCTGCCCGAATACGTCATCAGTCTATCAAAACACTGCCTCGCTAATACATAGTTCGTCTATTCAGGCCAAAAATACAAACAAATAGAAGGTGCACCCATGGGCTCTCCATTGTCACCAGCACTAGCTAATCTATACATGGAGCATTTCAAAACACTAGCTCTAGAAACTGCGCCACATAAACCGAAAACATGGCTACGATACGTAGATGACACTTTTGTGGTATGGCAACACGGTGAAGACAACTTAAACAAGTTCCTGGAACACCTTAACAACATACATCCAAACATTAAATTTACAATGGAAAGGGAAGCAGCAGAACAACTACCATTCCTAGATGTCTTGCTTCAAAGAAAATTAGATGGTTCTTTGTCTCACTCAGTATATAGAAAACCGACACATACAAACAGATACTTAAATGCCGGCTCACATCATCACCCAGCCCAACTCTTCTTCGTTGCCAAATCCTTAGCTCACCGATCAGAAACCCTAACAGACAAGGAACATTTACAACAAGAAACCAAGCTCCTTCGAAACGTTTTACTTTCAAATGGATATAGTCAAAACACAATCCGGCGGGCCCTAAATAAACAACACAAACAGGAAAGAAAGACATATACCACAAAAGCATTTCTCCCATATGTAAAAGGCATCACAGACAAAATAGGAAGACTTCTAGGAAAACACCAAATTGAGACCATTTACACAACCAACCAAAAAATTAAAGATATTCTACCTACACCAAAAGATATTATAGCCTTAGAAGACCAAGGCGTATATGAAATTCCGTGTCAGGACTGCGGTCTTTCATACATAGGCCAAACAAACAGGAAAATTAGTGCCAGAAGAGACGAGCACAAAAACGCCGTAAAACAAAAATCCACCACCTCTTCTCTAGCACAACATGCACACAATACCGGCCACAAAAATCGATTTTGACAAAACCAGAACCCTACAAAAAAGTAATAACCTATCCACTAGGGTAATCAAAGAAGCCATAGAAATAGAAAAGAGGCCCAACAACTTAAATAATCGGGATGATAGCCAACGTTTACCGAACTCTTGGAAACATATTCTATCCCAGTACCAAGTCCAACCAAGAGAAACAATAATTCAACCATATGTTACTTCACCAACACAAACATTACAAAGAACCACAGGACCGACAACGCGCAGCCAAAGCCGAGCCTCTATTGGCCAGGTCCGTCCGACCAATAGAAACACCCCCGAGTACATAAAACCGGCGCACTCAGGGCCAGTCAACGCCAAGACACCGACCAGTGATCAATGCTTTGAAAAAGATGGATGAGATTCCATCGAAACGTCAGCGAAACCGTCCATCAAGGGACTTCAAGCTAACACGGGATACCCGAAAAACCATTACTACATTTCACACCCGTGAGAACATTCGTCAAAACATATATATATATATATATATATATATATATATATATATATATATATATATATATATATATATATATATATATATATATATATATATATATATACAGTCCCTGGCCAAATTATTAGACGCACTGTATTTTTTTTAGTAATTTTATGTTTCTTAAGAGTTTTTATGCAATAATGGTATATTTAAACTACAATATTATTGATTTTTATTTAAAAGAATTGTTGTAGACTACATATTTGTATTTATTTTTAACATATGGCAACACTGTGTTGACAAAGTGATACATGAACGTAAAGAAGTACAAACCTGTATCAGTCGCGATCGGAATCGAGTCAGGTACGGACGTGTTTCTGTGGCTTTATGGACTGTGATTGTTTGTTTAACAGTTTTATACTACTCAGTTATTAGTTTATTTTGTATGCAGTGTTTTTTAAAAGTAATTGGACTATTTTCATTATGGGTAGAAAAGGCGATCTTTCACCACGTAAAAAAGCTGAAGTGAAGGCCCTTGTGATTGCGAAAACATTTACAAACCGAGAAATATCACGAAGATTGGAGGTTTCTGAAGCTAGTGTACGACGCATAAAAAAGAAAATTGAGTCAGGGAAGGAATTAAGCCCGAAAAGAAAGAAAAGATGCGGTAGAAAACCAATTTTCACTCCACGGTCAGAGAGATGTTTGAAGGAAATTTGTGTAGAAAACAGATTTTGCTACCACAAAGGTAATAAAATCACAACTCCAGGATGCTAGCGTAAATGGTTCTGAGCGCACTGTTCGAAGAAAATTGAAAGAATTAGATTTTAAGGCCTGTCGCCCCGCCAGGAAGCCCAAGTTAACAGCTGCAATGAAAGCAAAGCGCCTGAAGTGGGCCAAACAATGGCAAGACAAAGATGTGGACTTCTGGAGATCGGTAAGATACAGCAATTTAATCAATAATTGATACATTATTATCATTTTCAGTTAAATAAAGCAAATAAACATGGAAGTTTATATATTTTTCCTATTTTTGACAGGTCTGCTTCAGTGACGAAAGCACATTCGAAATTTTGCAGAATAAAGCTCAGTATGTGCGTCGTCGTCATGGAGAAAAGTTTCATCCTGATTGTGTCGTCCCGACGGTTAGACATCCCACCAAAGTGATGATTTGGTCAGTCATCAGCGGCAAGGGCACTGGACGTCTGTACGTCGTCAAAGGAATAATGAGGCAAGATCAGTACAAAGAAGTATTACAAAATCGGTTGATTCCGCAGCTCAGAGAATAGTTTCCAAATGGGGAACCATTCACTTTCATGCAAGATGGAGCTCCCTGTCACACTGCTCGGTCTGTTAAAGCTTTTTTGGCAGAAAAAAATATCCCTCTGTTGGATTGGCCCTGATATGAACCCCATTGAAAATATATGGGAGCTGACGAAAAGAGAAGTGGCTAAAGATGTGATTACCAACAAAGCCCAGCTCCTAGAAAAGATTATTCATGTGTGGAATCATCATCCTCAAATGCAGGAGACAGTACAATCTTGCATTGATAGCATGCCGCGCAGAATTAAAGCTTTGATAGCGGCTAAAGGTGGCTCAACTAAATATTGACTTTTACTAACATTAATTTCACTTTTCTTTAAAACTTAATAAACTTATGCTTTTCTAAATTAATGCTGTTTTATTTATGTCAAATAAATAGGTAATTGATTGGATAATATAAAAATAAAAAAACAAATCAATTTAAAATATCAAAACGGTACAATATCACTCGGTAATTAATATTTTACATGAAATCTTGCAGTGCGTCTAATAATTTGGCCAGGGACTGTATATATGTTACAATAGTTACATTAGAGGTTTTCACGGATGGTAGAATGTAATACCTTGAAGCTAACTGCTAATAGTTAGCTTCCAGCGGCAGCAGCAGCAAGATCACGGTATCGAGCAGCTGCAGCAGCAAGAGCACTTGAAAATGCCAAATGAGATTTTGGCATGCAAATTCATTGTTAGACGAACGGATTGAAACCCGGAATTTTAATGTATTATATATATATATATATATATATATATATATATATATATATATATATATATATATATATATATATAATATATTGCATAATACATTTAAATAAATCTACAAAATTTTCTATATTATGGCCAATAAAGATTTTATTATGACGCACAATAAAATGAGAATTTAAGATTAGTGCTTGTTGATCTTACCCGGAAATATTTTATTGCTGCAATAACTGCATATAACTATGATAACTGCTTTATCGCTGATTTATCTAAAATATATGATTCACGAAAATAATACACAATAATCTTATGGCTTCTTACTCATACTTATAAAAATAAAACAGTATAACATGAAATTCCTAGAAAAATAAAATTTCTCCATTATCGAAAGATAATATTTAGGCGTTTGTTCTTTTATGAAAATGTTAGTGTAAACTGAAAAATAAATTATAATTAAAACAAGCTGAAATTAAAACATTTTTATACCATGGTTGCCACAAAAATATATCTAGATTTTCAAGTGGTGTTCCTAAAATCATAATCTCTCACAAAGGCTGCGTTCCTCACTCTAATAAAGGGTGTTTTTCATAGAGGTATAAAACTTTAAGTTGGCAACACTTTTTTAACTAGCGGCCATTTTGTCAGCTGTCAAGTGATTTATGTTTAGTTTGGTTTGGCATTTCAACATGAATAGACTGACGCTTCCAAATTGTGCAAATTTATTTTGAAAATCATGGTTCTGTTCGAAATATGTATCGCGCACTACGTCCATTTTACGGTCAACATAATCGTCCATCAGAGCAATTAATTCGATTAACTATGGAACGTTTTCGCACCACGTTTACTCTAAATGATAATACGCATCCACAGAGACGTCGTACAGTGCATACAGAAGAAGTCATTGCTGCTGTAGAGCGTAGCGTAGAGGAAGACCCCAATCAGTCTATCCGCCATCGTGCACAGGAATTGGATATGTGTCCATCCACTTTATGGAATTGATGGCTCTCAAAGCCATCAATTCTAGAAATCTCAATTTCAACTATATCAGGCAAATTCTGGATCTGATGTACATGGCCACCTTGAAAAAACGTACCATATCCTTGCTTTGGTTGCCCAGTCACATAGGCAACCCTCATAACGACAAAGCGGATTATCTTGCTAAACTTGCCATAGAAAGGGGCAGTATGAACATGGGAGAGAATCACTACTCTGATTTTAACATCTTCATAAAACACCTACACAGCTCTCTCTTCCAACTCAAATGGGACTTGGAAGATCCCAACAACAAATTATGGTCCATCAAAACCAATGTATTTCCTTCCCTTAACTCCACAGAATTGAACCGAAGACATAATATAATAATGAGAAGACTGGCATTGGGACACACCTACTCCACGCATGTACATCTATTAAAGAGAGATCCCCCTCCACTCTGTCCTAAATGTGACTTCTCCTTATCAGTGTTACATCTAATCGAATCCATTCAACATCAAAACTTGAGAGACACCCACGGCATCCCATCCAACATCACCATCTTCATAAAATCTTTTGTCCCACTTAAAGAAAACATAACCAATTACTTAAAAGAGTTCAACTTCATAGTCTAATCTATTTTATACCAAACTAACTCTAGTGGGCGCTAAATGATCTTAGCTGTCGATGCGCCCTGCCCAACAGAAACAAACAAACAAACAAACAAAACTTTATGGAAGATTTTGCGGAAAGATCTTGGTTTGCGTGCTTACAAAATCCAACTCGTGCAACAATTGAAGCCACAGCAAGGCGTAGATTCGGTGAATGGGCCCAAAACAAGATTGCCGTTGATCCCGATTTTCATAAGCGAATTTTGTTTAGCGATGAAGCTCACTTTTGTTTGAATGGATACGTCAATAAACAAAACTGCCGTATTTGGAGTGATGATAATCCTCAAGGGTATGTTGAGACACCGTTACATCCAGAAAAACTGACTGTTTGGTGTGCTTTATGAGCTGGTGGAATCATTGGTCCGTACTTCTTTAAAAACGATGCTGGTCAGAACGTTATAGTCAATGGTGACCGCTATAGAGCCATGATTACTGACTTTTTCGTTCATTAATTGAACAACCATGACGTGCAGGAGCTGTGGTTTCAACAAGACGGCGCAACATGTCACACAGCTCGTGCCACAATTGATTTATTGAAGGAAACGTTTGGTAACCGCATAGTTTCACGTTTCGGACCCGTGAATTGGCCTCTAAGATCGTGCGATTTAACGCCGCTAGACTATTTTCTGTGGGGATATGTGAAGTCGCTAGTCTACGCCGATAAGCCCGAAACGATTGACCACTTGGAGGACAACATTCGCCGCGTTATTGCCGATATACGGCCACAAATGTTGAAAAAAGTCATCGAAAATTGGACCTCCAGATTAGACTACGTCCGAGCCAGCCGTGGCGGTCATATGCCAGAAGTCATATTTAAATTATAATGCCAGAAGATTATCTTTCGAATAAAGTAAATTTCATGTCAATTTAAAAAATTCATCTTTGTTTTATTCCATTTCAAAGTTCTATACCTCTATAAAAAACACCCTATAATAACGGCATATTCCTAATTTGATTACTGTATGAAAATTCAATACCATGTTATTACAGACAGAAGCCCTCTGCGTTGATATTTTATCTTAAAGCCTTGTTTATTGTATATTCAACACTACGATAAAAAGGGTTTTAGAATTTTAAAAACACCACAAATTAGGGAAATGTATTATCTTGTTTCGCATGCGCCACTCCGAACAATAATAAACACATTTATGTAAATTGTTGATAAAGGGTGTCCCAAAATTCACACAAGATTTGAATTTGACGCCATTTGTATGGTAAAGTGTTGCCAACAAAACAAAAAACACAGCGTGATAGCTGACTGTTCAGGGTTATTAAAAATGGAGCGCTACACGAAAGAACATCGTGTTTTCATTGTTGAACAATATTTTAAAAATAATGAAAGTTTGGCAGCTCCAGTCTGGAATTTTCGTACAAGATATGGTCGGAATAGTGATTTAACCTTATTAACTTGTTTACTCAAGATAGCAGATCTTCGCAGTTATGCGACGGATCTTCACCTTGACGTGGTGGTGGGGCTTAAGACTGCATCCGTAACCATCCTCAAGGGGATGGGACGGGTGCGGTTCAACTAAAAGGAATCCTCCAAGCTAAGGTATTCGCTACCGTGTTGAGGGCTGCATGGCACAGGGGGTGCTGCGTCGCGAACGGTGCCTCCCGGATACCGGGCGACCTCCGGGAGTAACGAGCCAAGCCCCCACCATACGCGGCGCTGGTTAGGTGAAATGGCAAATCCGCTGTACTCATGGGACTATCTATGGACACACGACAAAATAAAAATAAAATAACAACTGTCGCTGAAATCCTCCAGGGGGTGGCTGTCTTCGGTAGCGAACAACCGGAGGGCGAAGCGATATCTAACGCTGGGGCACCAACAGGCCCTTTTAAAAAGCTGCGGAAGAGCGAGAGAACTAACCAGCCTGCGCATTCCTGTAGCAAAGAGGTGAGAGGCGGAACGACAACCCCGGCCCAAATGCTCAAACGCATTAAGCTTTTTCGGATCTCCGGGTGGGGGCTGGTTCAGGGGCGTCGACATGCATAATTTTAAAATAGATTTTTGCAACATACGAGGTTTAAACTCAAACATAAATTCAGTGCACCAATACCTGCAATCAAATAAACCTCATATACTCGGTCTCTGTGAAATCAAGGTCAGTTCATCGACAAGCACAGTCAACTATCTTTATCCTGGGTACGACTTCTATTCCAGATTTAGGCGTAACTTTGGAATCTATCTTTTGATCAGAAGCAACCTCTCTTGCCAATGAGAAGAAGCTCTGGAGCCCCCAAACTTTGATGTTATGTGGTTAAAAATAACGACTCAACAAACCACAAGGGTCATCTGTATCCTCTATCGACCACCAAGTGATACTAACTCTAGAACACTTTTTGCTTCTCTTGCAAACACCATCGATCATTTACAAATTAACTATCCAAATGCCGAAATTGCCATCCTGGGCGACTTTAACGTCCACAACATCAGCTGGCTTAAATATTCAAATACTACCGACGAACAAAGTCGTGAAGCTGAATCATTCTCAATTAGTTGTGGCTTAACTCAGCTTATTGATGAACCAACACGGATCCCTGATCGACACGGGGAGTTCGCCAGTCTTCTTGATCTGTTTTTAACCACCAATCCGGAGATTTACACGATCACCGTAAATCCGCCGTTAGGTTTTTCCGACCATAAAAACTGCTTTTGACATAGCGTATCTTACCAATCAGTGACAGAGAGGCGCCTAAACCGCGCAAGATTTGGCACTACAGATCTGCTAAATGGGAAGTTCTCATGGAATATTTTCGAACTTTCCCTTGGTTAGACGTCTGTTTTCGATCTGACGACCCATCTGATTGCACCAGGGAGATTTCCAATGTTATTTTGGCTGGTATGGAAGCTTACATTCCTTTTTCGAAAAAATGCCCTCCCAACGGCAAGCCTTGGTTTGACCGAAAATGCAAAGAAGCTGTTACTTCTAAACATCTTGCCTACCGACAATGGCGTTAAAATCCTAACACCATAATTCATAACACCTTTGTTCGTGACCGGAACATATGCAAAGAAATTATCGACGAAACCGAGGAGGCACACAATCAACGAATTAGAAACAAACTTCTCGCTTGTCTTAACAATTCCAAGTCCTTTTGGTCAGTCGCTAAGGCAGTTAGTCAAAATTTCACCAAATCCACCATGCCACCACTCACACGGCCAGATAATTCTATTGCAATGACACCTGTTGAAAAAGCAAACTCGTTGGCTGAATCCTACAGAAAGGGAATATTTCCTTTCTGCTAGCAATGTGCCACAGTTCAGCCGATACCTAAAAAAGGCAAGAAAACCTTGCCAAATAACTACCGACCAGTCGCACTGCTTTCAATAATATCGAAAGTCATGGAAAAGGCTATCAATCAGCATCTTCTGGAATATCTTGAAGGATTCAACATTATTAGCGATCACCAATATGGCTTTCGTAAACATAGATCAACAGGACATCTTCTTACTTATGTAACACGTGTTTGGAACAACGCAATTGAAGACTTTGGAGAATCTCGAGCGGCTGCTCTTGACATATCCAAGGCAATCGACCGTGTTTGGCACGATGGACTGTTGGCTAAGCCACGCTCTTATGCTATATCTGAGAGGTTCTGTTTATGGCTCTCATGTTTCCTCAGAGAGCTTTCTTTACGAGTGGCAGTCGACGGATTTCTTTCTAACACCTTCACTATCAACGCCGGTGTGCCCCAAGGCTCCATACTATCTCCTACTCTCTTTCTCATTTACATTAACAATCTGCTGGAACAGACCGGAAATCCAATCTACAGCTTTGCAGATGACAGTACGCTTATCTCTTCATTCACTTTGAACGCTCGGACATCAACTACTCAGACGAATATCCGCAGACAGCGGGGAGTCGTTGAACTTAACAAAGACCTGGAAGAAATTTTATCTTGCGGTGACAGTAACCAAGTGGAATTTAACGCCACAAAAACACAGGCGGCAGTTTTTCCTAAAAAAGTTAACGTTGCAACTTAGTTATGGCGGAGCCCTCCATTCCTCTAACAACGTCACTCAATTTGTTGGGCCTTAATTTGGGAGCAAATATGTCCTGGCATGAACATGTTGTAGGCATAGCAAGGAGAGCTTCTCAAAAGTTGGGAATATTGTTTCGAACCAGAAAGCTTTACACTCCACAACAACTGTTAATTCTTTACAAAGCTCAAATTCGACCAACTATGGAATACTGCTCCCGTTCGGGCAAAATTTTTGAAATTTGGGAAAAAGTTCTCTTAAGTTATGCTGACCAAAAGTTCTCATGGGCACAATACTCAAAATTCAATAGTTCGGCCGTCAGTGGCCTTTGAAGCCTAAAAAATATAGGCCAGTTAGATTTTTTTTTTCTTTCTTTTTTTTGAATTATTTTCACTTTTGAAGAAAATATTTCAGACAAAAGATTTCCGATCCCAAAAATTGGGAAACTTTTGTCTAAAATATTTTCTTCAAAAGTGAAAATAATTAAAAAAAAAAATGATAATAAAAGAATCTAATTAGTCTATATTTTTATGCTTCAAACGCCACTGGCGGCTGAACTATTGAATTTTGAGCATTGTGCCCATGAGAGCGAGGTCCTTTTGTTGGCGATGTTGGTAGCTGAACCCGACATAGTTAGATCGAGGCATTCCATTCCTCTAGCATCGTCACTAAATTTGCTGAGCGTTAATTTGGGAGCAAATATGTCCTGGCATGAACAAGTCGCAGGCATAGCAAGGAGAGCTTCTCAAAAGGTGGGAATATTATTTCAAACCAGGAAGCTTTACACTCCACAACTGTAAATTCTTTACAGTGCTCAAATTCGACCAACTATGGAATACTGCTCCCATGTTTGGGGCTCCGCTCACAAACATACACTGCATTTGTTGGATTCTATTCCGAGAAGAGCTGTTCGTCTGATTGGAGACCCGGAACTGACCGGCGGCCTTGTTTCGCTGGAACATCAAAGAACGGTTGGCAACTTGAGTCTATTCTACAAGTATTTTCATGGAAAGTGTTCGAAGGATGTGGCCCGCTTAATTCCTCCCAGAACGGTGCATGTTAGAAATACACGTCGCGCTAATACTTCACATCCGTATAAGGTTCAGCTTGTTACTCCTCGTACAACGCTTTTAAAGCAGTCTTTTATATGGAGAACATCATCCTTTGGAATAATTTGCCCCGAACTATGTTTCCCACCGAGTACAATTTACAGCGATTCAAGAACAACGTGAATCGCTTTTTCCGCACACGTGTCGCTCCTGTAGCGCTTTAGGGACTTCCCTGCAGAACGTGTGCTGGACCCATAAAAAAAAAATGATACAGTAAACGTAAAGACAGTAGCGACAGACCCACTCGGCACCTTCGATTTCAAGGGGTTCGAGTTTCATAATCATATGGCCTGTCGTCATATTGCTGCTACGATGCCCGCGAGTTTTTGTAACATTCAAATTCCTTCTTTTAAGAAAAATCCTATTCTGTAGAATAACACTCAATTTTGCTGATTGAAAGGAAGAAAAAAACGAGAAAAGTTTTTTTAGAAACATTTTTTATCAAGTTCCTTATTAAAACAGATACACAAAAAAACAAAAAAGCAGGGAAAAATACATTTGACTTCAACGCTTTTTGCATGTTATTCATTTAAATAACTCATTGTTGAATTTATATTTCTCAACTATTAGAGTTATGTCCTGGGGGATGTTCATTTTGAGAATGTATTTGCACATCTTCAGCTTCGCGCGTATAATGTCAACAATCATGCTCCTTCTATTTTAGCGAATCCCAGCAATCTGGAGAGATTGAAAATAATTATAATTATCATTTTAAGATGGCACCGTCTTTCTTTTGAACTTAAAAATGAAATGAACACGCTTTTTACTCCATTTTATCATTACTTAAATCTAATATAATTTTTATACAGTTAATGATTTTAGTGCCTATATACTACTTAGATTACTGATTTATTCAAACTCATTCGTACTGGAGAATTAGTACTTTTGCATGCCCAGATTGAGTTTTGAAAGTTTGGTTAGCGAATTTTAGCAGATAATATAACTTAATTATAACAAACAATTTTAATATGAAATCTTTATGCATAATAATCTTTATATATATTATATATATATATATATATATATATATATATATATATATTATATATATATATATATATATATATATATATATATATATATATATATATATATATATATTGCATAATAGAAATAAATAATTATGAATAAATTACCTTTTAGGATCTTTGGGAAATCTAAAAAAAGTAACTCCTTTGGAGATACCACATTATTTTTACAAGCACTAACCGCACAACAAAAACTTCCTCTTGACATATTTTTAGTGTTCCGGTCAGAACACTTCAGTGTCTGTCCGTCTGTCTGTCTGTCACACCCGATTTTCTCCAAAACTATTTGACACAGAAAGTTGAAATTTGGTACTGGCGTGTAGTTGGCCTCATCAGAGCCGTGTAGTTTTGAAAGTTAAATTTTGACTTATGGGGTTAGTTTGGGGGGTGAAATCGGAAATGAACAAATTTTTTTTTACTAGGTCAACGAGTGGGGTGTCAAATTAAAACTTGTAAAAACACCAGTTCAAACGTATATATAATGTAATACTTGCACGAATAATCGCTCCCCCCCCCCCCCCCCCCTCTTTATCTCGAAAAGTACTGATCAAAAAATTTTGAAAAAATTCTGGAATATTCTCCCCGAGTGTAGATTGGACGAAAATTACCTTTAATAATTTATCTGGTATATAAAAAAAAAAAAAATTTCAAAGTCATCAGTTTTTTAAAGATCGGAAACAAACTTTGTTGAAAACTCATTTGGGGTGTGTTTTCTGAAGTCACTGTTCATTTAATACCTCCGTTACAATTTTTTTTATTTTAGAAGCAATCAACGTACGGAACACTAATTGCGCAAGTTCAACTTGCACTCGACCGGTTATTTATAATTATTTTCAATTATAATGTCAAACTAGGCATGTACTTATTGGAAAATTATTAATAATTAATTTCGAAACACGTTATAAAGAGATTCTCCTTGAAATCCAGATGTAAACCAATCAACGACCGTGTTGGCACCATGTTATTGGTATAATGCGTGATAAAAAAAACAGGACTAAACTATTTATACTAAACTTGGAATCACTCGAATTAATTACACCCGGAGTAATAGTTCTGGTCAAGTAACCCGTACAGAGTACTGTGAGGAATAGGTCCGATCTTTATTAACTGTAAATTATTTAATGTTACACTATGATTCTGTTCAAGAGCATGTTCTGCACTACTTCATTTTTGAGATCTACCGTACCTTAAATGAGCTAAATGTTCTTTAAATTTCGTTTGAATCGACCTTCTTATTTGCCCAACATGCTTCTTGTTACAATCATTACAATTTATTCTGTGAATTTCACTTCTATCACGTTCGTAAGTTTTATCCTTTGGATTTCCTAAGGTACTTTTTAAGTTGTCTGATGACTTATAGACTAACGTGAGTCTTATTATTATTATTCAATATCTTAATAAGTCCTCTGGTATATTTTGGATTGGATGGTATTGAAACATATTTTATTAAATTCTGCTCAAGGACCAAGGACTTATTCCTCACAGGGTGTAATTAGTTCAGGTTAGTTTAGGTAAGTTCAGATTTTTGTGTATCTCAAAAAAGTAAAATTTATGTTATTTCTCATCACACATTCGCCATTTTTATTTTCTGGAAGATAATGAATTAATTTATTTTCAGTTGTGCTTCAGCTAGTACCGTTCATAAATAAAATAAACTGGCAATTAAGTTTAATTTTTTTATTTAACATTTGAATATTGGAAAATTTTTACACCAACAACCTTTATTACAAGTCATGATCACAGAATTTCAACTCGTAGCTTTAACAGGATCATATATATACGAGTATTATTCCTACGTATTACAAATCTTCTTTGGTCACTCACACAGCACATCTAATATTAACACATAATAGTTCTTTTTTGATTATACAAACATTTAACTTTTAATGTTTAATGCGGTCCTGGTATTCGCAGGAGTTTGCCCATCTATAATCATAACTACTATATATATATATATATATATATATATATATATATATATATATATATATATATATATATATATATATAGCCATTAACAGAGGTAATGCTTAGAGTATCCAAACAAACGGTCACATACCAGAAACAACAAAAGGACAACTGAGAAAGGGAAAATAAGAAAATAATTCAAGAGACTAAAATAGAATAAACTCTTAAAAAGAAAAAGAACAAAGGCCTTTTCATAGAAATGGAACACAAATATTCAGAATAATTTAGAATGAAGCAAGATCCATCAAAAGATATTAAAAAAATAATTACAGACGAAAGTAAAAAAAAATGTGAAACCGGAGCAACTAGTAAATCGGAAATAAAGAAGGCATTAAGAGACATGAAGAACAACAAAGCACCTGGCTCAGATAGCATAACTACAGAAATATTGCAAAATATAAACAAAACCATCGTTAATACCGTCTACGTGCCTATGAACCAAATACTTTAGGAAAAAAGGATTAAAGGTTCTTTTTCCTAAAGGAAGAAATCCATAAAATATTTCCACGTGGAAAAGGAGGCAAAACGGACTTAAAAAACTATTGTTCTATAATATTTCTTAACATACTCCACAAACTCATTACTAAAATACTATTAGACTAATAGCAATATTTGACGGATATTAATTAAGAGAACACACTTGCTTCAGAAATGATTTTGGTTCCAATGACAATCTATTGACTGTGAAAATTCTAATGAAACGAACAAATGAATACCACATGCAACTTTATGTAGCTTTTATTGCTTTTGAGAAATTATTCGACTCTGTCGAATACTGGACTGTGAAGAGCTCCCTGCACAATAACCTGATGGAGTATAGATATACAAACGTATTACCTAACATATGTTAAAAAGCCATAATAAGAATTATTATTTATGAGGGCATGAAGCAAGTATACTGGGGCGAGGCATTAGACATACAGGTAATATATAACTTTTCCATCCAGTATTGGAAGATATTTTCAAGAAACTGAACTGGGCGGAACGAGGTATAAAAAGCGGTAAGCAGTACTTAAATAAAAAAGATATACCGACAAAATAGTCTTAATTACTGACATGAAAGCGGATTTAAAAGAAATGTTTTAGAAACTAGATACCGAAGCTGGAAAAATACATCATAATATAATCTAAAACCACAACCTAAAATAATGATAAGAAACAGCAGAAATAAAAAGACTAGATAGATTGGCCTAGGTAGCAAACATTTCGAACAACAAAAAGATATTCACCATTACTCAAAACAACTACATATATAACCAATGTATTTTACCTGTCTCAAATTATGGGTTAAAAATTAAAGTTCTCCCAAAGAAAAATATGAACAGAATCACAAAAGTACAACGATTATTGAAAAGACAGATGGTTCATATAAAACCGAAAGACAAGAAACGAATGGATTGGAACTATAACAAAATTATAAAATGTAAGAAAGCAGGTGATAAAACAAAAATGGAAATTGCCGGTCATACCATTCGACAAAAAGATGAATGGTGGGATAAATAGACGATATACTGGCGACCATTGAACCGAGAATGATGGAAACATATATATGTACTTTCCATACCAAAGGAAAAAAATAACCCTACGAGATTTTTTCTTCTGACTCGTCAATTTCTTGCCAATATCCTTAAATTATTCAAATGATTTTGGTTATAGGTATTGTTTTCTGACCACTTTGCTATGCTTGCGTTTATTAGCGTTTCTGTTTTCGATTAACGACACCAGTTAGTCATATCCAATGTCTGTTCCCTCCTGAGAATGTCTACAATCTGTCAGCTGCTTGATTTTAGTTGTTACCTGTCTTTTTTTCTGCAGTTATTTGTACTATTTAATATAAACTAGATATTAAGATATGGATCTTCGATAAATACTGAATTTTTTCGTGTCAAGAAAAAAACTGTCTTTACACTTTGAGGTTTTAAGAGCAGTAGAGACCAATAATTTTTGTGCCAAGGATACCCAACCACACGTTAAAGCCGAATCTTTCTTGATAGGCACTTTCTCGCATAATTCTAGGATTTTCTTGGGCCTAATATTGAGTATTGTTACGCTTAAATAGACCCAAATTGGTAAATCTAGATTCATCCGAAAATAGAATGTTGTAATGAAGTTGGTTATCAAGGTGGTATCTTTGCAAAAACCTATTACAATAATCCATTCTTCTTTGGTAATCTGTTTGAAATAAATCTTGATTTATCTGATATTTGTCGGACCTGAATTTATATTTTCTTAAAATGCGGCGAGCGGTTTCACGATTTAAATCGGTTTGTTCTTCAACATGTCTTATAGAAATTGTAGGATCTACCTGAACAATGGCCAATACATTGATTTCTGATTCTTCGTCACCAATAAATACACCAGCAGGTTCAATCGGTTGCCTTCTAAACTGCTGCTCAAAAATTCAATTTTTTTACCAATTTTTATTTTTTATACTTCTAAGAATAATTCAAAAAAAATTTTAAGAAAATTCCATTCCAATACAAATTTATAGTACTCAGTATATATCACCATTACACCAAACAATTTATTATTACACTCGACGCGCGTTTTAATAACCATGTTAGCCTTATCAGGAGCTATGATTGACTCAATCGTCCCTCTGAGTAGTATCATTGTGCCAAAGATTCCACATTTCCAACATAACAAAGGTATAGCATTAAATGTGACCTGGCGTCCGATTGGACAGTTACCCGTGTTCAGACACTGCCTGCAATATTACTCAGTCAATTTTTAATATTTTTAAACTTTTTTAAAAAATCTCAATAATTACTTTTTCTACAAAATGTCGAGAGGTTTTTTTAAATTTTCTGTAAATAATTAAACATACATTTTTGAGATACAGTTAGAAAACAAAACCCTTCGACCATTTTTACTACATTATTTTACAAGATTAATTTTTATTTTTGCAGATTGGATTATTTTTTGTGAAGTTATCCTGCAGACAAGGAGGCGCCATAGTTTTCATCAGTGGTCCATTTAACCGATAAAAAATAATGTTAACATTTAAAACACATTTAAAAAAAAAAATTTTCTTATATTTTAAAGTACAATAAAAATATATAATCGCCATTCTTTTGTATTATTCACTTAATAACCTTTAAAATACATTTTTTTTTTAATATACATAGCTGGTATACTTTAGACATCATCTTACGCTAAAAATAATACTTCTAAGATTTTAAACATTTCCAATTTTTTCATAATAATGTTCCGACAATGTCATATTTTCAAATTAGACAACAAATTTCACAAGAACATAACCCACAATAAATGTAAAAATGTTGCTCCTTACTATTTGAAATGTTTAAACAATTAAATAAAACTCCTTCTCTGATGACACTGTTTCATCGCTTAAAAATAGATAAAAAAAAAGACTAGCTTAAATCTAACTATAATAATAATATTAAAATTAGTCACAATTAGTTAATGTTGTATATGTACATCAAAGTAATAAGAATGGGAAACAATACATTTCAGCTTATGCAATTCGTCTAAATTTTGACATATAAGTGATGATTACTCAACAAAATTAGCATAGAGAAAATTATATATGAATAACATCCCCCTAATCATTATATTAATAATGGTTGTTAAGTTTTAGATTAGTCCTCTAATATAATATAAACCTTTTAGAGAAAGTTGTAACTATGTTACTTTGAACTTTAACTCTCTAGGGCACTATACTATATATCACCGTTCAATTATTAATTATTTTTAGAAAAAAAAAAACATTCAAAATATATAGTACATCCTCTCCCATATAATATATCTCTAATTTCTAAATCTTATATAAATTTACATATAATTTTTTGGGGTGGGGGGAATGCTCCCTCACCTCCCAAAAGTATCGACTAATTATTCGTTTTTTTTTTAATAAGTGGTGGCTACTCCATGTATATATATATATATATATATATATATATATATATATATATATATATATATATATATATATATATATATATATATATATATATATGATTTTACATGTTAAATTATTTTGTTCATATATTTTGATTAATTAAAATTTAAATAAATACGCCCAAATATAATTTACATATGTTTTCTTATTATCCGATTGCAATTATTGTTATATAAAATAATATGACTTATTGTTTTTAGGTCTAAAGGATAGTCCAATAAGAATGAAGATGAAAATGAAGATCAGTTAAAGATTCTAAACAAGAAAACTTCTTAAACCAGTTAATATTTATATTAAGAAGGTAATCTAAATAAAGCATTCTAAACTTTAAAAATGTTTAATAAATATTTATTAATAAATGCCATATCAGTAAATCTAAGTTAATATTAAAATATCGACATAGCTCCCGTTATTATAATTTAAAGATAATTCCGAAAGACAAGAGTTTCAAATATTAAAATGACCTTTTGTTTTTTAAGGCACTTATTTATCATTAGAATTAAGATTAGTTTCTAGTGCTAGCAACTTAGCAACGGATGAAAAATGTGTAAATTTAACTGAAGATAAAACTGTCATAAATAAGCTCCTTCATAATTACTGACGTCCCTACTAATTGTATCATTAAACATATACGTATAAGTACATTCTTGAAAGACGACACAGAAGACCATAAAACAATTGGTTATTAGTCATTAAGAGTTCTGAGGATACAAATAACATCTTTTAAAACCCCTGTTTTCATATGTACATGTTTGGGTGTACTTTTGATGTTTAGTTGACAAATTTTTATCCACGAGTTGAAACATTTCCTCAATATGGCGATATTTATAGTGATTTTTAAAGACTTCACAAATAGTCTGGATGTACCATGTTCCTGTTTCTTCATCACGATTTGAAACATGCCCTAAATATTTAAAGATGTATTAGAATAAGAAGAATAACTTATAAAAGGCAATTCTTTAAGGTCTAAAAGAAAAAAAAAAGGTTTTAATTTATAAAAACCATTGTCTCTAAAACTTTCCCTATTTTAAAAATATTCTTAATGAAATTCGGCATGAACAACAAATTTGGGCAACCTATTATACATGTACATTAGGGTGACCGCAAAAAATCGATGTCGGAATTTTGTTCGTCTGGACCCCACAAAACGATTCCCCTTTCTAGATATTGAGATAGCCGAAATTTGAACTCGATTAAACGACGTTAACCCGTGCCGCTCGTCGCTCAAAGTTTGAAAAAATCCAAATTTTTGGCCAAAAAGCTGACATATGGAGCCATAACTCCAGAACGGTAAATAATAGAAACACGCTTAATATCTCAAAAGAAAGCTAATGTTGTTCTTCAAAATTTATATTCTATACATAATTGTTGTTATTTTAAGTCAAACCGAGTTACAACAGCCTTTAGCCCCAAAAACGTGACCTGGTACCAGTGGAGTATTCTAAGAATTTTACGGGTTTTTACATAATGTGTCTCGGAATTAACATTTTTTTGTTAAAAAGTATTTTGGAACTCAATTTTCAAACATAAAGAGCCTTTTGTTCAAATTTAATCTTTTATTATATGGGGATTACCTGACTAGTTTACCAAAGAAAGACCCGTTTGACAGGTAAAAAGGAGGGTGAATCTAATTTCTATTTTAGAAGAGATGGTGATTTTACTTCAGCGTACAACCGACCTTTTATTTATTCAGTTTAGTTTCTAAAGTGCCTTTGAGCTGGTTAGATCGAACAATTATCTAGTGAAGATATTTTAACGTTTTTTTTTTAATTTTCCAAGTCTGTGTGTTATTGTTTTTATAACTATTATAGTATTATTTTAAAAGACATTTGAAAACATTTTATTGAAATTAAAGTTTGCAATATATTTTGTTTCGTTTTCCAAGTTAACTGTTATTTACCTATTGGCCTCTGAAATGGCATCCACATCAGGTGTACAAAGCCGGACTAAGGATAAAATATTTCTTGTGGGCTATCCCATTCACCAGATCACCGGTTGTAAACTACCCTCAAATCGTCAAGTTTTGTGTGCTTTATTTTATAATTTACGTACTGTGAAATTAACTGTAAGAGAATCAGCAAAACTTACAATACGAAAAGTGTTCATTTTTTGGGAGAAAGCTCGAATCCCGACTAAACATGAGCAAGATGCAATTACTAAGCTGGAAAAACTTCACGCCGAGTGGAGAACTCTTCAAAAAGACCGGAAGAAAACATCGAAAACGGCCAAGAACAAATTTAAACAGTTTGTTGAAAAGTTGGATGATCTCTTTGATATTGCTCAACAAGATGCCTTGGCTCTGATGAAATCGGAAGAAGATAAGGCGTTTCTCGTGAAACAGAGGCAGAAGGGCCGCCCAGGTTCCATGACTGGAGTGGATCTCAAGTTGTCTCGAGCTGAAAAAATCAAGGTGCAAAAGGAACTTGCAAAAATGAACCGACAAATCCAAGAAGCAACTTTTGATATTGGTGAGTTTTTTTTTTATTATTAGTATTCTAAAAAAATAGATAAACAAATAAGTAAATAGTTTCATTATAATTGAAAGAAAATTGTACATGAGAGCATGATTTGGCATCTTTATGATTGAGTTTATATTTTTTAAATAATACCTTTTGATAATTAGAAGTAGGTAATTTAGTACCTATGTATTATTACTATTCTGCTAAAACGACAAGTTTTTATAGTCTTTTTTTCCCTTTCTTTTGTTGCTTCTTAGAGACGGATGATGAAGACAAGTTCGAAGAAGGAGAAGAAGACACTGAAGAGGACAGCATCTACCAGGAACTTGAGAGCTTGGAGAAAATGGACATCCCTGAAGAAGCTGCAGAAGATCCAGGACCATCTGAGAGCAAGAGGATGAAAGTTTCATTTGCAAGGGGCGTTAAAGAGATTTTAAACATGAAATTGTCCATTTTATTAGATCGATGTAAGGTATCCGACAGAAATGCCACGAGAATTTTAATAGCTACTCTAGAAGCACTAAACCTTGACCCTCTTGAGTACAAAGTCCCGAAAACTTTATTACATGATAGAAGGCAAATGTTCAGAGAACAATATAATAAAAAAATTTTTGATAAAGTAAACATTCCTGAAAAAGAGCCCGTGGTTGTCCATTGGGACGGTAAACTTTTACCGGGTGTTTTAAAAAATGAACAATGTGAGCGAATAGCTGTAGCTATTTCATATGGCGAAAAGAAACAGCTGCTGGGAGTTCCTGTAACAGCAAACAGCTATGGAGAGGAGCAAGCCGTAGCCGTATATGAATGCCTACATGAATGGGGTCTTCTCAACACCGTCAAGGCGATGTGCTTCGACACTACAGCATTCAACACGGGAAGACTCAAAGGAGCATGCGTCATATTGGAGCAAATGTTAGGAAGAGAATTGTTATACCTAGCTTGCCGTCACCATATCTTGGAAATTCTGTTAAGAGGCGTATTCGACACAAAAATGGGATCAACCACTGGACCTCATCCAGACATTTCCAGAGATTCCTCACTGCGTGGCCCAAGATAGACAAAGGAAAATACGACACAGGTATCAGTGACAATCTAATACAAAAGCAGCTAACTCCAGAAGTAATTGCAAATGTTACTGCTGAATTCGAGACCAAATTAACTGAGAGCCACCCCAGAGATGACTACAAGGAGCTATTGCAGTTGGTTCTCGTATTTGTTGGATCACTAGACGGCAATGTTGTGGTTTTTAGAACTCCAGGAGCCATTCATCACGCCAGGTGGATGGCAAAGGCTAATTACTGCTTAAAAATGTTCATTTTTCGTCGTCAATTTAAGATGTCTAAAGAAGAAGAAAGTTCTGTGCGTGCCATTTCTGTTTTCCTAGTTAAAATTTATTGTAAAGCTTGGTTCAATGCTCCAAAAGCTCATCTTGCACCAAAGCAAGATTTAGGTATTTTGCATAGTCTATAAAGAATGTGACAACGACATTGCAGAAATAGCCCTGACCAAATCTTCGAACCATTTGTGGTATTTGAATGCAAAGTTGGTGGGATTATCGTTTTTTGATCCCACCATTACAGACGATGAAAAGTTGTTAATGGCTAATAAATTACTCAGTAGTACAGATGAACCATCACAGCACGCTAGGGTTGTAAATCCAAAAGTTAGGAAAGAAAACTTAAAAGAGGTAGTTGATGGAGGATTGGTAAATTTACTTACCAAGAAACGTTTACATTCTTTGACCAATTTAAAATAAAAAAGCAGATTTCCTAAGACAACATCCAAACACCTGGCCTCAAAATAATGACTTCCAAGAAGGATTGAAAATTGTCAAAACATTAAAAGTAGTTAATGATATGGCTGAGCGTGGTGTTAAATTAATAACCGACCTTAACGACCTTCTGACAAAAGATGAAGACCAAAAGCAATATGTCCTGCAAGTTGTAAGTAAATGCCGAGCATTACAGTCCCTGGCCAAATTATTAGACGCACTGTATTTTTTTTAGTAATTTTATGTTTCTTCAGAGTTTTTATGCAATAATGGTAGGCGACAGGCCTTAAAATAATTCTTTCAATTTTCTTCGAACAGTGCGCTCAGAACCATTTACGCTAGCATCCTGGATTGTGATTTTATTACCTTTGTGGTAGCAAATCTGTTTTCTAACAAATTGTTTTTATTTAAAAGAATTGTTGTAGACTACATATTTGTATTTATTTTTAACATATGGCAACAAAGTGATACATGAACGTAAAGAAGTACAAACCTGTATCAGTCGCGATCGGAATCGAGTCAGGTACGGACGTGTTTCTGTGGCTTTATGGACTGTGATTGTTTGTTTAACAGTTTTATACTACTCAGTTATTAGTTTATTTTGTATGCAGTGTTTTAAAAAAGTAATTGGACTATTTTCATTATGGGTAGAAAAGGCGATCTTTCACCACGTAAAAAAGCTGAAGTGAAGGCCCTTGTGATTGCGAAAACATTTACAAACCGAGAAATATCACGAAGATTGGAGGTTTCTGAAGCTAGTGTACGACGCATAAAAAAGAAAATTGAGTCAGGGAAGGAATTAAGCCCGAAAAGAAAGAAAAGATGCGGTAGAAAACCAATTTTCACTCCACGGTCAGAGAGATGTTTGAAGGAAATTTGTGTAGAAAACAGATTTGCTACCACAAAGGTAATAAAATCACAACTCCAGGATGCTAGCGTAAATGGTTCTGAGCGCACTGTTCGAAGAAAATTGAAAGAATTAGATTTTAAGGCCTGTCGCCCCGCCAGGAAGCCCAAGTTAACAGCTGCAATGAAAGCAAAGCGCCTGAAGTGGGCCAAACAATGGCAAGACAAAGATGTGGACTTCTGGAGATCGGTAAGATACAGCAATTTAATCAATAATTGATACATTATTATCATTTTCAGTTAAATAAAGCAAATAAACATGGAAGTTTATATATTTTTCCTATTTTTGACAGGTCTGCTTCAGTGACGAAAGCACATTCGAAATTTTGCAGAATAAAGCTCAGTATGTGCGTCGTCGTCATGGAGAAAAGTTTCATCCTGATTGTGTCGTCCCGACGGTTAAACATCCCACCAAAGTGATGATTTGGTCAGTCATCAGCGGCAAGGGCACTGGACGTCTGTACGTCGTCAAAGGAATAATGAGGCAAGATCAGTACAAAGAAGTATTACAAAATCGGTTGATTCCGCAGCTCAGAGAATGGTTTCCAAATGGGGAACCATTCACTTTCATGCAAGATGGAGCTCCCTGCCACACTGCTCGGTCTGTTAAAGCTTTTTTGGCAGAAAAAAAATATCCCTCTGTTGGATTGGTCCTGATATGAACCCCATTGAAAATGTGTGGGAGCTGATGAAAAGAGAAGTGGCTAAAGATGTGATTACCAACAAAATCCAGCTCCTAGAAAAGATTATTCATGTGTGGAATCATCATCCTCAAATGCAGGAGACAGTACAATCTTGCATTGATAGCATGCCGCGCAGAATTAAAGCTTTGATAGCGGCTAAAGGTGGCTCAACTAAATATTGACTTTTACTAACATTAATTTCACTTTTCTTTAAAACTTAATAAACTTATGCTTTTCTAAATTAATGCTGTTTTATTTATGTCAAATAAATAGGTAATTGATTGGATAAAATAAAAATAAAAAACAAATCAATTTAAAATAATAAAACGGTACAATATCACTCGGTAATTAATATTTTACATGAAATCTTGCAGTGCGTCTAATAATTTGGCCAGGGACTGTATATCCTGACGTTTCAAAAACTACTTTAACAAAAGCTCTAGAATAGATTAGATAACTATGTAAAATTATCAACTCATGTAGGCACTACGTCTGTATCTTTTCTGTGTCTGTTTTGTATGTATTATATACCTAATTTTTATATTTTAAAATAAAAAATGTCATTAGACTTATCAGTATTACTTGTTTTTTTATTATATTTCTACTTTAAACTCAAAAATATACCAAAAAAAAGCAAAATTTATCACTTAATAACAAAATATACGAAGTATGCTCCTAGTGGTACCAGGTCACGTTTTTGGGGCTAAAGGCTGTTGTAACTCGGTTTGACTTAAAATAACAATTATGTATAGAACATAAATTTTGAAGAACAACATTAGCTTTCTTTTGAGATATTAAGCGTGTTTCTATTATTTACCGTTCTGGAGTTATGGCTCCATATGTCAGCTTTTTGGCCAAAAATTTGGATTTTTTCAAACTTTGAGCGACGAGGTTAACGTCGTTTAATCGAGCTCAAATTTCGGCTATCTCAATATCTGGAAAGGGGAATCGTTTTGTGGGGTCCAGACGAACAAGATTCCGACATTTTTTTTTTCCCTCTATGAGATCCGGTCACTCTAATGTACATACTGAAAATGACAATAATAGAGTGTGTCACAAGAAAGTTATGGAGGAAGCCTTTTGTAGATTAATATAAAAAAAAATTTATGTTGTCAAGTTATCATTCCAATGGCTACCAATCTTATTGTTTAAAATGACATACCATGTACAGGGATTTTTTTAAGTATCTCACCACTATTCTCCTATTCTACATTCTAAAAAAATTCTCTTAGTACTAAACTTAGTTTTTTTTATGGGGAAGCCAAATATGATAACAAAAAATTTGTCACTTGACAGATTGCTAAACCAACTAGGATTTTTTTAAATGACACCTTCTACGTATTAGCACATCTTTAAATCGCATTATTTACCTATTTACAAAAATATATACCACTTGATATTTGGTTTTAATTGTTATGGTGAATCCCAAGATATAAGATCCTGCCTTTTTGCTTTATCAATGGGGCAATAAACGATCCTATTAAGGTTTTGTGCATAGTTGCCAGGTATTACGATAAATGTATTTTTATTTTACCTGCTTTGTATACCGCCCTCACTTGCACCTGCCACCATATTGGATCTATTTTTACTCATATATTTACTACCTGGCAACCCGGTTTGAAGCCCTTTAAGCATTTGAAATTATAGGCCTAATGACCACAGGTCCCCATTAAGATTCGAAAGATACTTTTTATTATTTTTATTTTTAGTTTTACTTACAACTTACAACGTAACGGTTCTATTTTAATTATGTCGCGTCCATGGGAAAATTGCAATAGTGGCTATCGCAAGAGAAAATATTTATCACTTGACGCTAAACAAATAGTAAAAAATGTTTACGACAGTTTGGTAAAAAGAAATTTGAATAAACCAACCATTTGCAAGAAACCAGTGAACTAACAAAAACCCCAATTTCTACGATTAAGGGTATTGTAGGAAAACTCAGGAACAGGAAAAAACGGAATTATATATTCTATGTATGAAGAGTAGTTGGTGCCGACACTAGACAAAATAAAATTAAGACTGGTGCAGGACGGGACCAATATATATTGTGGCCGATCAACCCTTCCCAGAATTCTCTGGGGGAATGGGATTCATGTTCCGAAAAATCAACAAAAGGCAAGTAGTGATGGAGTCACAAAGACTACGAATCTTGCGACATACTTATTTACAAGAAATTAAAAAGTATCGATCAGAGAATTGGCCAATAATTTACCTTGACGAAACATGTTCCGATACCCATGACACTGTGCAAAAGGGTGGGTTGACAGCAGTACAAAATGTCAGACTAACGCACCTTCAAATAAAGGTAAACGAATAACCATTTTGCATGCTAGATCTGAAAAGGGCTGGGTTTCAAATTATCTACTATTATCTGCAAAAATCATAAAAGATTCTAGTTTGGACTATCACGAAGACATGACCGCAGAACTTTTTGAGAATTGGATTCAAAATTCCCTTTTGCCAAATGTTCCCGAACAGAGTGTTATAGTTATGGACAATGCAAGTTACCACAGTCGCCTACTAACTAAAGTTCCTAATGCAGCCAGCACCAAATCGGAAATACAGGAATATAGGTTAGAAAATGACATTTATTTTGATTTTAGTTATCAAAAAAGTGAAGTTTTGAAAGACTATAAATTGAAAAAGAAATATGTTTGTGATAGTATGGCTGAGAAAATGGGACACACTGTTTTGCGGCTTCCTCCGTATTATTGTGTGTTTAATCCAATTGAACATATTTGGCATTAAGTTAAATCAAAAATAAGGGCACAAAATGTTTCTCCTACTTTAAGCGTGTCAGTGGTTGAATTAGTAAAAAAAGTTATAAATGATATACCTTGTGAAAGCTGGAAGAATTCCATTCAGTACGTTGTTAAGGTTGAAGATTTATATATTTATGTAAATAATATAAAACCACTGATAATTACCTCAGCTGATGACAGTGATAGTGAACCCGAATTAGGCTTAAGTTAAAATATATTTTTATTTATACAATATGTCCCCTCTTGTAAACCCCATTCATTCAAACTTTATATTTGTACTTCTTATCCATTTGTTTTTCGATGCATCTATAAATAAAACATCTCCAAAAACACTTATAATTTTATTTATTTATATTAATGAATAAAATTCTTAAGTCCATCTCTGCAACCTATCATAAACATAATTTTTATATTGCCCACTTAAAACGGAAAAAATCAGGATCTTATATTTTGAGAGAAGCTATACCGATATACATGGCATTCAAGTTATTGAACTGAATTTTAACTTTTAAGTAGAGAGTATCCTTTCGAAAAAAATCTTTCAAACTACCCTTTATATAAATTTTATGATCGTTAGTTATGTTTGTTGTTCTTCTGTAATGTAGACAAGTAGTCGTTATTTGTTAATACAAGACATTGTTTAAGTCCTTTTTGTACCAATAATGAACCCCATATTAGAGATGGTTATTTTTTTCGATATATTGTTAATTATAAATATAACAGATAAATCCAAAAATTATTGAGTTATCGGTACCTATCTACATATCGATAACTATTGATATGTCGATAAATATTTTTTGGGAATTCTTCTCCGCCCTGGTCATCTATTTTTGATTATTAATTCTCGATATATCGACAGTTATCGATAGGTATATATATATATATATATATATATATATATATATATATATATATATATATATATATATATATATATATATATATATATATGTATATAGATATATAGCCGGCTTCGTTTTCCGTCGACGTTTTGTTCCACTTGTTTGTCTTTATGTAGCGATAGCTATATTTTCTATTGTAATAGTTTAGTACGTACATTTTCTCTTTTCTTACTTGAGGTATCAATAAACGTAGTTTTTTATGAGGAAGCTAAATATGATAACACAGAATTTGTCACTTGTGAATTTTGACAGTTTACAAAACCAACCAGGTTTTTTTTTTAAATGGCAACCTCTACTATAAATACATACACCATTAAATAGCATTTTTCAGTCTGTTTACAAAAACAGTAACCTCTTATATTTATTTTCGGTCTTTATCAATATACAGGGCATTTAATTTATTGAACAGAGTTTTAACTTTTACGTGGCTCAACCGATTTTTTATTATCCTATTTCGCATATCAAAAAATTTTTTCACTTTCTTTTTTTCTGAGGAAGCCAACTGTGATAACAAAAAATTTATCACTCGCCAAATTTGACAGATGACATAGTCAACTAAATTCTTTATAATAACACTCACCACGTATGACTGACAAATTTTTTAGTGTTCCGTACGGAACACTTATAAGATCACTTTGGTGTCTGCCCGTCTGTCTGTCCGTGTGTCACAGCCAGTTTTCTTCGAAATTATATGGCATAGAAAATTGAAATTTGGCACGAATATAAGAATAACTTTGGGGAGTGAAATCGGAAGTGAAATTTTTTTTTTTACCAGGTCATTGAGTGGGGTATCTAATGAAAGCTTGTAAAAACACGAGTTCAAAAATGTATATGATATAATATTTGCGCACAGTTGTCTTTGTACTATTTTTAAAAAATTGCTAAAAATCACTGTCCCCCCCTTATCTCGAAAAGTACTGATCAAAAAATTTTGAAAAAATTCTGGAATATTCTCCAGTAGGTGTAGATCGAACGAAAATTATCACAAGTGCATAATCTTTTCTAATTTATCTGGTATATAAAAATCAGTTTTCAACAAGGACTGAATTTTGTTGAAAACTAATTTAAGGTAACAATTTTTTATTTTAAAAGCAAGCACCGTTCTTAATTGCGTGAATCGGACTTGCACTTGGCCGGTTTCTTTTTCTATCATATTTGGCTTCCACAAAAGCTAATTTTGCTAGTAAATGAATTTTTTGTTGTGCTAAATAGGAAGTAAGCTTTTTAATGGTTAAAATTCCGTTCAATAACTTGTATATGTATATATAAGTGTTATATATTTTTATAAACGAACTGAAAAATTACACACGCCAACCATGAAAAAACTTATTTAATAATTTTACCTGATTCCTATGTCCGAAAATGATAATAAAAAAGTCGTATCACCCACCAATTTTTCACGTTTTAATATTCAAAATGTGAAAAGTTTATTTTTTATCATCCGAATGTTATTAGGTTGGCAATAAAATCAGAATTTTATAAGGGCAGTAAAATCAAATGTTATTAGGTTGGGAGTTCCGATAAAAGTCACAGCTGTTAGTTTTCTTCCCGTAAATATAACCTCACATTGCAGTGTTTAACCCATTTGCTTTAATTCACACTCAAAGTATGGCTAATCGTTGTTGTAAACACTCCCAACACTTTTTGTTATATACGTGGTGAGTATGTAGTTAAAAAACATCAAAGAAATGTTATTGTGTGTGTGTTATATGTTCTCTAGAAAATTTAAATCCACAGTTATTTACACAAGCTGAGTTAAATGATTTAGTGAGAGATTTTGGAAAAAGCAGACTTGCTTGGTTCTAGGCTGAAAGAAAAACATTTATTGTAATCTGGCATTTATTTACCATTATAGAATAAGAGTTCAACAGTTTGCACAGTTTTTCAAGCAGAAAGAGGATTTGTTTTACTGGCATAATATTGGTAGTCTAATGAACAAATTTGGCATTGAGTACAAGAAGGTTGGAGGATTTTTATAGACTCATCAAAAACTAGTGTAAAGGGTGTTCTGTTACACAACGGAAATACTTATGCTTCACTGCCCGTTGCTCATTCAGTCCATATGAAGGAAACTTACGGAAAAATTTTCCCTATTTTGAAATGTAATCGATATCATATTGTGAGAGAACTGTGGGTGAACCAAAAAAAACTGATACCAGATACGGTTTCAGTACCCAAAAATACAAACACTTAGATGTATTAGTTTAAAAAGTTTTTACAAATATTTTTTTTGTTGGCCTGTGTATACTCATATGAAGAGGGTACCTTTTAAAAAAAATCCTAGTTGGCTTTACAATGTGTCAAATCGGACAATAACTTTTTAGAGTCATATTTGGTTTCCTCATAAAAAACTAAGTTTAGTATTGAAAGAATTTTCACAATGCATAGAATAGGAAAATAGTAAATTAGATGAGACACTTAAAAAAAATGTTCCTGCACTTCTATGAATATTTCACTACCACTTTCTATTCTAAATATATTTCAGATAAGATACTATGGCTAGATTAAATATCAGCAGTTGGTGATATATCTGAATCTATAAAAATATGGAAATATATTTAAAACATGAAAATATTAACTACTTCTGTCTGTTCGAGAACAAAGATAGTGGCTCTTGTGAAAATCTTCATAAAACTTTTTTCATCTCTAAATCTTTGTGCGCAATCTTGAAAACTATAGTTTCGAATATATCAGCTTCTTTAGCAAACACTGGAATCTTAATTCTTCGATCTGACAGCAGCACATCTTCAACACGCCTGATAATTTCTCACTTCTTGCCTCAAGCGGTCTTTCTGATTTACGATCTTCCTGAATAGAATCTCGGTCTCTTTGAAACAGTTTATACCAAGATTTTAGTTAAAAATAAAATGAACCGTCACTGACGTACCTCTCGGACATTCTTTCATGGCTCATTTTTCTCTTTAATTGGAACCTTTATCCTTGCGCGACGTTCCAAATAACTGCCACTTAATTTTTGTAGAAAAAATATCGTAAAATTGCAAAATGCAACGAACTCGTACAAAATTTCCTCAAAATACTTAAAACAGACAGTAGTTTGGCAACCATGCATATTTTGTATAACGTCATTTTCATGACTAAGTAGATAATTTTAAAAAATCAAGAAAAAACTTCATTTTACAATACTGTGAACAAATGAGCCCAGAGAAGATGTTTGTGGGCATTTGTAATTAAAAAGAAACGCCACTTTCCAACACTATAAACAAAAGAGCACGGGGAAGATATTTATAGCAACGAGAATTTGGCGGTATTCATCAATCAAAACAGGTAATAGAATTTGACGAGATTAATTGTCTCTTTTAATTGGTTTTATTAATCCCACCAAATTCTCGTTTTTATAAATATGTTCCTGCGCTCTTTTGTATACAATATTGTAAAACGGTGTTTTTCCATAATTACAAACGCCCATAACTACCAAAATTTGGCAAGTTGAACAGTACCAATGAAAACAGACAATTAATCCCGCCATATTCTATTGTCTTTTGACTGATATTGTTAACACAGCTAAATGCTGGTTGCTATAAACTTCTTTCCCGCGCTCTTTTGTTTACAGTGTTGTAAAATGGCATTTTTTCATTGCAAACGCGCATAGCTTACATATAGAAAATTGTGTTTTTCGCACTAGTTTGGAATGACTATTTTACGGACAAGAGATTGTCAAAAAGTTTTCCAGTGTATTCCAAACAAATGAATAAACACAAAAACATTTTTCTCCCAAATATTAAAATTCTGCTGAAGGTACTACCTACAAACTTTATCAACTGTATCTATTTTACCTGGTAAAGTAGAAAATGCTATAAGCATGTCCGAATGTTCCCTAACTGGTTGATATGTTGGAACAGCATCATGAACTATTTGTTCCTTTTTTCCTCTAAAAGAAATAAAAAAGCAAAGATTAACATTAAAGGAACTTAAAGAAATCCATCCACAGTCAGCTAATTTGAAAGAAAGAAATAAAGGATACCTGAAGCTAACTTACTAAGTGTATTTAGTATTCTATATATTTCTATAGTTATAAGAGAATTAATCTTTTAATTGTTTTCCAATAAATCATAGTTATATCAATGACTACTTCATTGTTGACGAAGGTTATTAAATAATAGTGCAGTAAAAAAAGGTCAAAATAATGATGAGATAGGCATAGTTTAGATACAGCAATTTTTTTAAAATTTTATCCTCTCTGGGGTATCACCAGGAGTATTGTCCTAAGTTTTGGAGCTCAAAAGACTTGTGCTCTTTTGTTTATAATAATTTAAGTTTTCAAAACGCGTTTTTTGAGCTTAAAATGTTGGATCGAGACAAAAGGAAAACCAAGCTCTTCGTAACGAATTTTCCAACAAATCGTTCAAGTGCGTACATAACCTACAAAATTTAAAAAACTGGCAAAAAACTTTTTTTTCATTTTATTGTACAGGGTGAGTCGACGATAGAGTAAAGTTCATTATCTCACTTGTTTCGGGAATGACGAAAAAATGTTAAATACAGTAGTTTTAGAAAATGTTAAGGTGCACAATTTAAAATTATTTTGTGTACACAGGGTACTTCAAAAAAATTTGGCCGATACAACATATGTTTTTTAAAATGGAACATCCTATTTTCTAATTTATTTTTAAATTTTGCGTTATATTTTATAACTTTTTATTAATAATGTTATATACCTAAACCTAGTACTAGTTTTCAGTTTTGTAAAAAATTGCCAGTAGCGCCATTATTTCTGAAGGTGGAATACTCATAATTGGTACGAGCGTTCTATAGAGATGAAAAAAGAGATATATGTAAAGAAAATTGAGTTAGATGCCACAAAATAAATTTATGCATTTCGACTATTTTAAACTGAAAAATCACAAATTTTTTTAAATGGCACACCCTGTATATTATTATTTTTTCTGATAGATTTTACAAAACCCTCCAACTTTTATTAAGTATGTCATATACCTATTTCTAATAGTTTTCGATTTATTTTGAATTTTTCAATTTCTACCCTTGTTTTTAATACACTTACGCTATTGTGAAAACATAAACAAATAGTAAATAATAATTTTAATGTAGTTTGACTTATCTAATGATTAATTATTATGATGTAATAAATGTTCAAAAATATGCCCGTCTACTTGAATACAGATGTTTAGTCGTTTTACTATATTTTCCTTCACTTTCCTTAGCATAAAGGGCGTTATTGTCCTGCATGCATCCTGTATCCTATTTTCCATATCTACTGGTGTTGTAGGGGGATTCATATACATATAATGTAGCCCCACAAAAAGAAGTCTAAAGGTGTTAAGTCACATGATCGAGGGAGCCACTGAATGAATCCATCCCAACCGATCCATTTATGTGGGTAACGATAGTTTAAAAATTCCCGAACTTCCCGGTGGTAATGAGCAGGAGCTCCGGCCCGTTGAATCCACATTTGTTCCCTTTCAAAGTTATCAACTTCTTCAAGAGCTGAGGTAATTCGTTTTACAAAAAATTTAGATATCTAGGCCCGTTAAGCGGTTCGCGGAAAAAATATGGACCAATAATTCGAAAATTTAATATTCCATACCATACATTAAGCGACCAATGGTTTTGGTTTTGAACTTCCCGGACCCAAAATGAAATAACTGTTGAATAATAATGCATGTTAAAGCTGTTAACTGCCCCATTACTGCGAAAAGTAGCTAGTTGACGGCTGCTGATCTGGGGATTATCTTCAACATGAAGTAAAATCGCCATTTCGTTTTCCTCATTGGTAGCATTCTGGTTTACTACTTTCCGTTTCATATACTTCTAGATAGTATACGTCTATTAGGGTACTTCACTCCATAAAGCCTTACTGCCAAAAGACAATTTTTTCCCGCCTCGCCTAATATATAAACCATATAAATTAATTCATTTTTAGAAAAATCCATAAAAACAAGGGTTGAGAAAAATTGAAAAATTCAAAATAAATCGAAAACTATTAGAAATAGATATATGACATACTTAATAAAAGTTGGAGGGTTTTGTAAAAACTATCAGAAAAAATAATAATATGCAGGGTGTGCCATTTAAAAAATTTGAGATTTTTTAATTTAGAATAGTCGAAATGCATAAATTTATTTTGAACACCCTGTAGCATCTAACTCAAATTTCTTTACATCTATCTTTTTTTCATCTCTATAGAACGCTCGTACCAATTATGAGTATTCCACCTTCAGAAACAATGGCGCTACTGGCAATTTTTTACAAAACTGAAAACTAGTATTTTTAAAAAAAAAAAACGAAATATTAGAAAAACTACTAGGTTTAGGTATACAACATTAATAATAAAAAGTTATAAAATTTTACGCAGAATTTAAAAACAAATTAGAAAATAGGATCTTCCATTTAAAAAAACATGTTATATCGGCCACTCTTTTTTGAAGTACGCTGTATACTCAAAAATAATTTTAAACTGTGCACCTTAACATTTCCTAAAACTATTGTATTTAACATTTTTTCGTCATTCCCGAAGCAAATGAGATAATGAACTTTACTCTATCGTTGACTCACCCTGTACAGGTCGTCTAAGTAAACCGATTGGCTTGAAACTTTCAGAAAAGATTCCTTTTGTTATAGCAAAAATACCGTGACATTTTAGTTCAAGAATATTGAACCCAGTGGGCACAACTGAATTTGTTATTTAAAATTTGAATTGCTCGCCATTTTATGCCATTTGGTTCAAAATGGATCTTTTTTTCTCAAAATTTAGGTCGTAACGCCAATATTCCGATGGCATTAAGAAAAAATTTTTTGGATTCATTTTAACCGTTTTTTTACATTTGTTTATTAATCAAATAACAACAAATGCGTTTTTCGGTCATTTTCACGTTAACGAAAATGAATTTATTTTTTTTTTAAACGCATTTGTTGTTATTTGATTAATAAACAAATGTAAAAAAAAAGGTTAAAATGATTCCAAAAGATATTTTTTTGAATAGCATCGTAAAGCTGGGTTCAATATTTTTGTACCGAAATTTCAGAGTATTTTTGCTATAACAAGACATATTTTCAGAAAATTTCAAGCCGATCGGTTCACTTAGTCGACCTGTATTGTAATGAAAAAAAAACTAGAGTTAGAAATATGTCAATACAAGCACGAAGGAAATAAAGTAATGAATGTATTTTAAAGATAAAATTTTTTTATCTCTTGCTATATGCCTTATGCAATCTAATAAAGTCAGAAATGATCTTACACTAACGGACCCATCAATGAAATAAAGAATGTGATTATAGTCTCTTAAACATATTTTTAAGTTTTTCGACAACTCTTCCA
The DNA here is from genome assembly GCA_019049505.1 of Pachyrhynchus sulphureomaculatus. Classification (NCBI taxonomy): domain Eukaryota; kingdom Metazoa; phylum Arthropoda; class Insecta; order Coleoptera; family Curculionidae; genus Pachyrhynchus; species Pachyrhynchus sulphureomaculatus. Next base: position 56,596,800 of record CM032456.1, read on the forward strand.
GAAGGACTGTAAGAATTTAATATACCATTATGTTGACCGATTTAATGTATCATCTAACCAAATCCAATAGGGTATTTATTTAAGTTTGAACACCCGATATTTGTATTTGCCACAAAAACTCGTCTTAATATAGCTAGTTTTTAATAGTACGAAATTATCTAACTCAAAATGAGTACCAAATGCTTACCTGCAACACTGAAAGATAAATATTTTCGGTTTTCCCTTCAGGCTGGGATGGCTGTTACCAGCAGCGAATTTTTCAATGATATCATCAACTAACAAAGGTTCATAATCAACTCCTTTAATTTCTGTGTAACCCCCTTTTGTGTCCTTATTGGTGCCATGGCTCATAATAACTACCATTGATATGTCATGATTTAAAAAATCCGTTTGACTAAATTCAGTAACCTTTTTTATCATTTGCTACAAAAAATAAATATATACTTGGCTTCTTCAGAAGTGAATTAGAAAGAAAAATGTTTGGTAATATTACTGGTTATATAGTGCTTAAAACTATTCTTAATTACATAAGATTATGTTAATCGTTTTATTGTATTATTTACTGACAAAGTTATTTTACAGATGCAGATCTGTAGTACTATTTCAAGAACTAATAAAAATTAAGTAAGGGTGAATGGTTTAAGTCTGCCTGTTCGTTTAATAATAGATTGGAGTTTTTCCCTTTGTCAATTTCAAAATATTCAAGCATATTTAATTTTTTAGATTTATTTTCTACATGTAGGATTTTAAATGTATCATCAAAATTATGGGATTCGTTTATTATGTGGGTTGCGTAATGTGAATTGTTCTCCTGATTTTATGGATTTATTAGATTTAGTTTTGTTATTCAAAATTGTATTACTGATTTTAAATGCTATTTTATTGTTCTTTTTTGTTAAATTTAACATAACATAAGATTCTTTTTACAGACAGTTAATATGTTAATTTTAAATAAACAAAAAATATGATTATGTTAATTTGTCTTTTATTTTATACTTATATTTATTGCATGGCAAACTGTTATGACACTTGAAAGTACACAAAACCTTCTTCTTAAAATATAAGCTTCTGTTAGTTCAGGTTAGTTTAGGTTAGTTTATGTTATAACGTATTGACTTCATCCCCACCACGCTCCCCCGCCACCCGCAACACGAGTAACAATTAATGCTTATTGTTTTCAATATCTATTATACACATTGCCAGCTATACGGTTGGTAATATGGGAATTTGTCTTTCATTTTATAGTTTATCTAACCTATTATCGGCATTTTATAAAATTCCTAGGTATTCTATAGATTCCTGGGCAAAGTTTATACTCGTACATTGCCTAAACGAGCCCCGTATTCTATAGAATGCCTGAATTATACAGTTTGCCGGTAACATATATATTATATATATATATATATATATATATATATATATATATATATATATATATATATATATATACAGTAATACCCCGCTTTACGCGAGGGATACGTTCCGAAAAAATCGCGTTAACTGAAATTCGCGTATATCGAGGTTTATGATTAAACATAGTCAAAATTTAATACGAAAAAATACAAATCATTTTAATCAATCACTTTAATTCTAAGAACACTTTATGCAATACATACTCTTATTTTTTTACGGAAAAATACATCTATTGTCTTTTGGGTAACGTTTTGTTTACGTTCTTGTAAAATACGTTCATAACACCCAACACTGTTTTTAATTGTTTGACACACGGTCAAGACACGGTCATCATTATTGTCTATACTCTGCAATATGTCCAAACCTGAATAAATTTTTGAAAGTGCATTTTGTATTTCCCCTGAAGATAAAACTTTCTCTTCTACTTGTTCTTCCTCATCGTAGATAGGATTATTCTGTAACTCGATGATCTTATATATATATATATATATATATATATATATATATATATTATATATATCTATCTATATCTATATATAATATCTATATAAATATATATTTTTTATATATATCTATATATAAATATATATATATATATATATTATATATATATATAAATTATATATCTATAATATATATATATATATATTATATTATTTATATATATATATATATATATATATATCTATATATATATATATATATATATGTATATATATAATCTTCATTGCTATTGCGTATAGGATCGTCGTGCGTTGCTACAAGTTCTACGAGATCTTCTACCGTGACATCTTCAAGTTCAGACCCCTCAATCATTGCAGCAATGTCTTCAAGCACTTGTCTCTGCATCTGGACAATTCTTCTAGGTGCTTCCACTACATCTGGCCAAAGATTACGCCACACCCCATTCATACAACTCATTTTAACTTCCTTCCAAGCCTCTTCTATGTTGTGAATAGACTTCATAATGTTGTATGACTTCCACCACTCTCGCATAGACTGTCTTCCTTCCCCGTCAGTTTCATGAATTAGTTGGCTAAAAGTGCGGCGATGGTAATAAGCTTTGAAGTTTGCTATTGCTCCCTGGTCCATAGGTTGTAATATTGACGTAGTGTTTGGTGGAAGGAACTTTACGTACACTTTTAAGTCTCTGGGCGTATCAAGTGAGGTTGGATGTCCTGGGGCATTGTCTAAGAGTAATATAACTTTAGGTTCAAGCCCATTTCTGTCACAGTATGATTTGACTGATGGGCAAAAACTATTAGAATACCATTCTTGAAAAATTTCCCGTGTAACCCACGCCTTTCTGTTTGATCGCCACACAACTGGTAGACTTGTCTTGTCTGTGCCTCGCATTGCACGGGGTGTTTCTGAATGGTACACTAGTAAAGGTTTCAGTTTGAAATCACCAGTGGCATTACCACCCAGCAGAAGTGTTAGTCGATCTTTCGCAGCTTTGAAACCACTGGCTTGACGTTCTTCCTTAGAAATGAATGTTCGAGATGGCATTTTTTTCCAGTAAAGTGCGGTCTCATCAACATTGAAGATGAGACAAGCAGGAATTTTCTCTCGTCTAACGAAGTCTTGAAACTTGTCTGGAAACTCGGCTGCAGCTTGAATGTCCGCGCTGGCCGCCTCGCCTGTTATGTGGATATTGTGAAGATTAGAACGCTGCTTGAACCGATGGAACCAGCCTCTGCTGGCAGCAAAAGTCGGAGTGGCACTCCCTTCTCCTTCTTTTGTTTTCAGCATCTCATACAAAGATTTTGCTTTTGTGCATATGAGATCTTGACTTAGTGGTGTGTTCTTCTTATTCAAATCTTCGATCCAGACTGACAGTAATTTCTCCATTCTTTCTAAGATAGATGATCTCGAACGAGAAAGTTTTGTTGCACTTATAGGTGTTGAACCTTCGCTGGAGATTTTAATTTTTTCCCGATTTTTATAAATCGTTCTCACAGTCGATTCTGAGAGTCCAAAATCTCTCCCAACAATTGTTGCTTTGCCTCCATTTTCCATTCTTCTTAACACTTTCATCTTCAATTCCAAAGTGACGCTTTTACGCTCTTTTTTCTTTACAGGCGGCATTTTTAACGTAGGGTTAAATTATGTATGTATGTATCTCCAATAAATATTAAAACAAAACTGCCAGCCGACCGAACTAACATTACGGAACAAATGAACACACGAAACGAACGAGGAAATCCCCATAGAACAAAGTCGAAGGACAGGGAATTCCCAATTCTTCAAAGAGAATATTCAGAGAAAGCGGGGATCCCCCCGCGACCATAGAGAAGTTAATGACTACATGAGCGCGAAATTTGAAATTCGCGTTATAGTGAAACCGCGCGTAACGGGGTCGCGCTAAGCGGGGTATTACTGTATATATATATATATATATATATATATATATATATATATATATATATATATATATATATATACATATATATATATATATATATATATATATATATATATATATATATATATATATATATATATATATATATATAATATGCAACGTCTCTGTCTGTCCGTTATTGTGCTTATCACTGGAGAACCACTTATCCGATTTACGTGTTTTCTTTTAAATTCCTACATTTGTTCTCAGATCAGGTTATCTATAATCTTTTATAATATATATAAATTGCAACATCTCTCTGTCTGCCTATCTGTTTGTCCGTTAGTGCACTGATCACTCGAGAACCACTTATCCGATTTACGTGCAGGTTATAGGATATATTTTATTACTTTAGGTAACATAAAAAAAAAGCAGTGCCGATAATAGTGAATCAAGTCGGAAAAAAGTCTGCTTAAACCATTAAAAATGGAACAATATCATGTAGAAAAGAACATAATATATGCAACATCTCTCTGTTTGTCTGTCTGTCCGTTAGTGCGCTTATTACTTGAGAACCACTTATCCGACTTACATGTTTTTTTTTAATTCATACATTTGTTCTCTGGCCAGGTTATCTATAATCTTCTATAATATATATATACATAATGCAACCTTTCTTAGTTTGTCTGTATTTATCCGTTAGTGCGCTTATCACTCGAGAACCACTTAACCGATTTACGTTTTTTTTTTAATTCATACATATATTCTCTGGCCAGGTTATATAATAATAATAATGATCTATATAATATATATAAAATGCAACGTCTCTCTCTGTATATCTGTCCGTTAGTATGCTCATCATTCGAGAACCACTTATCCGATTTACGTGTTTTTTTTTTAAATTCTTAACTTAATATTTATCAAAAAAAATCTATAATATATAAAAGGTAACGTCTCTCTGTCTGTCTCTCGGTTAGTGCGCTTAGCACTCAAGAACCACTTATCCGATTTACGTGTTTTTTTTTTTATAAAACTGGCCAGGTTATAGGATATATTTTAATGCGTTAGGCAACATAAGGAATAAGCAGTGACGATAATAGTGAATCAAGTCCACGCGAGCGGAGCCGGGCACGGCTAGTATACCTATATTATAAAAATCTCGAGAATATTTTCTCTACCCAAAAAAATACATGTAGAAAGCAAGTTAGTTAGGTAAGTATCCTTCCAATACTGTCAAAGGTACTTGATAAAATTATGAATAATCGAATTAGGGAATATCTTAATCTGCATAATATTTTACCCACTTGTCAGTCAGAATTCAGGCCAGGATTCAATGGTGCCATAGCATTATTAGCTGATATTATCGGAGTGGTAGATAGAGGTGAGGCTACTGTTTTGATTTTAATTGATTGTAGCGTTTGCCAGATTGCATCACAACTTGCTTATCTCAATTTTACGCTTTAATGGATTTGGCAACAATGCAATTACATTCATGAGTAATTATTTAATAAATAGAGTGCATTAGACAAGGAAAGGTGTGTCATCTGTATCATCCCAAAGTTATGGTGTGCCCCAACGGTCAATACTAGGGCATTTTGCATATACACCTGTAACCTTATTAGATGTCTTAAATATTTAAAGATCCACTTATCCGCAGATAACAGATAATTGTACCCATTGTTTTTTCCGTAAGGCTTGCATGTTGCTCAAAAAAAAAATTAATGAAGATTTGCATCTACTAGTACAATTTTCTGAGAAACATAACTTAGAAATAAATGCATCAAAATTAACTTTTATGATGTTCGATAAAAGTCATGATTTATTACAACACAGTATTAAAATAAAAATCGGTGCAGATGAAGTTTTACCGTCTGAACCCGACAGAAATTTAGAATTAGTTATTGACAATATCTGAAGGTTCAAACCACATATAAATAAATGTATTTAAACTGCCTGCGCAAATTTAAAGAGATTATTTGCACGTAAGATACCTCTCAGAAAATAAATCTTGCAGATTCTCTAGTTCCTAGCTATTTCAATTTTTCTGACTCTCTCTGTTTACGGTTCCTGTATTGATAAAGAAGACAAAGATAGAATTCAACGCCTCCAAATATCCTCTTTAAAATTTATATACAATACTTCTCGGAATGGTCCTATTTCTTACAAGTTAAATGAAATAGTATGGCTTTCTACGGAAACTAGCAGAAAACTTTATTTTATTCAGTAATATTCTTTAATCTTCCCTCGTATCTAAGAGCTATAATTCGCTATAGAACTGACATTCACACACTTAATTTAAAGTATCGGGGGTTATATCTCCCGACCATCTCACAGCACTGCTCTCTATCAGGCCTTTCCATACAATATCTATACACTCTACAACAATATTCCTGAATGTTTTAAACCTTATCAGTTACAGCATTTGAATATCAATTTAAAAAGCTAAATTTTGAGGAACACAGTGACTCATGTACTTTTATGAAGAAAAATAAATATATGTATTTTTACTTTGTAGGAATATTTTTTTTTGTTTTATGGGTCTAGCACACCTGCTGCAGGGAAGTTCCTAAAGCGTTCCAGGAGCGACACGTGTGCGGAAAAAGCGATTCACGTTGTTCTTGAATCGCTGTAAATTGTACTCGGTGGGAAACACAGTCCTGGGCAAATTATTCCAAAGGGATGATGTTCTCCATATGTTTTCCATGAAAAGCGTTGTACGCGGAGTAACAAGCTGAACCTCATACGGACATGAAGTAACGTAAGTGAACTACTTATTTCAGTTTTCTAGGGGGGGGATTAGACCAGAAGCTTTTAAAATTGATTTTTAACCTCCTTTTTGCCTTTTGTGTATATTTTTTATTATTATGTATATTTCAATAATGTACAAATTGGCAAATAAAACATATGTGTATATCTATATATATATATATATATATATATATATATATATATATATATATATATATACATATATATATATATATATATATATATATATATATATATATATATATATATATATATATATATATAATCATCGATATTTAAATTTAGTATAAGTTTTTAAAGTTCTTTGTAGGTTGGGGTCCTTTTTTATGAAAAATCTCTCCTAATACGATTATCGATTTTTTAGTTGACTGTGTTGTGAGGGGTGTAAGCTTCTAGAGTTATAGTTCAAACGAGTCTTTTTTTTTATTTGTCGCAGCATTGTTTGTTGATTGACGCACCCTCTCTATAAGTATCTTCACCTTTAGTGTTTTGTTTTTTTTTTCTTAGTATTTATATGCTCCTCTATCCCCTGAACTTGGCTACGCCATTAATGAGTATACCTCTGTGTACACTCTGAGCTTGAGATGTCCTTCTGCGGACTTCTGTACGAGTACGAATAAGAAAGGCAGTTCCTTTCCGGTGTAGAATGCTCAAGTGATCCAAGAATTTATGAAGTTTATCCCTTTCGAATAATCACACGACAAATACATAGACTTATTAAAGTTTTCGTTTCAGGATTGCCTCGAGATCAAAATTTTGGATTCGATTCGTTGTATGGTCCTTTGGGAAAGATGCACTTCAGAAATCGTTGGATCACCTAAACTCTACACAGCAAAAAGCCATTCACACTGGTATTAAAGAACAACATTCAACTGTTTTTCTTAGTCCATACACTATCCGGGAAGCCACCACAAACCAACAGGTATTTGTACGTCAATTCCCCTATCACAATTTCAATTAGTAGCCAACACATTGATATCAAGATCTTTCCGCATATACGATAACATCATCAGACACGAGGAGATAAAAAGTATTACAAAAACACTCAAACATAGCGGATGCAGTACACAGGCTATCAAGAAACATTCAAAAAGCCATATAATAATAAAACAGCACCCGAACCAAACCTCGGAAACCACCGGAAAGCAAACCTTAAATTACATTTCCCTACTTCAAAGGAACAATAGACCGAATCAGACATCTTCTACAACAATATAACATATGCATTACTTATAAACCAGGCAGAAGAATAGAATTATCGTTCAGAAATCCAAAAGACAAAAAGAAAATCAGCATCACGTGTGATTATTACAGTAGTGATTATATAGGTCAGGTTAACAATAAACATCTGCAAGGCTTTAAGAACACAACAACAACCAAATCACATTAGCTATTTTTCAACACCACTTAGCGACAAGTCATAAAACCAATTTCAACCATTGTAAAAAAGGAGCCACGTTCAAGAATACGAAACAAAAATTATCCGAGAAGAGATCGAAATTCAGAAGACTGGTACTTTAAACAAAAAAGATGATGCCCTCAACCTCTCACCTGCAAGGAAATACGTAATAAAACAAGACACCAACGCATCAGCCACCAACAGGCTACGGACCAACTTCGATAGCACACAGGTTAGCCCAGAGGCGATGGAGATAGACCAACTAATTACCGCTATAATCTAAGATGAAGACAACGGATAAATAACTCGTATATTTTAGAAACTCTTAGTTTACCGTCATCTACTGACCAGTAAACATAGATAGTACCAAATGAGACTTTGACAAACCGTCTCCGACTACCTACTACTATAAGAGCAATACTAATCAATAGATATACTCCTGGGCCTATAAGGAAACACACACATATATATATATATATATATATATATATATATATATATATATATATATATATATATATATATATATATATATATATATATATATATATATATATATATATATATATATATGTATGTATATATATTTATATATATATATATATATATATATATATATATATATGTATGTATATATATTTTATATATATATATATATATATATATATATATATATATATATATATATATATATATATATATGTACCAAATGAGACTTTGACAAACCGTCTCCGACTACCTACTACTATAAGAGCAATACTAATCAATAGATATACTCCTGGGCCTATAAGGAAACACACATATATATATATATATATATATATATATATATATATATATATATATATATATATATGTATTATATATATATATATATATATATATATATATATATATATATATATATATATATATATATATATATGTATGTATATATATATTATATATATATATATATATATATATATATATATATATATATATATATTTATATATATGTATGTATATATATTTATATATATATATATATATATATATATATATATATATATATATATATATATATAATATATATATATATATATATATGTACAAATATGACGTACGGATTTCAGACAACAGATGGTGCACCAATGCAGTTTGTGCTATAAAGATTTGACATTACGCCATTTTGTTGTGTCATCAACAAGGGTCAGACGCGCACGAGTGATAAATTGGAAAAGTCTGTGCATAGTGTTGTGTTGTTGTGTTCGCGGACAGCATTAATTTTTTGTTTTCATTTGAAGAAAACTGCTGTTGAATCATACCGATTACTTCGAGAAGCTTATGGTGAACATGCTCCATCGCAAGATACGTGTGAACGATGGTTTTGGCATTTCAAAAGTGGGGACTTCGATGTTGCAGACAAGGAACGTGGAAAAAACCGCCAAAAAAATACGAAGATGTCGAATTGCAAGCATCGTTGGACGAAGATAATTCGCAAACACAAAAACAACTCGCCGAGCAATTGGGCGTTAGTCAACAAGTTGTTTCCAATCGGCTACGAGAGGACCGGTAGTTGGTACCCCACGTGTAACATTTTGCTCGCTCGGTACAAAAGGAAGTCGTTTTTGCATCGTATAGTTACAGGGGATGAAAAGTGGATTTATTTTGAGAATCCCAAGCGCAAAAAAATCATGGGTAGACCCAGGCGCACCATCCACATCGACCGCAAGACGGAATCGCTTTGGCAGAAAGACGATGCTCTGTGTTTGGTGGGACCAGAGGGGCGTGGTCTATTATAAGCTGTTAAAAACTTGCGGAAACGGTTAATACTAAACGTTACCAACAACAATTGACCGATTTGAACCGTTCGCTGCTTGAAAAAAGGCCAGAATACCGAAAGAGGCAACGTAAAGTCATTTTTCTTCATGATAATGCTCACATACGGTAAGACCAGTTCGCGACACGTTGGAAGCACTCAGCTGGAAAGTGCTACTCCATGCGGCTTACTCACCAAACTTGGCTCCTTCCGATTACCACTTGTTTGCATTGATGGGTCACGCACTTGCTGAGCAGCGCTTTGGTTCGTACGAAGATGTGAAAAAATGGCTCGATGAATCGTTCGCAGCAAAAGGGGAAGATTTTTACTAGCGTGGTATTCACAAATTGCCCGAAAAATGTATAACAAGCGATGGAGCATACTTTGAATAAAGAACTTTTTATCATTCTTCCGAATTTAACATGTTTTTTTAGAAAAAAAAATCCGCATTTCATACTTGTACACCTGATATATATATATATATATATATATATATATATATATATATATATATATATATATATATATATATATATATATATATATATATATATATATATATATATATATATATATATATATATATATATATATATATATATATATATATATATATATATATATATATTATATATATATATATATATATAATATATATATATATATAAATATAAATAAATGAAATAATAATAAAATGAAAAAATCTTTTATTTGTTATATATTTACCTCTCCGTTTAAATTTATCTTAGTTACGACTTCAAAACTCATCATTTCCAAAAGTTCGGTAAGATCGTTTGAATCTTTCTCGGCTCCCAGTCTTTCGTGGTCAATAAATTCTATATTATTTATTATAAGTACCCTACCTGTAAAGCAATAACATAATATTTTAACGTTGAAAAAAAAATTAATTAATACTTTATTGATCTTTTTACTTCCCTTGCTAAAGGGAAGGTGAAAAAATCACAGTCCGATTTTGCGATTAAATTTTGTTTATTTTTTCAATCATGAGAATTTTTCTTGAATTTTGGTTAATATAAGGAACAATTTTTTTAAGAATAATTATTTATAATTAAACATATAATAGGTTAAAGGGATGTGAAGGGTATTTTTTTATGGATATAGCACACATGCTACAGAGAAATCGAAGATATTTCTTGAGTTCTTCCCATTTAGTAGCATTGTAGGGTCAAATTTCAGGCGGTTTAGACGCCTCTCTGTAAATGATTGGTAGAATACTCGATATTGAAACCAGCTTTTGGTTGGAAGAACCCAATGATGAATATACAGTAAGTGTAACTCTCTAAATTAGTAGCGAACAATAGGTCAAGAAAACTGGCGAACTCTCCGTTGCGGCCAGAACTTCATGTTGGTTCATCAATAAGCTTAGTGACGCTACAACTGATTGAGAATGATTCAACTTCATGGTCTTGTTCGTCCGTGGTATTTGAATACGTAAGCCAATTGATGTGAGCATTAAAGTTACCCAGGATGGAAATTTTGCAAGCAAGACTAAAGTTAGTCTCACTTTGTGGTTGATAAAGGCAGCAGATGAACATTTTGTTACACTGTTATTTTTAGCCACACCTTCGGGGCTCCAGAGCCTCCTTTCGTTGGCAAAAGGGATCGTTTCTTACAAAAAAAGAAATTCCAAAGTTATGCCTTAACCGGTAATAGAAGCTGCACCCAGGGTAGAGAAAGTTGACTATGCTGGTCGATGAACTGACCTTTGTTATGCAGGAGGCTAGTATATGAGGTTTATTTAATTGTAGGTGTACTGAAATTATAATCGAGTTAAATCCTCAAATATTGCAAAAATCTATTGTAAAATTTCGGTGTCCAAGTGATGCCCCCCTGGACCAGTTCCCACTGGGAGATCCGAACGGGGGCTATTTTATCTTCTGAGTTTTGTTTTTCTGGAAACCTTATTATAATATCTTCCTTCCATAGCGGAGTCTGGATATATCGGCACAGTCACGAAATGTTAGCTTACAAGAGCTTCACGTAGCCTAAGCCAATGCAATGGTATCACACCGAGCGATATTTGATGACATCTTGGCATCTACCATCAGGTTTGTCCTTTTGGTGGCCTTCTACAATATGTAGAACGTACCGTATGATATAGTGTATACCGCAAAGTGAAAGTGAGAGAGACATCGTTAAAATATTAACAGAATACGTGAGGCAGATTTTGCACGAATATTTGTATATGAGAAACCTGTTTCAGCGTAATCCAAAGGAGTTTTTGATCGATTCGTAACAATAGACGAACTATAAATCCACCACTACATATCTGAGTCTAACAGGCAGTCCGCAAAAGGGTTGGAACCGTGAGAAAGCCGACTGAAGCGTCCAAAACCACAAACATTAGCTGGAAAGATTTTGGCAAGCATATTTGGGATACGCATGAAATAATACTGATCGACTATCATGTGAAGGATCGAACAATCACCGGCAACTATTACATTGCTTTATTAGACCGTTTGAATGGTGAAATCAAGAAGAAAAAACCGCATTTAGCAAAGAAAAAAGTATTGTTTCACCAAGATAATGCACTACTCCGTGAAATTGGACCAATTGGGCTACGAATGGCTTCCTCAACTGCCTTATTCACTAGATCTCGCTCCCAGCGATTATACCTCTTTCCAAATTTGAAAAAGTAGCTCCATGGAAATAGATTTGGCTCCAATGAAGAAGTCGACTGGAAAACTGAGGCTTAATTTAGAGAGGTCGACAAATCGTACTATTTGAAAGGTATGCAAACGTTGTAAGATCGCTGGAATAAGTGTATTGCTCTTGATGGAAACTACATGATCTATCCGGAAAGTAATATCACCAAAATTTATTGACCAGATCGGTATAATACATTAAAATTCTTCAAAATAATCTCCTCCTGCGTCGATACATTTTTGCCAGCGTGATTTCCAAGCTGCGAAGACGTCCTGGAACGCCTGTTCAGGATTTGCTTTTAAAGCCGTTGTACAAGTCGCTGTCACATCGTCAGTTATTCTGAAATTATGTTCTTTCAGAGGGATTTCAAGAGAGGAAACAAAAAGAAGTCGGAGAGAGCTACGTCGGGACTGTAGGGTAGCTGGGGCAACGTTGCCACGTTATCTGGTCAGGTAGCTGGTCACGACGAAGGTGGCGTGGGTCGGCGCGTTGTCAAGGTGAAGTTTCCAATCGCTGCTGATGTCTGATGACGATAGTTTATTCTGTTCCAAATAGACAGTTCTTTCACACGAGTCACATTTTCTTCGTTTGAGAAGATTGACGGGCGTCCAGCGCGGGCTTCTCCGTCGACCTCTTTACGGCCTTCTAAAAACGCCTGCCATCTGTAGACTTGCCTTTGTGATAAACACTCATCCCCAAAGGCCTGCTGAACCATTGGAAAAGTTTCCACTGCGGACTTGCCGAGTTTTATACAAAACTTTATCGCGTATCTTTGTTTCTGTGAGCGATGCATCGCGTGAGTCAACGGTAGAGTAAAGTTCGTTATCTCATTTGTTTCGAGAATGACGAAAACATGTTAAGTACAATAGTAGTTATTTTTGAGTATACAGGGGACTTCAAAAAAGTGTGGCCGATATAACATATTTTTTTTTTAAATGGAACATCCTATTTTCTAATATTTCATTTTTTTTTTTTAAAATACTAGTTTTCAGTTTTGTAAAAAAATGCCAGTAGCGCCATTGTTTCTGAAGGTGGAATAATCATAATTGGTACGAGCGTGTTATAGAGATGAAAAAAAGGTATAGGTAAAGAAATTTGAGTTAGATGCTACAGGGTGTTCAAAATAAATTTATACATTTCGACTATTTTAAATTGAAAAATTTCAAATTTTTTAAATGGCACACCTTGTATATTATTATTTTTTCTGATAGATTTTATAAAACCCTTCAACTTTTATTAAGTATGTCATATACCTATTTCTAATAGTTTTCAATTTATTTTGAATTTTTCAATTTTTACCATTGTTTTTAATACCGTTACGCTATTGTGTAAACATAAACAAATAGTTAATAATAATTTTAACATAGTTTAAATTATCTAATGATTAATTATTATGACGTAATAAATGTTCAAAAATATGCCCGTCTACTTGAATACACGGTCGTTTTACTATAGTTTCCTTCACTTTCCTTAGCATAAAGGGCGTTATTGTCCTGCGCGCATCCCGTATCCTATTTTCCATATCTCCTGGTATTGTAGGGGGATTCACATAAACACGATCTTTAATGTAGCCCCACAAAAAGAAGTCTAAAGGTGTTAAGTCACATGATCGAGGGGGCCACTGAATGAATCCATCCCTACCGATCCATTTTTGTGGGTAACGATCGTTTAAAAATTACCGAACTTCCCGGTGGTAATGAGCAGGAGCTCCATCTTATTGAATCCACATTTGTTCCCTTCCAAAGTTATCAACTTCTTCAAGAAGCTAGGGTAATTCGTTTCTCAAAAAATTTAGATATCTAGGCCCGTTAAGCGGTTCGCGGAAAAAATATGAAGGAATAAATCGAAAATTTAATATTCCACACCATAAATTAAGCGACCAATGGTCTCCATTTCTTCCTCCTTATTGGTAGCATTCTGGTTTACTACTTTCCGTTTCATATACTCAACGCTACCACTACCATCCATTAAGCACTGAAAAAATTTTCTAGATGGTATACGTCTATTAGGGTACTTCGCTCCGTAAAGCCTTACTGCCAAAAGACAATTTTTTCCCGCCTCTCCCAGTATATAAACCATATCAATTAATTTATTTTTAGGAAAATCCATAACTATTACCTTTATACGTCACTTACAACAAATTAAACTATTTTTACTTGCTTAATAGACATGTCAAAATTTGACAATGCCTACATTTTTGTTTTGTCTTGGCAACTATGATGTTATAGCGTAAGTGTATTGAAAACAAGGGTAAAAATTGAAAAATTCAAAATAACTCGAAAACTATTAGAAATAGGTATATGACATGCTTAATAAAATTGGGAGGGTTTTGTAAAACCAATCAAAAAAAAAATAATATACAGAGTCTATCATTTAAAAAATTTGAGATTTTTCAATTTAAAATGTCGAAATGCATAAATTTACTTTGAACACCCTATAGCATCTAACTCAAATTTCTTTACATACATATTTTTTTTTATTTCTATAGAACGCTCGTACCAATTATGAGTATTCCATCTTCAGAAACAATTGCGCTACTGGCAATTTTTTACAAAACTGAAAATTAGTATTTTTAAAAAAAAATTCAAATATTAGAAAAACTACTAGGTTTAGGAATATAACATTATTAATAAAAAAAGTTATAAAATTTTACGCAGAATTTTAAAATAAATTAGAAAATGAGATGTTCCATTAAAAAAAACATATGTTATATCGGCCACACGTTTTTGAAGTACCCTGTATACTCAAAAATAATTTTAAACTGTGCACCTTAACATTCCTTAAAACTACTGAGTTTAACATTTTTTTGTGATTCCCGAAACAAATGACATAATAAACTTTACTCTATTGTTGACTCATCCTATACAAGAGGTTCACGAAATCGCCCATCCTTGCCCTCTGAAAGCTCGGAGACAACTGAGTAAGCACTCGCTCGGTAGCTGATTTCCCCCACCACCGATCCCGGCGGGTAGAATGCGCTGTGACATACAGTCGCTTCAGAATAAAATCGGTGAAAAATTACTTTCCGGACAGATCCTGTATGTTGAACAATAAAATCGATTGTTTTTTCTTCAAAAGTCTCGGGGCTTTTCAACCCATATATATAACGTTCAAAATTATGTGATATATAAAAATGTTGACCAAATTTTAGTCCGCAATAGTTTTGTTATTTATGATTCTCTTGGTAAAAAGAAATATTGTATTTGTCAAAACAGCCCCTCCGAGATTTATACATACATTTATACACTGTACGTTTAAGGATTTCTAGATCACGAAAAACATTGTTTTCCATTTCCGTGTCTGTCGTTCTACTGACCCGATAACTTTCGGGCGAAATGATATATCAATTTTAAATTTAGTACACATATAATACTAAAAGTAGGGGTAGCGATATCGCCTTAAGAGTAGGTGAAAAAGGGGGGCATCGATAAATTTGATATAGTTTTAAGAGTTAAAATAATAAACACTTTATGCATGATTGTTCATGGTAAAACATATGAAGGCCTAAAAGGTTGAGGGGTTGCTTCGTATATATCCTCTAAAATGTCTCTTCCAGGATTGCTTTTTTTTTCATTACTTTTAACTTTAATAGATGGGAGTGAATGGGCGGGAGTTATTTAGTATTATATAATTTCAATAAAATTACAAAATTTGTTCCTGGCCTCTGGTTGGATAATTGACAAATTTCGAGTATTAAGTATTTTACTTATAAACCTATAAGGGGTTATAGGAAGGGGGAACGGAGGTAGAAGGGTAACTTTGTATTTGTCATGTTATAGGTCTTTTTCAGGGTTCTTGGAGTCAGGAAATCTAAACATCATGTATAAAATATTTTTCCATTATTTTTGATTTTAACAGAGATAGAGGTGAGGTCGTTAAATATTCTATAGTTTTAATAACATAGGCCAACAAAATTGGACAAAACTCCAGACCCTGAGACCAGAGTACACTTTCCCAAAGATTTTTGGTGCGCTCAATTCAAATCCGAACTCAAAATCACATCAAGTTTCCGAGATATCCTAACCTAAATATGCAAAAAACACGGTTTTTCTCTATATTCGGGATTATATTACACAGCGAATTAATTTTTCTCCACAAAACTCGGCTGCATATGAAAGTACTACTCTTCATCATCAAAATGAATTTTGAATTTTTCAGATATCTTAATTCTTCTCGGAGAAAATTGTTTATTTGTTATCATATATGGTGTCCTATTTTAATGTACCAGACTTCTGAATTTTAGTAAAAAAAGTTGAAGAGTTTTAAAAGGGCAATAAAATGATATAATTGTGATGACCTTGGAAGATTATTTTGAAGGTCATTGCAAGGACAACTTTGATTTTTTTAACGAGAACCCATATTTTTTATGACGGCATCGTGACGGCAAAAATATATAACTTTTGTTCGAAAAATTGTTCTCGATAATACTTCATTGATAAAAGACACTTTTAAACCCGAAACAAGCATAAAGGTAAATGAACCTAACATAACCTCAGGCGTTGAGTGAAAATTGATAAAATTTTGAAATCCTAAAAGAATCAAAATTTAACACAACAGAAAGGCAAATGTAACAAACTCTTAACCAAATGACTCTAAACGAATAAAAATTAATAACAGAAGAAATGTACACACCTCAAGCTCTTAAACAAATGACTCTATATGGATAAATATTTGACACAACATAATGGAAAACATCCCAAGCCCGTAACCAAACATAACTAAACGAATCAAAATTTAATACAGCAGAAGAGCACTTTCATAGGAAACTTTTTTTTTTTTCGGCCCGTCATATCGGATCCGCCATTTTGAATTTCTTAAGGTTAGGGACAAACCATGACTCGATGGGATTAATCCGAAAACGAATTCGGATTCAGCGTCTCAAAAATCATATAATTACACTACTCTCGCCTACCAGATCCACTTTTTTTTGGTATGGTTCTAACGAAATAACCAAACTAATAAATTTCAACGGACGTTTTCTCCGAGAAGAAATAAAATATCTAAAAAATTCAAATGCATTTTGAAGGGGAAGAGTAAGACTTTCAGATGCCGTAACGAGTTTTATGGAGAAAAATTAATTCGCGGTGTAATATAATCCCGAATATAGCGAAAAACCGTGTTTCTTGCATTTTTAGGTTATGAGATCTCGAAAACCTGATGTGATGGAGGAATTCTGAGGTCGGATTTGAATTCAATACACCAAAAACTTTCGAAAAAAGTATAGTCTGGTCTCAGGTTTTGAAAAATGTTGGCCTGTGTAATATTATAAGAGTTTTTTCTGGTTCTTGGTTAGGATAACCAACAAATTTGAGAAGTAAATTAGGAGTTCAAATTGTGAAGGAAGGGTTTAGAGTGGGGCCTTCATATATATCTTCTTAGAGTTGAGAAATCTCATGTTTCAAACTCCATTTCAGGGTTTTTTGAGCCAAGAAGTCTGAAAACTATATTATTTTCCATTTTCCTAGAAGCCCTACCTCTGCTTAACATTTCCTAATAATACCTCACTATAAAGTATCCATTGTATAAAATACCAAATTGTAATCCTTGGATTAAGTGATTTTTTTAGTATAGAAAAGATAAATTTAGTGTTTATTTTAGAACTACACGTTTACAAGGGACGTACTAGATAAATCACTTCGCCCATTTTTTTCATTTGAAAATATATTCCTTATTGGAAAGCTGCTAATGAATTTTAAAAATAAGTACGTATAACTTAGATATAATTAAAAAGCATTTGATTTTCACATGGGCATTTGCATGAGTTCTCCTATTCCATTAATTCCCTTATTTGTTTATCCCATTTGAAATTTGATTTTCCAAAAAAATTTGCTGTCAAGATCAATAACAAACACTCATGAGATAAAATATTTCCTTTCTTTACACAATTATTGTTTTAAACTTCTTCCTAGTAAGGCTTTTCTAAAAGCTGTGATCGAAAAAACATATATTGAAAATATTGATTTTACGAATTATTATTATTCTGTTCAAAATATATCACCATGTCAACTATATTGTGTTATTACCTCTATTTTTACAAATAATAGGATATGTAGGGACGATATCTTCACTAAGTGTAGATGCAAATTCCTCAGGATTTTGGTTTTGAGCTGCGGGTATATGCGGTGTGGATGGTGACAAAATGGGGGATGAAATGGATAATTTTCGTTGTGTTGGATTTGAGCTTGTTTCCGAAGTGCTGCTCTGGCTATTAGTTAATAATTTACCATCGGTCGGGTTACTAACAGATTCAGTTCCCGCAGCAGCTGAATCAGTAGTAGCGTCCAAAGGAGGGGCAGCACCTGTAAGTTATCAATTTGTCATAGAAATTCAATAAATTGAGCCTAAAAATTAATGGTTTTTGACATTTAAAAGCTAGACTATAATAAGAAGTTTTTAATGATAATAACAGAGAAAAACTATTTTAATATTCCCTATTAATCCTAATCTGAAAAAACTAAATATTCCTTAGCCTTGAAACATGCAAATCTGAAAGAAATAAGCAAGAAAGACGAGAGTATATAAAATAATTTTTCTTTAAAATACGAGGATGAATTGAAAAGTTCGTGGCCTCACCAAAAAATAATTATAATATTTTTATTATAGTACCCTCAATAAGTTCATATTTTCTTTGGTTGTCACAGTGTCAAATTTTGTGTGGTGCAACGTTTTTGGAAACATGGAAAAAACTGAACAGCGTGCGGTCAAGTACCTATTTAAAAAAAAATTAACACCAAAGGAGAACCACGATAATATGAAAACAGCACTAGCGGAATCTGCTCCGTCATATACCATTGTGAAAAATGGGTTGCAGAATTTAAACGTGGACAAGAGAGCATCGAAGATGACTCTCGCTCCGGCCAGCCCACGATGTCTACGACTGAAGAAAACATCGGCAAAATGTGTGATCTCATACTGAAAGACCGTAGATTAACTATCAGGGAGATTGCAGGTACTATAGGCATCTCGTATGAACGAACACAAAACATCATTGCCAACGAACTCGGATTTTCTAAGGTTTCCGCTAGGTGGGTCAATTGAACAAAAACGAATTCGGCTCACGACTATTTGGAGATGTTTGAGGCTGATCCACAAGATTTTCTTAACAGTTTTGCGACAATGGACGAAACCTGGGTTCACCACTATACTCCAGTATCAAAACAACAATCCAAGCAATGGAAAAAATATGGTGAACCGACCCTAAAGAAAGCGAAGGCAATTCTGTCAGCTGGAAAAGTGATGCGTCAGTTTTTTGGGATGTTAAAGGTATTATTATGGTGGACTACCTTCCGAAAGGTGAAATAATAAACTCGACTTACTATTGCACCCTTTTGCGTGGTTTACGTCAAGAAATTAAAGAGAAACACCCAGGATTACTGAGAAAGAAAGTTTTGTTCCATCAGGACAACGCTCGCGTTCACACGTGTGTTAAGTCTGTGGCTCCAATTCGTGATTGTGGTTTCAAATTGCTGCCCCACCGGGCTTATTCTCCTGATTTGGCACCTTCGGACTTTCATCTGTTTCCAAACCTAAAAATACACCTCGTCATTCATCAAATGACGAAATCGAAGCTGCAGTTAACCAATATTTTGAAGACCTTGAGAGATCTTTCTTTCAAACAAGTGTGGAAGCTTTGGAAAGCAGGTGAGAGCTAGGTGGAGATTACGTCGAAAAATAAAAATATTTTTGTACATATTTTATTTTGTTTTCTTGACTTGGCCACGAACTTTTCAATCCATCCTCGTATAACATAACATATAGTTTTACAAAACAAAAAAATACTGGAGAAGACATTCAAAAAAGTGAACCTGCACTCTTTTAAGGGAGCGGTTCAATTATTGATTCGAGCACAACGGATAGGAATACGGGAAGCGCCACCATTTTTAACCAAATAAAAAAAAGAAATTACCTTAAATTAGATTTAGAATTTTTGTTTAGACGTAGTAAAAGATATGTTATCTCAAATTCGCAATCTAGATTTTCTGTGCAGTTGTTGCAATTCATTATTTTTTAAAAAATGTTAAAATCACCTGTTCTATTAGATGTTGCGTCGCACAGTGGTATGGTACGAAGTCCCAGTGTGCCACTCAAAATCCTAGCTGCCTTTTAATATTGCATAAAATTTTTTTTCAAATACTCGTTTCAATTTGTACCTGCAACTTTTTTGTTATTTTTTATTGTAAATTTAGCTGACAGATGAAAAAGTCTCTTTTTTTAAATACTCTTTTGGGCGATGAACTTTTTATTGTGTACGTCGATATCTCGATAATTTGTTTATTGTAATATATGTTTTTGACGTCGCTGATTCCTGTAAAAATAGTCATTTTAGCAAAAATTTTGAGGAATTTTAGTTATTCGTCAATTTTGGTTATTTTCCGCTGTTTTTTTATAGTTTTTTCAGCCGATAAAGAAAGAAATTTCTGGTTCAACAATATTATTTTGATGTACTTAATAATGCATACTATAATAATTTAGGCAAAAATTAATCTAGTTTTCAATAAATGGCTAATTTTTAATTTATTAATTTAATTTAAAAATCATATTTCTTTGTTCTCAACTGAAATTTATCAAGTGGGAATTATTTGAAGATAATAATCTAGTTGTATGAGGTATATAAAAATGAATAATATTATTTTGTGCCAAATAAGTTTTGTTTGTAGTAATTGAACATTTTTGGACCCTTTTGTGTCTTTTTTTATAAATTTTTATTAATGTGCAAAATAAATTGCATTCTTCAAGCGGATATATATGATATACCGAGTGACACAGCCAACATGTAACAACCTGTAGTTTTTTATTTTGAAAGTTACATATTTGCATTTTTAGATACCCGAATGGGACATTATTAGACTTTTTTATCACTTAAGAAATATTTTAACTACTTCCGATTTGACCGGAAGTGACTGAAACTTTCTCTCTATTTTCCTTCCCAATCCACTAGCTTTCTCTTGTAAAGTATAGCCGGTAATAGGAACATGTTCATGTCGTTTTTGACTAAACCATTTAAGGAGTCCTTTATCGACTTGGTCATGTGTAGATGTTCTTACTTTTTTACAATTAAAGTTTCTTTTTTCATAGATTGATCAGATTTCTTGCCTCTTCTTCCATATGGTAGAAACCGCAGATTTAGTTAAATTAAACTCTTTGCAAACATCACTTTGTTTAATTCCATTTTCTATTTTCCTTTTAATATCGTGTTTGTCTTTTAAAGTAAACCCTTTACGTTTTTGTGTACTCATTTTAAAATAAAAACTTAAACATTCACTTTGCTACTTTGATAAAATATGCATTAGAACTGCATAACACAACAAGTAAATTGAAAATTATACTGCTCGAACTAGCGACGCGACAGAAACAAGTAGAATAGAATAGGGGTTCTTAGCGAATTTCGGTGACTTCCCTAGATCAAGTCGCGCGACATCGAGCATAGGGAGTAGCAAGTTCGTTATAAACTGACACAAGACATCCAAATTTGGTTCGCTTTATCCGGAAGTTCGTTATAAGCAGATTTCACTGTATATATATATATATATATATATATATATATATATATATAATATATATATATACATATATATATTAATTTTTCTGAGCCATTTTTCTATAATATTTATTTATTGTTTCTTGAAATTTTTGGTTCGTTTTTTTAAAAGAAAAAATACCTCCTTGTCGTTTCGCCCCGGTATTTAGGGCATTTTCAAAAGAATTCTTTATTTTACTTTCATTCCTTGAACATTTAATGGATTTTAAACTGATCAAGAAATAGTCAATTACTATAAAAACTTATTCCGAACAAAATAATATTATTCATTTTTGTATACCTCATACAAGTAGATTATTATCTTTAAAAAATTCTCACTTGCTGTATTTCAAGTAAAAACAAAGAAATAAAATTTTTAAATAAATTGAGAAGTGGCCATTAATTGAAAACTATATTAATCTTTGCCAAAATTATTATAGTATATACTATATATTACTACCTTAGAATAATATTGTTGAATCAGAAATTCGTCATGAGCTGAAAAAACTATAAAAAAGCTAAAAATAACTGAAATTGGCCAATAGCTTAAAATTGTCAAAATTTTCGCTAAAATGATTATTTTTCCAGTAATAAGCGACCTCAGAAACATATATTACCATGAGCAAATTAGCGACAGTTCAATGTACACACAAAAGGGTATTCATCCTTCGGCCAAAATTACAAAAAAAAAAATTAACAAAAAAGTTGCAGCTACAAGTTGAAACGCTATGTCTGACTGAATATTTTAAAAAATTTAATGCAATATTTTAAAAATTGAAAGGTAGACGGAATTTTAACTTGCACAGTAGGACATCGTCCCACCGTGCGTCGATATCGTATGCTTTAAAAATGTAGTTCCTAAACAATATCTTAAATTGAATTTTTTGTCAGGAATACTTTGTTTTATTTTTGCTGATACCCTTCAATAATATTTAATAGGACGCAGTCTAGTTCAATAAATTTTACAAAAGAAAAAACTGTACAAATCACCAAAAATGGAAAAACATAAAAATACTAAATAGAAGATGAGCTTTTAGTATCGAATATTTTTAGTAATATCCACATCTGGATCTCTGGACTATATTAAAGAAAAAATGCTGATAACGGACGACGTCCGAGGTTTAAGGCAATGCATCCAAAGACAAGGTAATACTAATGTGAAATTTGTTGCTTAATATATTTATCTGTAGTTTCCAACTAAGGATGTAGTTGAAAAAAAATTGTGGTCATTTCCGATATACTGGGCGTCTTACCAAAATTAGGATGCACACTCGATCATTTTCCCTCCATTCCCCGAAAAAAACTTTTTGGATGCATCTACGCCCTCCCTAGTCATAAGTAGCTATATAAACAACTCTTACCTGTTAAAGTTAAATGGTGCAGTGGTTCAATACGATAGTCGCTATTTTCAGCCTGGATGGATCGAGAAGACATTTCTCTGAAAAAAATATAATTGTCATATCAATTTTTAAGAGTTAATGAAACTCAGTTTTTCTTGAAATAGCTCTATACTAAATAACCAGCACTACTTTTTAGTAATATTGACATTTAAATTAATATATTTATAATCGGCAAACGGAAAATGCGGCAAGCGATAATCAGCGAAGGCTTCGGAAGTAAAAAAATCCCCGCCCACTAGAACTCTAATAGCCTAGGCCGTTCCCAGTAGAGTAAATTAAAAATCGTTGACTGCAAGATGGAGATTTTCTAAAAACAATGCGTTCGTAGAGTGGACGTCTGATAGGTTCGGCCAATTTAAAAATCAATCAACGCGAGGAGAAGAAAAGAACACCTTTATACAATGGAAGTCTACTAACTTACACCCCATTTAAAAATCGATATTCGGGAAACAAACATTTTTCACAAAATGGAATACCCAATAAAAACAAACTGGTTTCTAAGAGGGAGCCATTTTCTCTTCTTGGCCCTCCCATGGCTACGACAAAGTTAAAGGTGCGCCTAACAATCTATCTCAGTCGAATAGACACGATGCGCAAGGTAAAGGAGCTGCGGAACAGATGCCCTTAGATAACGACTCTAACATAGACGAGGATACCGCGAGTAAACTGATACCCTTAAATATGGTTTGTATGACTGCTACCATATACGTCCATTTTGATACATAAAACAGCCAAAGTATAAAGATATCTCCAATCAATGTTTGCAAAACTATGTGACACGTGACATTTTTGTACATCCGTTTATGTTTGATAGTCTCGAGAACAACCGGAGTCAGTGGCTCAGCAATTGGGCCATATTAAGGAAATTATACCTTTGGTAACAATGCTGGAACTTCATGAGCAAAATTTAAAAAAAAAAATATATATCAATCGATGCAGTAAACAATATTATCCCTTTTTTTGCCTAGGAATTATTCCCAAATCGACAATATAGTGATGCAGATAACAGAATACAGAAAAACAAAAAGCATTTAGAACAGGTCTAAAAACAAATCACATTTAAAAATTCTATACAATATTTGAATTTAAACCGTTTTTAGAAAATATTAGCAAGAATCGATGCTGGGAACACATATGATGGTAAGATGAACATAAGGGTAGAAATCAAGATTTTCTTTCTCTTTGTTGAAGTCTTCACAACCCATTAAAATATTCAAGATAGAAGAATTAAGAGCTTTCATAACCATAAAACTGCCACACATAATGTCCCACGAACAGGATCTGTTTTTAAATTTTTAACATAAATATATACAGTAGAATCTCAAAAAAGCTAACCGAAATGTTCCAAGAGTAATTAACGTTTTCGAACTATTAATTTTTCTAAGCGGTTTACAAAATTGAAAAAAATAAAATTATAAACCTAGATTTTTTGGAAATGACATGCTAAATTTATTTCATTGACTTAGTTTTCATCACTACAAAAAAGAAACTTAGATTTAATTTGTACCGGTTGGTTTAAAGTTCACAGTCACTATTGAATATTTTCGTGCGCAGTAACTTTATATTAATTTGTACGGAGTGGTTTAAAGAAGCAGTCGAGACTTGTTTGTTTTTTTTCTTTTGTGTAATAGATAATTGACCCGACGTTATCATTATTGGACACTTCGAAATCATCGTTATCTTCTGAAATTTGAGCATTGTTCCAATTTTCAATGTCATCAATGCTGATGTCAACATTATCACCCACCTTTGACATCAACAATTGAACTTCTCGAAGTGTATCGTTGTATGCACTATTTGATGTAATCAATTTAGAGAGCGGAATGTCGTCTTCACTATCGTACTGATCATCATCCCACTTTTTTATCTTATTCCACGCTTTTATAAGAACAGCTTGCGGCAATTCGTCCCACACTGATTTAAGTAGCAAAATAGCATCACGAATTGTATGTGCCTTCAAAATATTTTCAATCGGAACGTTTTCTTGTGTGACAATGTTGCATAAAAATTTAGTTCGATATCCTAACTTGACCAATCTTATGGGATTTTGATCCATGGGTTGCAAAACCGCTGTTACGTTAGGTGGTGTCAATTGGCTTATGGACAGTACAGTTATCAATCAGCAACAATGCCTTTGGTAGTAAATTATTTTTAGCAGAAAATTGGCGTACCTGCAAAAATTTTTATGCAATAACCTGCAAAATTTTTTATGAAACTAAAAAAATAAGTTTACCTGTTTTATAAATGAATGATGGAACCAGTTGAAGAATAACTCTGAATTCATCCACGACTTCTTCGAATTGGCGTATTCCAATGGGTTTTCAAATCCCTTAAAGCAACGTGGATTTGCAGATTTACCAATGACCAACGGCTTTAACTTGTGCGAACCATCTGCGTTAGCACACAACAAAAATGTGATTCTTTCCTTTGCAATTTTTCGGCCAGGTGCGGTCTTTTCGTTTGCTGTGACAAATGTTTTATCCGGTAAAAAACGATAATATAGTCCAGATTCATCCGCGTTATATAGTTGCGAGTCGGAGATGTCCATTTCATTAATTTTTGCTCTTAAATTATGAATGAAAGATGTTACATCCGACGTATCGCTTGAAAGGATTTCCCCACAAATTTTGAGATGGCGAATACCATGTCTTCTCTTAAAATTTGCTAGCCATCCATCACTGGCATTAAATTTTTTTCCAGGGTGCAGTATGGCGAATTCGTGCTTAGCTCTTGATTTTAAAATTGGACCAGTCATTGCACAATTACGCTGTCGTTGGTTCAAGAACCATTTATACAACCTTGCCTCAAGATCAGCATATTCCGATTTATGTAGTGTTTTCTTGTGTGCTTTTTCATATGTTTTCGCCACAGCCTATAAAATTCCATGGCGTTTTTTCTTAATTCAACGCCAATCGTGTTCCGTGAATACCTTGATCAACCTTTTTTAAAATCTCCACTTTCTGCTGCAAATCTAATCTGATTTGTGGTGATTTGTTCTGCTTTGACACTTTTTAAGTAAACAATACACAACTCACAAACTCAAACGCTAACAACTATCTAAATCAATGTTGTTTGACGAAGAAGATGATCATAGGTTTTCGCAGCTCAAAATAGAAAAGAAGTTCGGGGAATTCCATAATCCAACAAACAAAATCAGAGCTCAGTGCTGCCACTGAGAATTTTTTAAAAGTGGCCAAATTGCCACCTTTATGAACGAAAAAAACCGTTGTTTTGAAAAATTCATACGCTCTGAAAAGTTAACTGAAGAGTTAACTTTTTAGAGCGGCACGTGGATGCTGAAATACGGTTAACTTACCCGAGCGATTAACTTTTACACGAGTTAACTTTTTCGAGATTCTACTGTGTATATATATATATATATATATATATATATATATATATATATATATATATATATATATATATATATAATTTTTAAGGCCGAATAAATGTTAAAATCTGGCACCTGGGCCACCCCACATGGTAAAAGAGAGAGAGAACTTTTGTGATGCGTCAGCATCTAAAAACTATTTGGCACCAAATCGTAAAAAATATACATCACAAGTTTTTGAGCCATTTTCTCATATAGTATGCAAAATTAGAGGAAACGGAAAAAATTTTTCTTACATCTCTGTTATTTTTCCCATAGATAAAAAAAAAAGCTCAAAAGTGGTTGTCCCTTTATCCCAGGAAACGTTTAATATCAGATTAGAGAAAAGAAGATGTTTTATTTTAAAGCACTTTCAGACTAAACATTGTAAAAAATTTTAACTTATTTAAATCTAAACGACCAATGCTGTTTAAAAATAAGACTATTTCACACTCGGCACATATCCGCCTTCTATTTTTATAAAGAAACTTTAAAAAGTTCCAATAGGAGTTGATTCCGAAATAAAATTCGTGTCTTAATTGGCCGGAAGGCAGCTTAATAGGCAGGTGGTACTAAAAAAGGTAGAATGAGTGGTATCGTCGTGTTCTTCAAGTATTTCTGCTTATTTCGTATTTTTTAGAGTTCCGTACGGAACTTAAATATCTGTCTGTCTGTCTGTGTGTCTGCCCCACTCGATTTTCTCCGAAACTATTTAAAATAGAAAGTGAAATTTGGTACTAATATTGATTGATTGATGACCTCATCAGAGCTGTGTAGTTTTGAAGGTTAAATTTTAACTTAAGGGGTTAGTTTTGGGGGGTGAAATCGGAAGTGAAAAAAAATTACCAGGTCATCGAGTGGAGTGCCAAATGAAAGCTTGTAAAAACACTTCAAAAATATGTATCATGTAATACTTGAGCACACTTTTCTTTTGGGTCCAAGGTTGACAACTACAAAAGGTAGAGAACTCCTCAAAGCAATAAAAACAAATAACTTGCAACACTTATCTACTGGAGAACCAACATATTGGCCGACAGATAGTAACAAAATCCCGGATGCTGTTGATTTCTGCATCACCAAAGGGATTGACACTAAGAAATGTAAGGTTGAAACCTGCATTGACTTATCATCAGACCACTTAGTAGTAATGTTAACAATTCACTCTAAGATCTTGACTAAATAAAAACAACCCACCCTACATAATAGTAAAACAGATTGGGATGCATTTAGGGAAAAATTAGACTATCTAATATCTTTAGATCAACCACTAAAAACCGAATTGGACATAGAAACAGCTGTAGAATATTTAACAAAGAGTATACAAGATGGTGAATGGTTTGCTACACCTACCTACGTAACACCCCTTGGGAAAAGTGATATATCACCAGCTATTAAAGACAAAATTGCAGAAAAAAGACATCTGTGGAAACAATGGCAGCTAGCTAGAACTAAAGAAAACTAAATAAAGCCATTTAGAAAGACCTGACTCAAGAAGATCAGAATCAAGGCATTCAAGAAGCCTCGGAGTACTCACTCTGGAAAGCTACAGGAAGGCTAAAAAGACCCCAACAACAAAATTCTCCAATCAAAAATGAGGATAGTAACTGAGCCAGAAACGATAAAGAAAAAGCTGATGCTTTCTCTAAATATCTAGAAAATGTATTTAACCTCTTCCCATCAGTGTTATCCATCGAAGAGGAAAATGAGATAACGGGTTACTTAGATACCCCATTCCAAATGGAATTGCCTCACACCAAATTCAAAATTAAAGAAATAAAACAGGTCGTAATGAAAGAAATAAACATCAAAAAGGCACCAGGATTTGATCTCTTTTCTGGTAAAATACTACAAGAACTGTCTGAAAAATGATATAAACTAATAACGTTTATATTTAATGCAATACTGCGATTAAACTACTTCCCCAGCATCTGGAAAGTTGCCAAATCATTATGATCCTTAAACCAAGAAAAAAGTCAGAAGACGTCTCCTCCTACAAGCCTATAAGCTTATTCCCAATGTTTTCCAAAGTTTTTGAGGAATTCTATGTTAAAAAACTCAACATAATAATAGCAGAAAGAAAAATAATCCCGAACCGTCAATTTGGCTTCCGCAACAAACATGGAACAATAGAGCAAGTACACAGACTAGTTAACTATAATAATAAAGATCTAATGGCAAAAGATACTACTCTGCAGCTTTTCTTGACATATCTCAAGCTTTTGATAACGTATGGTACAGAGGCTTACAAGTCAAACTAAAGAAACTCCTTCCTCATCCCCACTATCAATTGTTGAAATCATACTTAACAAACAGACACTTCCTAGTAAAGCAGGGCAGTCAATACACCGGCTTATATCCCATACACTCAGGCGTTCCCCAGAGAAGTGTGCTTGGATCGATATTATACCTCTTATTTACTGCAGACCCACCTACAACAAGAACCACTACGGTGCCAACATATGCCGATGACACTGCTGTGCTGGCATCCCACACTGACCTAGCATCGGCCTCGAGAAACCTTCAAATGAACCTAAATAAAATTCAACACTGATTGAAAACATGGCGTATTAAAGCTAGCGAAACCAAGTCCAGGCATGTAACATTTACATTACTAAGAGAAACATGCCCTCCTGTGAACATAAACAATTCTCAGCTTCCGCAAATCGAAGATGCTAAATATATTTGTCAAACGAAAGCAGCTAGGACTTAAACTAAGCCACATGTATTGGCTCACTGGCCGTAAATCAAAATTATCCTTGTATAACAAGATATTGCTATACCAATCCATCCTCAAACCAATCTGGACGTACGGAATTCAATCGTGGGGTACCGCTAGTGACTCCAATATTGCCATCCTGCAGAGGTTTCATAACAAGGTGTTGCAAACCATAGTCTATGCCGCTTATTACGTCTCCAACGAAGTGATTCTTCACATCACTCAGGAAACCGGTTAGGAAGTCATACATCGATTCAGTGCGAAATACAGTGAAAGAGTGTCAGTGCACCCTAACGTGTTGGTTAATCAGTTAAACGTACGAGAAGTCAATGAGGCGCGTAGGCTAAAACGACTGCTACCGTCAGATCTAACTGCGGGACCCAGATAAGCTTAAACTTAAGACTGCATACACAATATACTCTAGATTTAGTCAAAACATATGCTTATTGCCCGCTGAGTAGATTGCAGATCTCTCTATGAGCTAAAAAAAACTTTTCTTTGTATTATTTTTAAAAAATCGCAAAAAAACGCTGTCCGCCCTTTATCTCGAAATATACTAATTAAAAAATTTTGAAAAATTCTGGAATATTCTCCACAGGGTGTAGATTGAACGAAAATTATCACGAGTGCATTACCTTTTATCTGGTATATAAAAAAACATAAATTTCAAGGTTATGAGTTTTTAGTAAAGATCGGAAAAAAAAGCTTTGTTGAAAACTCATTTGGAGTGTGTTTCATGAAGTCTTTGATTATTTTATTTTAAAAGCAATCAACGTACGCAACACTAACTGCGCAAGTCCAACTTGCTAAAGAAAAGTATTGTCTACTTGAAAAAAACTACATTCCGAGATTTTTGTTTTGCCTCACTCTTTTCCGGCGGTCTGTCTCTCTGTCTGTCGACACGATAACTCTTGAACGAACTGAGATATCAATTTCAAGCTTGGCTATAAACATATATATATATATATATATATATATATATATATATATATATATATATATATATATATATAGAGGGGATGAAACCCAACACGAAGGAGGTCGATAAATTTTACATGGTTTAAATGGTAATTTTTTCTGGTTTGTGTTAAGATAATAAACAAATATTTTCCATAATATGCTTCATATATATTGAGCTGTGTGCCCTTTTCGGGGTTCTTAGACTGTAGTAATATGAAAATTAAGTTATTTTTTTATTGCTATCAGTTCTATGGTAGTCGGGGAAAGGGGGTGAAAAAGACGGGAGAATCTTGTATAGTTTCAATAGTATTAAAAAAAAATTTTCCAGGGTTTTGGATTAGAGAATGTGCAGATCTTAAGCTTAATCATTTATAATAAAACATATAAGATACCACAGGGGTGGAGAAGGGAGATAGAAGGGGGACTTCGTATTTATCTTGTTATGTTTTTCGGGATTTTTTCAGACAAAGAATTTAAACACAGCATTTTTTTTTCATTACTTTCATTGTTAACGTGGGAATTGAATTAGGTCACATCTTTTTAATAGTATTATACAAACTTTTCGTGGGAATTAAATTTAATAAAATAACTTTTTTTATGGTAAAATATATACGGGGTCACCGGATGAGGTAGAGGGCTAAAAAGGTGATGTGTGTTTGTTATACTTCTATTTCAGTGTTTTTCATCTTCATAATAAATAATATTAGATATTACAAAAATAATAATTTAGTCACACATCACAAAAATGTTTTTTTTATTTACATATCAAGATATTTGTTGGTGTACCAGACAATTTTTTGATCTGCCTCACCCATTTTATTCTTTAATATACGTTGGCAGAGAGCACGTAGTTTGTTTGATGTGATTTTAAACGAGAGGATTGTAGTTTTTTAATTATTAAAAACTTTTTTTGATTATATAAACAAGGTAAATTTCTATTTTTTCTTTGTTAATATTTCACGATAAAAGGGAAAGTATTCTTTAGTGTGAGATAGTCAAATTTAGTGTTTATTTTAGAACTGCATGTTTGTAAGGAAAGTACTGGGTGAATTATTTTACCCTCTTTTATCTTTCTGTTTCAATATTTTTTGAATTTACGAATTTTAATCCACTTGAGTTTTGAGACTTATCTTAAACTTCATTTAAAACTAAAGACGTTTTCTTTATTTTTTCGTGTTCCACACGGAACATTTTTAAGATCACCCCGGTGTCCGTCTGTCTGTCTGTCACACTTCGAAACTATTTGATATAGAAAGTTGAAATTTGGCACTAATATAGAAATTGATGGCCTCATCAGAGCCGTGTGGTTTTGAAAGATAAATTTTAACTTAAGGGATGGGTGGTGAAATCGGAAGTGAAAAAAAATTACTAGGGCTTCGAGTGAGGTGTCAAATGAAAGCTTTTAAAAACAAGAGTTCAAAAAGTATATATAATGTAATACTTGCGCACACATTTCTCTGTATTATTTTTAAAAGATTGCGAAAAATCGCTGTCGCCCCCTTATCTCAATAAGTACTGATCAAAAAATTTTCCGACTCTTCTTACAAATTACAATATACAATTTGGTCCTACAGTTTTAAATATTAGATTTGTAAAAGTTTTATTTTAATTTGTTAAACCATTTATCTTTAATTCTGCAATAAATAGTTTTTAAGTGTTTTAAGAAAGTTGTGGTTATCCTCCTGTTCAAAGATTGTCAAACACTCTTTCTACAGTTACAGTCCAGGAGTCCAGGGATGTGCCACTGATGATACAGTAATTTAAATAAAGTCCCGTCTAGTAAGAAAAGGCTTTATAATAAAATGTACTAACCCATTTTCACAAATATTTTGTAACGTTGAATTTTTCTGGCTGTAAAAACATATTATTTAGTTCTCGTAAATTAGCTAGATTAGACACGCTACCGATGCGATGTGAAAGATTAGGATTTTTAGAAATACCTCTTTAGACTCTGGATATACTTTATCACATATATTTTTGATGTGCAGCTTATTTGGTTTTTAGATTATTGTTTTAATTATAATCTGCACCTAAATATTAGCTTTTCTATATTTAATAAATACATTTTTTCCTAGAATCTTCATTTTATATTATTTTACTTTTAATTGCGATAAGATCCTAATAGCTTAATAAAGAAACATTGATAATTACGGTATATTCAATTTTTATAAATTATAAAGAATCCCCGGTTTCTAAACAAATTAGCTACAAAATTGTAGCATTTATAGTAAAGTATACATATGGGGCATTCTTTGTCAAAAAGGCCACCCCCACTGTCCAAAAATTAAAGCCACCTAGGAAATTCCCCTTCGGCTTATTTTGTTACTATATATGTGTAGTTTTTATTGAGCTGTGGCCATTTTGGAAAATCAAAATAGCAGACCTCAAAATGGCCGTCAATCTGCAGAGATAACAAGATACGAGACACGAAATACTTGTTTATAATCAATAAACCTAGTTCAAATCACGTAAATACGAGAGTTAATGAGTCTGTTAAGTTGTAAAAATCTAATTGTAAATAAGAAGTGTATTCGTAATACAACAGAAACCAATATGGCTACCAGAACCATGTACGTACTACTAAAAATGAGATTTTTATTGGGTCGCAATACACGTGATTATTTTCCTTCTTTTCGAAATGTCTAATACAAATCAATAAGTCAGATATGAAAGTATGGCTATACTAAATATGGCGGTCATAGACATACGAGGTGCCATTTTTAGAAATGTTCATAGTGAAAATTCTAGAGTTCATAACAAATAATCTACTCGCGACCCTGGTGTTGACATAGTGCTCACATTTGATAAGTCATTTGATAGTTAGCGAGCACTTAACATCGTTTCCAGGAGTTGCCTATAGATATATACTATAAGATCGTGATAATGAAGTTTTCAATCTACAATCATTACATACCATAGCAGTTGCTGTTAAATTATGTTTCTGTTGCAGAAGTGTACTTGATATTTTTCGAAGATTTGATCCCTTGTGACTAGGAACTCCATCTTTCTTATAAAGATTAATGCATCTATCTTTACGAATTCTATCAGACATAATGATCAGGTACAACGTTCTAGAACCCTTTTATGAATCAAAGACAAAATTGCAGAACGGAACAATGGAATAATAGCGGCCTGTGAAGTACTCGCTGAATATGCTGGAAAGGATTGTTGAGCCAACAACTATTCACCTGAACAAAATGCTCTTCAACTATCCTAAAAAGGACTGTTGAAGAAACGATGTAAGTGCTCGCTAACTATCAAATCACTTACAAATGAACATAATCAACACCAAGGTCACGAATAGATTATTTATTCTCAGCACTATAATTTTTACGATGAACATTTTTTCTAAGAATGTTTTCTTCGAGAATTTAGAGTTTTTGTGGCATGTCGTCATATCTGACTTATTGATTTGTATCAGACATTTCGAAAAAAAGAGAAATAATCACCTGTATTCGAGTTAATTGAGAGTTCTTATTGCGACCCAACAAAAATTTCATTTTTAGTAGTTTATATATATATATATATATATATATATATATATATATATATATATATATATATATATATATATATATATATATATATACGCTCCAGTCTTGTTGAGGACTTAAAAATGTAAGTATTTCACATCTGCGATTACACCGTATTCATGGACGCCCGGGTTCTCGCGAGAAATATGATCTACGGGCATTAAATCTTACAAAATGTCTACATTTATACAGCAAGCCGTACTGCTTGTGTTCTACATACAAAAAGCAAAGAAACCAGGATAATTAAGAAACACATTACTTTTATATTTCGTAGAGAGAGATTATTGGGTTGCGGTAGAATAAAAAGGTGATCCGCTATGTAATCATGTAGCAAAAAGAATAAGTAGGAGCGACATGTGTGCGGAAAAAGCGATTCACGTGGTTCGTGAATCGCTGTAAATTGTACTAGGTGAGAAACACAGTCCTGGGCAAATTATTCTAAAGGGATGATGTTCTCCATATAAAGACTGCTTGAAAAACGTTGTACGAGGAGTAACAAGTTGAACCTCATACGGATGTGAGGTATTAGCGCGACGTATATTTCTAACATGCACCGCTCTGGGAGGAATTAAGTGGGTTACATTCATCGAACACTTTCCATGAAAATACTTGTAGAATAAACTCAAGTCGCCAACCGTTCTTCGATGTTCCAACGAATCAAGGCCGCCGGTCAGTTCCGGGTCTCCAATCAGACGAACAGCCCTTCTCTCTGAATAGAATTCAACAAATGTAGTGTATGTTTTGGAGCGGAACTTGAGCTTTATAAAGAAATAATCGTTGTGGAGTGTAAAGCTTTCTGGTTCGAAATAATAAACTTTTGAGAAGCTCTCCTTGTTATGCAACAGGTTCATGCCAGGACATATTTGCTCCCAAATTAACGCCTAACAAATCGAGTGGCGATGTTAGAGGAATGGAGTGCTCCAATATAACTATGTCGGGTTACTGTCACCCCAAGATAGAATTTCTTCAAGGTCTTTGTTAAGTTGAATGACTTCCTGCTGTTTGCGGATATTTGTCTGAGCAGCCGATGTCCGAGCGTTCAAGGTGAATGAAGAGATAAGCGTACTGTCATCTGCAAAGCTGTAGATTAGATTCCCAGTCTTTTCCAACAGATTGTTAATGTAAATGAGAAAGAGAGTAGGAGACAGTATGGAGCCTTGGGGCACACCGGCGTTGATAGTGAAGGTGTTAGAACGATATCCGTCGACTGCCACTCGTAAAGAACGCTCTCTGAGGAAACATGAGAGCCACAAACAGAACTTTTCAGACATACCAGAAGAACGTAGCTTAGCCAACAATCCATCATGCCAAACACGATCGAATGCCTTGGATATATCAAGAACAATGGCTCGAGATTCTCCAAAGTTCAATTACGTTGTTCCAAATATATGTTATATAAGTCAGAAGATATCCTGTCGCTCTATGTTTACGAAAACCATATTGGTGGTCGCTAATAATGTTGAACCCTTTAAGATATTTTAGAATATTCTGATTGATAGCCTTTTCCATGACTTTTGAAGCAGTGCGACTGGTCGGTAGTTATTTGGCAAGGTCTTCTTCCTTTTTTAGTTATCAGCTGAACTGTGGCACATTTCCAGCAGGAAGGAAATATTTCCTTTCTGTAGGATAGGTTGAAAAGTCTACGGAAAACTGGTGTTAGTTCCCTCGCACAGTTTTTCAGAACTATGGCAGGTATTCCGTCAGCGCCAGAAGCTTTTTTGGTGTCTAGCTTCATTAAAATATGTTTTAAGATACGCTATCTGAAGACAATATCGGGCATCCTTGACCGCACTATGGGAATAGTAGGTGGTGTTTTCCCTTGGAAATCGATAGTAGAATGTGAAGCAAAGAGTTCAACCAACAAGTTCGCTTTCTGAACAGGTGTTGAGGTTGTTGCAGTAGAATTATCTGGCCGTGTGACTGGTGGTATGGTGGATTTGGTGAAATTTTGACTAACTGCCTTAGAGACTGACCAAAAGGACCTGGAATTGTTGGGACAAGCGAGAAGTTTGTTTCTAATTCGTTGATTGTGTGCCTCCTTGGTTTCGTCCGTGTAAATCTCCGGATTGATGGTTAAAAACAGATTAAAAAGACTGGCGAACTCCCCGTCTCGATTAGGGATCCGTGTTGGTGCGTCAATAAGCTGAGTTAAGCCAGAACTGATGATTCAGCTTCACGACCTTGTTCGTCGGTAGTATTTGAATACTTAAGCCATATATATACAAGGGTAGGATAGATCCATGTATTCCACATAGAGTATATTTTGAAAATATATTAGCCCAAGTGGAAGTTCACGATAAGAAGTCGATGATGTAGTTCTTGTAGTACTATTTCCGCTGTCGATACGGTATTTAAAGCCACAAACTTAGATTAGATTAAATTTTAATAGCGTAATAATGAAATATAATGATAATTACGGTACAGGTACATTCAATTTTTATAAATCATAAATAATCCCGCGACAAATTAGCGATAAAATTGTTGCATTTATAGTAAAGTAGCAATAAAATATTTGGTTTCACATAGAATAGAAAAACGCTGATCTTAAATCCTCATGTTATCGCATGTATGTTTATATGTATATATATATATATATATATATATATATATATATATATATATATATATATATATATATATATATGAAATTGTTCTTGTTATTTCCCTGTCCAAACATTGACTAAAATTCTTTTACTACTACTAAACGCTTATTATACATCATCAACGCTTTTCACTAGTAGAACAAACACAATGCCTTGCAGAATCAGTTAAGTCTATTACTGATCACTTCTTCTTCTTCTTCGGGTACCATGACCGTTTAACGATCGTTGGTTATCATGTTGGCTACCATGTTGATGATGATTATCTTATTGACAGCCGCTCGTAAGAGTTGAATCGTAGACTTTCTGTACCACTGCTTCAAATTTTTCAACCACGATGTCCTCCTTCTCCCTGGACCACGTCTGCATCAAATCTTTCCCTCTATAATCAGATGCAAGATTTCATATTTTTCTGAATGTTTCATAATCTGGCCAAAATATTCTAATTTGCGTCGCTTGATGGTCGTGACCCCCTCCAAATCCTTGTCTATAAGAGTGAGTTCTCTGTTGTTGCTAATTCTATCCATCCAACCGATTTTCAGCAGTCGTCGATACACTCACATCTCGAATGCCTCCAGACGTTTAAACATTGCTTCAGTTAGCGTTCACGCTTCCAGACTGTACAAGAGAACCGGAAAGATATAGCAGCCTACAATCACTGATCACAATCATTCCTAAATCAAGTAATTGCATATTATAATGTATTAAATGCAAAAATTTCACCCATCAACTGTTTTGCGTGCTACTGCATAACACAAAGATCTGAAATATATTTTTTAAAGTTGCTCTATTAATCACATTCAACTTCTATTTGCTATTTTAGCCAAGACTGAAAATAATATAAAGACAGTGTTATCAGATTCTTCCACTTTACGAACCTAGAAAAATGCTTATACTCGAATACACATATACTCGAATATCGTTTTGGAGTGGCGGTTACAGACTCACAGGATGGTGAAAATTAGTAATTGTTTTTCGTGAACTAGGCGAGAAAAAAATCTCGGAAGTTACTTTTTTCACGAATACAACATTTCCACAGTAAAAATAACAATAATGAGTTTGATCAATAAACTGCTTTGTCGATCTTTCTATTTAAAACCTACAATAGGAATGTGTAAGTGTACTTCATATTTCAAAACCTGAAATGTCAGGCATGTCAATTTTATTTTAAATAAAATGTGTTTTGTTCGTAAATCAGTGTCTACAATATCACACATAAAAATTTTAACTTAAAAATTACGACTTACCCCACCTGTTGTAGTTTGAATTTAGATGCCTTCTTGCCCATATTGCTTCTATAAAGTGATCTTTTCTTTATCTCAAATCTCTTATAAAATTAGTTTTTATATGCCTTGCAGTTTCGACGAACGAATATTATCAGGACCAGATAAGATAGAATTACGAATTTTAAGTAATTGCATTGATATTGAATTTGTAGTTTTTTTTTTTCGTCAACAAAGGAAATTCAAACAGATAATAATTTAAAATAACCATATGAAACGATTTTCCATCTCCTTTTAAAAAATTACAAATGTCTCTTAATACAACCTCTAAAACATTAAATTTACTGTTACATCGGGTACTCAAAACGTACTAGCCAAGCCAAGGGAGCATCCCAATAAAACACCCAAGCACCGATGGCTGTGATAATTAGCGAAATCAATTCATTATTCTCTAAAGCGGCCAATTATTCTTGACAACTTTCTTTCCTCACCAGTTTCTGCTTTGTTGGAGATCCATCATGCAAAAACTTTTTTTCATACCTATTTCTTCTTGCACAATATTGAAAATTGTGTTTTCTGATACTCC
Source organism: Pachyrhynchus sulphureomaculatus (assembly GCA_019049505.1). Taxonomy (NCBI): domain Eukaryota; kingdom Metazoa; phylum Arthropoda; class Insecta; order Coleoptera; family Curculionidae; genus Pachyrhynchus; species Pachyrhynchus sulphureomaculatus. Next base: position 56,635,098 of record CM032456.1, read on the forward strand.
AACTTTTTTAACAAGCGCTCAGCTCTTCATTCGTCGATTTGACAGTAGCAAATCTTCAACAACCGTGATGGTTTCCTCAGTTCTCGTCTTAACCGGTCTTCCTGACCTGGAGTCATCCGGAATTAAGTCTCGCTCCTTCGAAATAAGATGGGCCGTCATTGCTGTACACCTGGACCAACTGTTGATTCAATTTCCTCTTCGCTAAGAAACATTATTACTGAGTGATGTTCCAAGATACTTTCATTCATGTTTCGGCAAAAAAAATATCCGAATAACTGCAAAGTACCACGACCTCGTAAACAATTTCGCCAGTGTCATTAATTTGATAAGAGTGCATTTTTTGAAATGATGTCATTTTATGGCCGAGATAACGTTGTACTTTTAATAGTAATACTGATAATGATATTAATAATATATATATATATATATATATATATATATATATATATATATATATATATATATATATATAATGTTTTGATGAATGTTCTCACGGGTGTGAAATGTAGTGATAGTTTTTCGGCTATCCGGTGTTAGCTCGCGCTACCGAAACCGTCCATCAAGGGACTTTAAGCTAACACTGGATACCCGAAAAACCACCACTACATATATATATATATATATATATATATATATATATATATATATATATATATATATATGTATGTATGTATGCATACATGAATAAAATTATCTGGTCAGGTCTTTCCGCTTGATGAATTCAGCTACCGTGAACCAAAGCGATGTAAAATGGTACGGCCAGCAAACTTCAAGGGGTAACGAGTAAATACAGTGAGCCATATACGCTCAAATCGTTCCGATAGCCCATGCAATATCGGAAACGTCGGGTGACGATGGGTCAACATCCCATCGTTAACTCGGAAAACCCGTCGTTACGAGGAACAATAAGATAAAAGCTCCCCAAGCCACCCGTCTCGATCGGATAGCGACTATGGGAAAGGTGACGGGACTGCAGGACGGATGCCCCTAGATGACGACTCTGGTAATAAATAAGAACGCTTCGAGTTGACTGACTCAGGGATGACTTGTCTGATGGCTACCAAGAGTGCGAGCCTACGCGTACAGGACATATGGCTCATGTGTATTCTTTTTGGTGCCAAAAACATCCAGATCAACCAAAAACTACAAAAGTACGTGGCACATCTTCGCAGTTCCGGCTACGTTCGAAAGCTTCTAGAGCAGCCCGAGGCTGTGGTTCGCCAAATAAACTACTGTGCTCAAAATGTTGGGCTTTACGAACAAAAGATCAAAATATGTGAAAAATACATATAAACTTACAAGACCTGGCAAATGCTAACGACCCTCTTGGAACTGAACTTCCAGAAGATGTATCGATCGAGACACTAAACAACGCTTTCTACCGCTTTGGCTCAAAATGAACGTTTTACCAACCACATAGTGATACAGATAATAGAATAAAGAAAAATGAAAAGAGTGTAGAATAGGTCTCGAGAAAAAGGCTAAGCAACAAACTTCTCGTATTCAGTGTGTGACTAAATATATAACAACTGGACGACCATTCACAACCGAGGTGAGGAAAATAGCACAGCACACACCCATTACACACTTTCTAAAGACACTATCAAATAGTATTGTCTAGAACGAATACGAGCTCTAGTGGTGGTAAGAAAATGTCGCGCAGAACGAATAAAATCTGTTGTCGATAATAGGGTGTTCCTCACACAACCATCTCGCTTACTCGAGGAAGACAGCCAAAGTTAAAATACCACTATCCATAGAACAAATAACCACATTCTGGGAGGATATTTATGAGGCAAAGAAACCACTAAACGCAGAAACCCCTACCCTAGACTGCTTTGGGACTTACAGTTCCAACAGCAGAACGAAGTTAATCACGTGATCCCAAAGGAGGAGGTTTCAAATGCTATTAAAGACACGCCATCAACAATTTTTGGTGGAAAAAATTCTCTAGCACCCACGAACAACTCACTAGAATATTTAATACCTGGTTAAATGAGAGAGGACGAGTTCTTAAGTAGTTTGTAGAGGGAAGAACGATACTTGTAGCAAAAAAGGGCGACTTGACCAACCTTAAAAACTATAGACCGATCAATTGCTTAAACTTTTGTTACACTATATTTGCTCGCATTACCTACAACAGATTACTTAACACGATTGAACCGGTTCTTTAAGATATCGGGGAGCAGCGTGGAGGAAAAACAAGATCTGAAAGTTGCAAGGAGAACCTTTTTGTCGATAAATGTATCACCAATGCAACATAAAAGAAATTTGCCCAACATAGATTGACTATACAACATATCACGAACTGATCCTTCACCTGTTAGGAAGGCTAAAAGTGACGCTTCCTTTGTTTAACCACATAGAACGTTTAATGCTGCTCTAGGAAACTAAATTTGGTCTGTGGCCATGAACGGAGAGGAGTAGAAGCCCTTCTGTTTAAAGCTGCGGAAGATGCAGCGGAACCTGGTCTATCAGTAAACTTTAGCCACATCATCGAACAATAAAACGATGAGATTAACATCCTAGATAATAAAATTTATGTAATGAGTTTACGGCATCTACCGAAAGATATAGCAGTCAAAGAGGAGAAAAAACGTACAAAAATTTTAGACTACGAACTTCGCGCTTTGTTCTCTCGACATTCAGTAACAATGATGATACTAGTCATTGGAGTTTCAGGAGGAATTAAGGACACATTCCTAAATAACGTTAAGAAGATACCAGCTTGCTGTGCCTCGGCTGACTCACTGGCAATGAAGGTGTAGAGGGCTGTTTTCATTGGTTCTCTCAGATTGCTCAGGCAGATGAACGGATGAGAGGCATTATCATCATTTACGGACCACACCGCGGGACAGCCTGTGTGGGTCGAAGCCACAGGATTTGTCGCGTCGGATTATTTTTTCTCTTTTTAATAGTAATAATAACAATAATAAATTATTTAATTAACTAATAGTATAAGTTTGGTTTGGGTTCTCCTACTTAAGAAATCAACTACAATAAACCACGACGAAATAAGACGGTACAGCCAGCGAATATCAAACAACTTCGACTAACCTTAGGGACCTATAAGTGCATAAATACTCAAATAAACCAACTTATAGAAAATGAATAAATTGAGACACAAATTAATGCTATTTACTGTTTTGCCTAGAATTTATGATCACAGCAGCAACACAGATACAAATAATAAAATATACCAAAATAAGAAAAAAAACATTTAGCAAAGGTTTAAAGAAAATTTTAACCGGCTCGGCTAGACAACAAGCCTCTCGCACTCAGTGTAGGAATAAATATATAATATATAAAATTAAATATATAATATATAAGTATCCCTTTTATCCCAAACAAAATGTGCTTTGAGCATAATTCTGTGTCTATGTTAAATTCAATAACTGCATTGTTCCACTTAAAATTACGACTTACCTGTGCTCTCTTCTTAGCGGGGATAGGCATAACCCCATGTTTGAAAAGTTCTTTTAAGTTCTCAAATTTATTATAAAACTAAATTTCTGCATGTAGCTTTTAAATTTGTAACTAATATTATCACGAATAGATAAGATATATATTTTTATAGTTAATAGTGGATTGATATCGAATTTTTAATTTCTTTTCATTTACGAACAATGGAAATCCCCTTTTATTTATTATTTTAATAGGCATAGCACACCTGCTGCAGGGAAATCCTTAAAGTCCTACAGGAGCGACGCTTGTGTGTAAGTCACGTTGGTCTTGAATCGCTGTAAATTGTATTCAGTGGGAAATACAGTCCTGAGTAAATTATTCCAAAGGGATGAAGTTCTACATATAAAAGACTGCTTGAAAAGTGTTGTACGAGGAAAAACAAGCTGAACCTTACGAATGTGAGGTATTAGCGCGACGTGTATTCCTAGCATGCACCGCTTTGGGAGGAATTAAGCGAGCTACATCCACTGACCGCTTTCCGTGAAAACACTTGTAAAAATTTATTTTTAAATTATGCGTAAAATTTTATAATTTTTTTATTAATAATGTTATATACCTAAACCTAGTAGTTGTCCAATGTTTCATTTTTTTTTAAAAAAATACTAGTTTTCAGTTTTGTAAAAAATTGCCAGTAGCGCCATTGTTTGTGAAGGTGGAATACTCATAATTCGTACGAGCGTTCTATAGAGATAAAAAAAATATGTATGTAAAGAACTTTGAGTTAGATGCAACAGGGTGTTCAAAATACACCATAAATCGTAACACCTTTGTTCGTGCCAGGAACAGATGCAAAAAATTATCGACGAAACCAAGGAGGCACACAATCAACGGATTAGAAACAAACTTGTCGCTTATCCCAACAATTCCAGGTCCTTTTGGTTAGTCGCTAAGGCAGTTAGTCAGAATTTCACCAAATCCACCATACCACCACTCACACGGCCAGATAATTCTATTGCAACGACACCTAATGAGAAAGCGAACTTGTTGGCTGAACTCTTTGCTTCACATTCTACTGTCGATTTCCAAGGAAAAACACCATCTACTATTCCCATAGTGCAGTCAAGGATGTCCGATATTGTCTTCAGACAGCGTATCATAAAGCGTATTTTGATGAAGCTAGACACCAAAAAGGCTTCTGGCGCTGACGGAATACCTGCCATAGTTCTCAAAAACTGTGCGAGGGAACTAACACCAGTTTTCTGTAGACTTTTCAACCTATCCTAGAGAAAGGGAATATTTTCTTCTTGCTGAAAATGTGTCACAGTTCAGCCGATACCTAAAAAAGGCAAGAAGACCTTGCCAAATAACTACCGACCAATCGCACTGCTTCCAATAATATCGAAAGTCATGGAAAAGGCTATCAATCAGCATCTTCTAAAATATCTTGAAGGATTCAACATTATTAGCGATCACCAATATGGCTTTCGTAAAAATAGTTCCACAGGAGAGTTTCTGACTTATGTTTGGAACAACGCAATTGAACACTTTGGAGAATCTCGAGCGGTTGCTCTTTACATATCCAAGGCATTCGACCGTGTTTGGCACGATGGGCTGTTGGCTATGCTACGTTCTTATGGTATGCCTGAAAAGTTCTGTTTGTGGCTCTCGTGTTTCCTCAGAGAGCGTTCTTTACAAGTGGCAGTCGACGGATTTCTTTCTAACACCTTCACTATCAACGCCGGTGTACCCCAAGGCTCCATACTGTCTCGTACTCTCTTTCTCGTTTATATTAACGATCTGCTGGAAAATACAGAGAATCCAATCTACAGCTTTGCAGATGACAGTACATTCACTTTGAACGCTCGGACATCGGCTACTCAGACGAATATACGCAGACAGCAGGAAGTCATTCAACTTAACAAAGACCTGGAAGAAATTCTATCTTGGGGTGACAGTAACCAAGTGGAATTTAACGCTACAAAAACCCAGGCGGCAGTTTTTTCTAAAAAAGTTAACGTCGCTGAACCCGACATAGTTATGTCGGGGCACTCCACTCCTCTAGCATCGTCACTCAATTTGTTGGGCGTTAATTTGGGAGCAAATATGTCCTGGCATGAACATGTTGCAGGCATAGCAAGGAGAGCTTCTCAAAGGTTGGGAATGTTGTTTCGAACCGGAGGGCTTTACAGTCCACAACAACTGTTGATTCTTTATAAAGCTCAAATTCGACCAACTATGGAATACTGCTCCCATATTTGGAGCTCCGCTCCCAAACATACACTGCATTTGTTGGATTCTATTCAGAGAAGAGCTGTTCGTCTGATTGGAGACCCGGAACTGACCGGCGGCCTTGATTCGCTGGAACATCGAAGAAACGGATGGCGACTTGGGCCTATTTTACAAGTATTTTCATGGAAAGTGTTCGAAGGATGTGGCCCACTTAATTCCTCCCAGAGCGGTGCATGTTAGAAGTATACGTCGCGCTAATACTTCACATCCGTATGAGGTTCAGCTTATTACACCTCGTACAACGCTTTTCAAGCAGTCTTTTATATGGAGAACATCATCCCTTTGGAATAATTTGCCCAGGACTGTGTTTCCCACCGAGTACAATTTGCAGCGATTCAAGAACAACGTGAATCGCTTTCTCCGCACACGTGTCGCTCCTGTAGCGCTTTAGGGGCTTCCCTGTAGCACGTGGGCTAGACCCATAAAAAAAAATAATAATAAAAAATAAATTTATGCATTTCGACTATTTTAAATTGAAAAATCTCAAATTTTTTAAATGGCACAACCTGTATATTATTATTTTTTCTGATAGATTTTACCAAACCCTCCAACTTTTATTAAGTATGTCGTATACCTATTTCTAATAGTTTTCGATTTATTTTGAATTTTTCAATTTTTACCCTTGTTTTTAATACACTTACGCTATATCATAGTTGCCAAGACGAAACAAAAATGTAGGCATTGTCAAATTTTGACATGTCTATTAAGTAAGTGACGTATAAAGGTAATAATTATGAATTTTCCTAAAAATGAATTAATTGGTATAATTTATATACTGGGTGAGGCGGGAAAAAAATGATCTTTTGGCAGTAAGGCTTTACGGAGCGAAGTACCCTAATAGACGTATGCCATCTAGAAAATCTTTTCAGTACTTAATGGAACGGTTTGATGGTAGTGGTAGCGTTGAGTATACGAAACGGAAAGTAGTAAACCAGAATGCTACCAATGAGGAAAAAGAAATGGAGATTTTAGTTCATGTTGAATATAATCCCCAGGTCAGCAGCCGTCAACTAGCTGACTTATCTGACACATCCCAATCAACGGCTAATCGCACCATGAGAAAACTTTTGTCCCACCATGAATGGAGCAATTGAGGCAGATCCAAATTTTTTATCCAAAATAATGTTTTCTGATAAAGCTACTTTTCGCAGTAATGGAGCAGTTAACAGCCATAACATGCATTATTATTCAACAATTAATCCATTTTGGGACCGGGAAGTTCAAAACCAAAACCACTGGTCGCTTAATGTATGGTGTGGAATATTAAATTTTCGAATTATTGGTCCATATTTTTTCCGCGAACCGCTTAACGGGCCTAGATATCGAAATTTTTTGCAAAACGAATTACCCCAACTTCTTGAAGAAGTTGATAACTTTGAAAGAGAACAAATGTAGATTCAACAAGACGAAGCTCCTGCTCATTATCACCGGGAAATTCGAGAACTTTTAAACTATCGTTACCTACAAAAATGGATCGGTAGGGATGGATTAATTCAGTGGCCCCCTCGATCATGTGACTTAACACCTTTTGACTTCTTTTTGTGGGGCTACGTTCAAGATCGTGTTTATGTGAATCTCCCTACAACACCAGTAGATATGGAAAATAGGATACGGAATGCGTGCAGGACAATATACTTTTATACTAAGGCAAGTGAAGGAAAATATAGTAAAAGGTGTGTATTCAAATAGACGGGCATATTTTTGAACATTTATTACGTCATAATAATTGATCATTAGATAAGTTAAATTATATTAAAATTATTATTAACTATTTGTTTATGTTTTCACAAGAGCGTAAGTGCATTAAAACCAAAATAAATCGAAAACTATCAGAAATAGGTATATGACAAACTTAATAAAAGTTGGAGGGTTTTGTAAAATCTATCACAAAAAATAATAATATACAGGGTGTGCCGTTCAAAAATTTGAGATTTTTCAATTTAAAATAGTCGAAATGTATAAATTTATTTTGAACACTCTGTAGCATCTAACTCAAATTTTTTTACATATATCTTTTTTTTCATCTCTATAGAACGCTCGTACCAATTATGAGTATTCTACCTTCAGAAACAATGGCGCTACTGGCAGTTTTTTACAAAATTGAAAAGTAGTATTTTTTTAAAAAATTGAAATATTAGAGAAACTACGAAGTTTAGGTATATAACATTATCGATAAAAAAAAGTTATAAAATTAGGCGCAGAATTTAAAAATAAATTAGAAAATAGGATGTTCCATTTTAAAAAAAAATGTTATATCGGCCACACTTTTTTGAAGCGCCCTGTATACTCAAAAATAATTTTGATCTGTGCACCTTATCATTCCCTAAAACTATTGTATTTAACGTTTTTTCGTCATTCTCGAAACAAATGAAATAATGAACTTTACTCTATCGTTGACTCACCCTGTACAGAATTAACAGTTGTTGTGGAGTGTAAAGCTTTCCAGTTCGAAATAATAAGCTCTCCTTGCTATGTTTGCAACATGTTTATGCCAAGTCATATTTACTCTCAAATTAAAGCCCAGCAATTGAGTGACGATGATAGAGGGATGGAGTGACCCGACGTAATTGTTCGTGTTTAGCAACGTTAACTTTTTTAGAAAACACTGCGCCTAAATTATTGTAGCGTTAAATTCTACTTCGTGACTGTCACCCCAAGATAGAATTGCTTCCAGGTCTTTGTTAAGTTGAACGACTTCCTACTGTGGATATTTATATGAGTAGGTGATGTTCGTGCGTTCAAAGTGAATGAAGAAATAAGCGTACTGTCATGCAAAGCTATAGATTGGATTCCTGGTTCTTTCCAGCAAATCGTTAATGCAAATAAGAGAAAGTAGGAGGAACTTTGGAGCCTTAGGGCACACCTGCGTTGATAGTAAACATGTTAGAAATCCGTCGACTGCAACTGGTAAAGAACGCTCTCTGAGCTTTTCGGACATACCATAAGAGGGTAGCCAACAACATATCGTGCCAAACACGGTCGAATGCCTTGAATATATCAAGTGCACCTGCTCGAGATTCTCCAAAGTGTTTAGTTGCGTTATTCCAAACATGTATTACGTAAATTAGCAGATCTCCTGTTGATCTTTGCTTACGAAAGTCATATTGATGGTCGCTAATAATATTCAATCCTTCAAGATACTTTCGAAGATGATGATTGATAGTCTTTTACACTGCTTTCTATATTATTGAAAGCAGTGCGACGGGTCGGTAATTGTTTGACAAGGAAATATTCCCTTCCTGTAGGATAGGTTAAAAAGTCTACAGAAAACTGGTGTTAGTTCTCTCGCACTTTTTATGTGTACTATGTGTTTAACTGCATTAAACTACGTTTTATGATACGCTATCTGAAGATGATACGAACGACAATCGACAGTAGAATGTGAAGCAAAAGGTTCAGCTAACAAGTTGGCTTTCTAGGCTGGTGTTGTTACAATGGTATTATCTGGCCGTGAAATTTTGACTTTGACCTTAGTGGCTGACCAAAAGGACCTGGAATTGTTGGGGCAGGCAAGAAGTTTGTTTTTAGTTCTTTCATTGTGACTCCTTGGTTTCATCGATAATTTTCACGCCATTGTCGGTAGGCACAATGTTTACAAGCAAAACTTCTGCATTTTCAGTCGAACCAAGGCTGGCCGTTGCAAGGGCATTTTTTCGAAAAAGGGATGTAGGCTCCCATACCAGCCGAAATGACATCGGAAACGTCCTTAGAGCGGTCAGATGGATAATTGAATCTAAAACTAACGTCTAACCAAGGAAAATTTCGAAAATATTCTATGAGTTCTTCCCATCTAGCAGATTTGTAGTACCAAATCATACGCGGTTTAGGCGCTTCTCTATCTCATGATTGATGTCGAAAGCAATTTATGATCGGAAGAACCTCACGGCGGATTTAAAGTGACAGTGTAAATCTCTGGATTGATGGTTAAAAATAGAACAAGAAGACTGGCGAGCTCTCCGTCTCGATTATGTTAGTTCATCGATAAGCTGAGTAAAACCCCAACTGATTGGGAATGATTCAGCATCACGACCTTGTTCGTCAGTTGTATTTGAAAACTTAAGCCGTGATGTTGTGGACATTAAAGCCGCCCAGGGTTTCAATTTTGTCATTTGAATAATTAATATGTAAATTATGGATGGTATCTGCAAGACAACCGAAAAGTGTTCTAAAGCTTGTATCACTTGGTGGTCAATAAAGGCAGCAGATTTAATAATAATATGAACTAGTCTTTCACTTCCTATAAGAATTAAGTGACCTCTCCTACTACAACCTCTAATGACTTCTTGCAGAAATTTACCATTAGATCACATACAAAGTTAAAAAACCATACTGATGACTTTTAAAAGAAAATTTCTTCGTCGACTTCTCAAACCCCTCTGCCAAACTGGTGGGTATAATTGTGGTTCACCAGGGAAAAACAGTTAATTTCAAACGTTACGCTATTTAAGAAAAGCATTTAAAATAGTTCAAGCACACATTAAGGATATTGGCATGGGCTTTGGATTAGATAAATGGGTGGTTATTAAACTCGACAAAAGACGGAATTCCGACCACCCAGAAAATACACCATTATCAGATTCAGAAGCATTTTACGTCATATAGACGTCGAAGAAATGTACTTACTAGGTATTGCATAATACCGCCAGGTTGTAGGCAGAGTAGGCGATTGAGCCTGTTTGTGCACTGCAGTCTCTTGGTTCGTTGGGCTTCTATACGAGGGTGGTTCGATAAGTATCCGTGTTAGGATTGAATACGTCATTTTTTTCAAAAACATTTTTTTTTATTTTTTAACATAGTTCCCTTTTAGGTATATACACTTTTCGCAACATCCTTGCCATTTTTTTAACCCCTCCAAAAAAAATAGAAATTTGCCCATCCCCAAAATACGCTTCTGTCTGGGCGATGACCTCCGCATTTGAGATGATTTTTTTTTCGGCGAGCAATTTCTTCCTATTTGGGAATAAGAAGAAATCGCAGGGGGCCATGTGAGACGAATAGGGAGGGTGCGGCAGCAATTCATAATGCAATTCATTCAGGCTACAACTCCGGATGAATGTGCTGGAGCATTGTCGTGGTGAAGCAGCACTTTCTTCTTCGCGAAATGGGGCCGTGTTTCTTGAATTTCTTGTCGAAGCGGTCCAATAACTCACTATACTACACTCCAGTGATCATTCTTTATTTTTCAATGAGTATGATGCCCTTTACATCCCAAAAAATCGTCGCATTACTTTTCCGGCCGATGGTTGAGATGTGGCGTTACTGTACACTACTGCGTATACCATGGACTGCGCACAGAACCAATATTCGATTCTGGAAGAACTAGGAGTAGCTAAAAGAATAACCGACACCATCCATTAAAAAAATTCGAGATATTTTGGCCACATAACTAGTCATAAAAGGAAAAGTAAACGGCTGTCGACCCAGAGGCCGGTCTCCACGTCGCTGGTCGGATCAGGTTCGGGAGGTAACCGGAGTTGGAGTGCATGATGCAGTTGATGATAGAAACCAGTGGCAGTCACCACACCTCTGCTAAGAGGTTCGCACAGAGCAAGAGGATGTAAGAATCCAAGTGAAAACCTTTTTCAGCCTGTTACCTAGCGAAAGACTGCACAACACCAGGGTCTGAGATGTCATTTTCGAGGTTCCAGTATCTTAAAGAAGATCGAGTTTGTTATAAATTCTTAAAAGTAGTTTTCAAAAATAGCGTAAAGCAAGATACACTCTCAAACTGAGGCTTGATGGTGGTGGATGAAAACGTAAATTTTCATTATTTATTGGTATTTTGTATGTTTCTTGCTTTTTGATAATATTTATATTTGTAAATATATGTCGTGAAAAATTAATGCAGCTTGACAAGATTAATTGCTACAACTTTGCACACCCATAAAACAATGAAACGGCCATCTTCTGGACAATTTTATTATATCAAAGATCAAAGCTTAGCTTTTAAAGTGTAAACAGTTTAAAAACGGTACATAGCAACAATTCCCACTCGTAAAATCAATGTCAACGAGTAAGTGACTAGATAGTAGACTAAAAATGGCACACAGAAGTTCGCATCCTCAAGAAGTGCCTAAAACTATACGGAACTGCGTGTAAATAAACGCACGCAATTCTTCGCCTAAAAAAGATCTTTTTATACCTTTGAAAAGCAAACTTTATGTTATTTCCATCTCGCCTTTTTAGTGTTCGGTACGAAACACTTATGGTATCACTTCGATGTTCATCCGTCTGTCTGCCACACTCGATTTTTTCCGAAACTAATTGACATACAAAGTTGAAATTTGTCACAAATATAGAAATTGTTCGTCCAATCAGAGTCGGGTAGTTTTGAGAGTTAAATTTTGACTTAAAGGGTTAGTTTGGGGGGTGAAATCGGAAGTGAAAAAATGTCATCGAGTAGGATGTCGCTGTCTTCCCACCCTATTTCTACGAATATTAATCAAAAAATTTCGAAAAATTTTTGGAATATTCTCCGTCTCTCCTAATGAAAATTGGTACTAGTGCATTACCTTGTGATTAGGTATATACCAGGTGTACAAGTATGAAATGAGGATTTCAGACAACAGATGGTGCACCAATGCAGTTTGTGCTATAAAGATTTGACACTGCGCCATTTTGTTGTGTCATCAACAAGTGAGGAACGCGCACGAGTGATAAATTGGAAAAGTGTGTGCATAGTGTTGTGTTGTGTTGTTGTGTTCAATATGTCGAAATTTATACCGAACGCATTCGCGGACAGCATTAATTTTTTGTTGAATCATACCGATTACATCGAGAAGCTTATGGTGAACATGCTCCAACGCAAGATATGTGTGAATGATGGTTTCGGCGTTTCAAAAGTAGTGACTTCGATGTTGCAGACAAGGTGCAGCGTGGAAAACCGTCAAAAAAATGCGAGGATGTGGAATTGCAAGCATTGTTGGACGAAGATGATTCGCAAACACAAAAAAACAACTCGCCGAGCAATTGGGCGTTAGTCAACAAGCTGTTTCCAATCGGCTATGAGAGATGGGAAAGATTCAGAAGCCGGTAGATGGGTACCACATGAGTTGAACGACAGGCAAATGAAAAAGCGCAAAAACACGTGTCACATTTTGCTCGCTCGGTTTTTGCATCGTATAGTTACAGGGGATGAAAAGTGGATTTATTTTGAGAATCCCAAGCGCAAAAAATCATGGGTAGACCCAGGCGCACCATCCACATCGACCGCAAGACCGAATCGCTTTGGCAGAAAGATGATGCTCTGTGTTTGGTGGGACCAGAGGGGCGTGGTCTATTATGAGCTGTTAAAACCTAGGGAAACGGTTAATACTAAACGTTACCAACAACAACTGACCGATTTGAACCGTTCGTTGCTTGAAAAAAGGCCAGAATAGCGAACGAGGCAACACAAAGTCATTTTTCTTCATGACAATGCGGCAAAACCAGTTCGCGACACGTTGGAAACACTCAGGTGGGAAGTTCTATCCCATGCGGCTTACTCATCAGACTTGGCTCCTTCCGATTACCACTTGTTTGCATCGATGGGTCACGCACTTGCTGAGCAGCGCTTTGGTTCGTACGAAGATGTGAAAAAATGGCTCGATAAATGGTTCACAGCAAAAAGGGAAGATTTTACTGGCGTGGTATTCACAAATTGCCCGAAAGATTTTAAAAATTTATAACGAGCGATGGAGTATACTTTGAATAAAGCACTTTTTATCATTCTTCCGAATTTAACATGTTTTTTTAGAAAAAAAAAAACCGCATTTCATACTTGCACACCTGGTAAAAACAAAGATCGGAAATAAACTTTGTTAAAAAACTCATTTGGGGTGTGTTTTGTGAAGTCACTGATCATTATATACCTCCGTAGAAAAAAATTTTATTTTAAAAACAATCACCGGACGGAACACTAATTGCGCAAGTCCGACTTGCACTTGGTCAGTTTTTTTTTTTGATTTTTTGTACTTAATAAATTACTTTATTTTTACTTGTACTTCATTTACTACTGGGCATAAATAAAATAAACTTGACATTTATTTTGATGTCTTTATTGAACATTTCACTAATGCAAATGTTTTACACCAACACTTACAAATTATGACCAAAGACTTTGAACTCATAGCTATAACAGAACCGTACATATTTTATTGCCACGTATTACAAATCTTTTTGGTCACTAAACAACGTATCTAATATTACCATATAATCGTTCTTTTATAACATTTAATTCTTATTTTTATTAGGGTTCTGTTATTGACAAGAGAAGTTAACCACTTATTTCCTGAGGCATCTGCATGTTTACCAATCTTATTTAGAGAAACAATTTAAAAAATTCAGCTAGAAATTTCCTAATATAATTCTTTAAATTTATCAATAAAATTTTTAAAGTTACACAAAAAAGCATGTAAAATTTTAAAATAGTTTTTTTAAATAAATCAAATACGTCTCTAAAATTGCACATCAATAAACTATTTACATAAATCATTCATATACCAATTTTGTTTTGAGCTCATTAAAAAAATTGACTAAAATAACAATTAAATATAATTACACATCTATAAAGTATTTTTACTTTAATTGCAAGTCCATAATTATGAGAAGAAATTGACAGTTTTAATAATTTTTCCCTTCAGAACATTCTAGGAAAAGTTTCAAAAAAAAAATAATAGTCATGGTTTTTAAATTCTCTATTCATGTGAAAGAAAAAAACAGCCAACGCCAGTCCAAAAGGTAAATTACACTGTATGTAACGTCTCACACTTACTCGTTACTGTTAAACTAGCAGGTTTCTAAAATCCTCGATTGTGAGAGTTTAATTAAAACTACAATTGATATAACAATAAAGTTGCATGTGCGATTAGTTACGTCGAGTTGCATTAATGTCCGAAGACCTTAACACTACCGAAACTACTTTAATCTCGGCTAAAGAAAAAGAAAGCTACACATCAGAAAAAAATAAAAGAACTTATGAACAAAAAAAGAAAATTGATTAAAGAGAAAAGAAAACCTGCTGAATTCACAGAAATCAATAAAAAGAGATAGAAGAATTCAAGAAAGTAAAACAGAGGAAACTATGAAGAAAAAAAAAAACAAAGTATATCTGGAGTAAATAAGGTCAAGGATGAAAATGAAATTGAAACACATAAGGACGAAATTGTAGCCATTGTACACAAGTACTATTCAGAATTGTTTAGAAGAAAGGAAAATCCATCTGAAAACATTACAAAACAATTACATATCAAGACTTGTGAGAATTCAGAGATGCAATCAGAAATTAGTAAATCGAAAATTAAAAAGATATTGAGAGATATGAAAAATAAACCAAGCGCCTGACCCAAACACATAACTACAGAAACGTTAAAAAATGTACGCAAAACATCGTTAACACCTCATACTTTCCTATGAACGAAATACTTCATGAAAAAAGATACTCTAATAACTGAAATGACTCTACTACAGAATAATATTACTACATCAAAAAGGGGACATAACAGACTTGAGAACTACCATTCTGTAACACTTCTTAAACGTCAACTCTACTAAAATACTAACAGGTTAACGGAAAAAAAAGTTT
Organism: Pachyrhynchus sulphureomaculatus; assembly: GCA_019049505.1. NCBI lineage: Eukaryota > Metazoa > Arthropoda > Insecta > Coleoptera > Curculionidae > Pachyrhynchus > Pachyrhynchus sulphureomaculatus. Next base: position 56,650,354 of record CM032456.1, read on the forward strand.
TAGAAAAGACTTTAGTTCCAGTGATCATATATAGACTACGAAAATTTTAATATAATAAGCGGTTGAGTTTCATATACCAACCTCTGTAGCTTTTTTTGATTTTGAGAAAGCATTCGATTGTGTCGAGCACTGAGCTGGTAAAGGTCTCCCTAAGGATCAGCCGGATTGCCTATAGATCTAAAGATGTAATAACTCACATTAAATAGAAAAAGTTGCAACAAAAATTAATTTATATTTAAGACACAAGTCCGTGTATTTGGGACCAGGTATTAGACGGAGAGGCACAATATCCCCAAAATTATTCCTTCAAGTCCTGGAAGATATCTTGAGAAAATTGAGCTGGAAAGAACGAAATATAAAAATTTACGAGCTGCGCTTAAATCGAAGATATGCTGACGAATGGGTCTTAACTGCGGACACAAAATCAAATTTAAAGAAAATACCGGAGGAACTAGAAATAGAACCTAGAAAAATAGGCCTTAATAAGATCTATAACGAAACTAAAATCAGGACAAATACAGATAAAGAGGCTTCACTTACAATAAGACAAAGTACAACATAAATAGGACAAAGAAAACCAAACAGCAGTAATAAAAAGATGAGTTACTATAGATTGGCCTGTGCAGCACTGGAAAAATTAAACTTTACTTTTACAAACAAAAAATATCCACAATACCTCGAAACGAAACTAGTAGTGTATTCTATCTGTTTCTACTTGGGAATTATTGAAGTTTGGACGCTATAACAAAAAAGGAAAGGACGTAAAAGAACAAATGTGAATTTTTCGATCTTACTATTCGACAAAAAGACGATAGATGAAATAAACAGATAATGAAACACGCCAGATAAGACGGACTGATGAAAAATGCACGAGATACCAGTAGATTGAGAAAAATGGAGACAATAAGGGAAGCCCTATGTTCAAAGAGGGATAGAATAACGTTCACACATATACAGATGAAGGACGACTCTTGAAACACTCTTCTAAAGGATACAGGCTGCCCGTTCTAAAAAAAATAAATACTTATTCTTTTGAACTGACATGTCAACTCCTTGTTAATAACCCTAAACTTTTCAAATAATTTTGCTTGTATTAATGCCCGTATTTTCTGATTAATGACGTCAGTCTCACATTGTCTAACAGCTGTTGTTAATTCAATCCCTAGAAAGTGTACGATCTTTCAGTTGCTTGTCTCTATTATTTTTCTGTGTATTTATAGTATTGTGCTTAAACTACAGATTAAAATACAAATAATTTGATGATCATCGATTTGTCGCGCGGTCATAAAAAATGGCCCTAACAATTTAAAGTTTTAAAAAAACATATCTGACTAAGCTTAACTAACAAAGGTAATATGCTTCTTGCGACAACAGCATTACTTCTAAGATTTTAAAATACTTTCAATTTTTTCGTCATTAACCGTTCCGGAAGTGTATTTTAAAATAAGACAGATTTGACATAAACATGAACCACAATAAATGTGTGTAGCTTAGTAGCCTGTCTAGTAATCGGAACGCCGTCAGTTTGATTCCAATCAGCGACTGGGTACCGATAGTGGTTACAGTAGGAATATAATAACGGCCGTGGCAGCACTACCGTGTTTCCTTAAAAATAAGACAAATTTGTTATAACATAAACCAAAATAAATGTAAACGTTACCTAATATTACGTTACGAGAAGAGAAACACCAGCCTTGGTAGCTTAGTAGCCTGTCTAGTAACCGGAAGGCCGTCGGTTTGATTCCAATCAGCGACTGAGTACAGATAGTAGTTACAGTAGGAATACTATAACGCCCGTGGCAGCACTACCGCGTTATTTTAAAAATAAGACAGATTTGGCATAACATAAATCACAATAAATGTAAACGTTAACCGATATTACAGTTTCATCGCGAGAAGAGAAACGCCTGACGTTGGTTTGATTCCAGTCAGCGGCTGGTACAGATAGTAGTTACAGTAGGAATACTATAACGCCCACGGCAGCACTACCTACCGCGTTGTCCTAAAAGGGTGGTAAAAGGGTTAATCTCTACTAAGGCGGGGAGGTGCTCTTGTTTAATTATATACATACAGTGTCAATGGCATAAAATGATATATAGTGCCAATGACCAAAAATTACCTGGAAATCACAAAATTTAGGTAATAAACCAAGAATTTGGATAAGGTGGAAAATTCAACAGAGTAAGAATTAACAGCTGTCATCCAGCAGAACCATTTCGTCAGCGATTCAATAAGAACCAACAAATGCCAACCACAAAAACAGCTTGCGAGCAGGATTGATAATAAATTAAATGCTGATAAATTATATTATACCTACAATTGGTAAATATATCCTACGACAAAGTTTAATGCTGTCAGTTTAAAAGTAGAGTGAAAAAGTGTATCTTTGCTCTTTGTGGATGTACAAATTATTGGCACATTGACTATAAAATTTTAAATAGTAATGGTATTGTGTAGATGCAGCCTAAGACTAGTGATACTACATTACTAACTGCATTACCCTATAATATAACGATTACCATTATTTTAATAACTGGAAAGTCGAATTTTTAATTCAGATTAATGAACGGACAAGAAATAATACATTTCGTTGAATAACATTCGTCATAAAGTATTTTGACCTCTAAGAGTTATTTTTTTAGCGAGAGTACTCACACAACAAAATTATAAGTGGCATGTAACATAATTAGGAAGGTCAACGCCCAATTATTCAATTAATCATGGTCGCTAACTTATAGGTTAGGAATTTAAGAGTATCTTCTTACATTAGGTTAATTTGTAATTGATAACTTTTAAATACTCTAACTCTTCAAGGTACCAAACTATCAATGTTCATTGTTTTTTTAAAAGGAATATAAAAAATGTACATATTCCGTACAACACTAATATTTAATTATATGAAAATCCTAAATATAATAACTTATATATAACTTTTTTGTTTCGTTTAACACAGTCTGCTCGTAGTAAATTATATCACCAAGAAAAAAATTCGTTAAAAGCACATGAAACTGATATCTTAGCTTTTAAAACTAAAAAAGACAAAAACAGTCAACTTTAAAAGTTAAATCTGGATATAATACTACAACACCTAAAATCTTTATTATTATACAACAATTCCTAATTGTGGAATAATAAGATTTTGTTTTTGTTTATCTAAAATACGACAATTAGTTTAATTATAAAAATAATGAGAGAAACTAGGTGGTTTAGCCGATGAACATTGTCAATAACATTTTCTATCAAACAGGAGCACGAAAAATAATTGACTTCCCCTGGTAGCGCTCTCTACCCAAGTGGTGTTCCAGTACAGAGTGATCATTTTTTGACACCCGGCCTAGATTTATATGCATGTCCAAGAGTATACTGACGTATTTGACATTTGGTAGTGAAAACGACGCTGGTGCTGCGACACCAAACACCTTTTTTTTATCCATTGACATATATTTTGTAAAACGGCATTGCCCTATTTTTTTAAACATTTTTTCCTTAAAATGTTTTTTTCTAATTTGATTTGCAAAAAAGTTATGCAGCAAAAATTCTTTAAATATTATTTTTTTGGTCATCGCAGTTGTCATGGATCGTTTTCAAACAATTTATCTAGTAGGCGGCTGTCATAATTTAAATTGACAGCTCTTGTTTGCACACTTATTCAATTCAATAGAGTTAAAAGAAGTAAACAGTGTGTTAATAGCTTCTGGTTGAAATGGTTTCCCACGCTGAAAAAACAGATATGATTCTTATTTATGGAGAAGTAAGAAGAAATTCTCGGGAAGCCGTTAGACTGTATCGAGAACGTTACTCCGACAGGTATATCCCGGATCATACTATGTTTTGTCAATTAGAACGAAATTTGAGAAGCAATATGGATGCAGTTTCTGTACAGAAAGGTATTTCGAAATGGAAAACTGTTTTAATAGATGAAAAAGTAGCCGAAATTATGTAATATTTTTAAAATCATCCCTATAGTTCAATCAGACAAGCAAACAGGCAATTGAATGTATCTTATGGGGTTATTCGGAAATCTCTTAAAGCTAACAAACTGATGACTATAAAATGCATAATCTTCAATTATTACTCTTAAAGATATTGTATATAACACTGCGGCAAATGATATTGAGCACATAAAGGCAAATATATATCTGGAGAAATTATTTACAAAGCCACTGATTAAGCGTTAATGAAAAGAATGGAAAAATGCATGAAAGAAGAAGGAAGACAGAAAATTTCTTTCGATTTTTTTTTTTATTTTTTAAGTTTCAAATATTACATTTTATAAATATGTAATAAGATATATAATGTTAAAAGTTATATAGTTTTTTTGTGGTTTTAATAAAAATAATGTATTCTTGTCTTTTATCGTTCAAAGATATTTTATGAAGGGAAAAACCTCAACAGCATAGTAACTCATATTTTTATAATTACTGTCAGATTAAAGTATGACAGCCGCCTACTGGATAAATTGCTTGAAAACCGCCAATCGTGGCATACGATCCACAGCAATCGCGATGACCAAAAAATATTTTAGTGTATTTTTGCGGCATAACTTATTTGCAAAACAAATTAGAAAAAAACAGTTTAAGGAAAAGGTGTTGAAAAAAATTAGAGCTTTGCAATACCCTTTTTCAAAAGGTATCTCGAAGGAAAAAAAAAGTTGTTTGGTGTCGCGGCGCTCAGCGTTGTTTTCACTACCAAATGTCAAATATGTTAGTAGACATGCACTATACCACTCTACATTTAAAATAAATAAATGAATATCCAACAATTTTCCGTAAATCGTGGCCTAAAAATGATTACCTTGTACAGAGGATAGAAAAAAGAACATAAACTCCATGAAAAACAAGAGCTAGTGAATCCAAAGGAATTCCTACAGAATTTCTTTAAAATAGACCCCTTAGCTATATAACATGCGAAACGAACTGTTTAACAAGAATGTAAATGGACAAGAAATCCCCAATATTTGAAGAGAATTTCAGAGTTTCGCAAATACTCAAACTAGGCAATTAAAAAAACTGCAAAGACTACCGGTGAATTTCAGTCATCTATCAGAAGTGTCTAGGGGAAAATAGTAAGAAGCTTCTTGAAGATAAATATTTGAACTAGAACTAGAAAACAAGAACCATAGGTACCACTCCACCTTCAAAAGTATAGTTCAACCAGGGAACTAAATGCACTAGAGCTAGACACAAATATTTAACCTACAGCTCATTGGCATGAAAGAATTTTAAAAATAATGTACATATACTATAGTATCCTATCATAACAGAGGACATTTGGTGAAAACAACTAAGCTGTTATGGTAACGTGCAGTGTTCGGGTGAAAATAAATCTATTGTAAAAATTTAAAAACAAATTAGATTTATGACTTTATTGTACTTCAAAATGTTTGTGAGGTTGTTTAGTCCAAAACATCGTATTTAAAATGACGTCAAGAAAACAGCAGTGTTGATCACACAACTATCATC